>OZ012738.1:424098233-424698233 GCA_963859935.3 Lathyrus sativus
TGAGGAGAGATGTAAACTGATCACATGTTGTTGAGCCACATGGGATACGATTCCTAAGTGGAAGCCTCCTAGTACTTTCCTGAGGAAGGTCCTATGAGTCTATTCACTTAGTTCCATTAGTTTATCTAGGATTTCTCAAGTATCCGGTGATGTCGGAGCCAACTTGTGAGTTTAATTTCTCCTGAGGAGAGATGTAAACTGATCACATGTTGTTGAGCCACATGGGATACGATTCCTAAGTGGAAGCCTCCTAGTACTTTCCTGAGGAAGGTCCTATGAGTCTGTTCACTTAGTTCCCTTAGTGCATATAGGTTTTCTCAAATATCCAGTGATGCCGGAGCCTTCATGTGAGTTTAGTTTCTCCTGAGGAGGAATGTAAACTGATCACAGTTGTCGAGCCGCGTAGGATATGACTCCTGAGTAGTAACCTCCTGGTACTTTCCTGAGGAAGGCACTATGAGCTTGTCTGCTTAGCTCCCTTTTCTCTGGTAAGCTTGTTCTGAAGCTTGGAGACTGGGATTGATTCCTCTTGCTTAGGGTTTTGATTAGATTGTTGCTTAGATCCTTGCTTAAGGTGTTGTATAGAGTTCTGTTTAGAGATAGATCAGGAGCTTGTTTCAGGTTTGTAGAGGCCCTGGTCAGGGTTAGTCTCTTTGTGTTGTTTGACTTGTATGATGTTATGTTGCATTAGACTTAGGTATTCATCTAGATAGTTCTGAATAGGTGCATCTTAGAAGTAGACTTTGTGTGCATGAGAAGTTGAGGTGGTCCTCCTTCTGCTTGTTTGTTATTGCGTGGCTTTGCTTGTTGGTATTCGGTAGAGCTGAGCTCCCTTGCCTCTGTGGTTTGCGGCCTTCGCGCCTTGTTTGTCTAGTTGTTGCATTCATGCATATCTTCAGTATTTCTTTACGTTGCAATTTCTTGTTTGTAGTTCAGTCCTGTTGCCATGATCCCTTAGGAGCTCTGACTTCTCCGCTGCGGAGTTGTTATGATAGACATTAGGATGGTCAACCAGGTGTGATAGCAGTAGGTAGATTCCCCTATTTCTCAGCTATAGTTCTAGGGTTTCCCTTTCCTTTCTGTAGGAGCTTTTGAGTAGCTTGACCCGTAGTTAGCTGAACTACAGCTGCTCCGATTCTTCATTCCAGACGAAGATATGTAGGCATAGGATGCGATATCCTAGCGAGCACACTAACGACTAACTTTAGTTCTCTCGCGGCTGTGCGATCGAGACTTTCCCGCTAACGACTAATTGCTATCCTTTCTCTTGCCCGAGTGCATTTGAGACCAGATCGTAGTTGTAGGTTCCCGAGCCTTTAGGACCAGTTTGTTTTCTCACTGCTGTGTGAGAGCCCTGTTTACCCGTAGTTAGCCGAACTACGTTTGCTCTGATCTTTCATACCAGATGAAAGTACGTAGGCACAGGACGCGATGTCCTGGCGAGCAACCTTTCCCCGTTTAGACGTAGGCAGTCGAACTACGTTGACTCTGACTTTCCCATTGCACGAGGGAATACGTAGGCCCAGAACACCGTATGTTCTGTCGAGTCCTGTCCTTTTATTTTCTTTTCAGACCAGCCATTAGCGTAGATAGATAACACACCCTTTTACCTGTAAACACCAAGCGTGGATCCCATCGAGTACGATGGACGTGAGGGGTGCTAATACCTTCCCCTTGCGTAACCGACTCCCGAATCCAGGCTATGGTTGCGATGACCATACCTTTTTCCCGTCTTTGCGAGGTTTACTTCGAGCGTTCCCTTTCCCGCTCTGAGGGATAAATAACGCACGGTGGCGACTCTCCTGTCAAGCCGGCGCCGATTTTCGCAGTAGCGACAGCTGGCGACTCTGCTGGGGACATATAGCATCTAGGGACTTTTCCCATCCCTTATGCTGGGACCGTTTCCCATCCCCTACGCGAGTCAATCCTAGCGCTTGGGTGTTCATTTGTTGGGTGTTGTGCATATTGTGTTTTACTTTTCTGCACTTTACTATTCTGTACCTTTACCTTTCCGCATTTATTTTCCAGCATTATATTATTATGATTATTGCTGTGGGCAAAGGGAGGTTACTGTGAGTGAAAGCCGGACCTGGGCTTGAGTACACACCTAGATATAGTTGCGGAGAAGTAGTAGACGAACCTGTCTGCTGAGCAGGCACAGTTCCCTACGAAAATCTGCGCTCAGACGAGATTCTTGCAGAGGTGCTCCTTTCCGGTCCTGAGGATCTGAGGGGAGTCCAGACGTGAGGGTTGTCGACTCTGGGGACCGATCATTTGGAAGTCAGCTAAGTGAGGCCTCTTCATGACTTGATGATGCCACTCCTTCTGGGAATCGTATCGTCATTCATGAAAGTCTGTGACGCTGACGACCGCATAGGATGCCGTACCTTTGTCCGTGGATTAGGTCTATCTTACCTGTGAGAGGGACTGGGCTATTGCAGGAAAACTGGCCTTCAGAAACCATGATTCAGTACCTTTATCAGATGGTGTTCTTGATTCATCTCCAGGTGTGTTGTCTGGGTCAGATGGGTTTCTTATCTGAGGTTGAGGCTATTATTAGATGGTATTCTCGTCAGATACAGAGGTTCAGATGGTTTTCTTACCAGGGGATTGATATTTTGAGTATCAGATGATAGTTAGTGGCATGAGATTCTGGTGACCGTGATGGTTTTCTATTCTTGATCACAGAGATATTCCTCTTCAGGCTACAGCATAGCCCCTGTGTTCGCAGATTGCATTATTTATCATATTGCATCATTGCATTACCATCTGCATTCAACTAACGTGTGTGTATTGCAGGTACATATTTTCCCTTCCAGTTCTGGTGTTTGTTCCTAGCAAGACATGGAAAACCTGAAGAGAGTATTGCCCTATAAGTTTCCGTCGCCGAATATCAGTCTATTGTTAGAGTTGATTGCTATTGCTAAGAAGAGAGGAATGGGTGACTTCAGAAAGAGATATGGGAGGATTCTGACCTACGTTTATCAGCCATCTGCCTACGAGACCAGCGGCATCTATACTCTGTTACAGTTCTACGACGCGGAGCTCAGGTGTTTTGTATTTCCCGACTTTGTTTTGGCTCCTACCCTGGAGGAGTACTCTGCACTTCTGGATATACCGATCCGTGAGCAGATGCCTTTTTATCGTACGGACGCTGAGCCTAAGCTGGCTGAGCTTTCTGCCATCCTGTGCTTGAAAGAGTCTGAGCTGTCTGGGAAGATGATCAGAAGAGGAGACGTATGGGGATTTCCATTGGATGTCTTAGTGGGGAAGGCTCGAGAGTATGCCCAGAAGGGTAGCTGGGATGTTTTTGACGTTATCCTTGCTGTATGTGTTTATGGCATCGTGTTGTTCCCGAACATTCCTGATTTTGTTGATTCAGATGCCTTCTATATTTTGGCTGCGGGAAACCCAGTTCCTACTTTGCTGGGGGATATCCACCATTCAACTCACTATCAGAATGAAAAGCGACGAGGAAGGAATGTGTCTTGCTGTGTACCTCTCCTATGCAGATGGTTCACCAGTCATATGCCTAAGTCAGGCCCGTTTGTCACATCTATCAATTCTCTAGGATGGCCCGAGCGCTTAATGGGATTAACCGCTGAGAACGTGGTATGGGTCAATAAAGAGGTATTTGGAGCCGAAGTCATACTCAAAGGCGAAGGATTCCCGAATGTTCCATTAATAGGAAGGAAAGGTTGTGTCAACTACAACCCTTCCTTATTGATCAAGCAATTTGGGTATGTACCTCAAGGAGCGCCAAAGCCCGAGGAGATACAGGAATCTCTGTATCTCACCGGGGCAATTGGGAAAGAAATGCTGACCAAGCTCGAGAAGGCATGGAAAAACTTGCACAAGAGAGGGAAGCTTTCAGGTAGCAGAGGGGATACTCGAGTTCCTAGCCCATATGTAGAATGGATTCGTGAGCGAGCTGTGAAGTTCCTTATGCCGTATCCAGCAGTTCAGCCATTGCATCCTACCCCGGTGGAGGAGCCTACCACTGTGGACATTCAGGTCTACAAGCAGCTGATGGCGGAAAAAGAAGAGCTAGCCAGGGCTAAAGAGGCTTTAGAGCAGGAGAACGCCCAGCTTCGGCATGAAAAGATTGAAACAGGATATATTTCTAAGCAACAGGCTGAAACTCTGAAACATCTGAAGACTACGCTATTGGAATTGACTGAAACCAAGAAGCGCCTGGAGTTAGATGTCGACTCAGTTAGTAGTGTGTTGGCCACCAAGAAGCAAGAGCTGGAAAGGGCCTACACAAAGCTAGCTAAGTTCAGAGAGCACTGGGATCTCACTATGACCAAGCGCAAGGAGCGAGAGGAAGAGCTGAAGACACAGATTGCTCAGTTAGAAGAACAGGTCAAAGTGAAGACTGAAGAGCTTGAAGAAGAAGCCTGCCGCCGATACGAGGCCGAGCGCAAGTTGACAGATGCCATAAAGAATTTGGAAGATTTCCAGCATAGAGCAGATGCCAAGAGACCCAAACCTGGGGGCGGTGCCAATGATAAGGCTTGGGAAGACTTTGTCAGAGACATCCAGGGGACAGTCAGGAAGAGGGATCGACTGATAGAAGGTTTGATTTATCAACCAGATCACGCAGAGACAAAGAAGATGGTCGAGGACTTCCGCAACCGTACCCGTATTTGATTTCTCTCTTGTATTCTGTATGTTGAGATCACCACCAGGCATGTTGGCTGGGATCCTCCTTATCATATCAGCTGTATGAAGCATGGTTATGTAACCTCTTGACAAGACAATTATTCTAATCAATATATGAGGGTTTTTCCAAATATTGTCTTTATGGTTTATCTCGTCTTGCTACCACTGACACTGGAATTGGAGGGGAAATATCTCCAATGCACACATGCACGTTAGCATTTTTGTATTTCTGTTTGCATAAATCATACTGCATAGCATTTCTCTAGCAGGTCAGAGCACTTATCCAGCCTTTGTTTTCACCAGAAGGTAATTCTCGGGGAATTGTTTGAGGCAAGAGTAGAGTGTAGAAGACGACCAAGGGGCTGAAGTAGATTTGAGCAGAATCAAGCAGCATAGTCGGTTACAGGTAATTGGTGGCTATGTCTGAAGGCAATTTCCAGGCTCCTAACACTTTGGAAAGGTTCGCCACGGCGCCCAACCATCAGTATGATTCTATGGAAGGCTTCCCGCAAGCAAACAATCTTACTGCAGCCCAAGTTGTGCAGCCTGCGGATGAGAACCGAGATCGGCATGAGCAGTTTCTTGCCCGAAATGAACGCTATCCTCCTGTTAACAATCAATGTGTTGCTTTCCCTGCGATGAATTACCGGAGAGATATTCCGATGACCGGGGTGGTAGATCCAAGAAGACTCCGAGTGTTGGAAGAGCAAATGAAAGCCTTGGAAGCGAAAGATGTTGTCAACCTGGATGCTGTAGCCATGTGCTTGGTCCCCGACCTCGTGTTGCCGTACAAGTTCAAAGTGCCGGAATTTGAAAAATACACAGGAGATAGCTGTCCGAAGTTGCATTTGATGATGTTCTGTCGAAGGATGACTTCGTTTGTGCGAAATGACAAATTGATGATCCATTTCTTCCAGTATAGCCTGACTGGGGCATCGTTGAGATGGTATGTGCAATTAGAGAGTAATCAGATTCGATCCTGGGTGGATTTAGCCAGAGCTTTCATAAAGCAGTACGATTACAACCTGGATTTGACTCCTAGTCTCGTAGATCTGCAAGAATTATCTCAAGCGGAGAATGAATCATTCAGAGCGTATTTGCGAAGATGGAAGGAATTGGCTGCTAGTGTTCGACCACCGCTTCCGGAAAGAGAACTGGTTGACATCTTCTTGGGTACCCTGAAAGGCCATTATTTTGACAAATTGTTCAGTTGCACAAACTTTGTGGGCCTGATGAGGCTGGGAGAGATTGTTGAGCGAGGACTCAGGAGTGGAAATTTTCGAGGTGTTCCTTACGTCCCAGTTAATAAGATTGAGTCAGTTGTCAGTTCTCAAGAAGAGTGGGAAGTAGGAACTGACGTCACCTCAGAATCTCTAGCATCTCAGGATCAGTTTTCAGACACTTCAAGTCAACGATCATCCTACCGCCGATCGCGTCAGCATGCTCCACGAAGACCAAGGAAGCCTGAAAGGCAGTTTACTCAGCTACCGGTGTCGTACAGTCAGTTGTTACCAGATCTGGTCAGAAGTGGATTGATAGTGTCGAAAGAGACTAAGCCGGCGATTCCACCATATCCTCCAGGTTTTGATGCCAGCGCCCGCTGTGAGTACCATGTTGGGGCACAGGGGCATTCAACAAATGATTGTAAGGTGCTTAGAAGTCAAATTCAGGATCTGTTAGACTCTAGCCGTATTTGCATCACTCCTCAGGGTTTTGTTCAGATTAATGATTTTCCATCCTCCAGTTGTGTGGGTTCGTCAGTTAATGTCATGGAAGACTCCACAGGAAGTGTGTGCTCTGAAGATTGTCAATCAGAAAGTTCAGTTGTATGGGAGAAATTTCTAGAGGTTTTCGCGTCGGATGCCGCATCTGTTTGCTCTGCCTAATCCGTTTAGCTTTTTGTGCATCAGTATTTGTCGACCACCACCAGGATTGTTGGCTGGGGTCGTTATATTCATACTCATTTGTGCTTACCTGCTGATTTTGTTGGTTGTACCTATGTGGGAGATGTTTGTCTGTGTGCTTATAGCTTGAGTTTCTCTTTATCTCGTTGTGAATATGTGTTTGCTTTCTGCGCTGCATTATTATTTAGCAGGTATATCAGAACCATGGGCCTTATTTCCTCATCATCCAGTCTGTTGCAGGAACTCCTTCAGAGATATGGAACAGAATCAGTGTGAATTGATCGAAGTCCGAAGCCAGCTGGGGCAGATGATGAGAGACATGCAAGAGATGCGTCTGGAGCAGAAGATTCTCAAGGAGGAGAACAGTCAGCTGAAGACCCAAATGAGCTTGATCATGGAGGTAGTCAAGAATGTGCTTAGGAAAGAAGACGATCAGCTATTCGAAGCCGCAATGAAGAAGCTCGTGCCACCTGTGCATGTGGAACCTGAGCAGCAGCAACAAAAGATACATCCGGCTCAACGGAAGATCCAGGAAGGAAAGCCAAGGAGAATGTTTGAGGCACCACCTATGACCTATGCTGAGCTCTTACAGGCTTTATTGAGGTTTAATCTGGTTGAGAAAAGAACGTTGGAACCGCCAACGAGAGCGTTTCCTCAAGGGTACGATGCCAGTAAGCAATGTGAGTTTCATTCCGGGGCATTCGGACACGACATCGAGGGTTGTCATGCTTTTAAGCACAATGTTCAAGACCTGATTGACTCGCACGATATTGAATTCACGCCGGGCGGCGTAGCTGTGCATATTGCTCCTGTCTCGATTGATGCTAAGATGACAGATGTTTCTAAAGCTGCAGTGGGTCAGAAGCGTATCCTGGACTCCATGGTGTCAGAATCTCCAGGCCCACAATTGTTGCCTATTCCTGGGGCAGATCTGAGAAAGAAAATGGCTAAGCATAAGGAGGGCGTTAATCAATACATTGAAGATCAAGAAACCGATGTTGCATTTGATACAAAGGGTGTTCAAGGGTCAACCCGATACCAGCAGCAGCAGCCCCAGCAACAGAATAATCGGGGGTATAAAAAATGCCAGAATCAAGGTCCTTTGGCAAGCCGTCATTTGGAAACTCCTCCTATACCGTACGCACAGCTTCTGCAGACATTGCTTCAGCTCCAATTGGTTCATAAAAGGACAATGGCTCCCTTAACGGGACCACCACCACCGGGGTACGATGCCAACGCTACTTGTGAGTTCCATACCGGGGCACCAGGCCATACGGTTGAGAACTGTAAAGCATTTAAGCACAGAGTGCAGGATCTGCTTGATAGTGCAGCAATCAGCTTCGGGCCGGGAGGTCCCCAAATCATCTGAATGAAGAAGGAAGGGCTCTATAATTTGGTTGAGGCGTTGAAAGCAGATCAAGGCAGCATCGAATTGCCTCTAATAAAGATAGCTGGTTCAGCAGCAGGGCAGATGCAAAAGCCCGGTTCTCAGAAGCTAGCATATTTTCTGTGTTTTAGCTTGTCATTTCTTTACATTTGTAATTGCTTTCCTGTTTGAATTCGTAAGCTTGTTTGTAAAACTTGTTGTTTCATTCAAATTGATGATAATGAAATAAATATGCATGTTTTGATTGAATCCAGTCGTGTTCACTAACTGTTTTTGCAAATGTCCAACGTTTGGTTAAGAAGAATTTGGGGAGGATGACGAAAATGACCGACATGCAACTACCGATATTGTATGCTTTTGAAATAAAACCTGCTGATGATGTACAGGCATTGTTTCAAATCCCTAAACACCGGAGGTATAAGGAAGATAATCCCTTGTCAACCCCTTTGAGCCTTGCAGTAGGAGTTTCTTCCCAAAAATGAAAAAACCCTCGATCTTTAACCTGGGGCAGGGTAGGTGTTAGCTAATTCGACCGAGCGTCCAAATTGCAAAAGGAGTGTCCGTTCGAGGATCAATCACGTCCCTAGAGGTCGTGCCTAAAAGACCACAATGGTTCAATCAAGAGTGGGACAGCCACATCACTTCCCAAAGAATCAGACAACCAATGTCACACGACTTGTTCAAAAAGAAAAAACGAAACAAAAAAGAATCAAAAGCCCGCTAAGTCAAGAAAACTTCAAAACAAAATGACTTAGGCAAAAATGAGGGCATCCCGCTGGACTTAAAAAAAAAAAAAATCAAAAGAAACTCAAAAGTAGTCAGTCCAGGCAAAAGTTAGGGATATGAAAAGAAAAGGATTCAAAGAAAAATCCTCGATGGAAATACGAGTCGTGTGACCACAAATGTCAAAGACGAAAGAGTGAGTGGCTGTCACTCCAAAATCCAAGAGTTTCTCGAACTATCATTCCTATCTTTCAACCTCCGAGAGGTGAGCGCTAAGGTCAAATTAGCTGAACGTAGGATGGGAGAACATCAAGGAGAATGGGTGGGTCAAAGCAAACTTTGAGCCTTTATCCTTTCTTTCAAAACCATGAACCTGACCACGTTACAACCTTCAAAAGTCCTAATTGAAGCAGGTTGTTTCGAAAGCATACTCCGGTAAAGGTCGCGTCGATTCTGACTCTTAAAAAGGTTCCTCTTACCATGTTGGTACTAATGTTGATAAATGTTTTGTGCATTATATGCCATAAACTGTTTTTTCCTTTTCCCAGTGAACAGATTGGATGTCAAAGCTGTCATATGTGTTGCATTAATACATCTTTTATGCAGAATAACTTGTTTTACTTGCGAGTAAGCGCTTGACAGCAGAAAAGCTTCCTACAATGGAAAGTATGGTCAAGATAGAATGCAGAACGCCCGAATGTTCCGAGAGCAGGGGCAAGCTTTATTGTGATTCCCAGTCAGGTCAGCTTTTCGAAGTCAGTTATTCTGGGGCAATCAGGTTGAGGTTCGGTGAACACGTCGTAGTCAGGAGGTATTACTCTGAATCAGATAATCGGGGCTAGGTCATTGCAGTCAGGGGCAGACCATCTTAAGCGCGCAGAAGTTATTCGAGGAGCATTTGAGGTAAAGTGTCTCTCGGAAGTTCAGAACGCTGAGGCAGGTTATATCAGACCATCGAGGCAACAGATTTGCAGATTTCCTTTCGGGGACTATCCCCACAGAGGTCCCGTAGGCTGGGGCATATCAGAAGAGAAAGGATTATTGTTCTCCGTACCTACAGGGTCATTCAGAGTTATTCGAGCAGACGCAGTCGATTTTCGAGAGCGAGATGAATGCGGGAAGTCGTGTCACTATTCCTTGACTCTTCACTAAAAGGCTGTGTATTCAGGAAGAATGTTTTCCAGCGGAGTTATATACCCCAGCAAGGTATTACTTCGTTGAGGCGTTCGGTTAAGTTCCCAATATCCCCAGCAGAGTTGATTTCACTCTCCCAGCATTTATTTTGCTAGGACGATTCAGTGATATCCGGGTTATCCCCAGCAGAGTTGGCCCCGCCTTCAACATTTATTTTGCTGAAGTAGTTTTCTGTACCCGGCCTTCTCCGGCAGCTCGAGCCTGCACTAGCATATTGCATGCATCATCATATTTGCATCATACTTGCATATCATTGTCAAAGTGCGTAGCATTTCTATCCAGAATGGAGCATTACGCTGTAGAAAGAGTAAAGCATATGCATGTGCATACGAAGCATAAGTCAGGCTTTCTATCAGCCTCATATGGCGCGTGAATTACTCTGTGATCAGTTCAGGGGCATTTATCCAGCAGCAGTATTCAGACGATTCAGCGGATTATTTGTATCAGATCTTATGATAGTTGTGCTTTGATCAAGCAGTCATCTGATGTCGACAAGCTTTTCTTCCCGTCAATGCATATTGGCGATGTGTTCCTCCAATAAGTGGATTTCTCCGTCTACCATTAGACGTCTTGAGTGCGAATGTGGTTTTCTTTCCGTCTATCCATAGACGATGTGAAGTTGCAGGTGATCACGGTGGGGCTTCAAGAAGAGGTTTCCCCCAGGATGTGCTTTTCTTCCCGTCTATCAGTAGACGATGTGAAGTTTGATGGATTTTCAATAAGGTTCGAAATAGAGTTTCTCCAGCAAGTATGCTTTTCTTTCCGTCTGTCAGCAGACGATGTGGAGTTTTGGTTATTGTCCAGCGGGTTTCTTATTGCCAGATCATACATATGATGAGGTGTTTCCCCAGCGAGTCTTCTCCGGCTATCCTTAGTTATTGAGGGGTTTCAAAATGATTTTGAATGTTGGTTCTCTTTCTGTTTATTGGATGAGATGACGTTTCAAGAGGTACTTTTCTGACTGTCAATCCTTATTGATGGCGAGGCTCTTCGAAGAATGTCCAGTTTGCGTGATCGTTGATTCTTATTGACGACATGATTCTTTAAAAGGTGGTTTTCTTCCCGTCAGTCCATACTGACGATGTGGCCCCTTCAAGGATATTGATCTTTCCATCAATGCCCGTAAACAGAAGGATTCTGAAATTCAAAGGATGGTGTTGAATTACGTAATGGTGCCTTTCCGTCTATCAGTAGACGATGTGAATATGGAGATTAATGAATGCCTTTCCGTCTACTCTTAGACGATGTGAATATTGATTTGTTCATCGATTATTTCTTCCCGTCTATCTTTAGACGATGTGTGTATGGAGATTAAGGCTTTGTTCCCGTCCATCCTTAGACGATGTGAATTGATTTGTCATTAATCAGGACGATCCCGTCTACCCTTAGACGATGTGAATATGGAGATTATGGTGACTTTCCGTCTACTCTTAGACGATGTGAATATTGATTTGTTCATCAATCAGGATGATCCCGTCTACTCTTAGACGATGTGAATATTGATTTGTTCATCGATTATTTCTTCCCGTCTATCTTTAGACGATGTGTGTATGGAGATTAAGGCTTTGTTCCCGTCTATCCTTAGACGATGTGAATTGATTTGTTCATCGATCAGGATGATGCCGTCTACCCTTAGACGATGTAAATTGGGAGATTAATGTTGTTTTCCGTCTATCATTAGACGAAGTGAGTATTCAATCAGGGTGTCTTCCCGTCCATCTTTGGGTGATGTGAGTATATTTTTCTTCCTGCCTATCAGTAGGCAATGTGAAAGGATCAGGTGTGTTGTTGCAACCCTCAGGGTTTGTTACATGGAGTATCACAAGCAACGGGTATTCAATCAGGAGTTCTTTATCAGATGATTAATCAGTTGGGTGCCGCAATAACTGGACTCGGTTTTCTGGACTTTATTCCCCAAGCAGTTTACAGTATATGCTCGCGGTTGGCAAATTTTCGGGTTTTATTTGTATTCAACCGTCTCGTACCTCTGAATGTTTGAAGGCTGAGCGCTCTTCAAACCCTTCAGGTCCAAGTCGCTTGAATAGGGGCAGCTGTTGCACCCTAAAATTTGACCAACCGGTTCTCCTATCTGACTCGTGGTTTAATTTCATATTCGCAAATCAGACAGATGATTTTTGTGCAAACAGGGGGATATCAGAGTTTACAGCTTGATTTTTGTCTATCAGATATGGCAGACCCAGTCCAGATCACCAGGATTTTATTTTCGGGAAATTGTGCGCTCCTCGGTGATTTTTAGCTTGCACAGTGATTTTGAGGATATTCTGATGCCCGGGGATCTCTGTTCGATTCAATCTGGTCTCGTGCGTTTTTACGGGGGTCATGTGCATTCATCTGCATTTTTTAGGATTTTTATAGGCTTTTGTGAATTTTTAATAGGCTTTATAGATTTTTCTGGAATTTAAATAGGTTTATAGAATATTTTAATAGCTTAATCCTCTTTTAGAATTTTATAGAATTTTTAAATAGATTTTTAGAATAAATAATCTTTAGAATAATAAAGAAAAGGGGAATATAGTTTTTCTTTTATTACTAATAGATAATAATAGTTTAGAATTTTATAGGTTTTTTAAATAGGTTTAATTGCTTTTTAAATCATTTTTAGAATTTTCTATAGATTTTAAAATAGGTTTAAGTGTTTTTTAGATAATATAGAAAATAATATAGTTTTTCTTTTATTAATAGATATTAAATAATATTAGATTTTTAATAGAAAATTAGATTGATTTAGAGTTAATTAGATCTTAACTAGATTTTTTAGACTTAATTAGGATAATTAGAGTTTTAATCACTTTTTCGAGTTTAATTAGGTTAATTGATTTTTTTAGGTTTAATTAGGATTAATTAGAGCTTTAATCAGTTTTTAGAGTTGATTAGGAAATTAGTCTAATTAGGTGTTGATCGCTCCGCAAGTGCACGGAAATATCGAAGTAATATAAAAGATTGTCGAACCCACAGAGACCAATGTCAATCTACCGTTATCTATTGTTACGGCGTAAAGCTAAGGCGAATGGTTGTCACGATTTTTGTTGATTTCTAAGACTATTAAAGGCGGAATTAAATTTAAGTTTTAATAAAATAATATTAAGGCGGTCGGTATGTAATTATACTAACTTAGGTGGGTCAATCTAACCTAGGCTTATAAAGGTGTTCACTTAATCTATTCGGTAGAGATTACCAGTTTAAATACCCTCAACTCACACTCTCGTGGTCTTATATCAGATCTTATCCCCAAAGCCCTATGCCTGCTCTCGCTAGCCCGTAAGTGTTTAGAGATAATTTTTGGAAACTAAATAATTCTAATTTATCTTAAAGCGCTCTCGCTGTATTTAATTTAAATGCCTAACTTTAGCTATCTGGTTAAAATCTCACACTCTCGTGGTCTTGACCCAACCTAATACTCTTTTCTTACTCTCGTAACGAAAAGGTCTATTTCAATTAAAAAGTATCAGCCAAAATATTAAGTGATTAATTATTTTAGCCTATGGTTATATTTCACCGGTTAAGTTTGTTATAACTACATACCGCCCTAAGGTTTTTAGCTACTCATCGATGTTGAACCAGACAGAGACAGGGAATTTAATAATAATGTACTCATAGCAGAAAAATAAATAAACATTATAAATAAATTAAATTGCAATGTAAATGAAAATACCGATAAAACTAATTTAACTAGACATGATAATTAACGTAAATGAAAATAAACATAAACAACAAAATAATGAAACATGCATACTGACAGAAATAAAATAATAATTCAATTAATAAAAACCTGTAAATCGTACTGATCTCGAATCCTTGAGTAGTCCTCCACAATGTCGGCAGGATTCTACTTTGGCGAGAATTAAAAGGTACAGGAACAAATAAAGCGATACAAATGAAAATAAAAAGGAAAGGAAATGGGAAAATAATGCAAGAACGTAAATTTGGCTTCAATGGGAAATTTGGCAGCACTTCGATACGTCGAAGGCCTCCCCTAAAACTCTGAATCTAAGGCCTATTTATAGGAAATAATTCATTCTTCAACTTCCAGAGATCATGGGTGAATTATGGAGGGAGTGGGAGTAACTTCCAGTAGTGGGCCATGAGTGGAGAAAAAGTAGGAGAAAAGGAGGAAAGTGCTCGTGGCCACTTCTGTCTTGAACGAACTTCTGTTATTTGATGCATGACGGTCGTGACATGGCCGTGACGATCGTGAAGGCTGTGACGGTCGTGACGTGGCCGTGACGATCGTGAAGGCTGTGACGGTCGTGACATGGCCGTGACGACCGTGACAGTCACAAATTCTGTTTTCTGCTATTTTCTGTATTTTTCTTCTCTTTTTCTTTCTTTAGTTCAAATTCTCCCCAATCTGCAAAACAAAGTAAATTAATCATATAATAGAATATAAATCAAGATAAATTAATAAAAGTCACAAATAAATGCATGCAAATCAAGCCAAATAAACGATATGATTTCGCGTTATCAAACATCCCCACACTTAAACCATTGCTTGTCCTCAAGCAATCGACCAACACAGTAAAAAGAAATAAGCATAGTTCGAAACAAAGTCACGACGAAACTCTAATCATACGTGGCTGCTAGGCTAATGTTAGATCGATAGGTACTAAATATTAATACCAAGGATATCATAACGACACAATTTCAAAAACTCCCTACTTATGCAAACCAATCGGAATCATGCCATTATAACTCAACCTATAACTCATGCTCTCTTTCACCCCATTTCATTATAGTGCAATCACATTAAGCCCGTTATCCATACACATTCATGGCAAGTAGACCTGTTAGTGACTACGATCTCATTATTATTTCATTTTTTTCTGCAAATATGCTTAAGCATCAATTGAACTTAAAGAGTTAGTACCGTTAGGCTAAGTGCTCGGGTGAGGAGCACCTAACTTAGAAGGAACATGTCTTTTTCTTCATAATATTTTTTTTTTCTTTTCTTTCTTAGTTTCTCATTTTAACTTAGAGATCGTACACTTATTTGCATCGGTCTCTTACTTAGTGTGTTTAGGATGGTGCTGACTGCTTAAATAAACTACTTAGAGATTACTACAAGAACCTGGAGTTTTAAGGTCTCGGCATAATGGGTACTCAAATTTATTTTGCATATTCAGGGGGTTAAGGTTGTCAGGATGATATCAATTTTATCAAAACTTTCCCAAGTTTTTCTAACATAGCCTAAACAACCTATATACTTTCAGAGTACCATGTCATGAATAAAAAAGTTTTTGTTGGAGGTTAAAATTTTGAAATTTTGAAATTTTGGGGAAGTTTGAATAACAGGCGAAAACCACTCATAAAGACTCGACAACACATGTAAAGATAACATTAAAAATAGATAAAAACAATAAATCAAACTAAAAGGCAATAAAATGAAAGCGATAGAGTTCCTCCCCCACACTTAAACCAAACATTGTCCTCAATGTTTCAGTCAAAGGTGGAAAAGGAAAGATAGAACCTGTATGAATGCTACTGCTCTTGCTATCCTTGTCTTTGTTGATCACTTCTACTTCGGTGGCGGGCATTTTGAGATACTTTGTTTGTGTAATTCTAGAACCAGCTCATCATGTTGCTCGCGTCAAGAGGAAGTACTCATCATCAGTGTTCCCACCAGCAGCGACACTCGTAGGAATGTCCGTGGGCATAGCTCATCTTCTCAGATCGTCATCTAGAGAGTTTTCGCTTAGATATAGCTAAGGAGTAACAAGCGATACATTTCTTTATTTTTTGCAAATTTAAACAAACAAATTAAAATAAAGACCTTGTGGGTTGCCTCCCACACAGCGCTTTGTTTAGCGTCGATAGCTCGACGGCTAAGGAGTGCAAGTACTCATGGTGGTTCTTTCGAGAATGGTTCCTCGATCAAACTTTGTATAGTCTTCGGTTTCCATGGCCACTTATCAAGCCATCTCTCATATCCCTCACCTTTTCGTTTCTTTCTTCTGTAGGGTGGTTGCTTGTTTTGAACGCGTGGTGGTGGTTCTGGATCTATTCTGCGTATCAGCTTTTCAAATTTGGGCTTTGTTATTTCATCCACCACCTCAAAAGTTAATCGTACCCTTTTAACAGTAATAATGACCCTAGTTTCACGGTCCTCGAATTTTCTTTTTCTATGAAGGGCGTTAGACAAAGGTGCATTGGTGTGTATATTTTTCAATACCTCCACATATGTTTTGGATTGGGAGTCTACCTTAACTTCTGCAAACCTTTGTGGGAAAGGAATAGGTGGGGTATAGGGAGGAGGAGCAACGATACATGCTTCCTTCTCTATCTCTTCGACAACCTCCCTTTCGGTTGGTGTCGGTGGATTTTTCACAATATGTATGTTTTTCTCACCAAAACTCTCCTCAGGCTCATCGTCAATCTCCCTAGGATCTTCTATTTGTTCTTCATTAACGGTTGTTACAACATTCACATGTCCTTCTGGGAAGGGTGCTAGAGGTGTTTGTCTAAGCAGAGAGGTTTGAGTCTCCAAAGTCTCGCTGTGAGTTGCGAGGGAATCGACAATAACGTTCATCTGCCTAAGGTCCTCATTAATTTGGAGATGTTGTCTTCTAAAATCTTCGTTTTGGAGAGTTTGTGTCTCCACAAAGCGTTCCATCATAGATTTTATCCTAGCGTGAGTAGACGTCTCATTGAATTCTTCTAGTAGTAGTTCGAGGTTGGATGTATCAAAATCTTGCGTTTCCTCAAAACATTGGGAGTCGTCATCATAGAGGGAATTTGGGTGAGAATGCGTAGTATTGAAATCTTCTAATAATATTTCAAGGTCGGATTTAAGCGGAATTTGTGGTTCCTCGAAATATTGGGGGTGGTAGTTATAATATGGAGGGTGGTAGTTATAAGGGAAATATGGGTTATACATAATGATTTAGATAAGAGTGCCTTAGTCTATACTATGCAACAACGGAATCACAATATTGACTGTTGGTCCCCGGCAACGGCGCCAAAAACTTGATCGCTCCGCAAGTGCACGGAAATATCGAAGTAATATAAAAGATTGTCGAACCCACAGAGACCAATGTCAATCTACCGTTATCTATTGTTACGGCGTAAAGCTAAGGCGAATGGTTGTCACGATTTTTGTTGATTTCTAAGACTATTAAAGGCGGAATTAAATTTAAGTTTTAATAAAATAATATTAAGGCGGTCGGTATGTAATTATACTAACTTAGGTGGGTCAATCTAACCTAGGCTTATAAAGGTGTTCACTTAATCTATTCGGTAGAGATTACCAGTTTAAATACCCTCAACTCACACTCTCGTGGTCTTATATCAGATCTTATCCCCAAAGCCCTATGCCTGCTCTCGCTAGCCCGTAAGTGTTTAGAGATAATTTTTGGAAACTAAATAATTCTAATTTATCTTAAAGCGCTCTCGCTGTATTTAATTTAAATGCCTAACTTTAGCTATCTGGTTAAAATCTCACACTCTCGTGGTCTTGACCCAACCTAATACTCTTTTCTTACTCTCGTAACGAAAAGGTCTATTTCAATTAAAAAGTATCAGCCAAAATATTAAGTGATTAATTATTTTAGCCTATGGTTATATTTCACCGGTTAAGTTTGTTATAACTACATACCGCCCTAAGGTTTTTAGCTACTCATCGATGTTGAACCAGACAGAGACAGGGAATTTAATAATAATGTACTCATAGCAGAAAAATAAATAAACATTATAAATAAATTAAATTGCAATGTAAATGAAAATACCGATAAAACTAATTTAACTAGACATGATAATTAACGTAAATGAAAATAAACATAAACAACAAAATAATGAAACATGCATACTGACAGAAATAAAATAATAATTCAATTAATAAAAACCTGTAAATCGTACTGATCTCGAATCCTTGAGTAGTCCTCCACAATGTCGGCAGGATTCTACTTTGGCGAGAATTAAAAGGTACAGGAACAAATAAAGCGATACAAATGAAAATAAAAAGGAAAGGAAATGGGAAAATAATGCAAGAACGTAAATTTGGCTTCAATGGGAAATTTGGCAGCACTTCGATACGTCGAAGGCCTCCCCTAAAACTCTGAATCTAAGGCCTATTTATAGGAAATAATTCATTCTTCAACTTCCAGAGATCATGGGTGAATTATGGAGGGAGTGGGAGTAACTTCCAGTAGTGGGCCATGAGTGGAGAAAAAGTAGGAGAAAAGGAGGAAAGTGCTCGTGGCCACTTCTGTCTTGAACGAACTTCTGTTATTTGATGCATGACGGTCGTGACATGGCCGTGACGATCGTGAAGGCTGTGACGGTCGTGACGTGGCCGTGACGATCGTGAAGGCTGTGACGGTCGTGACATGGCCGTGACGACCGTGACAGTCACAAATTCTGTTTTCTGCTATTTTCTGTATTTTTCTTCTCTTTTTCTTTCTTTAGTTCAAATTCTCCCCAATCTGCAAAACAAAGTAAATTAATCATATAATAGAATATAAATCAAGATAAATTAATAAAAGTCACAAATAAATGCATGCAAATCAAGCCAAATAAACGATATGATTTCGCGTTATCAGGTGTTAATTTTGTTTTAGGATTAGTCTTAAGTAGATAATTAGGATTATTAGTGTTAATTAGACATTAATCAGATTTAGTTAATTGTTTTTAATTCAGTTTTTTTTCTCAGTTTTTTTGGTCATGTTCGTATGGGCCCAAGGGTTCTTTTCAAGGCCCAGTCTGCGTTTTTGTTCAGCTTGAGTCCAGAAAGTCCAAAAAAGTCCAGTCTTCTCCCAGAACTTCCAGAAGATTCCAGCACTTTCAGTGCTTTAAATAGGAGCCACGTGTTGGCTCAGGAGGGAGCCCACGTTACACACACTCAGAGGCCCCACGCGTCCCCACTCAGACCTTCCCAGACTCCCACACGTGGTCCACAGCTGTCCTCCACTCTCTCTCTCTCTGCGCATGCACGCCACTTGGCGCCCCCACACCCATCGCCTGAGTGTCACCGCCGGCCATGCATCCGCCGTGCCGGTCATCAGTAACGGTCACCGGAGAGCAGTAACCGTCGCCGGACTTCGTTAGATCGCCGGAATCTGCAGAAATTCCCAGAATTCCTTCTTTCTTCCACCGATCCCTTCCGTCAGCCTCAAAACCCCCTCGCCGGAAACATCATCGTCGCCGGAATCATCAACCTTCATACAACATTTCTCCAGAATCCACTCAAACCTTCAACAATCTTCATCAAATTTTCCAGAACACCCTAAACCTTCATCCTCCATCGAAGAAAAATCCAGAACATCCTCTATCTTCATACACTTCTCCAGAAACGCTCATACATTCATCGTTCGAAACTTTCCAGAAATCATTCAAAGATCTTCGTCGTTATTCAGGTTTTCCAGATCGTGAACATCTCCAAAACGATCAAGAACGTCAACAAATTGCCTTCCATTTTAAGTTCTTTGTTGATCTTCATCATACGAACGCCGCCGCTGTAGATCTCCACACCTTCAAATTCCCAGAATCTACGCGCAGGATCTTGAATTCGTCAAGTTCTCCATTGAATACCCAGGTACGCTCACTTGATTTCGTTCGTCTTCCCCTTTCCGTTTGCTGTGATTGATGGATGTTATCTTAATTCAATTAGGGTTTGGGTTTGATCTGTGAGAGAACGGTGAGATTTCGTATTGATTCATTTGAGTGTGGGAGAGGTGTGAAGTCTGGTTAGGGTTCTTCTTTCTGGGAATGGCGTAAGGCTGAGAGGAGTTGCAGAGAAAGGGAGTTGGGGGAGACGAGAGGGCAGCGGCGCAAGTTCAAGGGTGAACAGTAGTTAGGGTTGGGGAAGAATTAGGTTTTGTTTAGCATGTAATTGGATTAGGGTTTGGACGCTGGGCTTAGGCCCAAACGTTTTACTGATGCACACCCTCTCAGTTGCTCGTATACCCCCCCCTGTTTGAGAGACCTGAGTGGATTGGTGTGGGCCTTAGGCCCTATTTACTTTCAACACCCCCCTCATTTGAGCCCAGTAATAATAATAACTGAAAAATCACTAACGGCACCCCATATGTTTTTTTCTGATTGTTTGGTTTCTAAACCTGGGCCCTGCGCCCAAATGCTAGTTGCACCCCCCCAGCATAGGCCCAATGAGTAATAACTCATAAAACCATTGCTGTTTGAACCCCCTCCATTTCATTTTCCTTTATTTTGATTTTCTTTTATATTTTTCATGCTTTGTAAATAAATCACAATAAAAATGTAAATAATTGTTTTTTTTAATAATTCTTTTCTCTACCATTTCATCATAAATGTTTAGAAAATTAAATAAAAATAAAAATGTCATTTTATTTTTGTTTGTTATTTTTTGTATATTTTCCATTTTAATTGATGTTTTTAATATTTTCAATGCATGCATATCATTAGAAAATTCATAAAAAATGGTAGATTTAGTCAAATAATTCCGTTCTTTTTTCTGTGGACTCGTAATTCAGTGTAGAATTTTATAGTACAAAAACATTAGCTTAATCATGCATTTTTATTGTAATTGCATTTTTTCACTGTTATTGATGTTGGATAAACTGGTTTGTGGATATGTCTGTGTTGCTGATTTTAGTTCTTTCATCTGGCGTTGAATTTTGTTCTGATTTTTCAGTATGTTGTCATAGAGCCATGTAGGTCTCCCATTAGATTTTGTTAGATTTCTGTAGGGTGTCCTGATGTGATTTGTCTGAGCCTGAAGATAGGAGAAGTCTTGATGACTTCTGACTTTGAAGTTCAACTGTGGTTGAACTTCAGAGATAGTCTCTTATGGTTTCTTGGCCTGTGGGTTCTTCTTGAAGGTGGGAGCTGATGGAAGTCCTGTAGGAGCTTGCAGAGATGCAGTGGATTGAGGCTTAGTATAGGAGCTTGTTGTCTGTTTGTGAGGTTCGAGATCCTGAAGTTTGAAGGAAGTTTATGGTACTTTCCTGAGGAAGGCACTATGAATGACTTTCATTCTTTCTTCTCACCTCTTTCGTAAGTATCCAATGATGTCGGAGCCGACTTGTGAGTTTAATTTCTCCTGAGGAGAGATGTAAACTGATCACATGTTGTTGAGCCACATGGGATACGATTCCTAAGTGGAAGCCTCCTAGTACTTTCCTGAGGAAGGTCCTATGAGTCTATTCACTTAGTTCCATTAGTTTATCTAGGATTTCTCAAGTATCCGGTGATGTCGGAGCCAACTTGTGAGTTTAATTTCTCCTGAGGAGAGATGTAAACTGATCACATGTTGTTGAGCCACATGGGATACGATTCCTAAGTGGAAGCCTCCTAGTACTTTCCTGAGGAAGGTCCTATGAGTCTGTTCACTTAGTTCCCTTAGTGCATATAGGTTTTCTCAAATATCCAGTGATGCCGGAGCCTTCATGTGAGTTTAGTTTCTCCTGAGGAGGAATGTAAACTGATCACAGTTGTCGAGCCGCGTAGGATATGACTCCTGAGTAGTAACCTCCTGGTACTTTCCTGAGGAAGGCACTATGAGCTTGTCTGCTTAGCTCCCTTTTCTCTGGTAAGCTTGTTCTGAAGCTTGGAGACTGGGATTGATTCCTCTTGCTTAGGGTTTTGATTAGATTGTTGCTTAGATCCTTGCTTAAGGTGTTGTATAGAGTTCTGTTTAGAGATAGATCAGGAGCTTGTTTCAGGTTTGTAGAGGCCCTGGTCAGGGTTAGTCTCTTTGTGTTGTTTGACTTGTATGATGTTATGTTGCATTAGACTTAGGTATTCATCTAGATAGTTCTGAATAGGTGCATCTTAGAAGTAGACTTTGTGTGCATGAGAAGTTGAGGTGGTCCTCCTTCTGCTTGTTTGTTATTGCGTGGCTTTGCTTGTTGGTATTCGGTAGAGCTGAGCTCCCTTGCCTCTGTGGTTTGCGGCCTTCGCGCCTTGTTTGTCTAGTTGTTGCATTCATGCATATCTTCAGTATTTCTTTACGTTGCAATTTCTTGTTTGTAGTTCAGTCCTGTTGCCATGATCCCTTAGGAGCTCTGACTTCTCCGCTGCGGAGTTGTTATGATAGACATTAGGATGGTCAACCAGGTGTGATAGCAGTAGGTAGATTCCCCTATTTCTCAGCTATAGTTCTAGGGTTTCCCTTTCCTTTCTGTAGGAGCTTTTGAGTAGCTTGACCCGTAGTTAGCTGAACTACAGCTGCTCTGATTCTTCGTTCCAGACGAAGATATGTAGGCATAGGATGCGATATCCTAGCGAGCACACTAACGACTAACTTTAGTTCTCTCGCGGCTGTGCGATCGAGACTTTCCCGCTAACGACTAATTGCTATCCTTTCTCTTGCCCGAGTGCATTTGAGACCAGATCGTAGTTGTAGGTTCCCGAGCCTTTAGGACCAGTTTGTTTTCTCACTGCTGTGTGAGAGCCCTGTTTACCCGTAGTTAGCCGAACTACGTTTGCTCTGATCTTTCATACCAGATGAAAGTACGTAGGCACAGGACGCGATGTCCTGGCGAGCAACCTTTCCCCGTTTAGACGTAGGCAGTCGAACTACGTTGACTCTGACTTTCCCATTGCACGAGGGAATACGTAGGCCCAGAACACCGTATGTTCTGTCGAGTCCTGTCCTTTTATTTTCTTTTCAGACCAGCCATTAGCGTAGATAGATAACACACCCTTTTACCCGTAAACACCAAGCGTGGATCCCATCGAGTACGATGGACGTGAGGGGTGCTAATACCTTCCCCTTGCGTAACCGACTCCCGAATCCAGGCTATGGTTGCGATGACCATACCTTTTTCCCGTCTTTGCGAGGTTTACTTCGAGCGTTCCCTTTCCCGCTCTGAGGGATAAATAACGCACGGTGGCGACTCTCCTGTCAAGCCGGCGCCGATTTTCGCAGTAGCGACAGTGTTCAACATGGAATGTGCTTAAAATGATGTTTTTAGGTTAAATAAGTCATCATGGTGGATTGATCGGCTTATTTCAAAAAAGTCACTTAAAATGGCCTAAAAAAAAGGGAATAAGTCAAATAAAGTTTGGTGGAAAAAATCAAATTTTGGGTTAGAGTTCACAAACAATCCATATGACATACTAATTTTATTGTAAAATGCATTTTAAAGACAATGGCATTGCCACAATTTTGAATTGAGGGTTATTTCAAGGACTTGCTTTGTAAATTGGTTACTTGAACCATAAGGCACAATTGCAAAACCACACTTCCAAGCAAATGCAAGGCTCCTTTCCATCCATACACCTCCAATATCTCATTTGGAGAGAATTTAAACTTATAACCAAGTGAATTGCAAGCCAAAAACATGAGATGGTATGTGCATAGCATAAGAAGAGATTTTCACGACATGAGAAGTTGATTTTCTCTTTGGATCAATCTAAAACTTTCTAGGGTCTTCAAATACATTCTCCTTGGATCAATCTAAAACTTTCTAGGGTCTTCAAATACATTCTATATATACTTGTGAAGAGGTTCAAAGCAAGAGTTGGTGATTCATTTGTGCAAAAACCATAGATTGACATTGGAGTTTGGAAGAGAAAAAGTGAGAGATCAAAGTTGGATTCAAGGTATTTTCAAGAGTTATCAAGAATTTAATCTTCTCCAACAAACTTCAACAAAGGTTTTCCGCACGTTTTGGCAAGAAAAAAACGAGCTCCAACTACTCCGTTTCGACGCTCCGAAGCCGGTATGTGAAATTTAGTTTAATTCATTTTCGTTCTTTTTTTCTGTTTTAATAGCTGTTTGAATTAATTGCGTTAAAATAAGTAAAAATGATCGAAAAATTATGAAACTTTTTTATGTAGATCTTGATTGTCTTAAGAAACCGTAGGAGTTGAGTTTGAATTTTTAGGATTTTATTTGAATTAGTTACGAATTTTATTTTGTGCTAATATCCATTGTTATGCATAATTGATATTGCTGTTTGTTTAATTTTGTTCTTTTTGATGCTTTATGCTTTTGAGCTGATTCTTTCGATATGATTTAGAGGACATCGATAGATTTCCCCAGGAATTTTCTTAGAATTTGTAAAATTGATTAGATTCTGTTTTAGGCGTGTAGTTTAGGTCCTTCCCAAATAATGGTTTCCCATGACCAAATTTCATTTAGTAATTGTTTAGATGACCTAGAAATTGATTTAGATCCTGATTCTGGAATGTTAGAATGATCAAACATGCGTGTTCTCATAGGAATTTTATTAGAATTTTACAATTTAGTTTGCTATATTTTTTGGGTTTTGCAAATGATTGTTGATTTCGGTGTTCTCTCTTTAGTGTTTTGCCTTGTTTGGAGCGTTTGGTGGACTTGGAGCTTGAAGACTTTGGATTCCTTTTTAGAGGAGCTTCTGGACATGATGAAGATACTTTGGCTAGAAGAGTGGGGCTTGGAGTGGAGATTTCTTTCTCTTTTAAGTTTGTTTTAGGAGTTGGTAGAATTAGGCTTTTAGGGAGAGCTTTTGTAGAATTAGTTCATTTCTTCCATCAAACATAGAATGCATTGTTTGCTTCTATTCTATCCTATGATGCAAAGTCCTCTTAGGGAAGTTCCATCTCTCCTTGGGAGGGAAGTGGGGCATACCCTAGAGAGTAGAACTTTTGAGGATACACTTCCACTTCGATGTTGGTTCTTGTTAAATTCCTTTGGTTTTCAGCAAGTAGGCCAACATTGCAACTTGATCTTGATGACAAATATCTTCTTGGAGTGTGCTTGCTAAAGCTTGGAGATGAAGAGTGAAGAAGCTTGAAGATGGAATCTAGCTCAATGATAAGACCTTTGCTGTCATTTCAACTTTGTTGTTTAGAGCGTGTTGTTGCTGTTTGTTGTAGGAGTTTGTTGCGGCTGCTTGGGCTGCCTCCTATGTATCTTTTGTTTTTCTCTGTATTGTCTGTTGGCTTGTGCTGCTTGCCCTTTAGGCTTGAAGTGAAGTTGATTCACTTTGCCTGTTGCTTTCTTAGGTTCGAGGTTGAGTGGGACTCCCTTGCCTTGCTTGTTTTGCTGCATCTCATGCATACTTACTGTTTATTGTATTTTTGTTGTTTCTTTTCCGTTTATCCCCTAGGATCTCTGATTTCCTCTGTGCAGGAGGGAATTATGACAGACATTAGGTTGTAATCCATGTATGATAACATTAGGGTAGTTTTGATTCCCTTTCAAACCCTAGGATTTTTTAAACTTCTTTCTCTTCTATCTCAGAACAATTCAAAACACAGTAATAAGGATAATCGATGTTGTACGCTACGAGCCTTAAGCTATTTGAGAAAGGTTGCTGGAGGGTCACTCTTCAGTAACCTGATTGCTTAGTGTGTCACCCTTAGGGTGACATACGACGTAGTCACCCTCAAATCATAGTCTCTAGTGCGTCAGAGATTGCAAACATCATAAAAGACAGTTCTTGCGTAAAAGACTGATAACAAACATCAAAGTGTCATTTTTGTCCGCTTGGACTCTTAATCAGGAAAAACCCTTCCATAAGGAGATAAAAAAAACATTCAGACAAGCTTGTGTCTTCCGTAGCCCGAACTACGTTTGCTCTGATCTTTCATGCTGTATGAAAGTACGTAGGCATAGGATGCGATATCCCAGCGAGCAACCTTCCCCTCCTTTCTAGTAGGTAGGCGAACTATGTCGACTCTGATTTCTCGTTCCAGACGGGAATACGTAGGGATAAAGTGCGATACTTTGCCAAGTCATTTTCTTTCTTTTTAACCCTCAGACCTGTAGAATAGATATAATAACAATCCATACCAGAAAACAAGCGTGGATCCCGTCAAGTACGACAGACGTGAGGGGTGCTAATACCTTCCCCTTGCGTAACCGACTCCCGAATCCAGGATTTGGTTGCGATGACCATTCCTTTCCCGTCTTTGCGGTAGGTTTACTTCGAGCGTTTCCTTTCCCTCCTTTGGGATAAATAACGCATGGTGGCGACTCTTCTGTTCAGCCGACGCCGATTTTCGCAGTAGCGATAAGGACCACTAGAATCAGGAGGGAAATATACACCTGCAATCATAAATACATGTTAATGAAGAGATGCAAATGAAAATGCAAATGTGAATGCAATGCAACAGAGGATCAAGCTTGTTGTGTTGTAGCTCGAGAAGAAACCGGCGCTTCGCTCTAGTACTGACAAATCACTGACATAAGAAACCCCTCGGTACCATGAACACAGGTTCACACTGTCAAGAACTGGGTAATCTGGAGGTCAGAGTTTCCTGCATAACCCACACACTCACAGGTATGGACCTATCCACTGACAAGGTTTGGCATCCTATGCGTTCATCAGCGTGACAAACTTTCAAGAAACAATGATACGATACCCAGAAGGTGTGGCATCATCATCTCTTGAAGCGGCCTTACTTAGCTGAATCCCAAATGATCGGTTCCCAGAGTCGACAACCCTCAAATCCAAATTCTAGTCGGATCCTAAGGATCAGAAAGTAACTCATCAAAGAGAATCTCGTCTGAGTGTGAATTTCGTAGGGAACTGTGTCTGCTAAGCAAACAGGTTCACCCACTAATCTCCACTTCTAATACTAGGTTTGTACTCAAGCTCAGGTCCGACTTCTCACTCAATGGAACCCCTCCCCACAGCACAACAAGTAATGATATATGATGCAGAAAGTAAAATGCGGAAGTAAATAAACATAAAGCACATATACAAACACCCAAAAAGAAAACACGCAAGCGCTAGGATTTCTCGCATAGGGGATGTTCCTATCCCCAGCAGAGTCGCCAGCTGTCGCTACTGCGAAAAAAGAAAAGAGGCCGGCAATGACTAACAGATTCACCACCTATCGTTATTTATCCCAGAGAAGGGAAAGGAAACGATCAGAAAAAACCTGACGAAAACGGGAAAAGACGAGGTCGTCGCAACCAAGTCCTAGGTTCGGGAGTCGGTTACGCAAGGGGAAGGTATGAGCACCCCTCACGTCCGTCGTACTCGACGGGATCCACGCATGTGTTATCTATCTAAAAGGGTGTGTAAACTATCTACGCTAAAGGCTTATGGACAAAAGAGAAAGAAAGAGAACTGAATCGGCAGAGCATTGCCGCTCTGTACCTACGTACTCCCTCGTGCAGTTGGTGTATGCAGCTCGACCTTTCGAGACTTAGGCGTTACCATTTGCGATAGGACTGAAATTTAACAACACTCTTGTTTATGAAAAGAGTTTTCTGATTAAGACCCGAAGGGGTGAAAAAGAGTTTGAATTGTTTTTGTATTTTTTAAGGAAGAAGTGTTTTGAATTAGAGTGTTCATAATGTATGTTGTAACAAAGTCTAAAACCTAGGATCGAATGCGTCGCATATCGTCCTAAGGACGTATACTAAACATTCTAGGAAATTGAGAGGTAACCACTCAACCACCATTTCCCGAGTACAAGGCTCATGGCACAACACTCATTATATTTATTAAGTGAATTGAAGTTGTTTGAAGATGAGAAGAGAAAGGGGACAAACTAAGGGGGACTAGACCAAACCCTAAAAGTTGTCATGCAAATGTGCACCTAAAGTTGAGTTTGAAAGGGGACTACCTAATGTTATCATGCATGGTTAGAACCCTAATGTCTATCATAACCTCTCTTGAACAAGAGAGGTTAGAAATCCTAAGGGAAGGAAGACAAAAGAAGAAGAAACAATAAGAATAAAGAATGCAAATGAAGAATGCAAACACAAATGCAACAAGGAAGACAAAGATGCAATGTAAGTGAGGGAGGAAATATGTGTGAGGCTGGAACCTCCACAAGCTCATCTCAACCTCAAGCCATGGTATGAATAAGCATAAGAGAAAAGGAGAAGAAGATGCATAGAAAACAAGTAACAAAAACAATGAGAAAAAGTCCTCATGGATTCATTACTTTAGGTAGGCTTCAAGTTCCTCCTAAGGAGGGACCAAGCAAACTCAAGTAATATTCCAAGGTCATTGGACAGAATGGGGATGAGAAGAAGAGATCTCAAATGCCAAAGCACAACATCATAAACACATGCCAACAATAACACCAAAAAAATGCAAGTAAACATCACTTGTGGAAACACAATATGCAAACATGAAAGTATGAAAACAAATGAACAACCTATGGATATGATAAAGACCCAAGAATTATCACACAAGACCTATAACAAGTCCCTAACATGAAACAATTAGAATTAGGTTCATCAATAATGCACAACTAAGCTTTTGGAAGCAAAACAAAACAAATGCAACAACAAAGATGCACAAACATGAAGCAACTTGCAAAATACATGAAAAATAAGAAAATGCATCAGAAAAAGCCAAATAAAATCTCATAGGACCCCCAAAGTATCAGGAACCAGGGGTCAAAAGGGGAGATTGAAAAACAAAAGGGAAGTGCCTCAACAGAAGGAAAACATCAAGAGTGTTCCAAAACAGGACAGAAATGGAGAGGGAACAAAAAACAAATTCAAACCACATGAAAACAACACTTAAAAATCATGGAAAAAAATTCTGGAGATTAATCAACATGTCAACACAATGCTCAAAAACAATTAGAAGTTTAATCCATACCATGAGAAAGAAATAAAATCAACAAGTCAGCATACATTTTTCACAACTTTAAATGACCAATTAAAAGGAAAATATGAAAATAAATGAAAAATGCATCAGAACACGAAATTAAAAATGAACAAAATTAAAAGACATGTTAAAGTATATTCATGATTTTGTTTATAATTTTTAAACATTTTTTAATATTTTTTACGAATTTTTAAAAGTGCATATAAATAAAAGAAATAAAGATAGAAAACAAAATGCAGAAAAATCCACAACCATCAGATGTGCATACCAGTCAACAGAATCAAGGCACCAGATCGTGCCACCTTAATTAATGAATTGGGGTATTAATTGTGTGTGTATTAGTGAAAAGAGGAACACATGGGTCTTAATAGAAACCACATGATAAAAAAACACAAACGAACGAATGGGATCGCGCCACATCACTCATCTTCTACCTTGGAACCTCTGGTCGCCGGAATTTCACTCCGGTCATCTCCTCCAACATTCCGGCCGCCGCGATTTCTCACTCCCACCGTGGCTTCATCATAACAACATAACTTCTTCAAAAATCAACCAAATCGCATGAAATTTAGATGCAAATTCATCTACTCGAAACAAGGAATCCAAATCTTCCATTAAAACTCATTTATCTCCCACCATTAAAGAGAAAATCAAGCAACAAGCAAACATGTCAAAAAATAAAGTTCACTAAAACTTAAAATAAAATGCCCAAACATCATCTACATGCTTCAAGGAGTAAGAATCCATGAAAATTGAAGTAAAACACCATGAAAAAACATCAAAAAGAAACTACACAACTTTGAGCTCAAAAAATAAAATGTCATAAACACAAGAAATAACAACCCAGAAATGATCTACACATCACAAAGGTTCAAATGCAACGAAAATGGTGGAAAATCATGGAGTATTAAGAGTGTAAGGCTGAATTCAAGTTACCTAGTGGAGAACTTCCACTGAGCCTTCAACAGGTGCTAAAGCTTGAAGAAAACGATCCAAACACGTTCAATGATCCATAATAAAGCTTTTGCAACCTTCAATTTGTCTTGAAATGGAGTAAATTTGAGAATTCCAATTTTGAGTTTTCACCACTTTTTTGAAAACGAAAATGGTTGTTTCAGCAGCAAGAATGACCTAGCTCTGCCTCAAAATTCCTCAAGAATACTTATATGATGGATTTGTGATCAAATGGGGCCTTAATCCATGCAAAACAGCCCATTTTGAATTTTCACATTTCACCACTTTTTGAAAATCCCATGCACGTTTTTACTACTACACCACATGACTTTTTGATTCAAATCCATTACAAATCAGTTGTGTAAATTAAAGGAATGAGATTGGAGGTTTAATTTTGATCCTATGGTTGATTTCCATTTTGTTACTTCAAGAGGAAGAAACCATGAAAATGGCCCATTTTGAGACTTCAAAAATCCAATGTGAAAATGGAAATTTCTTTGAATTGTTATTTGCAATCAAAAAATGCACAAACTTGCCTTGAAAAAGTTTAAAATCCATTAATTCTAAAATTCTCACTTTTAAGCCTCCTTTATGAAAAATTCAAACCCGAAATTCTCAATCCAAGCCCCCACCATGACAAGAGATGGTTTGGTAGTGCAAATGGCCCCATTTGAAGCAAGTTTCATGTTGAAAAGATTTCCATTTGAAGTGTGCAAGTTGGTGAAATGGACCTATAATTTTATGACCCATAATCTTACTTTCCCAAAATACCCATGACTTGTAAACCTCATAACTTGAGTTCTACAAATCATATGAAAAACTTCTAATACAATTTGGAAAGCTAAGATCAAGACCTGCAACTTTCATGTTAACCTAAAGTTGAGGAGAAACACCCTTCCTGGTCAAAACTGGCTTGGAAGTTGGTTGACTTTTGTTGACCAAAATCACATACCTCAAATGACCTGTAACTTGTCCGAATCATAACTTGAGTTCCATAAATCCACTAGAGGACTTCTAGTACTCAAATTAAAGCTAATAACATGCTTTACAAGTTCCATGTTGGCCAAAAATTGAGATGATACTTTTATCTTGAGGTAGGTGGTCTTGAAGTCAGGCACTAAATAGGGGATTTTACCTGAGAACCCTAACTTAGTAACTTCTCACACACTTAACCCTTGATGAAATGAACTTGAATGATGCCTCATATGTTTTAACACAACATCCCATGACCGTAGAGAATTTGAATTGAGTTTCTATCTTCTTCAATTGCGCAGTTGACTGAGGATTTACCAGATGAAAACCTTAACTGCGATACTTTCAACTGTGGCTTGTTCCACTTCACACAACCACTTGCATAAGCTCCACAATGACCCTCAAGGCCCTCAATAAGCTTTCTTTACATCTCATACCCAAAATCATGCATTCACGAACCTATGATGCTCTTCAGTTTGCCTCCTAGTAAGGAGTTGTCCCACACACATCCATCTGTTCTTTAACAAGACACTTACCACTTAAAGATGTCCTGATGACCATTCAAACTTGAGTAACAACCTCTGCTTAGGCTCCAACCTCTGAGAAGAATCCTCTTTTGCTATGCACATCCTTTTTGATTCACTGTTCAATGCGATATGCTATGCAATGCCAATGCTAGAATAAAATGAAATGAAATGAAACATAAACCAAGTTAAGAAAAGGTTGAGCAAATTTTGGGGTGCAACAGTTGCCCCTATTCAAACGACTTGGACCTGAATGAGTGAAAAGCGAACGGCTTTCACGCAATCAAGGTAAAAGACGGTTGAATACCAAAGAACCAGGAAATTTGCCAACTGCAGAAAATCCGAATATAGCATAATTGATCTCAAAGCCACCCTGTTGGGGAAAGAGAATACAAGCGTCAAAAACGGCGCCATGGTCTGGATACCATACTGGCAAAAGGGTAACGATCCAAGTTACCGGAGTCTGGATACTCCACAGAAATCAAAGCCTAAATGCTCAACACATAATTCTGAGTTTGGATACTCGATAAATGGAGCCTGATTGCTCAAAGAAACAAAACTGAGTCTGGATACTCGATAAATGGAGCCTGATTGCTCAAAGAAACAAAACTGAGTCTGGATACTCAAAGATTAGAGCCTGGATGCTCGATAAACACAAAACTAGAGACTGTATGCTCAATGCAAATCTGAGCCTGGATGCTCTATGCAAGAAACCTGAGTCTGAATACTCAGTTTTAACAAATATGAGTCTGGATACTCAATAAATCGGAGCTTGGATGCTCGATAAATCGGAGCCTGGATGCTCAAAAACACAAATTGGAGCCTGGACGCTCAAAAAACACATCTGAGTCTGGATACTCAATGAATAAAGTTGAGTCTGAATACTCAAAAACCTGAGCCTGGATGCCCAATGCAATCTGAGCCTGGATGCTCTATACAAACAACCTAAGTCTGAATACTCGGTTAATGGATATGAGCCTGGATACTCAAAAACCTGAGCCTGGATGCTCAATGGATAAACTTGAGTCTGAATACTCAAAAACTGGAGCCTGGATGCTCGATGCAATCTGAGCCTGGATGCTCTATGCAGATAGAAATATACTTACCAGGATCTGGATATCCTACGAATTCAAGTCAAATGACATTGCTGGGAAACAAAATTAGATGTGGTCTGGATACCACATAGGTTGAGAAAACATTATGTGCCAAGGTCTGGATGCCACACGGCGATAGGAGATAACATAATTACTGTGACTTAGATATCACGGAGCATCAGATAAACTACCATGGTCTGGATACTATAACTGCCATCACCAGAGTCTGGATACTCAACGGAGAAGGCACAAACAAGATTCATCAGGGTCTGGACACCCAACTGACTTTACCGGAGCCTGGATACTCGACGAAGAAAGCATAATAAAACGAGCATAAGCCATGGCCTGGATACCATAAGCCACAAACACACTTGCTGTGATCTGGATATCACAAAGGAATTTGACCGGAGTCTGGATACTCAACGAATCAAGAAAATACTTGTTGGAAAAAATACCGGAGTCTGGATACTCAACGGAAAAAGTAAAATAATATCGGTCACCGTGGTCTGGATACCACAACCATCTTTACCGGAGTCTGGATACTCGATGGAAGAAGGAAAACTTCATCAACTGGGTACGGGCCGGAGTCTGGATACTCAACGGGGAGATGTGATCATCACCATACTTATCATGTCCCACTCAAATCCGAAGATACTGCTGGGGAATAACATGAGTCGGGGTCTGGATACCATGCGGGCTAAGAGATCACATGGTCTGGATACCAAGGGAAAATCAAACCTCCGAAGAGACCCCTGAAACAAAGAGATAACAACCTGGTCTATGTTTCACATGCAAATGTTTGAAAATAGCGTAATGCTCCATACGAAATGGAAATGCTACGCATTTGGGTAGATGCTATGCACACATGCAGATGCATCGGAACTGAAATAGCAAAATAAATGCTAGAGAAAAAGAAACCATCCTGTCAGGAACAACAAACAACCCTGCAAGGAACGACTTACCCATGCCAATAACGATTGGACTTACACCAAAAAGGCCTCGAAAGGCTTACCTGTTGGGGATAAAGTTCATACAAGAACAGAAAATCCAAAACTCAACTGAGGAGGCAGATCACCACTTGCTGAGGTAAATGTTCGGGCTGACTCTCCGGAATACAAAACCTTCTGAAGAACAGATAACTCACCGGGTACTTAAAACAAATAGGCTAAACAACCTAACTTACCTGATAGAGAACAAAACTTCTATCAGATGCCTCAGTCTGTAGGGCTGAAAGTTGAGTTCCTTCAATCAGACTGAGTAAGAGGGAGAAATACCAGGCCACTGTTGGGAAAACCTGGCACCTTCTTATGGGGATACGCCCGAATCTCGACTCGTTGGGGAGTGAACACAAACTTGTACTCTGCGGGGATTAAAAGCGCACTGGCACACTGCCAGGGAAATGCTAACCACTGCATGTAACTCTACTGGGATAGAGATGCAACCTCGATTGTTGGAGAACAACTCTGTCTGGGGGAGAAGATGAATCTATCCATATTCATAAACCTTGCCCCAAGGGTAACAACCCTGCAAAAGATAGAACAGACAATACATCCTATACAACAAGCCTATCTTGATCCCCGTCCATGACATTATTCAATTAATATCAAAATTTTAGCAATTATTGCCGAAGGCCTGCAAGTTTATGTATGCAAGTTCATCAAAAACATCGGGCGTTTTTCACAAACAAAACAGTAAAAGCATAAAAACAAAGCGCACAAATAAAGTATTGAATAGTATATGTTTATTGATAACGGCCTGCGAATATGCAAAGTTTTTACAACAGATGCAACTCCTGAAAAGAGGAAGCTGCGCAAAAACTACAAGTATGCATAAAAGCAAATACAAAAGTGTACATTTTAAACAAAAAGTACAGCAATGTCGGCAATGTGGTGCAGACAAACACCATGAGCTGATTCCTCTATGACTCGCCTGACCCTGACGCTTTCCCAACGCTTCGTCTTTAGAAGAGATTGATTCGGATTAAACGGACCTCAGGTTTTCCCAATCCACTAAGCAATGAAGTTCATACGCAGATCACAGTCATTTGCTTTTCAATCCCTAACTTTTGCCTGAACCGCCCTTTCGGGTTTTCGATTCACCGGGATACCCATTTTTGCCAAAGTCGCCTTTTCAGGTTTTCGACTCTGCGGGTTTACATCTTTTTTCAATTTTTATCCCTAATTTTTGCCCGAACCTTTTTCCTTTTTTATGGTTCGCCGGGATGCCCCATTTTTGCCTGGACTTTTCTTTTTGTGTCCAGCGGGCCTCTTTTAAGCAAAGTATTTTTTAACTGCGTCTGCGTTCACTGGGGATGCAAAGTCCTCACCATCCATGGTGGATAATACTAAGGCTCCTCCAGAGAAAACCTTTCGTACAACAAATGGACCTTCGTAATTGGGAGTCCACTTGCCCCTATGATCTGACTGTGGTGGGAGAATCTTTTTCAGCACAAGATTGCCCGTGTGAAAGCTTCGAGGGCGCACCTTCTTATCATAAGCTTTCTTCATCTGGCTCTGGTACAAACAACCATATGCAATCGATGCTAGCCTCTTTTTATCCATCAAACTAAGTTGATTCAATCTGTTTCTGATCCATTCTGCCTCATCAAGTTTTACGTCAACCAAGACCCTTAAAGAAGGAATCTCAACCTCTAGCGGTAGGACAACTTCCATACCATACACTAGTGAGAAAGGAGTTGCCCCGGTTGATGTGTGTACCATTGTACGATAACCGTGCAGGGCAAAAGGTAACATTTCATGCCAATCTTTGTATGTAACAACCATCTTTTGCACTGTCTTTTTAATGTTTTTGTTGGCTGCTTCAACAGCGCCATTCATCTTCGGCCGATAGGGTGATGAGTTGTGATGTTCAATCTTAAAGCTCTTGCATAGCTCCTTCATCATCTTATTGTTCAGATTCGAACCATTTTCAGTAATGATTCGCTCGGGGATTCCATATCTGCAGATGATGTCCTTCTTTATGAATCTTGCCACCACTTGTTTGGTCACATTAGCATACGATGCTGCCTCTACCCACTTGGTAAAGTAATCGATGGCTACCAGAATAAAACGGTGTCCGTTGGAAGCAGTGGACTCAATCTTTCCAATCATATCGATGCCCCATATGGAGAACAGCCAAGGGGATGACATTACATTCAAAGGGCACGACGGCACATGAATCTTATCAGCATAAATCTGGCATTTATGGCATCTCTTCGTGAATTTGAAACAATCTGACTCCATTGTTAGCCAAAAATAACCAGCTCGTAGAATCTTTCGAGTCATGGCATGTCCGCCGGCATGCGTGCCAAAAGTACCCTCGTGGACTTCTTCCATAAGAAAGCTTGCTTCTTTTTCGTCCACACACCTGAGTAGTACCAGATCATGATTCCTTCTATACAACACACCATCTGGGTTGAGGTAAAAGTTTCCAGACAATCTCCAAAGAGTTTTCTTATCCTTGGTCGATGCCCCTGGTGGATACTCTTGGTTCTTAAGGAAATTCTGGATGTCATGAAACCACGGTTTACCATCGAAAGCTCCTTCAATAGCAAATATGAAAGCGGGCCTGTCGAGTCGCGAGATAACAATCCTTGGAGCTTCATTCCAAAAATTGACCTTGTACATTGAAGCCAGTGTCGCCAAAGCGTCTGCCATTTGATTCTCCGCTCTTGGCACATGGTGGAAGTCTACACGGTCGAAAAATGGTAACAGTCTTCTTGCGTAATCCTTGTAAGGGATCAAATTGGGCTGTCGGGTTTCCCATTCTCCTTCGATCTGATTAACAACTAGTGCTGAATCGCCATATACATCAAGATTCTTGATCCTTAGATCAATAACTTCTTCCAATCCCATGATACATGCTTCGTACTTGGCCTCATTGTTGGTACAGGGAAAAGTTAATTTGGCAGTGAAAGGGATATGCATTCCATGGGGAGTTGTAATAATTGCCCCAATTCCGCTACCATACGAATTAACTGCACCATCAGATATCATCTGCCATGGAGATCCCCTCTCTGGTCCTTCAGTGGGTAATAGCTCATCACAATCTTTTGCTTTCAAGTACATAATGTCCTCATCTGGAAGTTCAAATCTCATCGGTTGGTAATCATCAATTGGTTGTTCGGCCAGGTATTCTGACAGAACACTCCCTTTAATGGCTTTCTGTGAAACGTACTGGATGTCGTATTCTGTCAATACCATTTGCCATCTGGAAATCCTTCCAGAAAGTGCATGCTTTTCAAAGATATATTTAATCGGATCCATCTTCAAAATTAGCATGGTTGTATGATTGAGCATGTACTTTCTTAAACGTTTGGCTGCCCAAGCAAGTGCACAACACGTTTTTTCAAGCATTGAGTAGCGGGACTCACAATTTGTGAACTTTTTACTCAAGTAGTAAATTGCATGCTCTTTCCTTCCTGTCTCATCATGTTGACCGAGAACACAACCCATACTATTCTCCAGAATCGTTAAATACATGATTAATAGTCTTCCAGCCACTGGGGGTATCAGTATCGGAGGCTCCTGCAAATACTGTTTTATCTTGTCGAATGCTCTTTGACAATTTTCGTTCCAGACCACCGCTTGATCTTTCTTTAACAGCTTAAACATTGGTTCACACGTGGCCGTTAGATGAGATATGAACCGAGCGATGTAGTTCAACCTCCCTAAAAAGCCACGGACCTCTTTTTCAGTCTTCGGTGTTGGCTTTTCTTGAATAGCTCTTATTTTTGCAGGATCTACCTCGATTCCTTTTCTGCTAACAATAAACCCCTATAGCTTTCCGGACCGAACTCCGAAAGTGTACTTATTTGGATTCAACCTCAATTTGAACTTCCTCAACCTCTCAAACAGCTTCAATATATTGACCAGATGTTCTTCCTCCGTCTGGGACTTTGCGATCATGTCATCAACATAAACCTCGATTTCATTATGAATCATATCATGAAACAAAGTCACCATTGCCCGCTGATAAGTTGCCCCTGCGTTTTTCAAACCAAACGGCATCACCTTATAGCAAAATATTCCCCATGGTGTAATGAATGTCGTCTTCTCCATGTCCCCTAGTGCCATTTTTATCTGATTATAACCGGAGAAGCCATCCATGAAAGAAAACACCGAGAATTGAGCCGTATTGTCGACCAATACGTCAATATGGGGGAGCGAGAAATCATCTTTTGGGCTCGTCCTATTCAAATCTCTATAATCAACGCACATTCGTACCTTACCATCCTTCTTAGATACAGGTACAATGTTAGCGACCCATGGAGGGTAAGTTGTCACAGCTAAAAATCCAGCATCTAACTGCTTTTAAACTTCTTCTTTGATTTTTATCGCCATATCTGGTCTCATCCTCCTAAGCTTTTTCTTGACGGGTGGACATTCTACCCGAAGTGGCAATCGATGAACCACAATGTCAGTATCAAGCCCGGACATATCTTTGTAAGACCAAGCAAAGATATCACTGTATTCTTGAAGCATCTCTATCAACCTTTGCTTGACGTCTTCTTGCAATGCAGCCCATATCCTGACATTTCTAACAACCTCTTCAGAACCCAAGTTGACGATCTCAATCTCTTCTTCATGAGGCAGAATGACCTTTTCTTCTTGTCTTAAGAGTCTAGCCAATTCCTCAGGCAAGTCTTCATCCTCATCAATCTCTTCTTCGGCTTGGAATACCAGGTTGTCAAAGTCGAAGCGAGTCATAGAAGATTCTTGGTCGGTGTCATCTACAATGATATGAGACCTGCAATGAAAATGGTTAAGTGCTTCAAATGATATGCAAACAAACACATTGCCATTTTATTGTTAAAGATAAAACAAGAAAAACAGAGATCTCAAAATTGGAATGGAAAAACGCCCTTTGATTAATAGATGAAACAGTTTTCAAACATAAACAAGACAAACCCTGAAATAACAAACCACTATGCTCCGGGTAGAACATAGGGTCGTACAATAATTGAAAAACAAAGTATTATTGTTCATTGGTCACTTGGACAAATTCCTCGATGGACCAGTTGCATAAGCGCTGTCCAGGAAGGCATGACTTGATCCAAGCATCCATGTCGCAGTCGATGTCTCCAGCTTCGTCCTCTGAAATAGCGTTGAGCTGCTCAAAGAAAACACCCCCGCTGGTAAACCTGATCGGCCCTTTAAACTTCGGTGTATTCTGTGAAGAGGATGGGTGGTACCCCAGGCCGAACTTGTCTTGCTTTTGAGGGATATCAATCACTTGCCCCCATCCCTGTGCTAAGCCAGCTTGTACCACTGCCCGTGCTTCTTTGAAAGAGGACATAGCCACCTCGGGCTCTTTTCTCACCACTGGCGCCTTATTCTTCAACTGAACGGTTTCAAACGCTTGACACAGGGTCTCATGAATTTACCCATCTACTTCCACATACTTGAAAGAAGACAAGTGATTAACCATGATGTCTTCTTCTCCACACACTGTCACAACACTGCCACCGACCATATATTTCAACTTCTGATGCAGAGTCAATGTGACAGCCCCAGCTGAGTGGATCCATGGTCTGCCTAACAAACAACTAAAAGGAGGCTGAATGTCCATGATATAAAATACAGCGTCAAAAACTTATGGGCCCACTTGGATAGGCAAAGTCAGCTCACCGAAGACAGACCTCCGAGTACCATCAAAAGCACGTACAACCAAATCACTCGGTGTACAGGTAATGCCCCTAGTATCCAACTTCATAAGTGCCTTCTTCGGCAGCACATTCAAAGATGACCCTGTGTCAAAAGGACGTGAGACATAACCACTCCTCTACATTCAACAGAAATGTGCAGCGCACAATTGTGGTTTTTGCCCCTGGGCGTTAAGTCTAGATCTGTGAATCCAAGGCCATTTCCCACTCTTACATGCCCAACAACCCCTTCAAGCTGATTTACTGATATCTCCTGAGGCACAAAAGCGGTGCTCAATACCTTCATCAATGCATTTCTGTGAGCTTCGGAACTCAACAACAGCGATAATATCGAAATTTTAGAAGGTGTCTGCTGCAAATGCTCGACTATCTTGTAGTCGCTTTTGTGTATTAACCTCATGACCTCCTCCATATCATTCTCCAAAGATCCTTTTTCACCAGACTGGGAGGTTTCTTCAATTACCATCTTTCCCTTCCCTTTATCTGCTTTCTCAGCCACTACCTCAGGCGATGCAAAAACTCTGCCGCTTTGGGTAATTGGTGCTGCTCCCACAACATTCTATGCAGACTTCATAGGAAAACTTTTCAAATCTATCTTCTGACCGTTACAGTACACCTCAGCCCCATAGTTCCACGGGATGGCTTTGGTGCTCTCATAAGGCACATGTGTAACACCCTTCTAAACCCCACGGAAAATATATGCATAATCAGAGTAAAATTAACATGCATCCAAATAAAAAGGGCGTCACACAAACTTGCACCACATCAAAACAATCTGTCATGCTCATTAATATTTCAATAAATAATCATGCTTTACAAAATTTCAGTTTGCATGCAGCAGCGGATTCATTAATGAAAATCCTTTAAAAGAAACATTTACTTTCATCATATAAAATCAACATCTCTGGGCACTAAGGCCAACATCTCATTATCCCAATTACCCCAAATATGAAAACATAACTTAGGTTACATAATGTAATCCTAAAACATAAGCAATCAATCCCCGTGTTACACTACCAGAGCATGACTCGACCCACAATTAATTACTAAACCGCTACACACGTAGCGACCTCGAACTACAAGCAGAACTTCATAAAGGCCTCCAGCAACCTAATCTGCAATGCCTCATAGAGCATTATAAAACAGCAGAAGGGTGAGAAATATTACCATAATAATCAAAGCATAAAATCATGTATATATAGGTATCCTATAACACATATTCACATTTCTCACCACACTTCATTCTCATAATCATAATCATATCACGTTCACATATATCAACATTATGAACATCCACAAGCACATCCCTTCATGCTTAATTTCACAATCATTCACAAGCACATTTATACAACAACAATATTATGCAATGTGACTCAACATATCCAATGCAACTCAATGCTATGCGGTACCGACTCACGTTATCTTTTTTTCGGTTTTCACTCTAAACCGGGTCCACCCTTCTAGACCGATAACTCGTTATCATTTTTCGGTTTTTACTTTAAACCGGGTCCACCCTTCTAGACCGATAACAACCAAGCCCGTCCCCTAGGCTTCAAACCCACCCTTCTAGGTTTGGGACAAGCCACTAGTTTCCACGAAACTAACAGACATTGCCTCTTGACTGAATGATGCATGTACAATCAACCAATCACAATAAATGCACTTAAGACCGTTCCCGCGTCTTAATCCCATGCATTCGAATAATTCACCCCTTCGAGAATTTCATTATGATTGCACATACAACATATATCAAACATTTATCAATGTATTCATTTCTCCCATCATCATCATCATATTCAACAACAATGCACACATATCACATATGTTCCCATGCATTTACACAACAATCGCATACAAATATGCACTCACAATTCATTAGACAATACACATACATTCATCATTATATTCCCATGTATTCGAATAATTCACCCCTTCGTGAATTATATCATGATTGCACACACAACATATCATAATAATCATCAACGTATTCATAATTCAATACTATCACACAATGCACACATATCCACGATATGTTCCCATGCATTTCTCACAATTATTAACGATGCACACATATCCACGATATGTTCCCATGCATCTCATACAAGGTGTACACATCACAATACCAATCATACAATTATAAGTTATGCACACATATTTCCACAATATTCTCCTGCATACTTATTACATAATTGTACACAACAATCAAACATTCACAAACTCATCAATTAATACACACATAATCATCATTATGTTCTCATGTATTTTAACCAATTACAATTAATCATTCATATCACAACTCTAGGATTCACGCCCGAAGGCTACCCACAGCACATGTTATCATAAGAGTTCACATACTCATTCATAACATAGAAGTATTAACCTATGCAAATCAACCAAACAATCACCATTGGATAACACAGCAAAGAAAATATACTGCCACATTCGCCTTCATTCGCCTGGCGAACCCTCGCAGCGAACCTTCGCCTGGCCTTCGCCTGGCGAACTCTCTCAGCAAACATTCGCTAGGCTTCGCCTGGCGAGACCTCCCAGCGAGCCCAAGTCAGTAGCTACTGACTTCATTCGCCACCATTCGCCAGCACCTTCGCTGGGCGAACCTTCGCTATCCACCTTCGCTTGGCAAACTCGCCAGCGAAGTCCACTGGGATTTAATTATAATTATTCGCCAGCATTCGCTGGGCTTCGCCTGGCGAAGCTTCGCCTTCGCTCGCCTGGCGAGAGCCAGCGAACCTGCGCAGAACAGAACCCTATTCTGTTCCTCCTTCACCAATCCATCATCAACCCTCTCTTACACATCCAAATCAGTATAAACAGCATCAATACATGTTACCCGACTATTCTACGGCATTATTTCCAAGTTTCAACCGATTAAATCATCATTCTACCGATTAATCCAACTTGCCCTAAAATGGAAAGTGATGAAAAACATCCACAAACCCAAACCCAACATACATAATAGCATACAATGATTAAATAGCAATGTTTCTCACCCTTACCTTGGTTTAAATCGAAGCTTTGAGTTGCTCTTGATGATTTCCACTTTCCTCTTCTTCTCCTCTCTTTCTCTTCTTCTTTCCTCTTTCTCTTCTTACCAACTCTTATCTCCTTTTCTTTCTCTTTCTATTCTTTATATTTCTTTCCATTCTATTTCTTCCATAATATATATTTTCCAATCATTTTCCATAAATTATCCACTTAACCATTAATTAAGAATATCCAAAATATTTCCAACTTAATTTTCCAAAACTCTCCAAATGATAAAATAGCATAATATGTAGACTTAATATATTATCACACTATCCCATAATTAAAATAATTCCAATAAATAAATTAATTAGTTAATCAAAATTGGGCTGTTACAACTCTCCCCCACTTAGGAATTTTCGTCCTCGAAAATGTTACCTGATCCAAATAACTCTAGATACGACTCTCGCATTCCAATTCTTCCAAATCCAATTCTTCCATAACTACTTCCACCAAAGGAATCTCTATACTTCGAAGTTGTTTCTTATCAACAACTAGAACTAGCCACGCCTCCGAAGTCAAATTCTCTCTCACTTGTACACCATCCACCTGAGTCAATGTACCTCTTCAACTTAGACATATGAACACCTCATGCAATCCTCTCAAGCGACAGCGGTAAAACAGTCTAACATGCTATCCGCCTCACACTTCCGCTGCGCTACTCTGATACAGATCAACAAAACACTGGGTGCTCACGAGACTTCAAGCTCGACCAACACCAATTACTACCGTAACTCTCAAAACACGGCCTTACTTGGATTCTTTGATCGTTTCCATCGTCCCTTGCACGGTCTTTGATCCGAGTACAACACTCCCGTTGGACATGCAACAACACAAAGGAGTCATACCCTCTTACCCAACGAACTTCATACGATGTTGTTTCCGATACGAATTGGCAACAGTTATTGTAGGCAACTCCGTCAACGACAATTAACTACCCTTAGATCCATCTTGGTCCAACACACAAGCTCTCAACGAGTCCTCTTCATACTGGATATTTTTCTTCGTTTGTCCATGCCATTCACGGACGCTAGTCAGAGTTCATCTTCAACATGGCTCCCAACCGCTTTCGTAATCTTTCCCATAATCTTAACGAAAAACTCGAGTTCCCATCTAACAGAATGATTCATCTTCACTGGTAGGCAACGAGTTACTCTTGTTAATCCATTCTTAACTATCCAAATCGGATCATACTTCCTCAAATTCATCAGAAAACCCGGCACAAGCCCATGGGAATACTATCCCATCCCACTCGAAATACTCAACAGTTGTATCAGATCCAACCATCTCTAATGTCCATACTTCAATTCCCAGCAAGCCTAATCAACATATACAAACTCAATCAATTCCTTCTCCATCTATGGCTATCCAAAACTATTTCTCAAATTCGGTCGCATCTTCCTAGTACCCGCACGGATACTCCATCTTTCTCGATGTACTTCTCCCTGGGTACTCTTATCCAACTCACACTATTCAGAATACACACTTCATCACGACATCTCACAATACCATTTTCCTTAATCCGAAAATAAGCCCTCTGACTTTTATCCATTAAATTCAATTAATCTATCAACTCAACTCAGAATTCCGATTTCCTCGAACCTCATCAGAATACCAAAAGTCAATTTCAACATCCAAGGCTCAACTCCATAAGAAGTCTCTTCACAGGCCGAACTCATATCTGAATTTGCTTAATTGGTTCTAACTTCCTTACCATCTTCATTAGTGTATACCAAATTTCCCGATTCGATATCTTAGCTACCACTTGGTCTCATCCGAATGGTAATTTAACCAAAACCATACTCCTTCAGGATTTCCAATTACTTCGCTGTCTCATATTTGACTCTCTCTCAAATAAAACAAATACCTTAAGGTCAGTAACCATCTCAAATCTCAACTAAACAATTGAGGCTTCCAAACTCTGGTACAAACACACAACAGCAACCCACTCCAAATTACTTGTCAGATAATCCCTCTCTGTACTTTATATTGCCTTCAAGCATAACCAAAACTCATTAATGTTATACTTAACACATCTCTTAATCATATCAACAAAGTATCTCAAAACACAACGACAATCCTGTCGGACTTGGCAAAACCAATACACGAACTGTTGACAGCTTCCTCAAAACTCTTTGAACTTTCTTCACGGTAGTACATCACTGCCTCTTCCCCAATACTAATAACTCAAGTTCCCGACGCTCAACATGAACCCTTATACTCTCCGGACATATCCAAACACCATCGGTTACATAACCATTGGCTCTCTCAATCAAGTGTGGAAAATCATTATACCAAACAGACACTCAGCTGCGAACTCATGGTGATAACACAAACCGCACTCTCCGCGCTTACCATAACATCCAAACATTTTTCGCCAATAAATACATAATTCCATGTCACTACTTTCCCATCACATAGAGCACTGTAATATCTTCCAACGCTTCTAATCTTGCGTCATTCCGAATTACGGTTTTCCGTTACGACAAAATCACGGAAACAACCCTTCCACACTTAAAGGTCATCCAATACCTCTCCAACTCTTGAAATGCTTAAGGGTCCGATTATACCAACCATGTATTCCATATCTCATTTCCTTTAGTAATCACGAGAAGTCATTATCCACCCTTATACTTGACTCCACAATCTGTTGCCGTAACACACACACCAGACATAATTCTCAACACTACTCAATCAATCTTAATTCCTTGGCCACTCAAACAAACGTATAATATGGAGCTTCCAATATCTGATTATTCTCCACAACTAAGTCGATCACAACTCAACTTCACGTCTTGGCTGTTTAACCCTTATCTTGTCAGGATAATTCTCAGACTACCACAATCAAACGGTAAACCGACAACTCCTCCACTTCCATCAATACTCAATATTTCCATCGAAATCAAACATCTCATCACTGTCCTACACCGACTCATCAAAACAACTCTCAAGTGCTCGGCTTTACTCAAGACGATTCACTGCACCACGCCATCTAAGCTTGCAAGACACATCTATCCCATCCAACACAATCCCAACTACTATCAACAAGAGATTAAGGGTGATCAGTTCCTCAATTTGTCGATAGACAGCCGAAACCATAATGGGGCATAGACTATCTTTACCAAACCACAAGAGTGTTAACCACCCACTGAGCTACAACTTCTACACCTGCAGCATCTTGGAGAAGCACAACTTCTCCCCCACTTAGATCATTCCCACTTCTCTAGACAAGGTTAAGCAACAACATGTATCGACAGTGTTTTCACACACATGTCGCATACAAGGGAACAAATAACATTAGACAACTTGGCCGGACGGACCGACCTGCTCTGATACCACTAATGTAACACCCTTCTAAACCCCACGGAAAATATATGCATAATCAGAGTAAAATTAACATGCATCCAAATAAAAAGGGCGTCACACAAACTTGCACCACATCAAAACAATCTGTCATGCTCATTAATATTTCAATAAATAATCATGCTTTACAAAATTTCAGTTTGCATGCAGCAGCGGATTCATTAATGAAAATCCTTTAAAAGAAACATTTACTTTCATCATATAAAATCAACATCTCTGGGCACTAAGGCCAACATCTCATTATCCCAATTACTCCAAATATGAAAACATAACTTAGGTTACATAATGTAATCCTAAAACATAAGCAATCGATCCCCGTGTTACACTACCAGAGCATGACTCGACCCACAATTAATTACTAAACCGCTACACACGTAGCGACCTCGAACTACAAGCAGAACTTCATAAAGGCCTCCAACAACCTAATCTGCAATGCCTCATAGAGCATTATAAAACAGCAGAAGGGTGAGAAATATTACCATAATAATCAAAGCATAAAATCATGTATATATAGGTATCCTATAACACATATTCACATTTCTCACCACACTTCATTCTCATAATCATAATCATATCACGTTCACATATATCAACATTATGAACATCCACAAGCACATCCCTTCATGCTTAATTTCACAATCATTCACAAGCACATTTATACAACAACAATATTATGCAATGTGACTCAACATATCCAATGCAACTCAATGCTATGCGGTACCGACTCACGTTATCTTTTTTTCGGTTTTCACTCTAAACCGGGTCCACCCTTCTAGACCGATAACTCGTTATCATTTTTCGATTTTTACTTTAAACCGGGTCCACCCTTCTAGACCGATAACAACCAAGCTCGTCTCCTAGGCTTCAAACCCACCCTTCTAGGTTTGGGACAAGCCACTAGTTTCCACGAAACTAACAGACATTGCCTCTTGACTGAATGATGCATGTACAATCAACCAATCACAATAAATGCACTTAAGACCGTTCCCGCGTCTTAATCCCATGCATTCGAATAATTCACCCCTTCGAGAATTTCATTATGATTGCACATACAACATATATCAAACATTTATCAATGTATTCATTTCTCCCATCATCATCATCATATTCAACAACAATGCACACATATCACATATGTTCCCATGCATTTACACAACAATCGCATACAAATATGCACTCACAATTCATTAGACAATACACATACATTCATCATTATATTCCCATGTATTCGAATAATTCACCCCTTCGTGAATTATATCATGATTGCACATACAACATATCATAATAATCATCAACGTATTCATAATTCAATACTATCACACAATGCACACATATCCACGATATGTTCCCATGCATTTCTCACAATTATTAACGATGCACACATATCCACGATATGTTCCCATGCATCTCATACAAGGTGTACACATCACAATACCAATCATACAATTATAAGTTATGCACACATATTTCCACAATATTCTCCTGCATACTTATTACATAATTGTACACAACAATCAAACATTCACAAACTCATCAATTAATACACACATAATCATCATTATGTTCTCATGTATTTTAACCAATTACAATTAATCATTCATATCACAACTCTAGGATTCACGCCCGAAGGCTACCCACAACACATGTTATCATAAGAGTTCACATACTCATTCATAACATAGAAGTATTAACCTATGCGAATCAACCAAACAATCACCATTGGATAACACAGCAAAGAAAATATACTGCCACATTCGCCTTCATTCGCCTGGCGAACCCTCGCAGCGAACCTTCGCCTGGCGAACTCTCTCAGCAAACATTCGCTAGGCTTCGCCTGGCGAGACCTCCCAGCGAGCCCAAGTCAGTAGCTACTGACTTCATTCGCCACCATTCGCCAACACCTTCGCTGGGCGAACCTTCGCTATCCACCTTCGCTTGGCGAACTCGCCAGCGAAGTCCACTGGGATTTAATTATAATTATTCGCCAGCATTCGCTGGGCTTCGCCTGGCGAAGCTTCGCCTTCGCTCGCCTGGCGAGAGCCAGCGAACCTGCGCAGAACAGAACCCTATTCTGTTCCTCCTTCACCAATCCATCATCAACCCTCTCTTACACATCCAAATCAGTATAAACAGCATCAATACATGTTACCCGACTATTCTACGGCATTATTTCCAAGTTTCAACCGATTAAATCATCATTCTATCGATTAATCCAACTTGCCCTAAAATGGAAAGTGATGAAAAACATCCACAAACCCAAACCCAACATACATAATAGCATACAATGATTAAATAGCAATGTTTCTCACCCTTACCTTGGTTTAAATCGAAGCTTTGAGTTGCTCTTGATGATTTCCACTTTCCTCTTCTTCTCCTCTCTTTCTCTTCTTCTTTCCTCTTTCTCTTCTTACCAACTCTTATCTCCTTTTCTTTCTCTTTCTATTCTTTATATTTCTTTCCATTCTATTTCTTCCATAATATATATTTTCCAATCATTTTCCATAAATTATCCACTTAACCATTAATTAAGAATATCCAAAATATTTCCAACTTAATTTTCCAAAACTCTCCAAATGATAAAATAGCATATATGTAGACTTAATATATTATCACACTATCCCATAATTAAAATAATTCCAATAAATAAATTAATTAGTTAATCAAAATTGGGCTGTTACAACATGTCCTGCTTTGGTAATAGTGATTGTTGGTGGCCTAGGAGGCGCTGAAATAGTTATAGTCTTATATAAAATCGAGATCGTAGCAACCTCATCCCTCTCCTCGCTCACCTCCTCAACAGGTTTCTTTTCTGCAGTCCGCTTAAACTGTAACGTCCCCTCATCTATCATTTCTTGGATGCACCTTCTCAGATCAACGCATCCCTCAAGATGACTCAAGCAATCAACACAATCCTCATTACAGCCTGGGAATACACCTCCTCCCAGCAATTTGTCCTTCAAAAACTTCAATGGAGTCTTCAATTCATTCACATCCATTATCAAGTCCAAATCTTCCTCCACCAGAATAGCACCAACCCTAGCCTGCCCATGTTTTGGCATAGGGTTCTGCACAACATTAGGTGCATCATGAGAAAAATTTATCGCTTTACTGTCAATGAGATCTTGCAGCTTGTATTTAAAAGCCTTACAATCGTCGATAGAGTGACCAGGCGCCCCAGAGTGAAATTCGCAACGTGCATTTGCGTCATAGCCGGGTGGGGGATCACCTGTCAAATGAGCGAGAGTCCTTTTCTGAATTAATTGTAGCTGCAATAAAGTCTGAAGCACCTGAGAGTAGGGCATTGGTGGAGTGTCAAATACTCTGTTTGTCCTGGCCCTATCAGGATACCTCCTATAACCCTGTTGGTTTTGCTGTTGTGGCTGATACTGTCTTTGCTGTTGTTGTTGTTATGGTCTCTGTTGTTGTGGCACAAGAATAGTGACACTAGCCACCTATTGTTGGCGATATTGATTTTGGGGCTGACCCCTTCCTCTTCCTCTAGAACTTGCTACTGAACTGACATCACCTTCACGCTTCTTGTTTCCAAACATCTTTTTTCCTCCTCCTCCAGTTGAGGGTACCTCTCCCACCTGAATCTTCCCAAGCTTGATACCGTTCTCCACTCTTTCACCAGTGATTATCAAATCTGAGAAACTTCTGGACATACTGCTTATCAGTTTTTCATAATACACCCCTGGTAGAGTAGCAACGAACATATCCACCAGCTCCCTCTCTACCATTGGTGGCTGTACTCTAGCAGCAAGCTCTCGCCACCTTTGGGAACACTCTTTGAAGCACTCGTTACTCCTTTGAGAGAGATTTTGCAACTGGACTCTATTCGGTGTGAGGTCACTATTGTATTGATAGTGCCTTACGAAAGCCTCGGCAAGTTCCTTCCAGCTGCGAATGTTGGCGGGCTCCAGCCCCATGTACCACTCCAAAGAGGGGCCAGACGAACTATCCTGGAAAAAGTGCATCAGGAGTTTTTCATCGTCCGAGTACGCAGACATCTTTCTGTAATATGAGCGCAGGTGGACCCTCGGGAAAGTAGTGCCTTTGTACTTATCGAAGTTGGGCACTTTGAACTTATGAGGCACTCTTAAGCCTGGGATCAGCCCCAAGTTGGACATATCTAGCCCCATGGAATTTTGGCACTCCAAAGATCGCATCTTTTCTTCAATCATTTGAATCCTTCTGTCAGCCTCAGAAGGTCCTGCAGCATTTACAAACCTAGGAGTAAATATATCCTCCTGTCGATCCTCGTTCCATGTATGGTCCAAAATACCATGAATGCCACCCGTAGTATCAAAACCGAAGCCATTCCCATTTCCATTACCCCCATCAGCAAAGCCACCACAATTAAGACCTGTTGTATTCCCAGCACCAGTAGTGTGTCCATCCCCTCTAGCAGTAGGGATGACTAAAGTTGGTATTGAATTGTCCCCCTGAGGGGTTTCAACCCGAGTATGGTTAGTAGGAATCCCACCATGTAGTACCCCATCCTCATCAACTCGTGTCAACAGGGGTTGCATCATAGTCTGAAGTTGAGCTTGCCCAGTAGCAACTCCTTGCATCAAATCCATCAGCTGCGCAATGCGGTCCCTCATTTCTTGCATTTTATCTATTATCCTTCTCTGATTACCTCTAGTACCGTAGCGGTGAGTTATCTGATCTGCAATCCTGAAACACTAGTGGCACAAGAAACAAGATAAGGTTAACAGTTCTGATACACCTGCAAATGCGAGAAACATGCTAAAATGCAAACATGTATATATGAAAAACAGGGAAATTTCCCCCATGATTCTAGCTTCGGAGTGACAACCAAGATAATGGAGAGCCTCAGAGACAAGCATAGGATGAAAAACTCCTCATATATACAAACATAAGCCCGCGGGCAAAGTATAAACATCAAATGAGTACAAATAGAAAGGGACCTCAACCAACAGGTCTGGTGATGGTCCATACAAAAGTCTACGCTACAGAATACAAAGAAACAAATCAAACTGGGTGGCGAGACTGGAAATCCTTCAACAATGCTTGCATATCTGGATGGTCCGGCCTAGTGAGTAAACCACGTATGAGCAACTCCTGCTGACTGATAGTAGACTAAAGATCCTCGACTGAGTCCTCCTTCCCAACAGCCTCCTCAAGTCTCCGCCTCTTAGCACTAGCTTCCTCTCTATGCTCCTCCAAGGTTGCGAGCGCTTCATACAATTTGCAGTCACTATGTCTTCTGAGTGCAGCTTCCTTCGAGACCTCTTCATCTTTAGCTTTAAGATGGGCCTTCTGTTTGATGATATGTGCCTTCAACTTGTCTTCACGCTCCTTGCTAGTAGATATAGCAGCGTTCCACTGAGCCTTAAACTTGGAAATTCGTGAGTAGGCTTTATTCAGCTCTTCTTTCTTCTTGGCCAGAACACCGTAGGTGGCATTCAAGTCTTTGCTTGTGCGCTCCCTATCATTAGTCTCCTGAGTTAAGTTTGTTCCCAACTTGTTCACCAACTCTGTTTGCTTTTTCAGAGAATACCTTGCTTCATTTCTTTCACTTCTGATCTGAGCCATCTCTTCCTCTAACTCCCGTTCATCTTCTACAACTCTTCTTTCTCATGACATACCTGTTCATACCTTTGGATATCTACCGTAGTAGGCTCCTCAACCACAGGTGGGCAAACAGGCTCCATTGGAGGATATGGCATCAAGAACTTCGCGACCCTCTCACGAATCCAAGCCACATAGAGATCATAAGCCTGACTGTTGCTCTTCCCTAGTAATGCTTTGCCTCTCCTATGAATACTCTGCCAAGCACGCTTGAGTTTAGTCAAATCATCACCCTTTAACAAATCGGTGAGGTACAAAGATTCATGTACCTCTTCCTCCTTTGGAGCGTCTCTGAGAGCATATTCGAACTGTCGTACCAACAGAGAAGGATTGTAGTTGACGCACCCCTTCCTTCTGACTAGGGGTACGTTAGGAAATCCGCCACAACTATAAATGATGTCAATGCCAAGCAAATCCCTATCAAACCAAATAATATCCTTAATAGTCAAACCCATCATCCTCTCAGACCACTCTGAGGTAGCAATAGTATCCACAAACTGGCCACTCTTAGGCATGTGACTCATCAACCACCTATAAAGCAAAGGAACACAACACGAGATGTTCTTCCCCCTTCGGTTTTCATTCTTGTGATGCACAGAATGATAAACCTATCCTAAGAGCGTAGGGACCGGATTCCCTGAAGCTAGCAGATAGAAGGCATCCACATCCATGAAATCATGCAAGTTTGGAAATAGAACTATACCATAAATGCAAAGTGCCAGGATAGCACTAAACACAATCCAGCAGCCATTCTTAGCGAACTTCTGAGCTTTCTCAACAAGAAACGGTAACAGAAAACCATAAGTCCCTTTTCTCTCAACTAGCTTCCCCTCTAACTCTGCAGCGTCCAACTGTAATATAGCCGCGAGGACAGCCAGGTCGGGCTCTGCATCTGTGTGGACGAAAGGCATCTGATCACGGATAGGCACTCCCAACATATCTGAGTACTCTTCCAAAGTAGGTGCTAAAACAAAATTTGGGAAGACAAAGCACCTCAACTAGGCGTCGTAGAACTGCAAGAGAGTGTAAATGCCACTGATCTCATAGGATGAGGGTTTGCAAACACATCTGGCCAATCTCCCATAGTCTTGTCTAAACTGTTCCATCACACCCGCTTCAGCCATAGCAACCAGACTCCTCAAAGAACTGACGTCTGGGGTCAGAAACCTGTAAGCAATTGTCCTTTTCAAAGGCTCTATGTCAAGAACGAAGAACAGGATCACTAGAATCAGGAGGGAAATATACACATGCAATAATAAATACATGTTAATGAAGAGATGCAAATGAAAATGCAAATGTGAATTCAATGCAACAGAGGATCAAGCTTGCTGTGTTGTAGCTCGAGAAGAAACCGGCGCTTCGCTCTAGTACTGACAAATCACTGACTTAAGAAACCCCTCGGTACCATGAACACAGGTTCACACTGTCAAGAACTGGGTAATCTGGAGGTCAGAGTTTCCTGCATAACCCACCCACTCACAGGTATGGACCTATCCACTAACAAGGTTTGGTATCCTATTCGTTCATCAGCGTCACAGACTTTCAAGAAACAATGATACGATACCCAGAAGGTGTGGCATCATCATCTCTTGAAGTGGCCTCACTTAGCTGAATCCCAAATGATCGGTTCCCAGAGTCGACGACCCTTAAATCCAAATTCCAGTCGGATCCTAAGGATCGAAAATGAACTCATCAAAGAGAATCTCTTCTGAGTGTGAATCTCGTAGGGAATTGTGTCTGTTAAGCAAACAGGTTTACCCACTAATCTCCACTTCTAATACTAGGTTTGTACTCAAGCCCACGTCCGGCTTCTCACTCAATGGAACCCCTCCCCACAACACAGCAAGTAATGATATATGATACGAAAAGTAAAATGCGGAAGTAAATAAACATAAAGCACATATACAAACACCCAAAAAGAAAACACGCAAGCGCTAGGATTTCTCACATAGGGGATGTTCCTGTCCCCAGCAGAGTTGCCAACTGTCGCTACTGCGGAAAAAGAAAAGAGGCCGGCAATGACTAACAGAGTCGCCACCTATCGTTATTTATCCCAGAGAAGGGAAAGGAAACGATCGGAAAAAACCTGATGAAAACGGGAAAAGACGAGGTCGTCGCAACCAAGTCCTAGGTTCGGGAGTCGGTTACGCAAGGGGAAGGTATGAGCACCCCTCACGTCCGTCGTACTAGACGGGATCCATACATGTGTTGTCTAGCTAAAAGGGTGTGTAAACTATCTACGCTAAAGGCTTATGGACAAAAGAGAAAGAAAGAGAGCTGACTCGGCAGAGCATCGCCGCTCTGGGCCTACGTACTCCCTCGTGCAATGGGAAAGTCAGAGTCAACGTAGTTCGCCTAACTACGGCTAAAGAAGGGGGGAAGGTTGCTCGCCAAGACATCGCGTCTTGTGCCTACGTACTTTCGTCTGGCACGAAAGATCAGAGCAAACATAGTTCGGCCTTACGAGAACACAGGCTGTTCAAAAGTTTTACCCGAGTAAGGTTAACATACAGTTCCAGTAGTTGGTGTATGCAGCTCGACCTTTGGAGACTTAGGCGTTACCGTTTGCGATAGTACTGAAAGTTAACAACACTCTTGTTTATGAAAAGAGTTTCCTGATTAAGACCCCAAGGGGTGAAAAAGAGTTTGAATTGTTTTTGTATTTTTTAAGGAGGAAGTGTTTTGAATTAGAGTGTTCATAATGTATGTTGTAACAAAGTCTAAAACCTATGATCGAATGCGTCGCATATCGTCCTAAGGACGTATACTAAACATTCTAGGTAATTGAGAGGTAACCAATCAACCACCATTTCCCAAGTACAAGGCTCATGGCACAACACTCATTATATTTATTAAGTGAATTGAAGTTGTTTGAAGATGAGAAGAGAAAGGGGACAAACTAAGGGGGACTAGACCAAACCCTAAAAGTTGTCATGCAAATGTGCACCTAAAGTTGAGTTTGAAAGGGGACTACCTAATGTTATCATGCATGGTTAGAACCCTAATGTCTATCATAACCTCTCTTGTTCAAGAGAGGTTAGAAATCCTAAGGGAAGGAAGACAAAAGAAGAAGAAACAATAAGAATAAAGAATGCAAATGAAGAATGCAAACACAAATGCAACAAGGAAGACAAAGATGCAATGCAAGTGAGGGAGGAAATATGTGTGGGGCTGGAACCTCCACAAGCTCATCTCAACCTCAAGCCATGGTATGAATAAGCACAAGACAAAAGGAGAAGAAGATGCATAGAAAATAAGTAACAAAAACAATGAGAAAAAGTCCTCATGGATTCATTACTTTAGGTAGACTTCAAGTTCCTCCTAAGGAGGGACCAAGCAACCTCAAGTAATATTCCAAGGTCATTGGACATAATGGGGATGAGAAGAAGAGATATCAAATGCCAAAGCACAACATCATAAACACATGCCAACAATAACACCAAAAAAAATGCAAGTAAACATCACTTGTGGAAACACAATATGCAAACATGAAAGTTTGAAAACAAATGAACAACCTATGGATATGATAAAGACCCAATAATTATCACACAAGACCTATAACAAGTCCCTAACATGAAACAATCAGAATTAGGTTCATCAATAATGCACAACTAAGCTTTTGGAAGCAAAACAAAACAAATGCAACAACAAAGATGCACAAACATGAAGCAACTTGCAAAATACATGAAAAATAAGAAAATGCATCAAAAAAAGCCAAATAAAATCTCAGAGGACCCCCGAAGTATCGGGAACATCAAAAGGGAAGTGCCTCAATAGAAGGCAAACATCAAGAGTGTTCCAAAACAGGGCAGAAATGGAGAGGGAACAAAAAACAAGTTCAAACCACATGAAAACAACACTTAAAAATCACGGAAAAAAATTTTGGAGATTAATCAACATGTCAACACAATGCTAAAAAAAATTAGAATTTTAATCCATACCATGAGCAAGAAATAAAATCAACAAGTCAACATACATTTTTCACAACTTTAAATGACCAATTAAAAGGAAAATATGAAAATAAATGAAAAATGCATCAAAACATGAAATTAAAAATGCACAAAATTAAAAGACATGTTAAAGTATGTTCATGATTTTGTTTAGAATTTTAAAACATTTTTTCATATTTTTTACGAATTTTTAAAAGTGCATATAAATAAAAGAAATAAAGATAGAAAATAAAATGCAGAAAAATCCACAACCATCAGATGTGCATACCAGTCAACAGAATCAAGGCACCAGATCGTGCCACCTCAATTAATGAATTGGGGTATTAATTGTATGTGTATTAGTGAAAAGAGGAATACATGGGTCTTAATAGAAACCACATGATAAAAAAAACACAAACGAACGAATGAGATCGCGCCAGATCACTCATCTTCTACCTTGGAACCTCCGATTGCCGGAATTTCACTCCGGTCATCCCCTCCAACATTCCGGCCTCCGCGATTTCTCTCTCCCACCGTGGCTTCATCATAACAACATAACTTCTTCAAAAATCAACCAAATCGCATAAAATTTAGATGCAAATTCATCTACTCGAAACAAGGAATCCAAATCTTCCATTAAAACTCATTTATCTCCCACCATTAAAGAGAAAATCAAGCAACAAGCAAACATGTCAAAAAATAAAGTTCATTAAAACTTAAAATAAAATGCCCAAACATCATCTACATGCTTCAAGGAGTAAGAGTCCATGAAAATTGAAGTAAAACACCATGAAAAAACATCAAAAAGAAACTACACAACTTTGAGCTCAAAAAATAAAATGTCATAAACACAAGAAATAACAACCCAGAAATGATCTACACATCACAAAGGATCAAATGCAATGAAAATGGTGGAAAATCATGGAGTATTAAGAGTGTAAGGTTGAATTCAAGTTACCTAGTGGAGAAATTCCACTGAGCCTTCAACAGGTGCTAAAGCTTGAAGAAAACGATCCAAACACGTTCAATGATCCATAATAAAGCTTTTGCAACCTTCAATTTGCCTTGAAATGGAGTAAATTTGAGAATTCCAATTTTGAGTTTTCACCACTTTTTTGAAAACGAAAATGGTTGTTTCAGCAGCAAGAATGACCTAGCTCTGCCTCAAAATTCCTCAAGAATACTTATATGATGGATTTGTGATCAAATGGGGCCTTAATCCATGCAAAACAACCCATTTTGAATTTTCACATTTCACCACTTTTTGAAAATCCCATGCACGTTTTTACCACCACACCACTTGATTTTTTGATTCAAATCCATTACAAATCAGTTGTGTAAATTAAAGGAATGAGATTGGAGGTTTAATTTTGATCCTATGGTTGATTTCCATTTTGTTACTTCAAGAGGAAGAAAACATGAAAATGGCCCATTTTGAGGTTTCAAAAATCCAATGTGAAAATGGAAATTTCTTTGAATTGTTATTTGCAATCAAAAAATGCATAAACTTGCCTTGAAAAAGTTTAAAATCCATTAATTCTCAAATTCTCACTTTTAAGCCTCCTTTATGAAAAATTCAAACCCCAAATTCTCAATCCAAGCCCCCACCATGACAAGAGATGGTTTGGTAGTGCAAATGGCCCCATTTGAAGCAAGTTTCATGTTGAAAAGATTTCCATTTGAAGTGTGCAAGTTGGTGAAATAGACCTATAATTTTATGACCCATAATCTTACTTTCCCAAAATACCCATGACTTGTAAACCTCATAACTTGAGTTCTAAAAATCAGATGAAACACTTCAAATACAATTTGGAAAGATAAGATCAAGACCTACAACGTTCATGTTGACCAAAAGTTGAGGAGAAACACCCTTCTAGGTCAAAACTGGCTTGGGAGTTGGTTGACTTTTGTTGACCAAAATCACATACCTCAAATGACCTGTAACTTGTCAGAATCATAACTTGAGTTCCATAAATCCACTCAAGGACTTATAGTACTCAAATTAAAGCTAATAACATGCTTTACAAGTTCTATGTTAGCCATGAATTGAGATGAGACTTTTATCTTGAGGTAGGTGGTCTTGAAGTCAGGCACTAAATAGGGGATTTTACCTGAGAACCTTAACTTAGTAACTTCTCACACACTTAACCCTTGATGAAATGAACTTGAAATGATGTCTCATATGTCTTAAAACAACATCCCATGACCATAGAGACTTTGAATTGAGTTTCTATCTTCTTCAATTGCGCAATTGACTGAGGATTTACCAGATGAAAACCTTAACTGCGATACTTTCAACTGTGGCTTGTTCCACTTCACACAACCACTTGCATAAGCTGCACAATGACCCTCAAGGCCATAAATAAGCTTTATTTACATCTCATACCCAAAATCATGCATTCATGAACCTTTGATGCTCTTCAGTTGGCCTTCCAGTTAGGAGTTGTCCCACACACATCCATCTGTTCTTTAACAAGACACTAACCACTTCAATATGTCCTAATGACCATTCAAACTTGAGTAACAACCTCTGCTTAGGCTCCAACCTCTGAGAAGACTCCTCTTTTTCTATGCACATCCTTTTTGATCCCATGTTCAATGCGATATGCTATGCAATGCCAATGCTAGAACAAAATGAAATGAAATGAAACATAAACCAAGTTAAGAAAAGGTTGAGCAAATTTTGGGGTGCAACAATCACTCTCAGGCATTATGATATCACCTGGTATGACATCAGCCTTGGTAATCTAGTCATGATTCCCAGTATGTAGAATTACCCAATGTGCCTCTCGTTGGAAGGAAGGGGGTCATCACCTACAATCCTGTTCTTGCCCAGCGTCAGTATGGGTATCCAACCGGGCCGGAGCCCGAGCCAGAACTACTGAGACCTTGCTTCTGCGAAACTGGTCGCAACCCTGAACTGGAGTCCCGTGCTCATTGCGCTCAGAGAGATCCTCACCTCTTAGGTATAACTCCAATGGAGAACATAAGCTGTTTAACTACAAGAGGGTACTTGCTTTGGTCAAAGGAAATAGCGTTGACCATGTTCTATACTCATGATTATGAGATAACGATGGAACCAGAGGTCCCCACGACTAGGGAAGAGCTGAAGTACGCTTTAATCAAAGCACAGCGAGAGAATGAAGACCTGTGGGAGATCATCCGCCAGGACCGAGCTCACGTTGAAGACCAAGAAGGAGAAGGATCATCTTGTTAGAATGATCATTGTTTCACCATTTCCTGTTTTCCCTAAAAAGGATTGTAATCTTATGGTGCATTTACTTTCACTTCTTGTAAGAAAGGTCTTGCTTTTAGCAAGAGCCATCTATTGTAATAGACTTCAAATTATCAATGAAAAACGCTTTTTAAGCATGTCGTTACATGTTGTTCTAACTTTTTTGTTTGTAAATAAAAATCTTTGCTTTTCCTTGAATGGTTTGTGCATTTGCATTCGCATCTCATCCTGCATTGGTCTTGCATCCGAGTTCCACAGCTCATCCTTTGTTCTTGTTCAGAGAGAAGAGAGAGAAGGAAGTCACGCTAAATACTCACAAATACAACACTCGATCTAGAGCTCAGAAGAAGATGGCTGATAATGAACAGAGGTTCGACCAAATGGATAACGACATTGAAGGAATCAAGGGTGATGTCAGCCAGATTATGGAAGTTCTCAATATAGTCAAGGCAAAGATGGACACACAGTCTACAGTAATCTTCGAAGTCGCCACGGCAACGACCAACGTCGCGGTAGCTCCAGTTACCACTGCAGAATTTCCCTATGGCATGTCTCGGGATTTCGTGCCACCGTTCAGCAATATACAATCTTCAAGTCTTAATCCACTATTTGATTCAATAATCAGGAATCCCATTTTCACTCAAGCGGGTGGACCAACTACAGTGCGACCTGTCTTCAACAATCAGCAACCTATCTTTGACATACCCAACGGTTCTGAAGCCGAGGATGAAAAGCACGAAAAATTGAGGATAGAGATGGACATTATGGCTAAAAGAATGAGAGCCATCGAAGGAAGCAATGTTTTCGGGTCTGACGCCAAAGACCTGTGTCTGGTGTCCGGTTTGGTATTTCCCCAAAAATTCAAGATGCTAGTGTTTGACAAATATGAGGGGACTACTTGTCCCAAGGTACACCTGATCATGTACTGCAGGCGGATGGCTCCGCATATTGAAAACGACAAACTGTTGGTGCACTGTTTTCAGGACAGTCTTAAAGGAGCATCAGCTAAATGGTATCTCAGCCTAGATCAGGCAAATATCCATGGTTTTCAAGACCTTTCAGATGCCTTCATTCAACAATATAAATACAACATGGACTTGGCTCCAGACCACCGTCAGCTTCTCAGCATGACACAAAAGAGCACTGAAACCTTTAAAGAATACGCGCAAAGATGGCGCGGGACTGCTGCTCAAGTGGAGCCACCCCTTACTGAAAAGGAATTGGCAGATTGGTTCGTAGATACGGTCAGACCAGAATTATATGAGCGACTAATCAGCAGTGTCACGACCAACTTCTCTGATATCGTGGCAGTGGGGGTCAAGGTTGAAGCCGGTTTAAAAAGTGGGAAAATGGATACTCAAAATATTAATTCAAGCACCAGTGTTTCAAAGAAGCCGGTCAACAACTTTCACAAAAAGAAAGAGGGGGATGTAAGTGCGGTAACATACGGAAAGAAGGCGCAAAGTTCCAGGAACCATCGCCAGCAATATCATCCACCATCATACATAGCAGCTGTGACCCCAATTTTTCAACAGTCATCACAGCAGGGTCCTCAGCATGGGGCCTCCAACAATCAGCAACAATATCATTCTAGCAATCAACAACAGTATCATCAGCCGCAGGGTCAGCAGCCTCAAAACAGGGCTCCAAGGGCAAATTACCAAGCGAATCGGCCAAAAATATAGCCTATTCTAATGAGTTACACTGATCTGTTCCCCGTGTTGATAGAAAGAGGTTTGGTCAAGACAAGGAAATTGGGTGCTCCACCTAATCCACTTCCATTCTACTACAACGCCAATGCCCGCTGTTTATTTCGTGAGAACGCTCTGGGCCACGATCTTGAAGGATGATTCGCGCTCCAGCACCTCGTCCGAGAGTTAATTGAGAAAAGAATTCTATCCTTTTAAGACAATCACCCGAACGTAAAGAATAACCCTCTACCAAATCATGGTGGAGTAAATGTTATTACTGAAGAAGGGGAAGGGTTTAAAGATAAGACAGTTACTACTATTGATGAGATCAAAGTACCATTAGTGGACCTACACAAACGTCTTGCTCAAGCATGGGCGCTTAAGACATCTCATTAAGACTACGAATAATGCATGCTGAATCCAGAAGGTTGTGACATTGTGAAAAAAGACATTCGAGCGATGATCGAACAAGGGATGATAGAGATTGCTCGCAAGAAGAAAGGGGAAGATGTGGCAGTTATTGAACCCGTGTTTAACATGCCTGAAGAGCCCAACAAAAGAGTTGTGTTCAGAAATAATAACAACAACAACTACAAAAACGTCCGGCCAGTGTTCCGCGATGATGCACCCCCAAAATTTGGGAGAGGGCAAGCCAGTTTCGAACCAAGGGGAGGGCCCAACCCTCACCCAAGGGCTGTAACACCAAAGCAGGGCCATTCATGGTGCAAGGGAATTTTCAAAGAAAGGATGCCGACAAATGTGGCTAATATTGTCGGTGGGAGCAAGATGACCCAGAGTGGTTGCATATACCAACCGCGGACAAACAATGTGGCTCCTCTACCAGCAATTTCTGTTCCAAAAGTTGATGTTCCTCCAAAATCCGTTCCAGAGGCCGTCGTCGCTAAAGAACCTTTGGTCAAAGGAAAAGAAAGCCTCAAAAATGATGAAGAAGAGTTCTTGAGAATCATCAGAAGAAGTGATTATCGGGTAGTAGACCAACTGAATCAAACGCCATCTAAGATCTCGGTCATGGCATTACTCTTAAGCTCTCCAGCGCATCGCCAGGCTTTACTCAAAATCTTAACACAAGCCCATGTTACCAAAGATATTACAGTGGGGCAATTCGACTCCATTGTAGCAAACATCACGGTCTGCAACACTCTAAGCTTTGACGACAATGATCTAACAGCTGAGAAACGCAAGCATAATCGTGCTCTGCATGTGTTGATTAAATGCGAAGAAGATATGTTGTCCATGGTTCTTGTTGACACAGAATCCTCGCTCAACGTGATGCCGAAAAGGACACTAGCCAAGCTGGCTTACCAACGTGCTACCATGAGGCCAACTTCTCTCATAGTGAAGGCATTTGATGGGTCTAGAAGATCTGTGATAGGGGAGGTTGATCTTTCTATCATGATCGGACTGCAAATCTTTGAAGTCACCTTTCAGGTGATGGATATCAATCTGGTCTACAGTTGTTTGTTGGGAAGACCATGGATCCACGCAGTTGGCGCTGTTACTTCTACTCTCCATCAGAAGATGAAGTTTGTTGTGGATGACCAGTTGGTCATTATTCATGGAGAAGAAGATTTAATGGTGAGCAACTTATCCTCATTTCGGTACATCGAGGCTGACGAAGATTCCCCTGAGACAGCCTTTCAAGCACTAGAAATAGCTCACGTTGTTCTAGTCGTTGAATCAGACATAACTCGCGATCCATCCTTCACCTTTGTTCAGAGTATCAAGGTGCACTGAAAGCTGGAGTCCCGTTGGGATGGGGGGAGATCATTGAGGTCAACGCTCGGGCCAAAAACGATCAACAAGGGTTGGGTTACAAACCAACTCTAGGAGACGAGCCAGAGGAAAACATCATGAAGAAGTCTTTAAAGGTAGTTTTCACCAGTGGCGGAATACAAATCAACGCTATCATTGCTGAAGATGAGGATTGCAATCTAGATCATCTGATAACTCGGGGAGGAGCAGCTTTGCACAACTGGGAGGCTGTGGAAATTCCCATCTTTTTACCTTTAGAGTAATTCATTTTGCTTGTTAGCTTTGTGTTTTCTTTAAAAATTCCTGGTCTTGCCCAAGGCCTGCGAATTATTTTGTATTGGGCCACTTTGCGATTTGAAAATCTATGAATGAAAAAAGTGTTTTTGTTAAAACTCTTGTTTATGTTCTGCGCATCATTTTCACTCTTTTTGTTAAAAGGAAAAAAATGGCAATCTTTTTGAAAATAATAAAAACAACCCTTCACCTGCATGTCTGTGTGTGTGTCTATTTGTTCCCAAAAATAAAACATGCAGAATACCTCCATCCACCATAGAATCCTATGATCCTTCGGTTCCTTCTACTAGTGGTTCATTTGTCTTTCAAGCTGAAGAAGAGAATGATGAAGAATTAGAAGTCCCAGAAGAGTTGAAGAGAATGACTGAGTATGAATATGTGTATATTCAGCCGTACATAGAGAAGACTGAGGTCATCAACTTGGGATCCGAAGAGGAAAAAAAAGAAGTCAAGATTGGGGCTAGAGATCAAAAACAGGCTGATAGCACTCCTCAGAGATTATGTCGACATATTCGCTTGGTCTTATCAAGACATGCCGGGATTGGATACTGACATTGTTATGCACAAGCTCCCTCTGAAGCCAGAGTGTCCTCCGGTCAAACAAAAACTTCGCAGATCAAGGCCAGACATGACTCTTAAAATCCGAGACAAAGTCAAGAAACAAATTGATGCAGGCTTTTTAGCGGTATCCAAATATCCAGAATGGGTGGCAAACATCGTACCAGTCCCAAAGAAAGATGGCAAGGTCAGAATGTGCGTCGATTACAGGGATTTAAACAAAGCAAGTCCGAAGGACGATTTCCCTCTATCACATATCGACACCTTGGTGGAAAATACAGCCAGCTTCGCAGTATTCTCATTCATGGACGGTTTTTCTGGTTATAATCAGATAAAAATGGATCCAACTGACATGGAGAAAACAACCTTCATCACACCCTGGGGCACCTATTGTTATAAGGTCATACCTTTCAGTTTGAAGAATGCAGGGGCAACGTATCAGAGGGCCATGGTCACGCTCTTCCATGATATGATGCACAAAGAAATTGAAGTATATGTGGATGACATGATCGCAAAGTCTCAAAGCAAAGAAGACCATTTAGATCATCTGTTGAAGCTATTTGAGAGACTCCGAAAGTATCAACTAAGGTTAAATCCAGCAAAATGCACTTTCGGGGTTCGCTCAGGCAAGTTACTAGGCTTCATCGTTAGTCAACAAGGAATTGAAGTAGACCCTGACAAAGTTAAGGCAATTCAAGAGATGCCTACTCCTAAAATAGAGAAACAAGTCAGAGGTTTCCTCGGACGGTTGAATTACATCTCCAACTTCATCTCTAATCTAACTCCTACCTGCACGCCGATCTTCAAGTTGTTACGAAAATATCAGACGGTAGTATGGAACGAAAACTGCCAGGCCGCATTTGAGAAAATCAAGCAGTATTTACAAGAACCTCTGGTGTTGATTCCTCCTGTGCCGGGAAGACCTTTGTTCATGTACATGACGGTGCTGGAAGATTCAATGGGACGTGTCTTAGGCCAAACTGATGAGTCAGGAAAGAAAGAGCACGCAATCTACTATCTGAGCAAGAAGTTCACCGATTGCGAGAGTTGTTACTCTCCCCTAGAGAAAGCCTGTTGTGCCTTAGCATGGGCCGCCAAGCGTCTGAGACAGTACATGATTTGTCACACCACCATGTTGATTTCTAAAATGGACCCCATCAAGTACATCTTTGAAAATCCAGCTCAAACCGAAAGATTGGCCAGATGGCATATGCTCTTATCAGAGTACGATATTCAATATGTTGCTCAAAAGTCTATCAAGGGAAGTGTCTTGTCAGAACACCTCGCAGAGCATCCCATGGAAGATTATCAACCACTCAAGTTTGATTTTCCTGATGAAGATGTGATGTATATTCAACGCACAAAACCAGAGCCTGGTCCAGAAGAAGGTCCCGAGCCTGGATCCCGCTGAGAAATGATGTTCGATGGAGCGTCAAACAAGAATGGGCATGGTGTGGGAGCTGTTCTGAAAAATCCAACCGGAGGGTATACTGTCGTCACAACCCGACTTTGTTTCTCTTGTACGAATAACATAGCCGAGTATGAAGCCTACATCTTAGGGTTGGAAGCTACTATCGATCTTTGCATCAAAATCTTGGAAGTAATTGGTGATTCTGCTTTGGTGATCTATCAGCTCAAAGGAGAATGGGAAACCAGGGATGAAAAGTTGATCCCTTACAAAACTCATATCCTGGAGATGGCTGAATATTTTGATGAAATTACCTTCAAGCATGTACCAAGAGCGGAAAATCACATTGCTGATGCGTTAGCCATGATTGCATCAATGTGGAAGGTCCAGTTTGTTAACGAGGCGTCTCTGATTCGCATTGAGAGAAGGACAGTGTTGCACCCCAAAATTTGCATAACCTCTTCTTACTTGGTTTATGTTTCATTTGCATAGCATATCATTGATCTAACATTTGCATAGCATAGCATGGTTCATTTGTACAGGGGATCAAGTGTGGTTTATATCCATAGGAGCCTTCCTAGAGGTCTTGTGCAAGCTTGAGAAGTCATCATAGTCATCAGGAAGAGGGTTGGGTTCTTGAGAAGTTCAGTTGTTTGTATGTGGTTAATCCTGACTGGGTGAGGAGCGAACGAATCTCAGCCAATCAAGGTGCGAGACGGTTGAATACCGATAAACCCGGAAATTTGCCAACTACACGAGCACACGGTACTCTGAGGGGAACAAATCTCCGAAAACTGAAATGATAGCTGCACGACAACTAGCTGGAGACATACTGATCTGACATCGCCATCAGTTATCCACATTAAATTCTTCTGATATCGCCATCAGACAACCAAAACACCCAACATCGCCGCTGGAAAACTAGGGAATCCTGACATCGCCGCCAAGAACAAACAGAACACCCAACATCGCCGCTGGAAAACTAAATCATCTGACATCGCCGTCGAATCTAAAATACCCAACATCGCCGCTGGAAAACCAAAGAATATGACATCGCCGCCAGACACAAACAAAATACCCAACATCGCCGCTGGAAAACCAAAGAATCTGACCTCGCCGTCAGAAACAAACATACCCAACATCGCCGCTGGAGAACTGAAGAATCTGACATCGCCGTCAAAACAAAACACATATCCAACATCGCCGCTGGGGAAATAGAGAATCTGACATCGTCGTCATAAACCAAAACATCCAACATCGCCGCCGGAAACAAACATCATCTGACATCGCCGTCAGAAACAAACAAATATCCAGCCTCGCCGTTGGCGAACTAATTCACCTGACATCGCTGCCAGAAACAAACTATAACTCTGGGAACCGCCCGACATTGCCGTCGAGTACTCAACATAATCTAACATCGCCGTCAAACACAAACATCCAACATCGCCGCTGGAGCTACCAAGGGTCTGACATCGCCGTCAAAAACAAACATAACCTGACCTCGCCGTCGAAACAACCATCCAACATCGCCGCTGGAAACAAACATGATATGACCTCGCCGTCAAAAAATATGACATCGCCGTCAGAAACAAGAAGATTCATTGGGGAATTGGTCACACGGTAACCGGTAGTACATAGTCGATCATGCCATCAGGCATTCGAAGAACACTGTCGGGCATCAGCCGGACTTCAACCATCAGGTTGATCATGCCATCAGGCATTCAAAGAAACTGTCGGGCATCAGTCGGACTTCAACCATCAGGTTGATCATGCAATCAGGCATTCCGCACTAGCCTGAGATAACTGCTTTATTAACACGGCCAGACTTCAATCATGGAGTCTTCGAGGGAGATTTCAACTTCGCCGTTGGAAAACCTGCTGGGGAGGATGCTTCGCCGCTGGGGAATCTGGAGAACTATCAAGCAACTCCGCTCCGGGGGTCCAGAAATCATTCTGGTGGAATCAACTCTGTTGAGAGCTTCAAGAATCATCTTGAACAAATAACTCCGTCGGGGATTTCAAGAATCATCTTGACCCGATAACCATTCTGGAGATTTCAGGAATCATCCTGAACGAACACTCTGTTGGGGATTCCGGAATCATCCGGGGCAACTCTTGTCGGGGACAAACCAATCATGGCTTGAGCAGCTTCCAAGGATTCGGCTCTCTTGGGGCTTCAGGAATCATCCTGGGCAACCTTCACTGGGGACGCTACTGGGGAGCTTTAAAAGTCATCTTAAGCAAACGACCCTGCTGAGGAGTTCAAGAATCATCTTGAACTGAAGACTTCGCTGGGGATCTCAAGAATCATCTTGAGCAAGCGACTTCGTTGGGGGAGAATGTCAGGAATCATCCTGAGCAACTGATCCTTCGGCGGAACACCTGCAAAACAAGAACGGTAACAACCTAGATCATGTTTATTATGCATATGCTTCGGCAATGGCGCAATGCTCCACACGGTGGAAATGCTATGCGTTTATGGTAAATGTTATGCAATCATGCACAATGATGCGATCCCGTCAGCAAAATAAATGCCGAGGGGGAAATCCTCCTGTCAAGGGGGGAGAACTACTCAGATAGAGGAATCATCCTGCTGAGGAGACCATGGTCACACCAATATCAATTGGACTCCGCAGGGGACACAACTTCAGTTGACTGCTGCGGGGGAAACAACTTCAGTTGATTGCTGCAGGGGACGAAGCTCTACGAGAACCTGGACCTGCTGAGGGAAAACGATGTCAATCGCGGGAGTGAACTGCGTGGCCGTCATGGCTACTCTTCTGGGGATAATAACTCTGTGGGGAAACAACTTCAGCTGCTCAACACTCCACTGGGGAAAACCAATCATGGTCTGATCAACTTCTAAGGATTCGGCTCTCTTGGGTATCTGCAAACTCGGTTGGGGAAGGAGAAATCATTCTGCTTCGCGAGAGAGTACGACTCTGGGGGAAATACAGCATCAGCTGTTCAACGCTCTGCTAGGGAAAACCCATCATGGTCCCAACTGCTTCCCAAGGACTCGGCTCTGATGAGGACTTTCAATTCCGCTGGGGAAGAAGGAATCATCCGACTTCGGGGGAGAGTACAACTCTGCGGGGGAATACAGCATCAGCTGTTCCAACACGCTGCTGGGGAAGAGGGAATCATCCGACTTCGGGAGAGAGTACAACTCTGGTGGGGAATTTCAATTCCGCTGGAGACTTCAGTCTGGCACCATCAGTTGCTGTATACTTCGGCGTACGAATAGTTTCCTACGAAACCTGCACTTGTGACCTGATGCTGGGGGAATGAACACGAGCTTCGGCGCCTGAACATTTCTATGAAACCTGCACTTGTGACCCGGTGCTGGGGGAAAGAAATCATGCTTCGGCGCTTGACTCAGCTGAGGAGGTGACGTTCCTTCAGGACGCATCTGCTTGGGGAAGAGAATCATCTCTGCATGGGGAGACATATCAATGCTCACGATCTCGCGTTCAGACTCTGCGGGGAGAGGCTACTGAACTCTGCTGGAGAAGGAGGAATCATCCTGCTTCGGGATGCGCACGGCGCAATGTCTGGAATATGCTACACCTGTAACAACACAAACAAACAGACAAGATACCCTTCTCAAAGGGACCTATCAAGGTTATTATCTCGTGACAATATCCAAGTATTTAATTGTTTCAACAATCAGTGGCCTAGGCCAGTAAGTTTATGTATGCGCATTTTATCAAAAACATCGGCGTTCTTTTTCGCAAACAAAACAGATAAATGCTAAACAAGCAAACAGAATTGCTGAATAGTATGCATTTTATTGATAACGAACCCCTGAATGGGTAAAATGTTTTACAATAGATGCAAGCTCCTAGAATGAGGAAGCCGGGCAAAAATAAAACATAAATATACATCAGTATATACAAATGTCGGCAACGAGGCGTAGACGAACACCATGAGTTGATCCCTCTAAGACCCACTCGACTTCGATACTTCTCCGACGCTTTAGCTTCGGAAGAGATTGATTCAGATAAACGGCCCTCAGGTCTTCCGAACCACCAAACAATGAAAGTACACTCGCGGAACGCAGTCATTTGCTTTTTCAAATCCCTAACTTTTGCGTGAACCGCCCTTTGCGGGTTTTCGGTTCACCGGGATACCCTTTTTTGCCGAAGCCGCCCAGTGTAGGTTTTCGACTTCGCGGGTGTACATTTTTTCAATTTATATCCCGAATTTTTGCCCGAACCTTTTATTCTGTTTTTGGTTCGCCGGGATGCCCCTTTTTTGCCTGGACTCTCCTTTTTGTCCAGCGGGTCGCTTTCAAGCAAAGTATTTTTTAACTGCGTCCGTGTTCACCGAGGATGCAAAATCTTCACCATCCATCGTGGATAACAACAAAGCTCCTCCCAAGAAGACCTTGCTGACAACATACGGACCTTCGTAATTCGGAGTCCACTTGCCCCAGTGATCGGGGTGTGGCGGGAGAATCTTCTTCAGGACGAGATCACCCGTCTGAAAGCTTCTAGGACGCACCTTCTTATCATAAACTTTCTTCATTCGGCTTTGGTACAGACGACCAAATGCAATCGATGCTAACCTCTTCTCGTCCATCAGGCTGAGTTGGTTCAGACGATTCGTAATCCATTCTGCCTCGTCGAGTTTCACATCAACCAAAACTCGCAAAGAAGGGATCTCCACTTCTAACGGTAGGACAGCTTCCATACCATACACTAAGGAGAAAGGAGTTGCCCTGGTCGACGTACGTACCGTCGTACGATAACCGTGCAATGCAAACGGCAGCATCTCGTGCCAATCTTTATAGGTCATAACCATCTTCTAAACAATCTTCTTTATGTTCTTATTGGCGGCTTCGACGGCGCCATTCATCTTCGGCCGGTAAGGAGATGAGTTGTGGTGTTCAATCTTGAAACTTTGGCACACCTCCTTCATCATCTTGTTATTCAAATTTGAACCATTATCAGTAATGATCCGCTCAGGGATTCCGTAATGACAAATGATATCCCTCTTTATGAATTTAGCCACGACCTGCTTGGTCACATTAGCATACGAGGCTGCCTCCACCCACTTGGTGAAGTAGTCGATAGCTACCAGAATGAAGCGGTGACCGTTAGATGCAGTGGGCTCGATCTTTCCTATCATGTTGATGCCCCACATGGAGAACGGCCACGGGGAGGACATGACATTCAACGGGCACGGCGGCACATGAACTTTATCAGCATAAATCTGGCATTTATGACATCTCTTCGCGAATCTGAAGCAATCCGACTCCATCGTCAGCCAGTAGTATCCTGCTCTCAAGATCTTTCTCGTCATAGCATGCCTGCCGGCGTGCGTACCAAATGTGCCTTCATGGACCTCTTCCATGAGCATACTCGCCTCTTTCTCATCTACACATCTGAGTAGCACGAGATCGTGGTTTCTCTTATACAGCACTCCATCCGGACTGAGATAAAAGTTTCCAGACAGCCTCCTCAGAGTCTTCTTATCCTGGGTTGACGCACCCGCAGGATACTCCTTAGTCATAAGGAAATTCTGGATGTCATGGAACCATGGCTTGCCGTCGGCGGCTTCCTCGATTGCAAAGACAAATGCCGGTCTATCAAGACGCGAAAGGATAATTCTTGGAGCCTCATTCCAAAAATTGACTTTATACATTGAAGCCAACGTGGCTAAGGCATCAGCCATCTGATTTTCTGCCCTGGGCACATGATGGAGTTCCACTCGATCAAAGAACGGAAGTAGCCTCCAGGCATAATTCATGTACGGAACCAAATTCGATTGACGGGTCTCCCACTCCCCTTTAATTTGGTTGATCACAATCGCTGAGTCACCATATACGTCTAGGTTCTTGATTCTCAAATCAATTTCCTCTTCTAGACCCATGATACATGCTTCGTACTCCGCCTCATTATTGGTAACTGGAAACGTCAGTCTCGCAGTAAACGGGATGTGGGATCCGTGGGGAGTCGTGATGATAGCCCCGATGCCACTTCCATAGGAATTAACCGCTCCATCGAATATCAACTTCCACTGGGATTTCCTATCTGGCCCCTCGTCGGGCAACGGCTCATCGCAATCCTTCTCTTTGAGAAACATAATATCCTCGTCAGGGAATTCGAACTTCATCGGCTGGTAATCCTCGATCGGCTGCTCGGCAAGGTAATCAGACAATACGCTTCCCTTGATGGCCTTCTGGGACACGTACTGAATATCATATTCCATTAGCACCATTTGCCATCTGGCAATCCTGCCTGAAAGAGCCTGCTTCTCGAAGACGTACTTGATTGGATCCATCTTCGAAATTAACATAGTGGTGTGATTGAGCATGTACTGTCGTAGACGTTTGGCAGCCCAAGCTAGTGCACAACACGTCTTCTCCAGCATCGAGTATCGAGATTCACACTCAGTGAACTTTTTACTCAAGTAGTAAATGGCATGCTCTTTTTTGCCCGTCTCATCGTGCTGACCGAGAACACACCCCATACTGTTCTCCAGAACCGTCAGGTACATGATTAAAGGCCGTCCAGCTACTGGGGGTATCAAGATTGGAGGTTCTTGAAGATACTGCTTTATCTTGTCGAATGCCTTCTGGCAATCCTCATTCCAAGTAATCGCCTGATCTTTCTTTAAAAGCTTGAACATCGGTTCACAAGTGGCCGTGAGCTGAGAGATAAACCTTGCAATGTAGTTTATTCTGCCCAAGAACCCACGAACTTCTTTTTCTGTTTTCGGCGCTGGCATTTCTTGAATGGCTTTTATTTTCGCAGGATCAACCTCGATGCCTCGTTCACTAACGATAAACCCCAGCAACTTTCCGGACCGCACTCCGAAAGTACATTTGTTAGGATTCAGCCTCAACTTGAATTTCCTAAGCCTCTCAAAAAGCTTCAACAAGTTGACCAGATGCTCTTCCTCCGTTTGGGACTTTGCAATCATGTCATCAACATAGACCTCGATCTCATGATGAATCATATCATGAAACAAAGTTACCATTGCTCGTTGGTAAGTGGCTGTAATACCCCAAATTTTGCCCTAAGATTTGTCGTCGCATTTCATTGCATTTTTATTGCATTTAATCAATTACTAACAAATTTGTGTAGTCGTTTGACTTTTTGCAGGTAAATATCATATGACATGCATTTTTTTTCTAAAAAGTAAAAATGGCACAATTGGCAGGAGGACATGTGTAAGGAGTTATGAGTGTGAGAGGTTGAGAGTTCGAATCTCACCTTTGTCACTTTTTTTGTTTTTTATTATTTTTACTCTAAATTTTTCTATCTTTCATTAAAAAAATAACAAAAATAGTTTTTTATTATTATTTAATTATTATTTTCGTATTTTAATTAAATCATTTTTTAAAATATTATTTTTTTCATTTTTTTCTAAATTATTCATAAAAATATCCAAAAAATCATAAAATAAAAAATATTGAAAAAATTTTTGTTCTTTTTATAATATTTTTGATTTTAGGAATCAATAGGATTATTAGTTTTTATTTTAAGTTTATTTTAATTATTTTAAATTATTTAAATTTTATTTTTTCTTAACTAATTATTTAGTTTGGGCTTTAAAATGGGCTTTAGGGACATTATTGACAATTTGGTGTTAACCCTAATTGGTTCCCTATATATACATGTGTTGCCTTGTTGGAAAAAAGGGAAGAATGAAAAAAACCTAAGAGGAGTGAGTGCCGTTTGCCGTTATTTAGTTTTCTTCTTCATCCATTACTATTGTTTCTTTTTCTTCATCGTTTACCGTTATTTCTTTTCCTTCATCTATTACTGTTGTTTCTTTTTCTTCATCTTTTACCGTTATTTCTTTTTCTTCATCTTTTACCGTTATTTCTTTTTCTTCATCTATTACCGTTATTTCTTTTTCTTTATCTATTACTGTTACGTTTATATATATATAATTTTTAAATTGTTAGAGTTTATATATATAAGATTAATTTTTGATCGAATTATGTCGATACGATGTTTGCACATTTGTGTGCATGACGCGTGACATTTGTGTTAGTTCGATCTGGTTGCGATGATCGCATTTTTGTGTCAGCAATAATACTATTTTTTGCTTAATTTCTTTTTCTTTGCGATAAATTTTGTTTCGTCCGATTTAGATCTGGTTGCGATGAGCGCATTTCTGCGTTAGCAACATTGTTGGGTTATTTGGCACATTTAAAATTCATTATTGCTTTATTATTATTATTATTATTATTATTATTATTATTATTATTATTATTATTATTATTATTATTATTATTATTATTAGTATTATTATTATCATTACTTATTATTATTATCATTATTATCATTATTATTACCATTATTATTATTATTGTTATCATTAATTTATTAAAACTTGTTATAATATAAAAATCTGGTTTTTAAAATAAATAACATTAACATCTTTTCCAAATTAATATGAAAACCTATTATTTTTAAGAAAAACTTTTTTTAGATAAATTTAAAATAATAACTAAAATCTTTTTTTTTATAATAACTAGAACCGTTATTTATTTTATTTTATTATTGTTCAATTCAAATTTCATTATCATATTGTATCTGCTCCTCTCATGTAACCTCGCGAACTTAACAATCGCTCTTTAAATTCTGCCTTTAAATTTCTGCTTGCATGGTTTAAATTATGACATTATCTCTCTGTTTGCAATTCAATTATCTCACGCGTTTACCATTATTTCTGTCACATTGCACACATCCGAAGGTTAGGTTTAACTGTTTGGCCGCCGCGCCAATAGTCCATAAACCCTCACACATTCAAACCCTCAAAATTACACCCTTACAAACCCTAATTTTCACAAATGCCTCGCCGCAGGCAAGATTACAAAACTACCCCTAGCTTTAGGTCAAAGAGTCGCCGCACTCATTTTAGGGTTTCCCGACGCGGAATCCCTAACCTAACCCTAATTCACTTAACAATTTACAACGTAGATATTGGAGTTCCTACACTCCGCGTAAGCGTGTCCTTAAGACATGTTTATTCCCCTTGAGACCTTGACCACAGTCAAGAAGTCTCTAACCTCCCTTTTGAGGGGAACTACGATTCCTCTGATTCCACTCCCGTAAGGATACGTAGGCACAAGATGCGATGTCTTGCCGAGTAAACTTAGAATTAACCCCTTAGGTCTTCTTTCTCACTTTTAATCCTTTGTACATATATCTTAAGCAAATAAATAAAGCAAAATAGTAAACATCTGAACAAAAGGTTCCTGTAGAGTACTACAAAAGTTTAGGGTGCTAATACCTTCCCTAAATTTAACCAACCCCCGAACCCTAGATCTTTCCCCGCATTGTGTTTACGATGCAAAATAGGTTTTCCCTCTTTTGACCTTTTCCTTCGGATAAATCAAAGAGCGGTTGTGAATTGAATTGCGATTCAAACTCATTAATAGTTTGTGATCCTATTTCCACCGCAACAGAAAATGGCGACTTCACTGGGGATGTCTTAACTTTTGAGGGTTATCCCTAATTTGTTCATATTTATTACCATTTGCTTTGCTATTCATTTGCATGTATATATTGTACTTTGATTTTGGGGGATTGTTCCTTGTGCAGTGAGATAAGTCCTACGCCCGGACTAGTGACATTATTATAGGATGGGGATATATTCGATGAGGCTTATAGGGAGTTGAATCCCGACCAAGCTGATTCGAGAATCACCGCTCAGTTGAGACCTTTTCGAAAATGGTTCGGTTGAACGAGTAATCGTGAAAACTTTTTCCATGGTCAATTGGAGTCTGTGATATTGAGGACCGTAGTACCTTAACACCACCTTGGCCTTATTTAGGACGTAGTGCGGGAACTATGTGGGAGTAGTCCTACAACGGTTGCTACGCGATACTACACTCAGAAGAGGTTCTCTTGAGAATATTATTAACCCCCGAGTCAATCGAAAGGTCGATAATATCCGAAGGATGGGCTGATGACTTTGGGCACTTTTTAGGACCTTGTTCGGCAGGTACAACTAACCTATAGTACACTCCTTTTGGGGATGGGTAGACCTTAACTCCGCTCACGTTACTTTAACCTAGGACTTTATGTGTTTTCATGCATTGCATTCATAAAGCATCATATTACATTAAGACTTCATGGAATTCAAACTCTATCTATGAACATTGCAGGATACCATGGATCACTCTAGGAAGCATACTTTAAAATTTACTTTTAAGGGTCTTAATTTGGGAGTCCTAGAGAAGCTAAGAGGTTTGGTTCAAGATCAAGAAAAGTTCCAAAACAGATATGGAAGGCTATTGTCTTTGTTGAAGATTCAAGTAAACGAAGGACTTCTTGCGACTTTGCTACAGTTCTATGATCCAGATTATCATTGCTTCACCTTTCCAGATTATCAGCTTTTACCTACCTTAGAAGAGTACTCTCAGTTGGTGGGATTGCCTATCTTGGATAAGTCTCCATTCCCTTTCTTGGAGGAAGACCCTAAAGAATGAGATATTGCTAAAGCCATTTGTCTAAGGATATCCGATGTCAGAAATAATATGATCACCAAAGGGGGGACCTCCGGTTTTCCCAGGGACTTCCTAGTTAAGAAGGCCCAATTTTATGCCGATCATAAAGACATGTTTGCCTTTGAGACAATATTTGCTTTGCTTATTTATGGGTTGCTGCTTTTTCCTAGTTTTGAGGGGTTTGTGGACCTTAATGCAATCAAGACCTTCATGAGGAGAAATCCAGTTCCAACGCTATTGGGTAATACTTATCATTCAGTACATCTTCGAAACTTTCATGGTGGAGGAATGATTACATGTTGTGTGCCATTACTATACAAGTGGTTTATTTCTCACTTACCCAAGTCCGGTCCGTTTTGGAGAGCTAATCAAGAACGTTGGTTGCAAAAAGTTATGGCTTTAACTCACTCTGACATCGATTGGTATAATCGCATGTACGATGGGATATCGATCATTGATAGTTGTGGAAGCTTCAACAATGTGCCTTTGCTCAGTTTCAATGGAGGAATTAGCTACAATCCAGTCTTAGCTCGCCGACAGTTGGGATACCCCTTGAAGGAACCGCCTAAAGGTATTCATGTGGAGAAAATCTTTTTCGAAGACGACAAAAAGCTTCAAGATCAGATTCTATCTTCTTGGAATCATCTGCATAGGAAAGACAAATAAAGTTTGGGAAGACTTAATTGTGTGTCCATGGAACCATACCTTCAATGGGTCCGAGGAAGAGATATTGAGTTGAAGATGCCCTACTCTCGCCAAGATCCTGTACCTCAAAGAGAAGAACCTGTCCAGTATTTCATGACTGAAGCTGAGACTTTAAAGATCACTTTGAAGAGATCACAACGCGAAGCAGAAGCATGGAAGAACAAATACCATGTGATGGCCAGCGAGTACGAAGAACTTCAAAAGCAGATTCAGTCGAAGAATGATGAGATACAATCCTACAAGAAGAGAAGGCTCTACGAATATTTATTTTCCTCCAACTCTCCGTCTGCTCACTGAAGTTGTGGAAGATGCTTCTCTAGGATTTTCTAGGCTTTTATTTAGCTATTTTGGTTGCAAGAATATTATTTGTAATTTGTCTTCAATGAATTAAAAGTTTCCTTGGTATTCCGCAATATTCGTAAATATTTGAATTCCATGAAATCTTCATTTGCATTCACATTTTAGCATCATACTGTCGCTTGCGCGAAAATAAGGTGCCGGCAAAACAGAAGAGTCGCCACCTTTCGTTATTTATCCCTCAGAGCGGGAAAGGAAACGATCGGAAAAACCTGACGAATAAGGGTAAGACAAGGTCGTCGCAACCATTGTCTGGGTTCGGGAGTCGGTTACGCAAGGGGAAGGTATTAGCACCCCTCACGTCCGTCGTACTCGACGGGATCCACGCTTGCTTGGGTTGTCTACTGGATGCAAAACAATCTATCTACGGCTGCTAAATCTAAACAGAAGGGAATTGACTCGATAGAGCGTCGCACTCTATGCCTACGTATTCTCAAGAGAGAAAGTCAGAGTCAACGTAGTTCGGGACTACGGGGAAATTGGCTCGCCAAGACCTCGTGTCTTGTGCCTACGTACTTCCACTGGATGGAAGATCAGAGCTTTACGTAGTTCAGACTAACTACGGCTAAACAAACATTCTCACACAGCAGTGAGAAAAACAACTTGGTTGCACAGGGTCGGGAACCTATGGGCAAAACTATGGCTTGGTCTCAAATGCACTCGGGCAAGAGAGAAAAAGGGTATCAATTAGTCGTCAGCGGGAAAGTCTCGATCGCACAGCCGCGAGAGAACAAAAGTTAGTCGTTAGTGTGCTCGCTAGGATATCGCATCCCATGCCTACATATCTTCGTCTGGTACGAAGAATCAGAGCACCTGTAGTTCGGCTACTACGGGACCACAGCTCAAATCTCGTTTTATTAATCTGGAAAATGATTACAATGGGTTGAATACTGAAATAAATCTCCTAGGAAATACTATCCTATTCTATCCTAAGAAATCGAATGAAAAAAATAGCCCCCTAACAAATGGGCTTCTAAACTATCCTAAAATCGTGAAATGATTCCTATGAAAATATATCCTAAAAAAATGCTTGAAAAATATTAAATCGACACTTTAATATTTTTCCCTTCTTTTCCAATCATTTTCTCACATATTTTTCTATATGTTTTTCACTTTTCTCTTCTCTATTTTTTCCTTGTTTTTCTATGTATTTTTTCTCATATTTTTTCAATTGTTTTTCACTTTTCTTTTCTCTATCTTTTCTCAATATTTCTTTTCATTTCTTTTTATATTTTTCAAATATATATCTTTTCATTTCTTTTTCAAATATATTTTTCTCTTTCTTTTTCTATTTATTTCTTTTTTCTATTTATTTCTTTTTTCTATTTTCTTTTAATATTTTTTCAAATGTATTTCTTCATGTAAAACTAAAAAATATAAAAGAAAATACACAAAGGGGATGGGGGGTTACACTGGATTACAAGGGGTAGCTTAAAAGAAAATAAAAATAATAAAAAAAAACTGGGATTGGGGCCCAGCCCAATAGCCAGAAAAAACGTGGGAGGGTGCTGTGTGCATCTGGGGGGTGCGCCATTGAACCCCATTGGGCCTGAGCCCATCCTCATCAGAGAAAGAGAAAAAAACTTGAGGGGGAGATGTTACTCCAAAAAAATTGATTGGGCCTGGCCCAATCTGCTGCGAACCCTTCCTCTCTTCCCTTTCAGCTTCCATTCTGGAAAAAAAAACCCTAATCTTATCTTCTTCACGGCGCCGCCACCGTCGTTCTCTCTCAGACTCCCTCCTCCGTTCTCTCAATCGTTCAGTTCTCCATTACTTCCGTCCATCCTCCAAGCCTATCAACATCTTTCCCTCTCTCCATTCAAACAGAAGAACAACAACAGAAATGATGAAAGCTCGTTGAAGATGAATTATGTTCTTGATGGAGGATGAAGTCTGGAAAATTCACATGAAGGTGGTTGAAGGTTCGTGATGAACACGATGCAGATGGGAGATTTCTGGGAATTTTTCTGGTGAAGGCGATGGATGTTAGCGGAGGTTAGGGAGGTTTCTGGGTTTGGTTTCTGGGGAAGGTCACGAAGATGAACAAATCGTTGATGATGATGATGAAGATCTGGGGATCGTGTTGGTGTGTTCTGGGAACGGACGGGTGTTGATGAATGCATGCATTTCATGATCGATTCCTGGAATTTTGCAGTTTTTCTGGAGAATTGAAGTTTGAGGATGGTTTGTGTTGAAAAGTTTGTTACGAAGAAAGAGAAAAGAGTGAAGAATGCTGATGAACTCATGCAAATTCTGGAAAAGAAATGAAGAACATAATGATGTTCTTGATTTTCTGGTCAAAAGATGAACATAGATGGTGATGAAGATGAGCGGTTGCAGCTGATCGGAAACTGGAAACCATTGATGGACGTTGATAATGTTGATCAGAAGAGATGAAGGTTGGAGCGATGGTGGTTAATCTGAAGTTTGTTGAGGATGATGAAGAATCTTCTGGGGATCTTCTGAACGCCTCTTGAAGGTTGGTGAAGTAACGAAGTTGGATGCATTCCAGAACTTATTGAAGAAACTGGAAACCGTGAAGAACATGATTGAACTTGATGAACGCTTATGAGCTTCTGGAAAACAGCTGGAGAACCTGAACGTTTCTGTGGATGAACCTTGAAACGTTTTCTGATGAAGTTCTGAAGGAAGTTCGCTGACGAATCGTTTGAAACTCTTGAACGTTGAACGAAGATCTGGGATGGTGATTCTTGAAGGTTGTTTGTGGACTCTGAGAGTTCTTGGAGGAGAGGGGCGCATGTGGGACGCGTGTCCCCATGCGTGGCAGAGAGAGATGGAGGCTGAGGGTGAGGTGGCGTCAGTGGGATCATGAAGCGTGGGCCCGTCCTTGAGCCAACACGTGGCTGATGGTATTTAAACACATGAGATTCGCTGGAATGTTCTAGAATGCTCTAGGAAGCGCTGGAAAAAACTAGATCATGCTGGACTTTCTGAACTGCATTGGACTATTTTTGGACGAATCTGGACTCAATTCTGGACAAAAAACACCAATGGGCCTGCGAATTAAAATTGGCCCACACGAAAAAATACAATAAACCCTAAAAACTGTATTAACATGACTAAACTGAATTAAAACTAATATTAAAAATCTAATTAATAAAATCCTAATAAAACCTATATTAAATTCTAAAAAAAAAGACTATATTATTTACAAATGATTTAAAATCTATAAAAGAGAATAAAAATGAAAAATCTATTTATTTATTAAGAGAAAAATCTATTCATACTAATAAAACTATAAAAACTATATTATTTATCTAAAACATTTAATCCCTATTATTTATTATACTAAATCCTAAAAACTATTAAAGCTATTTGAAAAACTATTAAAAAATTATATTAATATTCTAGAAAATCCTATATTATCCTATTTAAAAAGATAAAATCTATTTAAATTCTAAAAAGAGAAAATGCTATTTAAAAATATCTAAAATGATTAAAAAATCTATTTAAAAGAATTAAAACTATTAAAAAATCCTATTAACCCTAAAAATGATTAAAACCTATTTAAACTCTAAAAATGCCAATAAAATCCAGAAAAATCACCATAATTCCCAGAGGGACAAAATGAGCACCGAACGACACAAAAATAATCGGTAAAAATAAACGGGCACCGAAATATCCCAAAAATCGATTCTACCTATCAAAAACACCTGAAACACGAGACGGGAGTTGTGATCCCTGATAAAATCAATACCAATGCAAAATGCACTGTATGCAATATGCAGATGCGAATGCGATTATGCGTCGAAACATAGGACCAAATACGGGACCCGGTTGGTCAAATTTTGGGGTGCAACAGCTGCCCCTATTCAAGCGGCTTCGACCTGAATGGGTGAAGAGCGCTCAGCCTTCAAACATTCAAGGTAGATGACGGTTGAATACAAATGAAACCCTGAAATTTGCCAACCGCGGGAATATACTGCCAAGCTGCTTGAGGAAAAGCTTCCGATAAACTGAAGTTTGGTTGTCACGGCAACATCTGGTCAATTTTCTGATACAATTTTCTTCTCCTTTTCAACACCTGTGTAACGCCGCAAGTATTGAAATAATGCTTCGGGAAAGCAAACGACTTGATTCCCATTTCTCTCATGGGATCAAATCTGGTCAAGTCACAGTTCACTGCGAACTTGAGGACAATTCTCCTGGGGGAATTCTGAATCGACTGCTTGACACCCATTCTGTCAACAGGCCGCAGCTTCAGAAATCTGATATATGTCAATCTCCGTTGTTGTTATTTTTTTTCGATGCTGATGTAACAACCAAATATGAAGAATCACTCCGCTGGGGAAGAGAAGCCTAACCACACAACTCTGCAGGTGAACAAATTCGAAATCCAATAGGTAACCACCCTGGTCTATGTTTCAACATGCGTATGCTTGATAACGATGCAATGTCCTATATGACATGTAAATGCTATGCGTTCTGTTTGAAAATGCGATGCCGAGACGACATGGATATGTTATGTTTGATAGATGCAAATCTAACGATACATGCAAATGCTAATGCAGGCTCGAGCTGCCAGGGAACACCAGGTCTGAAAACCACTTGGCAAAATAAATGCCGAAGATAACGTCAACTCTACTGGGGATGTCCTGAAGTCACAGAATCGTCTCAGCAAAATAAATGCTGGAAACGGGAAATCAAATCCGCTGAGGATAACCGTTCTGCTGGGGAAATGAAAAGGCAACCCTGCTTGGCGACTTCACTAGGGAAGGAAAAACAACTCTACTCGGGAATGCTCTCTTCAAACCATTGGCAACTGATTGTATTCTGCGGGGATTGACCCAAACTGAGATTGATTGCGCGCGGCACACTGCTGGAAATGTCCCCACTATCGAGGATATCAATCTTAATCTGCTGAGGATACTCCTGATCCTACTCTGATACGGGGTACAGTACAATCTCGACTCTTCCGGGGGTAATAAGAAACCTTCATCTGCTGAAGAGTGGCAATTCTGATTTAACAACATCTGCGAGGAATTCAAACATTACTCGGAGCACTGGTATCCGTCGAGCTTCGTATCGGGAAACATGACAACATGCGAGTCATTGGGAAATACTGTGTCAGATACCTTTAGGTTTTTTGCTTTTCTGGTTTAGAATAAACATGGACTATGTACACAGTGGAGAATACTAGACGAGAACTAGCATTCAAAGGTAGACTACCAGGCGAGAACTGATAGGAAAATGGGTTAGAAAATTGATTTGGTTTTTTGTGTTTTTGACCATCAGACTGAGGTATAGGCAACCAGGCGAGAACTGGCTGAAAGCTAATGTACACCAGGCGAGAACTGGTATAACACTCGGGTTAAAACACACGATGACCAGGCGAGAACTGGTTACGCGACGACATGTACCAGACGAGAACTGATACAACTCTTGAAGAAACGGTGACCAAACGAGAATTGGTTACGCAACGACATGTATCAGACGAGAACTGATACAACACTTGAAGAAACGGTGACCAAACGAGAATTGGTCACCAATAAACTGCACCAGGACGGGAACTGCTGCTTACAATAAACTGCACCAGGACGGGAACTGCTGCTTACAATAAACTGCACCAGGACGGGAACTGCTGCTTACAATAAACTGCACCAGGACGGGAACTGCTGCTTACGAAAGGGTGGGCCAGACGAGAACTGGTTACCGATTTTCCAGGCGAGAACTGGACTTTGGAAACGACTGGTTGCTGACACGCAACAGGTTTAAACTGCAGGATAATGATCCAACGACAACAAGACCTTCTTACTTGAAAGGTTCTGGTTTTTGATAAGGGTAATGTCATGATTCCCCGATACTCCACTCCGGCTGGGGATAAACAAACTGGTTTGAACCACTTGCCCCACTACACTCAGCTGGGGATAGAAAGACTGGCGTGCACAACTTGCCCCAGTACAATTCCTGAGATTTACCGCTCTGAATAGCTTGCTACGAGACGACTTCGAGAATATTTGCCCCGGTATCTGCACGACAACAGAATTCAATCTCCATTAGACGCCTATTACCCTGAATGGTTTCATCATTTCTGAACTGACTTGCCCCTGAATGAGCGATGAGCGACTCAACCCGATCTGATTATCCACTGGAAGCATCGGCTTTCAAATCTCAACATTCTGTATAATTGCCCCTGATTGGGTTTCGAGAAGACTCACTTCTGATCAACTGCTTCTCAAATAAACCTGCCCCTGATCAACTAGAGCTTCGGGACTTGTCCTCAGACTGACTGATACTGAACTTACTGGAAGTCAATGCCCTTGATTCATCGGGCTTCACAACATTCACCATTCTGGTTCAGACTGCTGAATTACTCAGTCCTGCTCGATTATTCCCTGATGGAATTTCTTTCATGCCAACTACTAACCTGCAATTAAAATTGTCTGTTTACGAATGGTAATCTTAATGCAATGGTTATGCAGATTTTCAAAAAATTTTGAGCTGTCACTCATTTACATGCATATGATTGTGAGTGACGAATGAAACAAGGTTCAAACGTAGTGCTTACATGGTCAGTGAAAAAAATACAACAAGGATGTGACTAGCAAGTCAAGAAGGAGTCAGGTTACTCAACCTTATTGTAATGCGCTTCCGAATAACCCTACCTCAATTAGGTCTTTTAAGGGTTGTATCGTGGTCGGGTTCACGGTTCGCGAAACAAAGGATATTTGGCTCAAATTTTGATTTGTACCCACCCCTTCTACGTGATGATCTCCGATCCTAAGGTTCAGTTAACCTGGCACAAGCGCTCGCCTCTTCGAGAGGTATGTTGAATGGTAAGACCTACAGTTAAGGAATTCACAAGCTTTTCTTCCGGAGTGATAGTTACTCCTTCTTCGCTTTCGGTGTCTGTGTACACGACTTTGTGCTTTGCTGGGGAAAATTCTCTTTTTAATCCCTCTTTTTCATTCTTTTGATTCCCTAATTTTTGCCTGGACTGACTCATTTTGAGTTCTTTTCGATTTTTTCGATTTCCTTTTGAAGTCCAGCGGGATGCCCTGATTTTTGCCTAAGTATTAGCTTTCCAGCTTTTCTTTCTTTTTACTTAGCGGGCTTTCTTTCTTTCTTTCTTTTGGAACAAAGTCGTGTGACACTGGTTGTCTTGATTGCTCCGAAAGGATTGTAACTGTCTCACTCCTGATTGGTGAGATTTGACCTCTTGAAAGGTATAAACTGATTGGTCCTCGAAAGACAACACTCCTCTGTAAGACTTGAACGCTCGGTCAAGCTAACTGACAACTACCCTGCCCCGGGTTAAGATGCAAGGGTTTAACAGTCCGAAAAAACTTCTACTTCCTGGCTCGAAGTGGTTAACAAGGGACTAACTCCTTATATCTCCAGTGTTTGGGGATTTGAAACAATGCCTTGTACGTCATCGGTACGGTCTTATCTGAAAGCATACGATCATCGGTTTTGAGTTTCAGTTTCATCATCCTCCCTTTTAACTTTGCTAGTCACAGCGAAAAAGTGGAGTGAATAAAAATGCAAGTGTCAGTGCAATGCAATAAATGAGCGACAGCGACATGACTAATTCAGAAAAACGCATAATCACTTTATTATTATCACCATTCGAAACATACAATGCTTAAAACAGGTAGTAACTAACAGAAAAAGAAACTACAAATGCAAAATGGTAAAAAGTCCGAGGACTGCCAATGCTGAGGCGCCTGCCTGTCTGAACCACTGGCTTTTGCTGGGGGATACTTCCCGAATCAACGAGCTTAGACAGCTGAGCGGTTGGGATGAACAAACAGAAATCCTTCTCGAAAGGAAATGTGATCCTGATCAATCAACTGCTGTACCTTCGCCTGAAATGCTTTACAATCTTCTGTCGAATGCCCCGGAGATCCACCATGATAACCACACTGAACGTGGGGATTATACCCAGGAGGGTAAGGTTCTGGCACTGGCTTAAGAGCTTTCGGCTCCACCAAAGACTTCTGGACTAAAGATGGTAGCAACTGGCTATACGGCATCGGCACTGGATGAGAAGGAGCTTTCCTTCGTTCCAAGTTGTTGCGAGGTCTGTTCTGATTCTGACGCTGATTCTGATAACCTTGGCCACGAGCTCGCTGCTTTGCAATGGAAGCGACATAAGATTCCTGATGGGGTGCCCCAGGCACAGCTGTCTGTTCAGAATAACGAGACACAGAAGATACTGACCGCTGAGAAGACGGAGAACCATCAGATTTCACCGGTTCGACTTGAGGATATCCAACATCTGTCAGGACCGCGTTGATCATAGCTTCATCTTCAGATTGAGAGCTACAGAGAGATTCAGTTTCACTGGCCTGACCTCTTGAAACATACGGGATTCTTCCAGTCTTCACACCATACTCGATGTGCTCTCCCGTCCTTACCAACTCAGTGAAATTTGGTGCGGCTCCAAGCATTCTTTCGAAGTACGGGCTCTGCAAGGAGTTTACGAACATGTCTTTCAACTCTTGGTCTAGGAGCGGTGGTTGCACTCTACCAGCAAACTCTCTCCATCTCTGAACATACTTCCTGAAAGGTTCATCGATCTCTTGAGACAATTCTTGCAGCTGCATGCGAATAGGAGCTTCGTCAAGATTATAGTCGTACTGCTTCAGAAAGGCATTGGCTAAGTCCATCCATGATCGGATCTGATCACGCTCTAACTGCATATACCAACTCAGAGGTGCCCCAGTCAAACTATCTTGAAAGCAATGAATCATCAGCTTGTCGTTGTGCACAAACGAAGTCATTCTTCGGCAGAACATCACCAAATGCTGCTTCGGGCAACTATCTCCTTTGTACCTTTCAAACCTCGGCATTCTGAACTTTGGAGGTAACACTAGGCCAGGAACCAGACACATATCTGCAGCACTAGGAGTGACAGCGTCTTTACCTTTCAGGGCTTTGAACCTCTCCTCTATGGCACGAAACCTTTCAGCATACACGGGAGCTAACGGATCTTCATTCTTTGCTGTTGGGACCTCTCTTCGGGGCTTTGGCACAGGGAAGGCAAAACCCTGGTAGTCTGAGACATCAACAGAAGGAGAACGTTCACCTCGGACAACAAACTGCTCACGTAGACCTTGGTCTTCAACAGATGGCTGCACAAGCTGAGCTGCAGTAAGGTTGTTCACTTGCGGAAAGTCTTCGTCGCGCGGAGATCCATACAGAGGATTGGACGTCACGGTGAAACCTGACAAGGTATCAACAAACTGGAAGCTGCTCTTTGACATAGCTACCAATGGTCTTCAGCTGACTTCACTGCTTGACTCTGATCAAATTTGCTTTAAATCTGCTTCAACCCCTTGGTCGTCTTCAATATTAACCTTCAAAATTAAAATAACGGCTGGATAAGAGCTCTGGCTAGCTGGCGAATGGTATGCAATATGATGCGGAGATGCCTATGCAAATGCAATGCAATGCAACAAACACGGGATCACAGCCCCCACATAATCTAAATACTGCTGCACTGCTGACGGAGTACAGTTGCTCTGAAGAGAAGACCAGAATAACGGGTAGGTTGGAAGTTAAGTTTCCTGCACAAAAAAAAACCCCCACTCACAGGTGTGGACCTATATCTGACAAGGTACGGCATCCTATGCGGTCGTCAGCGTCACAGACTTTCAGAACTGACGATACGATTCCCAGAAGGAGTGGCATCATCGAGTCCTGAAGAGGCCTCACTTAGCTAACTTCCAAATGATCGGTTCCCAGAGTCGACAATTCACCAAACCAGCAACCGTCTCAACCCAAAGGGTTGAAAGTGAAGCCAACCGGATGAACCTCGTCTGAGCGTGGATTTCATGAGACACTAGTGCCTACAAAGCAAGCACGCGCCCACTAATTTCCACTCTAAGTCTAAGGTGCACTCAAGCCCAGGTCCGGCTTCTCACTCAATCATAGAACACTCGTAACACCCCAACAGCAACAGATAATATCGATAAATAAACACCTAATAGACAAGCAAACAAACGCTAGGATTGACTCTCTCTTAGGGGACGTTGGATCCCCAAAATTGACTCGCTTTCGGGACGTTGGATCCCTAGGAAACTATCAAGTCCCCAGCAGAGTCGCCAGCTGCTGGGGATTGCCCCAAACAGCCAGGAAAAAACTCAGGCGAAGGGAACCGTTGGAGTCCCCAGCAGAGTCGCCAGCTGTCGCTTGCGCGAAAATAAGGTACCAGCAAAACAGAAGAGTCGCCACCTTTCGTTATTTATCCCTCAGAGCGGGAAAGGAAACGATCGGAAAAACATGACGAATAAGGGTAAGACAAGGTCGTCGCAACCATTGTCTGGGTTCGGGAGTCGGTTACGCAAGGGGAAGGTATTAGCACCCCTCACGTCCGTCGTACTCGACGGGATCCACGCTTGCTTGGGTTGTCTACTGGATGCAAAACAATCTATCTACGGCTGCTAAATCTAAACAGAAGGGAATTGACTCGATAGAGCGTCGCACTCTATGCCTACGTATTCTCAAGAGAGAAAGTCAGAGTCAACGTAGTTCGGGACTACGGGGAAATTGGCTCGCCAAGACCTCGTGTCTTGTGCCTACGTACTTCCACTGGATGGAAGATCAGAGCTTTACGTAGTTCAGACTAACTACGGCTAAACAAACATTCTCACACAGCAGTGAGAAAAACAACTTGGTTGCACAGGGTCGGGAACCTATGGGCAAAACTATGGCTTGGTCTCAAATGCACTCGGGCAAGAGAGAAAAAGGGTATCAATTAGTCGTCAGCGGGAAAGTCTCGATCGCACAGCCGCGAGAGAACAAAAGTTAGTCGTTAGTGTGCTCGCTAGGATATCGCATCCCATGCCTACATATCTTCGTCTGGTACGAAGAATCAGAGCAGCTGTAGTTCGGCTACTACGGGACCACAGCTCAAATCTCGTTTTATTAATCTGGAAAATGATTACAATGGGTTGAATACTGAAATAAATCTCCTAGGAAATACTATCCTATTCTATCCTAAGAAATCGAATGAAAAAAATAGCCCCCTAACAAATGGGCTTCTAAACTATCCTAAAATCGTGAAATGATTCCTATGAAAATATATCCTAAAAAAATGCTTGAAAAATATTAAATCGACACTTTAATATTTTTCCCTTCTTTTCCAATCATTTTCTCACATATTTTTCTATATGTTTTTCACTTTTCTCTTCTCTATTTTTTCCTTGTTTTTCTATGTATTTTTTCTCATATTTTTTCAATTGTTTTTCACTTTTCTTTTCTCTATCTTTTCTCAATATTTCTTTTCATTTCTTTTTATATTTTTCAAATATATTTCTTTTCATTTCTTTTTCAAATATATTTTTCTCTTTCTTTTTCTATTTATTTCTTTTTTCTATTTATTTCTTTTTTCTATTTTCTTTTAATATTTTTTCAAATGTATTTCTTCATGTAAAACTAAAAAATATAAAAGAAAATACACAAAGGGGATGGGGGGTTACACTGGATTACAAGGGGTAGCTTAAAAGAAAATAAAAATAATAAAAAAAAAACTGGGATTGGGGCCCAGCCCAATAGCCAGAAAAAACGTGGGAGGGTGCTGTGTGCATCTGGGGGGTGCGCCATTGAACCCCATTGGGCCTGAGCCCATCCTCATCAGAGAAAGAGAAAAAAACTTGAGGGGGAGATGTTACTCCAAAAAAATTGATTGGGCCTGGCCCAATCTGCTGCGAACCCTTCCTCTCTTCCCTTTCAGCTTCCATTCTGGAAAAAAAAACCCTAATCTTATCTTCTTCACGGCGCCGCCACCGTCGTTCTCTCTCAGACTCCCTCCTCCGTTCTCTCAATCGTTCAGTTCTCCATTACTTCCGTCCATCCTCCAAGCCTATCAACATCTTTCCCTCTCTCCATTCAAACAGAAGAACAACAACAGAAATGATGAAAGCTCGTTGAAGATGAATTATGTTCTTGATGGAGGATGAAGTCTGGAAAATTCACATGAAGGTGGTTGAAGGTTCGTGATGAACACGATGCAGATGGGAGATTTCTGGGAATTTTTCTGGTGAAGGCGATGGATGTTAGCGGAGGTTAGGGAGGTTTCTGGGTTTGGTTTCTGGGGAAGGTCACGAAGATGAACAAATCGTTGATGATGATGATGAAGATCTGGGGATCGTGTTGGTGTGTTCTGGGAACGGACGGGTGTTGATGAATGCATGCATTTCATGATCGATTCCTGGAATTTTGCAGTTTTTCTGGAGAATTGAAGTTTGAGGATGGTTTGTGTTGAAAAGTTTGGTACGAAGAAAGAGAAAAGAGTGAAGAATGCTGATGAACTCATGCAAATTCTGGAAAAGAAATGAAGAACATAATGATGTTCTTGATTTTCTGGTCAAAAGATGAACATAGATGGTGATGAAGATGAGCGGTTGCAGCTGATCGGAAACTGGAAACCATTGATGGACGTTGATAATGTTGATCAGAAGAGATGAAGGTTGGAGCGATGGTGGTTAATCTGAAGTTTGTTGAGGATGATGAAGAATCTTCTGGGGATCTTCTGAACGCCTCTTGAAGGTTGGTGAAGTAACGAAGTTGGATGCATTCCAGAACTTATTGAAGAAACTGGAAACCGTGAAGAACATGATTGAACTTGATGAACGCTTATGAGCTTCTGGAAAACAGCTGGAGAACCTGAACGTTTCTGTGGATGAACCTTGAAACGTTTTCTGATGAAGTTCTGAAGGAAGTTCGCTGACGAATCGTTTGAAACTCTTGAACGTTGAACGAAGATCTGGGATGGTGATTCTTGAAGGTTGTTTGTGGACTCTGAGAGTTCTTGGAGGAGAGGGGCGCATGTGGGACGCGTGTCCCCATGCGTGGCAGAGAGAGATGGAGGCTGAGGGTGAGGTGGCGTCAGTGGGATCATGAAGCGTGGGCCCGTCCTTGAGCCAACACGTGGCTGATGGTATTTAAACACATGAGATTCGCTGGAATGTTCTAGAATGCTCTAGGAAGCGCTGGAAAAAACTAGATCATGCTGGACTTTCTGAACTGCATTGGACTATTTTTGGACGAATCTGGACTCAATTCTGGACAAAAAACACCAATGGGCCTGCGAATTAAAATTGGCCCACACGAAAAAATACAATAAACCCTAAAAACTGTATTAACATGACTAAACTGAATTAAAACTAATATTAAAAATCTAATTAATAAAATCCTAATAAAACCTATATTAAATTCTAAAAAAAAAGACTATATTATTTACAAATGATTTAAAATCTATAAAAGAGAATAAAAATGAAAAATCTATTTATTTATTAAGAGAAAAATCTATTCATACTAATAAAACTATAAAAACTATATTATTTATCTAAAACATTTAATCCCTATTATTTATTATACTAAATCCTAAAAACTATTAAAGCTATTTGAAAAACTATTAAAAAATTATATTAATATTCTAGAAAATCCTATATTATCCTATTTAAAAAGATAAAATCTATTTAAATTCTAAAAAGAGAAAATGCTATTTAAAAATATCTAAAATGATTAAAAAATCTATTTAAAAGAATTAAAACTATTAAAAAATCCTATTAACCCTAAAAATGATTAAAACCTATTTAAACTCTAAAAATGCCAATAAAATCCAGAAAAATCACCATAATTCCCAGAGGGACAAAATGAGCACCGAACGACACAAAAATAATCGGTAAAAATAAACGGGCACCGAAATATCCCAAAAATCGATTCTACCTATCAAAAACACCTGAAACACGAGACGGGAGCTGTGATCCCTGATAAAATCAATACCAATGCAAAATGCACTGTATGCAATATGCAGATGCGAATGCGATTATGCGTCGAAACATAGGACCAAATACGGGACCCGGTTGGTCAAATTTTGGGGTGCAACACATACTTTTGCATTGCATGTGTCTCCCGGTTTCTCATATTCGGTTCTCTCACCTTCCAGTTTTGTCACCCTGAGTTTTCTGCATCAAATACGACCCTTCAAAAGGATGGAAGATCAAAACCAAGAGATCAACCGTGTCAGCCATGAACTCGAAGATCTTCGAGGAAGTGTAGGGCAGATCTTGGAAATGCTACGAGCTCTTAGTGTGAAGGTGGATGCTCAGTCTACTGTTGTTTCTGAGACTACTAATACCGTTATAGAATCTCAACCAGCTGTTACTGTCGAGAATGTACCGCCTCACGGTCTTCAATCCGGTTTGGTGCCTCCTAGTGCTCAACCAGTTCGACGAGCTACCCCTCCAAGGTGCAAAACTCCTAACTCCGACAATGGTAAAGGACCTACACGTTCGAGGAACCGCAAAATGGCTACTCCTCAACCTTGGCAGCACCAGCAGAGTTATGTTCAAGGTTATCCGCTCTCATATGTTCAACAACCCTATGTAGCTACTGTTGCGCCTCCTTTCGATCAGCAGTTTCCTACATACCAGCCTGTGCAGTCGGCTCTGGTATATCAAGCACCGGTTTATCAACAACCTTCCAGTTATCCGCCCATGCAAGTTCCTGTCAACAGTCAACGAGTGCCCAACGCTCCTGTTCACCAACAATCACAGAATCAGGTTCCTTATCCCCGTAAGAGGCAGTATAAGCCTTGTCCTCCAATTCCGATAACTTTCACTGAGTTATACCCCCATTTGGTACAACAAGGTCTGATTACCACCCGTGCTTTGGGTCCTCCGCCTAATCCGTTACCTGCAGGTTACAACGCGGCCGCTCATTGTTTATTTCATGAGGGTGCGCCCGACCATGATCTAGAGAATTGCTACGCTCTTAAGAACTGTGTCAGAAATTTGCTAGAAACGAAGAAGTTGTCTTTTATTGATGCTCAGATGAAGATCGAGACTCCTCTCGGGGTCCCTCACTTGTCAAGTGCGAATTCTGCAAAGCATGCTACGCCTGTGGCAAATCGGTCGAATCCGGTAATTATTCAAAGGCCTAGCTCGCTTCATTTCAGTAACCCTCAAGATGATATGACCAGGATCAACCAAGAATTTGGGAAAGTTATTTTGAAGCAACGACGGAACACTGTTGAAGATGTGACCAGCATAACTGGGGCAAGCCATGACGACTCGCAGTGACCAGAAACCAGACGCCCTTTCCATTGAGACTCTGCCAAAGGAAACTGTTACTCTTGAATGCAAGATTTCATAAACATTTAGAAGGATTTTTTCCGACAGTTCATTTGTTTATTTATATGCATTTCTCTTTGATTAAGCATATTTAGCATGTACGAACTTGTTTATCTTTGATTAATTAATGCAACGCATATGTTTGTCTTGAATAAATCCATTCGTTTCACTCATTCAAAAAAATGTTTTCATAAATCATATTGCCAACTTTACCCGATCTCTTGTTCTGATGGAGATCTAGGGGGAGGATGACGAACCCAAAACGTCAGATTTCTTGTCGTATGCTTTCGATTGAAAGCCGCTGATGATGTAAGGCATTGTTTCAAATCCCAAACACTGGAGATATAAGGATGTTAATCCCTAGTCAACCCTTTGAGCCTTGAAGTAGGAGTTTTTCTTTCTTTTTAAGAACCTTCATCCTAACCTGGGGCAGGGTAGGTTTCAGTTAAACCGATCGAGCACTTAGACTCTTAAAAAGGAAGAGCAAACCTTCGAGAATTTATCCTTAGCATCTTAAGAAGTCCAATACAATGACTATCCCTCAGTTACCTAAGGAGTGGGGCAGTCACGAGCCTTTCAAAAGATTTACACGACTTGTGCATAAAAGAATATTCAAAAAAATAAGAGCTTGCTAAGTCAAAACCTATGAAGGAGACTTAGGCAAAACTGGGGCATCCCGCTGGACTCCAAAGTCAGATCAAAAGACGTTGTCCAGGCAAAAGTTAGGGAATAAGAACACCAAACCAGTAGTTTTTTATAATCCCTATTAAAGAACAAGGTCGTGTGATAGAAACGCCAAAAGAAATAGGTGAGTGACTGCCATGTCCAAAGCCTTGATAAGTTCTCAACCATAGCAAATCCGCTTGAGATATGAGCGTTCGTATCCGGTTAACTGAATTAGGATTGGAGAACATCACGAAGAAGGGGCGGGTACAAATATCACTTTGAGCCTATATCCTTTGTTTCTTAAACCGTGAACCGAGCCACGATACAACCTTTAAAAGACCTAATTGTAGGACTTCGGTTGAAAGCATACTCGACAAGATCACGTTTCGTGACTCCTACGAGCTATGCTCAGAAGAAAATTCATGTTGGCATTATAATTAAAACTTATGTCCTGACTAGTGATTTCGGTCACAAGTTGTTGCGATATCTTTTTTTCAAAACAAAAATTCAAGACAAATATATGTGTACATTGACAAGCTCAGGATAGGCATTTCAGGCATGACAACTTTGCTTGATATCTTAGAGATTTACATATGAACATAACCCGTGGAACTTGAAGATCCTGCTGAACAGGGGCAGGCAGTTTCCCAATTCGCTTACCAACGCGAGTCTGACGTTCTTAAGAGCTATTTCCCAAAGATTTCGTCGTAACACGATTAATTTGTGCCAGTTACGTCGAGACCTGACAAATCTCTCAAAGAGTTTGAGAACAATGGGGCAACCGGACTCGGTGTTCTCTATAAAATCCTCTTGAGATGACCCTACCTCGCAACGCAAGTATCCTGGGGCACCATGTTTTTAAAGGAAACAAATGGCGACTACTATAAGGTCCTTCAAGATCAAGGCCATGTGGTTTCACAACTTTTCTTCATGCACCCGACGGATTTTACTCACAGCGGCCTTCATTCCCCAGTAAATCTCAGTGTTGCAACAGGCTCCTAAACTATTGCCTCATCACAGTCCCCAGCGAGACTATAAGCTGACAACTTTTTCTTGGGTAACTCGAAAGTGTCCCTCAGGTTTTCTTCTCCCCATGTGAAGACGTGATACTGTACACCCAAGCAGATTACCTTCTCCCCAGAGAATTCAGAACTTTAAAACCAGATTTGGTTCTACCATTGATCTTTCTCACCCATGATTGACGTATCGGTTGCAGAGAACGCAGGGTATCTCCGTCGAGATGTTTATTTCATCTCCCGTCCCGGCTCTAGTCTGTTTCGTCAGCATACGCAGGGGCATAAGCATCACATGCCTATTTCATATACTCATTTCACATACTCATTACATGCTCATAACATCTTGCATACATAGACATTAACATACATAGACATTAACATACATTCACATTAACATATGCATCAACATATGCGTTAGCATTCACAGGTTCATTATGTTTCGCCACCATTGGTTGTTACCGCCGAGTAACTGGGTTGGTCCATTCTCTCCAAATAGATCGTCAGCCCTAAGCATAAAATACTTACTTGTTTCCAAGTTTCCCTACGGAGCTCGATCCTCGTGGATGACAGTTACTTTAGCTATCTTTCTTCGCCAAGATAAGATATTTACCCTTCGAGTTCATTCCCTCGATGGGGTCTTGATTACCAGTTTTCTTTCTAGCTCGATCCTAGATTGAACCTCAGTATTGTTGGTTGTCGAGCCCAGCGGACGTGCATTTATTTTGCACCATCTAAAGATTTTCGCCATACTATGGCAGATACGCGACTGTTCTCGCCCGAGAAGCTTATCACTATACCCGGGGGTGCATTTATTTTGAACTATCCCTCTTCCAGTCAATCACAATCTTTACAGATACACGCCAGTTCACGCCTGGAAAATCTATCAGTACAACACTTTACAATCCTACATCTTACAGCATCGGTATACGACATTTCTCACCTAAGAAGCCGATCCTATCTTCGTTATGACTCGCAGCAAATGGCCATCTCCATTGAGAAGTTGGGCTTCCATTTTCCTTGTCGTCTTGAAGTATAGGGAGGTTTTGAACCAAATCGTATTCAGGAGAGCACGATCTTGAAATACGGGGAGGTTTGAGCGGAATCATATTTAGGAGAGCACGATCTTGAAGTATGAAGAAGTTCATTTACCCTTTAGTAAAAGAAGGAGCCGAATCATATTCAGGAGAGCACGATCTTGAAGTATGAAGAAGTTCATTTACCCTTTAGTAAAAGAAGAAACCAAATCGTATTCAGGAGAGCACGATCTTGAAGTACGGGGAGGTTTAAGCGGAATCATATTCAGGAGAGCACGACCTTGAAGAATGAGGAAGTTCATTTACCCTTTAGTAAAAGAAGGAGCGGAATCATATTCAGGAGAGCACGATCTTGAAGTATGAGGAAGTTCAGTTTACCCTTTTCATATTCAGGAGAACACGATCTTGAAGTATGAGGAAGTTCATTTACCCTTTAGTAAAAGAAGGAGCGGAATCATATTCAGGAGAGCACGATCTTGAAGTATGAAGAAGTTCATTTACCCTTTAGTAAAAGAAGGAGCGGAATCATATTCAGGAGAGCACGATCTTGAAGTATGAAGAAGTTCATTTACCCTTTAGTAAAAGAAGGAGCAGAATCATATTCAGGAGAGCACGATCTTGAAGTATGAAAAAGTTCATTTACCCTTTAGTAAAAGAAGGAGCGGAATCATATTCAGGAGAGCACGATCTTGAAGTATGAAGAATGTCATTTACCCTTTAGTAAAAGAAGGAGCGGAATCATATTCAAGAGAGCACGATCTTGAAGTATGAGGAAGTTCATTTACCCTTTAGTAAAAGAAGGAGCGGAATCATATTCAGGAGAGCACGATCTTGAAATATGAAGAAGTTCATTTACCCTTTAGTAAAAGAAGGAGCCGAATCATATTCAGGAGAGCACGATCTTGAAGTATGAGGAAGTTCATTTACCCTTTAGTAAAAGAAGGAGCGGAATCATATTCAGGAGAGCACGATCTTGAAATATGAAGAAGTTCATTTACCCTTTAGTAAAAGAAGGAGCGGAATCGTATTCAGGAGAGCACAGATCTTGAAGTATGAAGAAGTTCATTTACCCTCTAGTAAAAGAAGGAGCAGAATCATATTCAGGAGAGCACAGATCTTGAAGTATGAAGAAGTTCATTTACCCTCTAGTAAAAGAAGGAGCGAAATCATATTCAGGAGAGCACGATCTTGAAGTATGAAGAAGTTCATTTATCCTTTAGTAAAAGAAGAATCAGAATCGTATTCCAGGCGCCGACCTTAAATATGAGAAGATTTATATATCAGATAAGCAGCAGCCTCTTTATTTGAGTGCTTATCCATTTCGGCATATAAGTCCCTTCCAACGATAAGTGACAGGTCTCCCTCGAGAAGCTTATCGGGGCATTTCCTATCAAAGTCCATTTATTTTGGCATACAACCGGTATTTACCCTGTATATTTGATACGGATTTCCGAAAATCCATTCGATCCCACCACGAGGGATAGGTTATAGAAGCTTGGATGTTATTCTTTGCTCAATGCTCCAGCATTCTGTGATCGATCTTGCAATCGTGTAGGTCCAATTATTATTAGACATTCCCAAGTGGAGGTCATCTCATAGGTGCCATCTCCATTTAGGATCTTATTCTAAAAGTCCATTTATTTTGGCATACAGCCGGTTCTTTTTTACCCTGTATATTTGCTACGGATTCCCGAAAAGTCCGTTTGATCCTGTCACGAGAGATAGTTTACAGAAGCTTGGATGTTATTCTTTGCTCAATGCTCCAGCATTCTGTAATCGATCTTGCAGTCGTACATGATCCAGTTTTACTTTTAGATTCCCCAGTGGAGGCCGTCTCATAGGTACCATCTCCATTTGAGAATCCCGTCCCTTTTCTAAAAATGACGATTGGTCGTGTTCGCACCAGTTGACCATCATTTAGAATTCCCCAGTGTTGTACTGTGTCCCAGCGCGTCGTTTTCCCCAGTGTGTTCTTCTCGTAGCGTCTGTCCCTGTGTCGTCGTATTCGTCAGCATTTTCGCACTCATCATTCCAGCATACACATCATATCATATTCATGGCATTGTCTGCATTAGTCTTGTTTGGTCCATAACATTGCATATCGCCACATATAAGGGCAAAATTTTCGGTTATCTATATTTAAATCCCTCCACCATGATTCCTCGAGTCTCCGCCACTCGAATCACCCGGTGAAGTTATTTAAATAGGGGCAACTGTAATACCCCAAATTTTGCCCTAAGATTTGTCGTTGCATTTCATTGCATTTTTATTGCATTTAATCAATTACTAACAAATTTGTGTAGTCGTTTGACTTTTTGCAGGTAAATATCATATGGCATGCATTTTTTTTCTAAAAAGTAAAAATGGCACAATTGGCAGGAGGACATGTGTAAGGAGTTATGAGTGTGAGAGATTGAGAGTTCGAATCTCACCTTTGTCACTTTTTTTGTTTTTTATTATTTTTACTCTAAATTTTTCTATCTTTCATTAAAAAAATAACAAAAATAGTTTTTTATTATTATTTAATTATTATTTTCGTATTTTAATTAAATCATTTTTTAAAATATTATTTTTTTCACTTTTTTCTAAATTATTCATAAAAATATCCAAAAATTCATAAAATAAAAAATATTGAAAAAAATTTTGTTCTTTTTATAATATTTTTGATTTTAGGAATCAATAGGATTATTAGTTTTTATTTTAAGTTTATTTTAATTATTTTAAATTATTTAAATTTTATTTTTTCTTAACTAATTATTTAGTTTGGGCTTTAAAATGGGCTTTAGGGACATTATTGACAATTTGGTGTTAACCCTAATTTGTTCCCTATATATACATGTGTTGCCTTGTTGGAAAAAAGGGGAGAATGAAAAAAACCTAAGAGGAGTGAGTGTCGTTTGCCGTTATTTAGTTTTCTTCTTCATCCATTACTATTGTTTCTTTTTCTTCATCGTTTACCGTTATTTCTTTTCCTTCATCTATTACTGTTGTTTCTTTTTCTTCATCTTTTACCGTTATTTCTTTTTCTTCATCTTTTACCGTTATTTCTTTTTCTTCATCTATTACCGTTATTTCTTTTTCTTTATCTATTACTGTTACGTTTATATATATATAATTTTTAAATTGTTAGAGTTTATATATATAAGATTAATTTTTGATCGAATTATGTCGATACGATGTTTGCACATTTGTGTGCATGACGCGTGACATTTGTGTTAGTTCGATCTGGTTGCGATGATCGCATTTTTGTGTGAGCAATAATACTATTTTTTGCTTAATTTCTTTTTCTTTGCGATAAATTTTGTTTCGTCCGATTTAGATCTGGTTGCGATGAGCGCATTTCTGCGTTAGCAACATTGTTGGGTTATTTGGCACATTTAAAATTCATTATTGCTTTATTATTATTATTATTATTATTATTATTATTATTATTATTATTATCATTATTATTATTAGTATTATTATTATCATTATTTATTATTATTATCATTATTATCATTATTATTACCATTATTATTATTATTGTTATCATTAATTTATTAAAACTTGTTATAATATAAAGATCTGTTTTTTAAAATAAATAACATTAACATCTTTTCCAAATTAATATGAAAACCTATTATTTTTAAGAAAAACTTTTTTTAGATAAATTTAAAATAATAACTAAAATCTTTTTTTTTATAATAACTAGAACCGTTATTTATTTTATTTTATTATTGTTCAATTCAAATTTCATTATCATATTGTATCTGCTCCTCTCATGTAACCTCGCGAACTTAACAATCGCTCTTTAAATTCTGCCTTTAAATTTCTGCTTGCATGGTTTAAATTATGACATTATCTCTCTGTTTGCAATTCAATTATCTCACGCGTTTACCATTATTTCTGTCACATTGCATACATCCGAATGTTAGGTTTAACTGTTTGGCCGCCGCGCCAATAGTCCATAAACCCTCACACATTCAAACCCTCAAAATTACACCCTTACAAACCCTAATTTTCACAAATGCCTCGCCGCAGGCAAGATTACAAAACTACCCCTAGCTTTAGGCCAAAGAGTCGCCGCACTCATTTTAGGGTTTCCCGACGCGGAATCCCTAACCTAACCCTAATTCACTTAACAATTTACAACGTAGATATTGGAGTTCCTACACTCCGCGTAAGCGTGTCCTTAAGACATGTTTATTCCCCTTGAGACCTTGACCACAGTCAAGAAGTCTCTAACCTCCCTTTTGAGGGGAACTACGATTACTCTGATTCCACTCCCGTAAGGATACGTAGGCACAAGATGCGATGTCTTGCCGAGTAAACTTAGAATTAACCCCTTAGGTCTTCTTTCTCACTTTTAATCCTTTGTACATATATCTTAAGCAAATAAATAAAGCAAAATAGTAAACATCTGAACAAAAGGTTCCTGTAGAGTACTATAGAAGTTTAGGGTGCTAATACCTTCCCTAAATTTAACCAACCCCTGAACCCTAGATCTTTCCCCGCATTGTGTTTACGATGCAAAATAGGTTTTCCCTCTTTTGACCTTTTCCTTCGGATAAATCAAAGAGCGGTTGTGAATTGAATTGCGATTCAAACTCATTAATAGTTTGTGATCCTATTTCCACCGCAACAGTGGCCCTTGCGTTCTTCAGACCGAAGGGCATTACCTTATTGCAAAATGTTCCCCAGGGGGTGATAAACGTCGTTTTCTCCATGTCCTCCGGCGCCATCTTGATCTGGTTGTAACCGGAGAAGCCATCCATGAACGAAAATACGGAGAACTGGGTTGTATTGTCGACCAACACATCGATATGAGGCAACGGGAAATCATCTTTAGGGCTCGCCCTATTCAAATCCCGATAATCGACGCACATGCGTACCTTACCGTCCTTCTTCGGTACAGGCACTATGTTGGCGACCCACGGAGGGTAAGTGGTGACCGTTAAGAAGCCAACATCAAGCTGTTTCTGCACTTCTTCTTTGATCTTAACGGCCATGTCTGGTCTTGTCCTCCTAAGCTTCTGCTTGACGGGAGGGCAGTCTTCTCGCAGCGGCAAGTGGTGGACCACGATATCCGTGTCAAGTCCGGGCATATCTTCATATAACCAAGCAAAGACGTTACTATACTCTCGAAGCATCTCGACCAATCTCTGCTTGACATCACTCTGCAGCGCAGCCCCTACTCTGACATTTCTGACGAGCTCTTCAGAACCCAGATTTACGATCTCAATTTCCTCCTCGTGAGGCAGAATAACCTTTTCCTCTTGTTTCAACAAGCGGGCCAACTCTTCAGGAAGGTCTTCGTCTTCATCAATCTCTTCCTCGGCTCGATAGATCGGGCAATCGAAGTCGAAGTGAGCCGTAGAAGGTCCAGAGTCGATGTCATCTGTTATGTGGATCCTGCAATAACAAGGGTTAAGTTTAAAACAAGGATATGCAGGTTAGCACACACCCCATTGCCATTTTACTGTTTTTCAAACGAACATAAAACAGGAATAACAGAGAACACGATATTTGAATACGAAGAAAACGCCTTTGATTTATTAACAAAATGCATGTACATAATCTAACAAGGCCCTGACAATAAAACCGCTATGCCCCGGGTAGGACATAGGATTGTACAATGATTGAAAAAAGTAAATCATTACTCTTCACTTGTCAGCTGGATGATATCCTTGATGGTCCAATTGTTGAGGCGCTCGCCTGGCTTGCTTGGCTGAATCCAAGAGTCGAGATCACAATCGCTATCCCCGCTGTCTTCAGACGCCGCGTTGATGCTTTCGAAGATCACTCCGCCACTGGTAAATAGGATCGGCCCCTTACCCCGTGACGCACTGCTAGACGAAGAAGATGAAGCTTCAGCTTCAGGAGAATACCCCAATCCAAACTTATCCTGCTTGTTTGGTATCTCCAAAATATGCCCCCAACCTGGGGTGGAACCGGCTTCGACGACGGCCCGAGCTTCTTTGAATGAGGAGAGATTCATCTCTGGCTTCTCTGTGACGACAGGAGCTACCTCTTTCACCTTGACGGCTTCAAATGCTTGACAGAGAGTTTCATGGATTTCGCCATCCATTTCCACATACTTGAAGGATGACAAATGGCTCACCATTATGTCCTCCTCACCACACACAGCCACTATGCTTCCTCCGACAGTATATTTGAGCTTTTGGTGCAACGTGGAGGTCACGGCACCAGCAGCATGGATCCATGGCCGGCCCAAGAGGCAACTGTAGGCAGGCATGATGTCCATGATATAAAAGACCGTGTCGAACGTTTCCGGACCGACTTGGATCGGCAGGGTCAACTCTCCGAAAACGTGGCGCTTAGTTCCGTCGAATGCTTTCACCACCAGATCACTGGGTGTGCAAAGCAATTCACGAGTGTCCAACTTCATTAATGCCTTCTTCGGAAGCACATTAAGCGACGAACCCGTGTCCACCAGGACATGCGACATGATTGTGCCTCTGCAATCTATCGAGATGTGCAAGGCGCTGTTGTGATTCCTCCCTTTAGGAGTCAGCTCTAAATCTGTGAAACCTAGCCCGTTGCCAGCATTAACATGGGCTACCACCTCTTCTAGATGATTCACGGATATCTCTTGCGGTACGTAGGCAGCGCTCAATACCTTCAGTAGCGCGTTGCGGTGCGCTTCAGAACACAGCAACAGGTTGAGAATAGAAATCTTCGACGGCGTCTGATGGAGATGGTCTACAATCTTGTAGTCGCTCTTTTTGATTAACCGCATAAACTCCTCGGCATATTTGACCAGCAAATCTTTCTCTACCCCACACGGGGCTTCTTCGACGACTTTTCTTTTACCCTTATCAGCCGCATCAGCTCTGACCGCTTTATCTGCCACGACTTCTGGCGGTGCAAACACTCTTCCGCTACGGGTAATACCGCTGATTCCTGCGAGATTCTCCACAGTCAACCCATACGGCTCCAACTCTAACCTCTGACCGTTGCAATAGACTTCAGCTCCATAATGCCACGGGACGACGTTAGTGCTCTCGAATGGTATCGGCCCAGCTTTGGTAATAGTGATTGTGGGCGGTCGGGGCGCAGAAATAGTAATTGGTTGGCGAGGGATGGTGATGGTGGCGACTTCATCGGCCTGCTTCAACACTACCTCTCCTGATACACTTTCAGCCCTCCGGCTGAACTGCAAAATACCCTTAGTCATCATACTTTGGATTCCTTCTACCAGCTGCTCACATCCATCAGAATGTGTAGCACAGTCCATACATAACTCTCTGCATCCTGGAAAGAACCCTTTCTTCAACAACTTAGCTTTGACGAAACTAAGCGGCGTCTTGAGGTCTTTGACATCAGTCAACAGATCTGCACTCTCTTCTTCGATAATGGCGTTCACTCCGCCTCCCCTATGATTCGGCATAGGGTTTTTCGTGACATTGGGCACATTATCGAAAAAGTTAATAATCTTGGCATCTACCAGGTCCTGCACCTTGTGCTTAAAGGCTTTGCAGTTCTCAATCGTGTGGCCTGGTGCCCCTGTGTGGAAGTCGCAAGTGGCATTTGCATCGTACCCTGGTGGAGGTGCCCCTGTCAAGGGTGCCATCGTCCTTTTCTGAACTAACTAAAGCTGAAGCAAAGTCTGCAAGAGTTGCGCATACGACATGGGCGGTGCCTCGAAGTGACGGTTTGTCAAAGGTGCCCGATTCTGGTACTTTCTATATCCCTGCTGATTCGGTTGCTGCTGCTGCTGCTGCGGAGCTGCTGGGATATTTATACTGGCTATCTGCTGCTGAGGGCCCTTGCCCTTTCTCCGAGCGTTGGTCACAGCGCTCGCATCTCCTTCTCGTCGTTTACCAGCATAAGGTTTCTTTCCGCCTCCTCCAGCTGAGGATGATTCACCTTGAATTTTCCCGATCTTGATACCATTCTCGACGTGCTCGCCCATGGTAATGAGAGCTGAGAACGTCCCCGACATACCGCTGACTAACTTTTCATAGTAGACCCATGGGAGGGTAGCCACAAACATCTGCACGAGCTCGCACTCAACCATCAGCGGTTGAACCCGAGCAGCCAACTCACGCCACCGCTGGGCGTACTCCTGAAATCCTTCATTATTCCGCTGCGAAAGGTTCTGGAGCTGGACTCGGTTCGGGGCCAAGTCGCTATTGTACTGATAATGGTGGACAAACGCTTCAGCGAGATCCTTCCATGTGCGCACGCTAGCGGGCTCCAAGCCCATGTACCACTCGAGGGAGGGCCCAGAAAGACTATCTTGGAAGAAGTGCATCAGCAACTTCTCATCTTCGGAATAGGCAGACATCTTTCTATAGTACGATCGCAGGTGGACACGAGGGCAAGTGGTGCCCTTATATTTCTCAAAGTCAGGCACCCTGAACTTAGGAGGTACTTTGAAATCAGCAATTAACCCCAGGTTGGACATATCAACGCCCAAAGTATTCTGATTCTCAATATCTCTCATTTTATCTTCAAGTGCTTTGAATCTGAGTCGCGCTTCAGTATTCAACTCCCCTTCTGCACCTCTTTGAGAGAAGACATCGTCCTGATGATCCTCAAGCCACGGTTGAGGCACCAACAGATTCCCGACGCCAGCGTTGCCGTTGACCGGCCCGATGTTGACATTAGCTCCCAGACTCCCATTACGGACACCCGTCGTATTAAGTCCGATGTTGGCCATCACATTGCCATTAGCACTGCCGTTGCCCCCGGCCACAGGGACACCATTCTGCGGAGTATCAACTGGTGGAGGAGTAGGCACAGCCCCGCCATGAAGTATGCCGTTACTATCAACCCTGGAGATCAAAGGTTGAACCAAAGTTCGGAGCTGGTCCTGACCATTGGCGACCACCTGCATAAGTTCCATAAAGCGATCCATCCGCTCACGGAGTTCTTGGACATCTGTCTGCACTTGATCCATGATCCTGGTCTGATTAGCTCGAGTTGAATAACGGTGAATTAGCCTCTGATCAATCCTGGAGTCACCGGAAACAGCCTGGGACCTGTAAACCTGAAAAACCTGCAAACACTAAAGGTTAGGAAAAACAACAAAATGTACGCCATGCAAATGCTTCATGCAGATGCATGCGTGTGTCTGTGTGTTTGGGAGATTTCCCCCGATCCTAGTGCCTGTGTGCCAGTGCTGATAATAATAAGAAGAAGAAGTCTGAACCCAATCATGGAAACATCAATCTCATATATATAAGGAAAGGCCTATCAAGGCAGTACATAGCATCAGCGAGTAAAAGACAAATCAACAGCGTGACCTCAGCCAACAAGCCTGGTGATGGTCAGCATACAACAAAGATCAAAACAAAAGGAATACAACTAGTCAAGTACGGCCACGGGCGCGGTACTCTGCTAATAACTCCTTCGTCTCCGGATGATCTGGCAAAGTGAGCAACCCCACGACGAGTAGTTCCCTCTGCACAATGGTATACTGAAGTCCCTGAACTGAACTTTCCCATGCTCCTTCGCCGAAGCAATCTTCTAATTTCCGCTTTTTGGACTCAACCGTCAACTTGTGCTCCTTCAGGTTAGCAAGAGCTTTGTTGAGCTGGCCTTCAGCGGCGTATCTGCGGGCGGTTTCTTCATCAAACCTCTGTTCACTGTCCTTCACCTCGGCTTCCAGCTTGGAGATCTGCAGCATCAGCTTATCCTCTCGCTCTTTCCTGGTGGCCAGGGAAGCCTTCCAGTGCTGGTCGAACTTGGATATCCTCCGATATGCCTCGTCCAAATGTTGCTTCTTCGTAGCTAGTACGTCGTTGACAGCCCTGAAGTCTTGACCCATGCGTTCACGCTCGGCTATCTGCTTAGTCAGGTCTGTACCCAGTGTCGCTACTGCGAAAATCGGCGCCGGCTGAACAGAAGAGTCGCCACCGTGCGTTATTTATCCCATGGGAGGGAAAGGAAACGCTCAGAGTAAACCTCGCACAATACGGGAAAGGTATGGTCGTCGCAACCAAAACCTGGATTCGGGAGTCGGTTACGCAAGGGGAAGGTATTAGCACCCCTCACGTCCGTCGTACTCGACGGGATCCACGCTTGTTTTCGGGTATGGATTGTTATTCTATCTACGCTAAAGGTCTGGGGTTAAAAGAAAAGAAAATGAAAATAAAAAATGACTCGGCAAAGTATCGCACTTTATGCCTACGTATTCCCGCCTGGAACGAGAAATCAGAGTCAACGTAGTTCGCCTACCTACGGGGAAGGAGGGGAAGGTTGCTCGCTAGGATATCGCATCCTATGCCTACGTACTTCCACACAACATGGAAGATCAGAGGAAACGTAGTTCGGGCCACGTACGACACAAGTCTGTCTTGGTTGATTTTATTCCTTCTGAAAAAGGTTTTTCTGATTACTGGTCCCAGCGGACAAAAATGACGTTTTGATGAGTTCACATTCTTTTACGAAAGAAGTGTCTTTTATTGTGTTTGAAATCTTTATGTGTTTTTCTGTTTGTTTTGAGAAAGAAAGAGACAGAACTCTAACCTACGGTTGCGAAGGGAAACAAACTAACCTAATGTTATCATGCATGGGTTAAGACCTAGTGTCTATCATGCTCCTCTCTTGCACAGAGAGAAACAGAGATCCTACGGGATAGGCAGAAACAGAAACAATATCAGATATATACAGTAAGACAGTAAAATGCATGGATGCAACAGTACAAGCGAGGCAAGGGAGTCCCACTCAACCTCGAACCTAGAAAACAATAGGCAAAAGTGAACAGGATTCACTTTCAACCCAACAGGGTAAACAGCAAACAATATAGTCCAGAAGACCAATCAATACATCAGGAAATGAAATACAACAGCAAAATAAACAGCATCAGCAGCTCTGAATCAACATCTAGCTTCAAGCAATCTCCAATCAGCTACAGGCTTCAACAAGCATCAATCTCCATCTTCATGGCCCTCAGGCAAGGGCTTTGATCATCTATCTTCCATCTGCAATGGCTTTTCTTCATGCTCAAACCTCCAGGATGAGGAATCTGCCACAAGAGTGAAGTGAATGAATGCTAGACAGTTAATTACCTACCAAGGGTGGTTCATCAACTGTTAACATTAAACAGAAAGTTTCCTCTCAAAAGTTCTATCTTTCAAATATATTCACTGATCCTTCCAAAGGAAGGAGGTGGATATTTGAAAGAGACTTTGAATCATAGAGAAAGGATGGATGCAGACAAGGCATTCCATGTTTGAGAAACAAGCTTTCTAACCTAGAGCTCTGCCTAGCTCCTAAACCCTAGTCTCCTCAACAGCTGCTAGCAAGAACCTCCTATTCAACTCTGGCAGTTGATCTTCAATCTCTGGCTCTCCAATGGTCTTCATCTCCTCAAGTCTTCAGCTCTCCCAAGTCCCCAGACAAACCCAATACCCAAACACGCAAGCAACAATCCCCAGAGGGCACACCACACCAGTCAATCAGATATACAGAGTATTAATAGCAGTAGGGGAATCCTGACTTTTTCTAAGGGGATCTAATAACTACCCATAGCCCCTATAGTCCCATAACTAATCTAGTCAAACCCTAAGTCCTAAGGGAAAGAATCAAGCTTCTTAAGTCATCACCTAAAAACCCTAATTTGTTCATGTTGTTCAAGCCTACATTAAGCACCTAAAATTAATTCTTAAAAATGGGAACTAAATTGTTTCTACAAGTTTAATATCTCATCTAAACAACCTAAAAAGAATGGACAAAAAATATTAAAGCATCTAATAGAACAAAAATTAGCAAAATCATGCATGAAATGAAGCTATTTAAAATGACATTTATTTAGAAAATATGGAAAAAATATCAAATAAAAATAAAAATGCAATTTTATTTAATGACAATTTTCTACACATTCTAATGAAAATGATGTAAAAAGAATGGATTAAAAATGATTTTTTATCTATTTATTATGAATTTTTAAAGTTGGTAAAAATTAAAGTGGAATTAAAAACAATTAAATCAATTAAAATGATGGGGGGGTACTAATAGAAAACACGCTTAGTTGATATTCAGGATGGGCCAGGCAGTGGGGGTGCACGTAGTAAGTTTGGCTTAAGCCCAGAACAAGTTCAGAATTATTAAAAATAAAAAAAACACGCAGGGGGTGAGAATAGAAAGATCCCCACGTTCAAAAGATAATGGGCTCAAAATTGGGGGTTGGGGATATCACTCAGCACTCAGGCCCGCCCGTTTCAATTAATGAAACGGTGCGTTTAGGGCACCACTCTCTCCCTCCAAAATCTGAATTGAATGAGAGCCACAGGATTGGCCTCTGAGTCAAAGATCCAACACGAAATGGACGGCCATGATTTCGTCTTCCTCATTGGATCATATGAGAGCTAGGGTTTCCCTCCAGGGCAGCCATGCACGAACCAACTTCAAGCTCTCGGTTCTCACTCCACAGTCCATGAATCAACACGATGCAAACATGAAAAACACTCAGAATCTCTCCCTCTACACGTCTATGGCATTAGCTTGCTTTGAAACTCAACAAATCACTCAACCCGATAGCAACAAGTTCTGGTCACCATGAAAATACTCTGCAACTCATCCTCAAGATTCTCAACCAAACCTACACTAATCTCTTCCATACTTCACGGTGATCATTCTAAACTAACAACCTAAGTTTATCATGCAAAATCCTACGAGTTCTTGATCCAAACAGTTCTAGCAACCTGTCAACAATCATCACTAAACTACTCCAAACTCATCCTAACTGCTCTACTAACATCCTACATCATATCTAAACTAACAAAACCATGCTAAACTAACTAAATCAAGCTGTGGCAGAGAAAATGCACCTGGTGTGAAATCTTGTGGATGATGATGAAACTTGTGGATCTGAGGCTTTTGAGGCTTGGATCTTGATCTACAATTGCACTACTTGATTCTGTATGCAACACTTTGAGGAGTCTTGCCTTGGATCTTGAGTTCCAATGGAAATTGCAATTTTGATGTTGATGATTATAGTGCTCGAAAATGGATTGATCACACCTTGTTCTTGGTTGAATTCTGATCTATGATGATGAATCAGTATGATGAAATTGATTTTGATGGTGATTGGTGAAGAATTTGAGAAATTGAGGTGAAAATGCAATGAGAAAGAATGGAGAGAATTTGTGAGATTTTTGTGAAAAATGAATCCAACCCTTGCTCAATTCTGATCTCATGAATATATAGGGCTCACATGAACTTTCTAGAACCATCTTGCCACATTCCCTTGCATTCCACATTGGTTGATTTTTGAAATGTTTCTTCAAATGCAAGTAACCATGAATAACTTTGATTTTTTCCACTAAACTCAAAAAAGTGTTTGAACCATTGTCTCTAGAATGTCTTTTCCATTCAAAATCATATATTGGAAGTCTCCATTTGGACTTATAAATCTCTCAAACCATTTTTCATTTTGACTTTATTCAAATTATAAGCCATTTTAGTTCAAATTTGGACCCATCATGCAACTTCGTGTTATGAGCTTTTCCCACAATTTGTGACCTTCTTTCTAGACTCAAAATGTCATTTGGAGCAAGTTTGATGTTGTAAGTTTTTCCATTTGAGGCCTCCTTGTATGAGTTTTGGACATAGGTTAAAATGACCTGTAATTCACAAATGCCCAAAATACCCTTTGCTTGCCAAGACCATAAGTTGAGTTCCACACATCATATGAAGGCATACTATACCATTCTAGAAATCTAAGACAATGAGGAACAATTCTTATGTTGACCAAGAATTCATTTGAAATCTCCTTGAAGGGTGAAACTAGCTTGGAAGTTAAGTCACTTTCACAGACAAAATTTTAGATACGTCAGATGACCTGTAACTTGCAAGGACCATAACTTGAGTTCTATAAATCTCCTTGATGTCTTCCACCACTCAAATTAAAGGTCTTGAGATCCTCTACAAGTTTCATGTTGGACAAGAAGCCATTTGAAGCTAGCATTTTGACTTATCTTGCTTGGAAACTTGACCTAAACTAGGGGATTTTACACAGAAACCCTAATTTAGAAACTCCTCTTCTCCTTGATTTCTCTTGAATTCTTCTTGGCATATCTCCATGTCCTTCTTTATATGTCCCATGATGAACCACACATCTCTCCACTAGACTTGAATGCCCTTTAAATCAGTCAGTTGACCTAGGGTTGACCTAGGGTTGACCCAGATGAAACCCTAGTTGACTGCCTTCAGCTATAGCTCTTGTGCTCTCATCAATGACTTGTCTCCGTCTTTAAATGACTTTCTAAGTCTCTCATAATGTCTATATACTCTCCATGCCTTCAACTCACAGCTCACAACCCTCTTGTTGACCCTCAGATGCCCTCAGCTAGGAGATGGACTCAAGGCTTGATCTGCTGAACTCTTTGCTTTCAAATTCTTTCCTGATGACTTGAATGAGATTGAATTGGGATAATAACCTCTTGATAGGCCTCTAGAGATGAGAATAATGATTGGTCCCCTGTTGAATGACTTGCTATGCTTATGCTATGCAGATGATTAGTCTATGTACATGACTCTATATGCAAATGCTAATGACATTGAAACATAAACCAAGGGAATAAGGTTGGGCAAATTTTAGGGTGCAACAGCTGCCCCTATTCAAGCGGCTTGGACCCGATTGGGTGAAGAGCCCGGAGCCTTCAGACATTCGCGGTGCTAGACGGTTGAATACTAGTGAAACCAGAAATTTGCCAACCGCAAAACTAAATTGCGCTCCTGCTTGAGGAACGCCATTCATCAGCTGAATCTGACTGTTACAGTAACCCACTGATCTCGCGCGACCGTGCTGGGGATTGTCTTCATCATTCTGAAGAGGATTCTGTCATAACAGACTGCTTGCTTGTCCATGTTAGGACTCTGTCTGTCATCAATACGAAGAAATCTCAACTAAAACCTGTCCACGTTAGGACTCCACTTGCTGTTAACCCAGAAAAATCTCGGCAACTCCGCTGGGGATAATTCGTCTGCATTTCCATAAACTGAATCGTCCACGTTTAGGAATAAACCCTTCCACGTTAGGAGTAACACCTGTCCACGTTAGGAATAACATCGTCCACGTTAGGAGTCATCTCTTCTGTATCTGTCCACGTCAGGACTAACCCTTTCATCTTTCCACGTCAGGAAGCAATCTTCTTTCCGCATAAGGAGAACTATCTCAATCTGTCCACGTAAGGACTTCAATACCACGTGACATGTCCGCGTCAGGGCTCCAATCTTTCCACGTAAGGAATTCAACCTTGGTTCTGAATCTGTCCACGTCAGGACTCAACTCTTTCCACGTAAGGAATTCAACTTTGGTTCTGAACCTGTCCGCGTCAGGACTCAACTTTCCACGTAAGGAGTACATCATTCTTCCACGTCAGGAATCAACTTTTCTTGAATCTGTCCACGTAAGGACCCCAATTTTTCCACGTAAGGAGTAAATCTTCTTCTTCCACATTAGGAATAACTTCTTTGATCTGTCCGCGTCAGGACTAAACTCTTCCACGTCAGGAATAATCCATTTCTTTCCACGTCAGGAATCAATCTTGATATGTCCGCGTGAGGACTCAATCCTTCCACGTAAGGAATAAACTCGTCTTTCCCCGTAAGGAGACCATCTTCTTTCCACGTAAGGAAACATAACTTTTCCACATAAGGCAACCAACTCCTTCCGATTTGTCCGCGTCAGGACCACATTTTTCCACGTGAGGAATGCCATCTTAATCTGTCCACGTAAGGACTCCCCTCTTTCCACGTCAGGAATGCTGTCATCTCCACGTAAGGAAACTATCCTTTTCCACGTAAGGAATCATCTCTTTCCACGTAAGGAATCCAACTTGATATGTCCGCGTAAGGACTACATCGTCCACGTTAGGACCCACTTCTCCACGTTAGGAACAATAATAATTTCTTTGATTTGTCCACGTCAGGACTAAACTCTTCCCCGTAAGGAATCTATCTCGTTCTTGATTTGTCCACGTTAGGACTCAGGCATCTTCGACCCGCTGAGGAAATAAGACTTGTCCACGTAAGGACTCACACCCTTGTCTGATTTGTCCGCGTCAGGACACCAACACAAAGAGTAGTCACTTTTGTCAACATCATGACCTTCCATTCCACTAATTTCGAGAACCCGAATCTGCCCACGATAGGACCAACACACCTCACCAACCCGGGGAAATAAACCTGTCCACGTAAGGACGCCCACTTCTGAAGAAATTCCGTCAATATAGGAATAAATTGTCCGCGTCAGGACTTAGTTCTCCAATGATCCCGACCCACAAATTTCTCAGCACCGACGTGACAGCGACTTTGAGACGGACTCTGCTGGGATGTTTGGAAACCAACTATCGGACGCCTGCTCTGATAACCGGCGGTGGCCTCTGAAATTCTGATTCATGGAACCCTTGATGACAACTGATTCTGCCTGGGAACAAAGAGAAACTTATCCTGGCAACTCTGTGGGGAATACTGCCGAAACTGACATTATCATTGAATATCTCATGCCGAGATCTTGAGTGTTTGGTAGTTTATTTGAGCAAGAACTCTCTCCACCTGAACTGCTAGAGTACAGAAATTGCTTCAGCAAAATAAATGCTGGAAGGATAATGCCGACTCCGCCGGGGATAGCCAGATGCTACAGAATTATTCCAGCAAAATAAATGCTGGAAGGGTGAAGTCGACTCAGCTGGGAAATTAGGAACTCAAACCAAACCCCCTGTTGCGGTAAACCCCTGCTGGGGAATATAACTTTGCTGGGGAATAGCAGATGTGCATAGTTCGATCGGACTTTCTGCTGGAACGTGAACTGATATCACCAGTATCTCTGACAAAATAAATGACAGGACCCACCATCAACTCTGCTTTGGAGAGTCTTGATCTTCGAGTTCCACTGGAAGGAATGAAAACACTTGCAAAGAGAATTCCGCTGGGGATGGGATGATTCTCTTGGGGAAAATCCACTGACTCCGCTGGGAGAGAGTGCCTGACCCTGCGGGGAAAGATGAACCTGTCTAAATACAGCCTTACGACCTTGGAATCGCCAAACTCCATTGAGGACGAATAACTTTTCTGGAGCACGTTCTTTGGATGAGCTACGGCTAGCTGGGGAATTCTATCCTTCTTCAGGAAAAACATGCATGCCCTGTGTGGGGGTCAAGTCTTTCGTTATCGCGATCTTTCGATTGTATTCCTCGCATGGTTATGAAACCTGCAACAACACAAACAAGACAAGACAAGCCTATGCAATCAAATCAATTCAGGTTAGTGACGTTACACTCAGTTAATTCAAAGCTTTAACAATTGTTGGCAAGGGCCAGCGATGTTATACTCATGCTAGCTTCACTAAACTTAGGCGTTTTATCATGCACAAAACAGTAAAGAACCAGCATCAAGTACTGAATAACATATTTTATTGATCGGGCCCCTGAATGGGCGGAGTTTTTTTTTTTGTACACGGGATGTAACTCCTGAAAAGAGGAAGCTACGCAAAGCAAATACATAAGTATGCAAGTATGCACAAGAAGCATGAATATTGACAACTTAAATTTGTACACATGTCGGCAACGGGATGCAGATGAACGCCACGAAATGATCCTCCTATGACTCATCCGACTCTAATGCTTTCCCGGTATCCTCACTTCTGAAGAGATTGTGTCCGATAACTGGCTCCTCAAATGTATTCTCCCGCATTGATGCTCATTGCAATTATCAAATTCGGACCGCAGTCATTTGCTTTTCAAATCCCTAACTTTTGCGTGAACCGCCCTTTACGGGTTTTCAGTTCACCGGGATACCCTTTTTTGCCGAAGCCGCCCAGTGTAGGTTTTCAACTTCGCGGGTGTACATTTTTTCAATTTTATCCCTAACTTTTGCCCGAACCTTTCATTCTGTTTTTAGTTCGCCAGGATGCCCCATTTTTGCCTGGACTCTCTTTTTCTGTCCAGCGGGTCTATTTCAAGCAAAGTATTTTTTAACGGCGTCCGAATTCACAGGTGACGCGAAGTCTTCTCCGTCCATGGTGGACAACAACAACGCTCCTCCTGAAAAGACTTTTCTGACAACGTATGGCCCTTCGTAGTTGGGGGTCCACTTGCCCCTGTGATCTGCTTGCGGCGGGAGAATCCTTTTCAGCACAAGGTCGCCCGTCTGAAAGCTTCGCGGCTGTATCTTCTTGTCGTACGCTTTCTTCATTCGGCTCTGGTACAAACGACCGTATGCTAGAGAAGCTAGCCTCTTCTCATCCATTAAGCTCAGTTGGTTCAATCTATTCGTTACCCATTCTGCCTCGTCCAGCTGAACGTCTCGCAATACCCTCAGAGAAGGGATCTCAACCTCTAATGGTAATACCGCTTCCATTCCGTATACCAACGAGAATGGAGTTGCCCCGGTTGATGTGCGTACCGTCGTACGATAACCGTGCAAAGCAAAAGGTAGCATTTCATGCCAATCCTTATAGGTCACCACCATTTTCTGAACAATTTTCTTGATATTCTTATTGGCCGCCTCAACAGCGCCATTCATCTTGGGTCGGTAAGGGGAGGAGTTGTGATGTTCGATCTTGAAATTCTGACAGAGCTCCTTCATCATTTTGTTGTTCAGATTTGAACCATTATCCGTGATTATCCGCTCGGGGATCCCATATCGGCAAATGATATCTCTCTTGATGAATCTAGCCACCACTTGCTTCGTTACATTCGCGTAAGACGCCGCTTCCACCCACTTGGTGAAATAATCGATTGCTACTAGGATGAACCGGTGCCCGTTAGAAGCTGTCGGCTCGATCTTTCCAATCATATCGATTCCCCACATCGAGAATGGCCATGGAGATGACATCACATTTAAAGGACTCGGAGGCACGCGTATCTTGTCAGCATATATTTGGCACTTGTGGCACTTCCTCGCGAACTTGAAACAATCAGTTTCCATCGTCAGCCAAAAATAACCTGCCCGCAGCAGCTTTCTCGTCATAGCATGCCCACCAGCATGCGTACCAAAGGTACCTTCGTGAATTTCCTCCATGAGAAGCTTTGCCTCTTTCTCGTCTACACAACGCAACAACACCAAATCGTGGTTTCTTCTGTACAAGACGCCATCCGGATTCAAGTAGAAATTACCCGCTAATCTCCTGAGAGTCTTCTGATCTTGACTGGATGCCCCAGCCGGATACTCTTTATTCTTCAGGAAATTAAGGATATCGAAATACCACGGTTTGTCATCAGATGCTTCATCAATAGCAAATACATAAGCTGGCCTGTCCAACCGAGAGATAGTGATTTGGGGAGCTTCGTTCCAGAAGTTGACCTTGTACATGGAAGACAAAGTGGCCAGGGCGTCAGCCATTTGATTTTCTGCCCGCGGTACGTGATGCAATTCGACCTTGTCGAAGAAAGGCAACAATCTCCTTGCATAGTTCATGTAATGTATCAAATTAGGCTGCCGTGTCTCCCATTCCCCTTTGATCTGATTCACCACCAGAGCTGAGTCTCCGTATACGTCTAGATGTTTGATTCGCAAATCAATGGCTTCTTCAAGCCCCCATTATACAAGCTTCGTATTCGGCCTCATTGTTGGTAACGGCAAAGGTCAATCGGGCAGTAAACGGGATGTGCGACCCGTGTGGCGTCGTGATGATTGCCCCTATTCCGCTACCGTAAGCATTCACAGCTCCGTCAAATATCATCTTCCACTTAGAACCCAACTCTGGTCCCTCGTCTGGCAACGGCTCTTCACAATCCTTCATCTTTAGGTACATGATATCCTCGTCAGGAAAATCAAACCTCATCGATTGGTACTCTTCAATAGGCTGCTCCGCCAGATACTCAGACAGCACACTCCCCTTTATAGCCTTTTGCGAGACGTATTGGATATCATATTCAGTCAAGACCATCTGCCAACGGGCAATTCTACCTGACAACGCCTGCTTTTCGAATACATATTTGATAGGATCCATCTTCGAGATGAGCATGGTTGTATGATTCAGCATGTACTGCCTCAAACGCTTGGCAGCCCAGGCTAGCGCGCAACAAGTTTTCTCCAGCATTGAGTATCGAGATTCACAGTCTGTAAATTTCTTACTCAGGTAATAGATCGCATGCTCTTTTCTCCCCGTCTCGTCATGTTGACCGAGAACACAACCCATGCTTCCCTCAAGAACCGTCAAATACATGATCAAGGGTCTCCCTGCCACCGGGGGTATCAAAATAGGAGGTTCCTGCAGATACTTCTTTATTTTATCGAACGCCTTTTGACAATTTTCGTTCCACGTTACAGCTTGATCTTTCTTTAGCAACTTGAATAATGGTTCACACGTGGCCGTTAGGTGAGATATGAACCGAGCAATGTAGTTCAACCTCCCTAAAAACCCGCGCACCTCTTTCTCTGTTTTAGGCGTCGGCATTTCTTGAATCGCTTTTATTTTAGCAGGATCGACCTCTATTCCTCTTTCGCTTACGATAAACCCCAGCAGTTTACCCGATCTCACCCCGAAGGTGCATTTATTAGGGTTCAGCCTCAGCCTGAACTTCCTAAGTCTTTTAAACAACTTCAGCAGATTCACCAGATGCTCTTCCTCCGTCTGGGATTTGGCAATCATATCGTCAACATAAACTTCGATCTCTTTATGCATCATGTCATGAAAAAGAGTCGTCATCGCACGCTGATATGTTGCCCCAGCATTTTTCAAACCAAAGGGCATCACTTTGTAGCAAAATGTTCCCCAAGGCGTTATGAAAGTAGTCTTCTCCATATCCTCTGGCGCCATTTTAATCTGATTATAGCCTGAAAAGCCATCCATGAAGGAGAATATGGAGTACTGAGCAGTATTATCAACTAACACGTCAATGTGAGGAAGTGGAAAATCGTCTTTTGGGCTTGCTTTATTCAAATCTCTATAATCCACGCACATTCGAACCTTGCCATCTTTCTTTGGCACTGGTACGATGTTGGCAACCCATGAGGGATACTTCGTCACAGCCAGGAAACCAGCGTCCCACTGTTTCTGTACTTCCTCTTTGATCTTCATTGCCATATATGGTCGCGTTCTGCGAAGCTTTTGTTTGACCGGCGGGCAATCTTCTTTCAGTGGCAGACGATGCACGACCATATCTGTATCGAGCCCCGACATATCTTCATATGACCAAGCGAATACATCATTATACTCTCGGAGCATTTCAACCAGTCTTCGCTTGATATCCCTCTGCAATGCGGCTCCGATACGAATATTCTTCTCAACCCCTTCCGACCCGAAGTTGATAATTTCGATGACCTCGTCGTGAGGCAGAATGGCTCTTTCCTCTTGCTTCACTAACCAAGACAGTTCTTCAGGAACGTCACTATCTTCGACAACCTCTTCTTCAGCCTGAAACACCGGGTGCTCAAAGTCGGGACGAGTCATAGGTGGCTCAAGGATGTCATCTGAAAATGTTATCCTGCAAAAGGAATGGTTAAGTGCTTCAAAATGCGTATAAAGCGAATAACCACATTGCCATTTTATTGAAAAATACAAAATAAGAAAGACAGAGATTACAGTATTTGCACATGAAGAAACGCCATTTATTTAATGATTAACACGCAATGTTTATAACAACGCAGCCCTAAGCAAATCCTGATGCCCCGGGCAAGACATCAGATTATTCAACAATTAATAAAGCAAAGCATTACTGTTTAAAAGTCACAGGAACAAGCTCCTGAATAGACCAGTTGCACAGTCCTTGTCCTGGCGTGCTTGGCTGAATCCAGGCATCCATATCACAGTCGCTGTCTCCTTCATCAGACCTTGAAGCTGCATTGACAGTTTCATGACATACTCCACTGGCAGAGATGGTGATTGACTTTCTGAAATGGGGGGCCCCCACGGAAGGAGTTGATGACGACGGTCGGTACCCCAGCCCGAACCGGTCCATTTTCACAGGAATGTCCAGCACTTTGCCCCAGCCCTTGGCTTCTCCTGCTTCTACTAGAGCTTGAGCTTCCTTATACGATGAGACGGCTATCTCTGGCACTTTGCTCGGCCCGGGACCTTTGTCCTTGATGCGCAAACCTTCGAACGCCTGGCATGGCGTCTCGTGGATCTCCCCGTCAACTTCCACATATTTAAATGAAGCTAGATGGCTGACCAGGATGTCCTCTTCTCCACACACGGTGACTACACTGTCTCCGACCATATATTTTAATTTCTGATGCAGGGTAGACGTGACCGCCCCTGCTCCATGAATCCAGGGTCTTCCAAGCAAGCAGCTATACGCAGGCTGTATATCCATGATATAAAATTCAGTTGCAAACACTTCCGGCCCCACCTGCAGAGGCAAGGTAATCGATCCGAAGACTGTTCTCCGCGTGCCGTCAAATGCTCTGACTACCAAATCACTGGGTGTACACAAAATTCCTCGAACATCCAGCTTCATCATCGCCTTCTTGGGCAGCACATTCAAAGACGATCCGGTGTCAACCAATACGTGCGACATTACTGATCCTCTACACTCAACAGATACGTGTAATGCCATATTATGATCTCTCCCTTTCGGAGTCAAGTCAAAATCGGTAAAACCCAGACTGTGGCCTGCATTCACATGTGCCAGCACTCCTTCCAGCTGATTCACGGAGACGTCCTGGGGTACAAAAGAGGTGTCCAGGACTTTCAGCAAAGCATTTCTGTGAGCTTCCGAACACAACAGCAATGATAGGATAGATATTTTGGACGGTGTCTGCTGCAGATGCTCCACAATCTTATAATCACTTTTTCGAATTAAGCGCATGAACTCTTCTACATCCTTCGATGCCGCTTCTTTTTCACTTGCTTGTACCGGAACATTTTCAACCGCTTTCCCTTTTCCTTTCGCTAGTCTTTCAGCCTCCACTTCAGGAGATATAAAGATCCTGCCGCTCCTCGTCATGCCTCCTGAACCAACAACATTATCCACAATCTCCACTGGCTGCTTGTTAACATCAATCTTTATCCCGTCACAATACACCTCTAACCCATATGACCATGGGACTGCTTTCGTGTTCTCGTACGGGATTGGCCCGACCTTAGTTATGGTAATCGGAGGTCGCTGCTGGCGCTGCAATAGTGATCGTCTTCCGAGGAATCGTTACCGTGGCCACATCACTCTGATTATCCACTACTGCCCCTGCAGGCTCGTCAGTTGCCGCTCGATCAAACTGCAATATACCTTCATCAATTAAAGCCTGAATGCCTTTCTTCAAATCCTCACACCCCCCAGCTAGGGTCCAACAATCTAAGCAATACTCGTTACATCCTGGGTAAACACCTCCTTGTAACAGTCGGCTCTTTATCTCGCTCAGCGGCGTCTTTAAATCTTCAACATTCATGATAAGATTCAGACCTTCCTCAGTCAGAACGGCGTTTGCCCCATGATTAGGCATGGGTTTCTGGACTATATTCGGACCTGCCGTTCCAAAATTGATAGTCTTGTTGTCTAAAAGATCCTGCACAACGTGCTTAAAAGCATGGCAACCTTCTATATCGTGACCCGGGGCCCCAGAATGAAACTCACAGTGCCTGCTTGCATCATAACCAAACGGGGGAGCTCCCGTTATCGGCGCCAGAGTTCTTTTCTCTACCAGATTCAATCCCAACAATGTCTGCAATAAATCAGCATAGGTAGAGGGAGGCTTCTCAAACACTCTTCTCGGTTTACTGCCCTGGAATCTCCGCTGAGCTTGCTGTGCCCCCTGCTGAGGCTGCTGCTGCTGTGGCATTGGCTGTTGCTGAACCGGTTGTTGTTGCTGGAGTGGTTGTTGCTGATAGGGAATAGTAACACTCGACACCTGCTGCGGCTGACGATATTGACCTCGTCCCCTGCCTCGGCCTCGGCCTCGGCCTCCAAATACTGCGCTGGCTTCGCCCTGACGGCGCCCACCGTAAGCTTTCCTATTACTGCCAGATGCAGTTGATTCCTCGACTTGGAACTTTCCTTGCTTAATATTACGTTCAATCTTTTCCCCCATCAGAATCAGGTCTGAAAAACTGGCCAGAGACGTATGAAACAACATATCATGAAACAGCCCTGTGAATGTGCCGACAAACATATCATTCATTTCCTTATCTTCTACAGGAGGACGGACCCTGGCAGCCATATCGCGCCACCTTTGCGCGTACTCTTTAAAACTCTCCCCCTTCTTCTGCGAAAGCCCGGCCAACTGGACCCGATTGGGTGCCAGGTCGCTGTTATACTTGTAATGGGCTACAAATGCCTCCGCCAATTGCTTCCATGTCTTGATATCAGTTGGCTCCAACCCCATGTACCACTCTAGGGAAGGACCCGATAGACTATCCTGAAAGAAATGCATTAGCATTCTTTCATCAGTGGAGTATGCAGACATCTTTCTGTAATAAGCTCGTACATGCACTTTCGGACATGTGTCTCCTTTATACTTATCGAACGCAGGAGCTTTGAATTTAATTGGCACCCTCAGGCCAGGTACCAAGCCCATTGTTGCCATGTCCAAACCCACAGCACTTTGATTTAGGACTCCCTTCATCTGCTCTTCCAGCATTCTAATCTTTTGGGAATCATCCATCGGCCCTTCAAAACCTCCTCCGGAGAAGGCGTCCTCCTGCTGATCTTCTTGCCACAGACCGTTTCCAGCTCCGTACCCATCATATGCATTATTACGTCCAGCTCTGATCTGATTCATCCTCGGACCTCGGCCTCTGTTGCCGTACCCTTGAACACCTCCAGCAGGACCAAAAGCCATAAATCCAGTACCGTTTCCGTTTCCAAAGCCTCCGTAACCCTGATTGACCATACCATAACCATCTTGCCCAAAGCCTTGAGCATTAAAGCCATACTTCCCAGTGTTATCGAATCCCTGATCGTTGAATCCGAAGCCAGTATTGCCAAAGCCGTTGCCTCCTAGATTATCTCCCAAATTGACATCACCCAGCCCAACATTATGGACAGCAGTCTCATTCCCCCCTCCGACGTTACCATTCACAGCAGCGGTAGCGTTGTTGATATTAGCAGCAGGTGTATTGACTACAGGCGGCGCCACTGGCGTGGGAGTACCATCTCCATGAGCAGTATCAACCCGGACAGACTGATGATCTTCATTACCATGACCAGCGCTTCGGGCCAACAGAGGCTGGACCATGGCCTGCAAATTCTCCTGCCCTTTTGCTATAGCTTCCATGGTCTGCATGAAGAGGGCGAGCTTCTCGCGCACATCTTGCATCTCGTTCTGCATTTGGTCCATGATTTTTCGACAATTGGAGCGTGTAGAATAGCGGTGCGGATGTTGATCTGCAATCCTGTTAAGTACCTGGTGCAAAGCAGGAAATAAGACACCATCCAAAGATTACCTGTAATGCAATATGTATATGAATGCAATGCAATGTGTCTGTGCATTAGGGAAGTTCATTCCCCCAGTTCTAGTGCGAAGGTGCCGGTGCAGTGACAGTGCTGACAATAGGAATATCGGAGCTGAATCATAGAAAGCCTCATATATTGCAGGGAGAATCAATAAGCCCAGGGTACAAAATCACTGAGAATACAAAGAAGGCATGACCTCAACCAACAATCCTGGTGATGGTCAGCACTATGCAAATAAAGCATACAAGTCACTATATGAAATGATCAAATCCTCCCAAAAGTCTGGTACTCCTCTATCAACTTCTTGGTCTCCGGATGGCTTGGTCGATCAAGCAGCCCCTCAACAAGCTGGTTTCTCCTCTTAAGGACACGGCGTACGTCTTCAGCAGTTTCTTCCCATGTTGCTTCTCCGAAGCAATCTTCTAACTTTCGCTTCTGAGACACTGCTTCATCTCTGGATTTGATTGCCTTGTTCAGTGCATGCTGGACACTATACCGGGTCATCACTTCTTCCTCACACTTCTTGATGCTAGACTTCAGCTTCTCCTCGAGGTCGGAAATTTGCTGCTTCAGCTTATCTTCCCTCTTCTTATTGTTGGTGAGTGTGGCATTCCAAGTCTTATTGCAGGAGGAGATTTCTCGGTGTGCTGCGTCGAGCGCTTTCTTTTTGGCTTCCAGCATGTCATGGGAGCTTCTGAACTCTTGCCCCAGACGTTCACGCTTTTTCTTTTCCTCGGTCAACTCAGCTCCTAACCTGTTTACCAGCTCGATCTGTTGTTGGAAAGCATATACGGCCTTGTTTTTCTCACTGCGTACTTGAGCTAGCTCTTGCTCTAACCCTTCGTTGATCTTCATCAAGGCTTCTTTTTCTCTCACAACTTGTTCATAGACTTCTCTAGAAACAGTAGTCGGCTCTGCTACCGGAACGGGAACAAGAATTGGTGCATCTGGAAATGGCATCCTCAACTGACTTGCTCTTTCCTGGATCCAGACCCTGTAAGGTGCATAGGCCTGGCAATCGTTCTTACCTAACAGTGGTTTCCCTTTGCGGTTAATACGTGTCCAGGCATGTTGCAGCTTAGCTAATAACTCCCCCCTCACGTCACCTGTGAAGTACAGAGATTCCTGTACTTCTTCCTCCTGAGGTGGATTCTTCAGCGCATATCCGAACTGGCGAATGAATAGAGAAGGGTTGTAATTGATACACCCTTTTCTTCCTATCAGCGGTACATTAGGGTACCCAGAACAACTGAAGATGAGCTCAGATCCCAACAGGTCTCGATCAAACCATACAACGTCTTCGGAAGATAGCCTCATCAGGCGCTCTGACCAACTGGCTGAGGTTGCACTATCTGCAAAGGGTCCCTTCATAGGGAGATGACTTTTGAACCACATATTCAACAGAGGAGTACAGCAGTAAACAACTTTTCCCCTTCGGTTTTCATTCTTATAGTGCAATGAATGATAGAAGTCTCCAATCAAAGTTGGCACTGGGTTGCCTGCAGCAAACAGATAGAAAGCATCCAAATCCACAAAGTTGGGCAAGTTAGGAAACAGCACAATTCCATAGATGCATAAAGCCAAAATAGCATTGAAAACCACCCAACAACCGTTCTTGGCGTACTCTCGAGCTTTACCAACCAAGAAATCGAGAGAGAAACCGGGAACCCCGAGCCAAGAAGTCAATAACAGTTCTGCAGCGTCCATATGTAAGGCTTTGGCTAAGTCCTCCAACTTGGGCTCAGCAGCAGAGTGAATAAAGGGAACCTTGTTCTGCACGGGAAGCTCAGTAAACTCCACATACTCCTCAATGGTAGGTCCTAGAATGAAGTCAGCAAAAGTAAAGCATCTCAATGCGGGGTCATAGAACTGCATCAGGGTGTATAGCCCATTCATCTCATCAGCAGTGGGCTTGCAGACTAATCTCAGTAATCTTCCATGACTCCTTCGGAAGCTTCTTCTAACCTCTTCATCAGCAAGAGATATCAGACCGAGTAAAGGGGTAATGTCAGGTGCAGGCAGCTTATACGCAACTGTTTTCCTCAAACCAGCCATAATCAATACTCAGAAGTCCGGGCACTAGAACTAGGGAAATGCAAATGCACCTGCAGCACAGACACACGTTAGTGAAATGCAAATGGTAATGGATATGCAGGCAATGCAATGCAAGTAACATGCAACAGGGACCAAAGCTGTAGCTGAATAGCCTGAACCCAATCAAGAAATCTCAGATAGACCCTCCAGAAGTCCTCAAACCCTGGTCTCAGATAGACCTAAAACAAAGCTCCATTACTGGTCTCTGACAGACCTCAAACCATAACTCCAACTGGTCTCTGGTAGACCTCAAATCATATCTCCAATTGGTCTCTGACAGACCTCAAGACTCTCCTACTGGTCTCTGACAGACCTCAGAACACATCTCCAAACGGTCTCTGACAGGCCTCCTAACTCTCCATAAATACCCAGGATCTCTGATCAAGAAATAACCGGTAGTCTGAAGGTCTAGTTGCCTGCATAACCCCAAACCCTCTCACAGGTGGATGTCCTAGTAACTGACAATGGTACGGCATCCTATGCGGTCGTCGGCGTCACAGACTTTCAGGGTTGATGATACGATTCCCAGAAGGAGTGGCATCATCAAATCCTGAAGAGGCCTCACTTAGCCAACTTCCAAATGATCGGTTCCCGGAGTCGACAATTCAGCTGACCAACAACCCCTTCGACCCAAAGGGTAGAAAAAGAAGCCAACCAGAAGAACCTCGTCCGAGTGTAGATTTCATGAGACACTAATGCAAGCAAAGCCGGCACGCGCCCACTACTTTCTACTCTAATTCTAGGTGCACTCAAGCCCAGGTCCGGCTTCTCACTCAATATCAGAACACCCGTCACACCCCAATACAGCAATAATAAACAATATATATAATGCTGAAAATAAAGGTCAGAAATATAAATCCATACAAAATCCTCGACGGGAAAACAAGCGTTAGGATTGACTCTCTTAAGGGACGTTGGATCCCAAATGCATAAGAACTATCGCAGTCCTTAGCAGCCAGGGGACGTTGGGTCCCCAGCAGAGTCGCCAGTTGTCGCTACTGCGAAAATCGGCGCCGGCTGAACAGAAGAGTCGCCACCGTGCGTTATTTATCCCATGGGAGGGAAAGGAAACGCTTAGAGTAAACCTCGCACAATACGGGAAAGGTATGGTCGTCGCAACCAAAACCTGGATTCGGGAGTCGGTTACGCAAGGGGAAGGTATTAGCACCCCTCACGTCCGTCGTACTCGACGGGATCCACGCTTGTTTTCGGGTATGGATTGTTATTCTATCTACGCTAAAGGTCTGGGGTTAAAAGAAAAGAAAATGAAAATAAAAAATGACTCGGCAAAGTATCGCACTTTATGCCTACGTATTCCCGCCTGGAACGAGAAATCAGAGTCAACGTAGTTCGCCTACCTACGGGGAAGGAGGGGAAGGTTGCTCGCTAGGATATCGCATCCTATGCCTACGTACTTCCACACAGCATGGAAGATCAGAGCAAACGTAGTTCGGGCCACGTACGACACAAGTCTGTCTTGGTTGATTTTATTCCTTCTGAAAAAGGTTTTTCTGATTACTGGTCCCAGCGGACAAAAATGACGTTTTGATGAGTTCACATTCTTTTACGAAAGAAGTGTCTTTTATTGTGTTTGAAATCTTTATGTGTTTTTCTGTTTGTTTTGAGAAAGAAAGAGACAGAACTCTAACCTACGGTTGCGAAGGGAAACAAACTAACCTAATGTTATCATGCATGGGTTAAGACCTAGTGTCTATCATGCTCCTCTCTTGCACAGAGAGAAACAGAGATCCTACGGGATAGGCAGAAACAGAAACAATATCAGATATATACAGTAAGACAGTAAAATGCATGGATGCAACAGTACAAGCGAGGCAAGGGAGTCCCACTCAACCTCGAACCTAGAAAACAATAGGCAAAAGTGAACAGGATTCACTTTCAACCCAACAGGGTAAACAGCAAACAATACAGTCCAGAAGACCAATCAATACATCAGGAAATGAAATACAACAGCAAAATAAACAGCATCAGCAGCTCTGAATCAACATCTAGCTTCAAGCAATCTCCAATCAGCTACAGGCTTCAACAAGCATCAATCTCCATCTTCATGGCCCTCAGGCAAGGGCTTTGATCATCTATCTTCCATCTGCAATGGCTTTTCTTCATGCTCAAACCTCCAGGATGAGGAATCTGCCACAAGAGTGAAGTGAATGAATGCTAGACAGTTAATTACCTACCAAGGGTGTTTCATCAACTGTTAACATTAAACAGAAAGTTTCCTCTCAAAAGTTCTATCTTTCAAATATATTCACTGATCCTTCCAAAGGAAGGAGGTGGATATTTGAAAGAGACTTTGAATCATAGAGAAAGGATGGATGCAGACAAGGCATTCCATGTTTGAGAAACAAGCTTTCTAACCTAGAGCTCTGCCTAGCTCCTAAACCCTAGTCTCCTCAACAGCTGCTAGCAAGAACCTCCTATTCAACTCTGGCAGTTGATCTTCAATCTCTGGCTCTCCAATGGTCTTCATCTCCTCAAGTCTTCAGCTCTCCCAAGTCCCCAGACAAACCCAATACCCAAACACGCAAGCAACAATCCCCAGAGGGCACACCACACCAGTCAATCAGATATACAGAGTATTAATAGCAGTAGGGGAATCCTGACTTTTTCTAAGGGGATCTAATAACTACCCATAGCCCCTATAGTCCCATAACTAATCTAGTCAAACCCTAAGTCCTAAGGGAAAGAATCAAGCTTCTTAAGTCATCACCTAAAAACCCTAATTTGTTCATGTTGTTCAAGCCTACATTAAGCACCTAAAATTAATTCTTAAAAATGGGAACTAAATTGTTTCTACAAGTTTAATATCTCATCTAAACAACCTAAAAAGAATGGACAAAAAATATTAAAGCATCTAATAGAACAAAAATTAGCAAAATCATGCATGAAATGAAGCTATTTAAAATGACATTTATTTAGAAAATATGGAAAAAATATCAAATAAAAATAAAAATGCAATTTTATTTAATGACAATTTTCTACACATTCTAATTAAAATGATGTAAAAAGAATGGATTAAAAATGATTTTTTATCTATTTATTATGAATTTTTAAAGTTGGTAAAAATTAAAGTGGAATTAAAAACAATTAAATCAATTAAAATGATGGGGGGGTACTAATAGAAAACACGCTTAGTTGATATTCAGGATGGGCCAGGCAGTGGGGGTGCACGTAGTAAGTTTGGCTTAAGCCCAGAACAAGTTCAGAATTATTAAAAATAAAAAAAAACACGCAGGGGGTGAGAATAGAAAGATCCCCACGTTCAAAAGATAATGGGCTCAAAATTGGGGGGTGGGGATATCACTCAGCACTCAGGCCCGCCCGTTTCAATTAATGAAACGGTGCGTTTAGGGCACCACTCTCTCCCTCCAAAATCTGAATTGAATGAGAGCCACAGGATTGGCCTCTGAGTCAAAGGTCCAACACGAAATGGACGGCCATGATTTCGTCTTCCTCATTGGATCATATGAGAGCTAGGGTTTCCCTCCAGGGCAGCCATGCACGAACCAACTTCAAGCTCTCGGTTCTCACTCCACAGTCCATGAATCAACACGATGCAAACATGAAAAACACTCAGAATCTCTCCCTCTACACGTCTATGGCATTAGATTCCTTTGAAACTCAACAAATCACTCAACCCGATAGCAACAAGTTCTGGTCACCATGAAAATACTCTGCAACTCATCCTCAAGATTCTCAACCAAACCTACACTAATCTCTTCCATACTTCACGGTGATCATTCTAAACTAACAACCTAAGTTTATCATGCAAAATCCTACGAGTTCTTGATCCAAACAGTTCTAGCAACCTGTCAACAATCATCACTAAACTACTCCAAACTCATCCTAACTGCTCTACTAACATCCTACATCATATCTAAACTAACAAAACCATGCTAAACTAACTAAATCAAGCTGTGGCAGAGAAAATGCACCTGGTGTGAAATCTTGTGGATGATGATGAAACTTGTGGATCTGAGGCTTTTGAGGCTTGGATCTTGATCTACAATTGCACTACTTGATTCTGTATGCAACACTTTGAGGAGTCTTGCCTTGGATCTTGAGTTCCAATGGAAATTGCAATTTTGATGTTGATGATTATAGTGCTCGAAAATGGATTGATCACACCTTGTTCTTGGTTGAATTCTGATCTATGATGATGAATCAGTATGATGAAATTGATTTTGATGGTGATTGGTGAAGAATTTGAGAAATTGAGGTGAAAATGCAATGAGAAAGAATGGAGAGAATTTGTGAGATTTTTGTGAAAAATGAATCCAACCCTTGCTCAATTCTGATCTCATGAATATATAGGGCTCACATGAACTTTCTAGAACCATCTTGCCACATTCCCTTGCATTCCACATTGGTTGATTTTTGAAATGTTTCTTCAAATGCAAGTAACCATGAATAACTTTGATTTTTTCCACTAAACTCAAAAAAGTGTTTGAACCATTGTCTCTAGAATGTCTTTTCCATTCAAAATCATATATTGGAAGTCTCCATTTGGACTTATAAATCTCTCAAACCATTTTTCATTTTGACTTTATTCAAATTATAAGCCATTTTAGTTCAAATTTGGACCCATCATGCAACTTCATGTTATGAGCTTTTCCCACAATTTGTGACCTTCTTTCTAGACCCAAAATGTCATTTGGAGCAAGTTTGATGTTGTAAGTTTTTCCATTTGAGGCCTCCTTGTATGAGTTTTGGACATAGGTTAAAATGACCTGTAATTCACAAATGCCCAAAATACCCTTTGCTTGCCAAGACCATAAGTTGAGTTCCACACATCATATGAAGGCATACTATACCATTCTAGAAAGCTAAGACAATGAGGAACAATTCTTATGTTGACCAAGAATTCATTTGAAATATCCTTGAAGGGTGAAACTAGCTTGGAAGTCAAGTCACTTTCACAGACAAAATTTCAGATACCTCAGATGACCTGTAACTTGCAAGGACCATAACTTGAGTTCTATAAATCTCCTTGATGTCTTCCACCACTCAAATTAAAGGTCTTGAGATCCTCTACAAGTTTCATGTTGGACAAGAAGCCATTTGAAGCTAGCATTTTGACTTATCTTGCTTGGAAACTTGACCTAAACTAGGGGATTTTACACAGAAACCCTAATTTAGAAACTCCTCTTCTCCTTGATTTCTCTTGAATTCTTCTTGGCATATCTCCATGTCCTTCTTTATATGTCCCATGATGAACCCCACATCTCTCCACTAGACTTGAATGCCCTTTAAATCAGTCAGTTGACCTAGGGTTGACCTAGGGTTGACCCAGATGAAACCCTAGTTGACTGCCTTCAGCTATAGCTCTTGTGCTCTCATCAATGACTTGTCTCCGTCTTTAAATGACTTTCTAAGTCTCTCATAATGTCTAGATACTCTCCATGCCTTCAACTCACAGCTCACAACCCTCTTGTTGACCCTCAGATGCCCTCAGCTAGGAGATGGACTCAAGGCTTGATCTGCTGAACTCTTTGCTTTCAAATTCTTTCCTGATGACTTGAATGAGATTGAATTGGGATAATAACCTCTTGATAGGCCTCTAGAGATGAGAATAATGATTGGTCCCCTGTTGAATGACTTGCTATGCTTATGCTATGCAGATGATTAGTCTATGTACATGACTCTATATGCAAATGCTAATGACATTGAAACATAAACCAAGGGAATAAGGTTGGGAAAATTTTAGGGTGCAACACCCAGCTGGTTCACCAACTCGGTCTACTTTTTGAAAGAATGAACGGCCTCGTTCCTTTCGCTTCGAAGCTGAGCTAACTCCTTCTCCAGTTCTGCGTTCGCCCGCTTCAATTCATCCCGCTCAGCTAATACCTGGTTATGCTGATGAATGGGCACAGTAGTAGGCTCTTCGACTGCTAGAGAGCTTTCTGGCTTGGCATGAGGAAACGGCATCCCTGTAGCATTGGCTCTGGCTCTGATCCAAGTCAAATACGGAGGGTAGGCTTGATTGTTGCTTTTTCCCAACAAAGGCTTTCCTCGCTTACTGATACTATTCCACGCACGCTGAAGCTTGGACAACAGATCCCCTTCTAGAATACCTGTGAGGTACAGAGATTCCTGTACCTCTTCCAGCAACGAAGAATTTTAGTTTATACAGCCCTTCCTACCTATCAAAGGTACATTAGGAAACCCGCTACAATTGAAGATCACCTCAGTACCCAACCTGTCTCTGTCGAACTAATCAATATCCTCTGCAGATAAACTCATCAGACGCTCAGGCCACTCAGTTGTGGCTGCAGACAAGACGAAAGGACCCCTCTTGGGAAGATGACTATCAAGCCATTTGTACAGCAAGGGTACGCAGTATGAGACGTTCTTCCCCCTCCGGTTCTCATTCTTGTAGTGGACTGAGTGATAGACATCTCCTATCAAAGTAGGGACTGGATTCCCTGAAGCAAAGATGTGAAACGCATCAAAGTCTACAAAATCGGGCATGTTGGGGAACAGGATAATGCCATATATGCACAAAGCGAGGATGGCATTGAACGCGTCCCAACATCCGTCCTTGGCACACTGCTGAGCGTTAACCACCAGAAACTGCAAGGAGAACCCAGGAACCTTGTTCCAACTAGTCAGTACTAACTCTGAGGCGTCCAAATGAAGTAAAGAAGCTAAACCATCCAGATCAGGCTCAGCATCCATGTGGACAAAAGGCATCTGCCTCTTGATAGGCACACCTATCAAATCAGCATACTCTTCCAGCGTGGGTGCGAGAACGAAGTCCTGGAAAGTGAAACATCTCAGCGGAGGGTCGTAGAACTGCAACAGAGCATGCAACCCATTCAACTCGAACGCAGAAGGCTTGCAAACCAAACTGAGCAACCTGCCATAAGATTTTCTGAACTCATCCTTCACAGAATCACCTGCTAGAGCTATCAAACCAGTCAACTTAACCACATCAGGGGTAGGGAACTTGTAAGCCACGGTCTTCCTCAGAGAGCCTATAACAATACAATAGGAGGCAAGAAATCCTGGATTGGGGAAAACGGTACCTGCAACACAGACACACGTTAATGAAATGCAAATGAACATGCAAACTAATGCAAAATGCAATCATGCAATAATATATCCGGGTAACTGCTGTTGTGGAGATTCTGTATCGACAAAACCACGACCACTGATGAGAAGAAAACCCTGGTGTAGGACCACAAATCTGATCTGCCAAGAACAACCATCTGATAGGAGCATATACACAGGATCATAATTCTGCTCTGTCAAGAACAAATGTCTGATAATAAGGACCTATGATGTATGATCAAGAAATATCTGCTGATGAGGTCTTCAGACCCCGAATCAAAAATCTGCTCTATCAAGAACAAACATACAACTGCTGATGAGATCTTCAGACCCCACTCAAAATCTGCTCTATCAAGAACAAACAACATCTGCTGATGAGATCTTCAGACCCCAAAAATCTGCTCTATCAAGAACAAATAACATCTGCCGATGAGATCTTCAAACCCCAACAATCTGCTCTATCAAGAACAAACAACATCTGCTGATGAGATCTTCAGACCCCAAAAATCTGCTCTATCAAGCACAAACAACATCTGATGATAAGATCCTCTGATCAAAACCTGCTCTATCAAGAACAGACATACACCTGATGATAAGATCCTTTGATCAAAACCTGCTCTATCAAGAACAGTCAAATCTGCAACTGAGAAACCCTGGTACCAACAAAACTGATTCACTGTCAAGAAAACCAGGTAGTCTGAAGGTCAAAGTTTCCTGCAATAAACCCAATCCCACTCACAGGTATGGACCTAAACTGACTCAAGGTACGACACCCTATGCGTTCATCAGCGTCACAGACTTTCAAGAGGGGTGATACGATACCCAGAAGGTGTGGCATCACCAGCTCATGAAGCGGCCTCACTTAGCTGAATCACAAATGATCGGTCCCCAGAGTCGACAATCCACCAAACCAGCAATCGTCTCAACCCAAAGGGTTGAAAGTGAAGCCAACCAGATGAACCTCGTCTGAGCGTGGATTTCATGAGACACTAGTGCCTGCAAAGCAAGCACGCGCCCACTAATTTCCACTCTAAGTCTATAGTGCACTCAAGCCTGGGTCTGGCTTCTCACTCATCAGAACTCCCATCCCACAATAGCACAAATAATCATATTATACTGAAAATAAAATGCGGGAAATAAAGTGCAAGAAGTAAAATGCGATAAATAAACGCAACCCAGCAGGTAAACATACAAGCATTAGGAATGACTCTCAGGGAAATGAGTGGTAATTCCCCGGAAGAGTCGCCAGCTGTCGCTTGCGCGAAAATAAGGTGCCGGCACAACAGAAGAGTCGCCACCTTTCGTTATTTATCCCTTAGAGCGGGAAAGGAAACGATCGGAAAAAACCTGACGAAAAAGGGTAAGACAAGGTCATCGCAACCATTGTCTGGATTCGGGAGTCGGTTACGCAAGGGGAAGGTATTAGCACCCCTCACGTCCGTCGTACTCGACGGGATCCTCGCTTGTTGTGTTTACTTGGACGGGTTGGTTTTATTCTATCTACCTATCAAGGCTGGCTGAAAAAGAAAAGAAAAATGACTCGGCAAAGCGTCGCGCTTTATGCCTACGTATTCTCATCAGAGAATGAGAAATCAGAGTCAACGTAGTTCAGCCTACGAAGGGTTATGGGGGAAGGTAGCTCGCCAAGACATCGCCATCTTATGCCTACGTACTCTCAACAGGCATGAGAGATCAGAGCTCACGTAGTTCGGGAAACTACGGTTTATTTCCTGTCTTTTACGAAAGAAGTGTTTTTTATTGTGTTTGCAATTTCAATCGCACTAGAGACTATGACCTGAGAGTGAATGCGTCGCATGTCACCCAAAGGGTACCATACTAAACATCCAGACTGTGGAAAAGAAACTCTCCCACAATCCTTTCTCAGATAGCTTAAGGCTCGTAACGTACGAAAGAAATCATTCATGATTACTGTATCTTAAACTGTTTTGAGATGAGAAGAGAACAGGCCTAACTAGGAGGGAGACTATCAAGTCCTACTGTTGTCATGCCATGGATTCATCCTATGGTTGAGGTTTGAACAGGGAACTCCTAGAAGTTGTCATGCATAGGTTTCAACCTAAAATTCTATCATCAAATCCTTATCGAAGGAAATGAGAGTCCTAAGGGATCATGTCAATGATACACCAAAACAGACAAAGCATCAGCTTAACAGTAAAATGCATGCAATGCAAGTGAGGGAGGAAATGTGTGTGGGGCTTCAGCCTCCACAAGCTCATCTCAACCTCAAGCCATAATGGAATAACAGTAATCATACTGAAATATAAACAACATGCTATCAAGAAATAAACAGTAAACTGCAGTCATACAGATAAAATGAAATGAAATGCCATCAGGCAAACAAACCACATGGGCAAGGGAGCTGGGCTCTACCGAATACCCGCAAGCAAAGCCACACAGTAACAATACAAGCAGAGGGAGCAACTCAACCTCTAGTGCAATCATGCTCCTAGATTCTACTTATTCTAGTTATGAACTTATTCTAATGCATCAGGCAAGTCAAACAAAACACATCAATACAGAAAAGAAAACAGAAGAAAGCTTCAGCTCCTCCACCAGCAACTCAGTCTTCAGACTCCAATCATCAATTGCTTTTCCAGGTTTCAACCCTACAATATAAGTTTCAACTTATCTTCTCCTTTAAGCTTCAGCTTCTTGATCAGCTCCACCTTCAGGCTTCACTATCAATCATGAATATCAACTTGACTCCTTCAGGATCTACAGGTATCAAAGTAAGTATCAACTTCCTTTGCTCTTCAAGCTTCAGCTCTTCAGAATCAATCTCAGTCACTTAGAAGTGTCAACTTCATCCTTCAGTCTTTACTTCATCTTCAGAGGTCTTCAAGTATCAACTTGCTCTTGCTGCTCTTCAAGCTTCAGCTGGAATGGCAATGCTCAAGGATTCATCCTCTTCTATACTCTTCATTGAAGTCTTCATCTTCAAGCTCAGGCTCAACCTCTCTCAAGACAATCAAACCAGAGAAAAATCACTTACTGGATAAGCTGGGGGATATTGAACTGCTTATTTGATCACCAAAGGTGACCTATAAGGGTTCAACATCAAAGGAATGGTTCCCTCAAAAGTTCTACTCCCTAGGTACCTCACTTATCCCTCCAAAGGAGAGAGGTGTATACCATGGAAGGACTTTGAATCATAGGGAGGAATGGAGGTGAATGATACCATCCATGTTTGAGAAAGAAGTTATCTAAGTCTAAACTCTTCCTAATTCCTAACCCTAAAACAACAAAAAAAGAAATAAGATCAAGATCTCAAGCTCCTAAATGCATCTTCAAGTCTTCTACTATGCTCCTCAATGCTCCTCAATGAGATACCAAGCTTTCCAAGCTCACAAAGCAAAGCAAACAAACATATAATGCCCTAAAGGCAACACAAACACTCAACCAATACAAAAATCAACTAAAAATAGCATACTATTATATTAAATCCTAATATAATTTCTAAGGGATCCTACATACCTACCCTTAAGACCCATATATGCCCCATAGTCTAAATTATCCTAAAAACCCAAAATCTAAAGTTATTATGGACCTATGTTGAAGTTTAACCTAATTCTACACAACCTAATAGCATCTAATCAAAACTATCCTAAACATCATCACAAAAATATGGAATTAATCCAGGGGGAACCTAAAACATATATCTAACTATTCTAAAAAGAATGAATTAAAAATATTAAGGGAGCTACCTAAACTAAATTCTACAAAATCATATATCAACATAAAAGAATTAAAAAGCAATTAAAATAAAAAATATGCAAAAAATATTAAAATGCATGATATGGAAAATGTTTTTATTTTATATTTTTCTAGACAAAAATTTGAAAAGGGAGAAAAAAATCCCATTAAAAAATATTGATTTTTCAATTTATTATGATTTTCTAAAGTTTGGAATAAAATGGTAAAAATAAAATGAAAACAATGAGGCTGGGGTGTGAACAGAAATGATATGCAGTTATAAAATGATTGGGCTCAACAAATGGGGTGCAGAAAGTAAAGCTCCTGGGCCCAACTATTAAGTCAGAAAAACAATAAAATGAAAAGAAAAATAACAAAACAGCGGTGCGAATAGGAAAGAAAATCAGTTAAAACTGCAATTGGGCCTCACATGGGGGTGGGTATAGCATTGATCCACTTAAGCCCAGACTTTGGTTTAATGAAACGCAGCGTTGCGCTGCTTTCAGGGTTTCCCTCCAACGCGAGATTAAACGTGGACCGTCAGATCCAGCCAAAGTTAAAAGTCAGCTTGCTCATCCAACGGTTGAAACATCATCCCTAACCTTGGGTTAGGGTTTTCTGAAACTTCCATTAAAACCCAGCTTCCATGCACAGATTTCCATCCTTTCGTTCTCTCTCATATCATCATCAATTCTCAACATGTAAAACACAATCTTGCTTAGAATTTCACCCTGATCACGCCTATGGTCTTGGTTTCCATTGAAATCATCTCTATCACCAAACCCGAAGGTGAATCTAAACCAATCTCAAAATATGACCAAACTTCAACTTCAACCAAACTCAACTTTCTCTACATCAAAATGATCCTTGCATTACACTAATTAAAATCAGCTATTAAACTAGCATTATCATTCACTATACCACTAGTTCTTGCTCCATCAAGAAATGATGTCCATGGCTGAAACTTCACCAATCACTCCTAAACTCTTCATACATGATCACCTAGTTGTCTCTAACAATTCTACACTAATAACTTAACCTAACCATGCCTAGATTATGAGGTGAAAGGGATTTTGCAAACCTGGCTTCTTGATATGGTAGATGATGAAATCCTTGTTTTCAAGGCTTGAAACTCTTCAAGAATACTCCTTGGATGATGAAAGCTCTTCTGTTTGCAAAAGATTGGAGGGAGAGAGCTTGTATCCTTGAATTCGAATGTGATTTACTTTCTTGCAATTTCCAATGGCAACCTTCAAATCTTCATGGATGGAGCTTCAAACCAGTATGCATACACTCAGAAAGATCTATGGAGAAGGTTTGTGAAGAAAAATGGGATGGAAATAAGGAAGAATGAAGAGATTGAATGTGACTTGCAATGGAAGCTTTTTGATTTCACTCTCTCTTCTCTACACCAATTAACACCAACCTTGCATCTGAGCAAGTTGCAATGGTTATATAGAATGGTTTAGAACAGTCTAGAACTCCCTAGAACAATCCAATGAGAAATTCATCTTTTCATGTCATGGCATTTTGAATTCTCATTCTCCTTACATGGTATCTCATGCCAAAACCCTTGTAATCTTTGTAACCAACTTGAATTTATCCCTACATGATATTTTGGATTAGTTACAATGCATAACCAATGTGCTTGTTAAGTTTTGCCTTGTTTTGGTTTGGTACCTTAATATGCAAGTAATCAAATTCCAAAGCAGCCCTATGATGCAAGCCTTAAATAAAAATTGTGGCTGAACCATTGTTCTTATAATGTCATTTGGAGTCAAAATGACCTATTACATGACATGGTTTGGACTTATAACTTGTGATTTCCATTTTTCAAGTTCACTTGAATTAACTTATGCCTCATTTTTAGGCCATTTTTATCATTTTTTGATATGAGCCTTTTCAACATCTCATGACCTCCCTAATAGCCTTAAAACATCATTCTGAGCAAGTTTGATGTTGAAGATTTTTCCATTTGAAGCTTGGAAGTAGGAGATATGGCCTTATGCTTGAAATGACCTATAACCTCCAAATGACCAAAATGCCCTTGGCTTGTCAAAGCCATAAGTTGAGTTCTACAAATCCTATCAAGGACTTATAGTACTCTATAGAAAGCTAAGAAGATGCTCTTCAACATTCATGTTTACAAAGAGATCATAGGAATCATCCTACTAGGGCAAAAGTTGTCTACAAGTTGGGTGACTTTCAAGGACCCAGATTCACATACCTCAGATGACCTGTACTTTGTCAAAACCATAACTTGAGTTCTACAAATCCTATCAAGGACTTATACTACTCAAATTAAATCTAAGAACAAGCTATACAACATTCATGTTGTGGGGAAGATGATATGACAATCACATCTTGAGCTAAACTACCTTGAAGATAAGGATCAAACTAGGGGATTTTACACTGTCAATCCTTAGAAACCCTAGCTTGAAACTTCTCAAACTCCTCAATCATGATGAGTTGGTCTAGGAATCATCCTTATAGTATCTCAATACATCATTACATGATCACATGGCTCTTGGATTAGGTCTCAACCCTCTCCAAATCATTAGTTGACCTAGGGTTGACCCAGTCAAAACCCTAATTCCACCACTCATGGCTGAATCTTCTGAATTCTTGTACAATAACCTCTCTAGGCTTCATGATGGCCTTCAAGACATCTCATAAGCTTTCTCAAAGCTTCAAGTCTATCCTCATAGTCTCAGAATCATGTGAGGAGCTCCCACAACTCTCAAGTTGTGAGACACACAACCTTGGTTTCAACCAATTCCTCTGAGGATCTCTTGGGTTCTTTGACAAAGGTATCAACCTTTGAAAATTGAAATAACTTTCTTGGCTAGCTTCAAAGCCTCATATAACTCTTGATGGGTAAATAAATGTTGGTCAAATTTTGGGGTGCAACACATAGCATAGCATGGTTCATTTGTACAGGGGATCAAGTGTGGTTTATATCCATAGGAGCCTTCCTAGAGGTCTTGTGCAAGCTTGAGAAGTCACCATAGTCATCAGGAAGAGGGTTGGGTTCTTGAGAAGTTCAGTTGTTTGTATGTGGTTAATCTCCTAATTTGGGGACCAATTGAAGATCATCAGTGGATTGTGAGGCCTTGATCAAGGAGAGAGTGTATGGATAAAGCTCATAGAGTGTCTTGAGGGTCATGGTGGAGCTCAATCAAGTCATTGTGTCAAGTGTGAAGAGCCACAGTTGAAGGTGTTGCAACTAGGGTTTTCATCTGAATTACCCTAAGTCAATTGTGTAATTGAAGAGGATCAAAGCTCATTTTTTGAGTCTTTGCAATCAAGGATAGTTGTGTTGAGATACTTGAGATGATAGTCCAAGATCTATGCAAGAAAAGTTCACAGTGTGAGGAGTTGCTAAATTAGGGTTCTCAGGGTAAAATCCCCTATTTAGTGTCTAACTTCAAGACCACTTATCTCAAGATGCAAGTTTCATCTCCACTTTTGGCAAACATGAAACTCGTAGGGCATGCTCTTAGCTTTAATTCGAGTACTAGAAGTCCTCCATGGGATTTATAGAACTCAAGTTATGGTCCAGACAAGTTACAGGTCATCTGAGGAATGTGAAATTTATCTGTGAAAGTTCACCAACTTCCAAGTAGCTTTTAACCTAGAAGGGTGTTTCTCTTGAACTTTTGGCTAACATGAAAGTTGTAGGTCTTGATCTTAGCTTTCCAAATTGTACTAGAAGTCTTCCATATGATTTGTAGAACTCAAGTTATGAGGTTTACAAGTTAGGGGTATTTTGGGAAAGTAAGATTATAGATCATTTTCTCCATCTTGCAGGGTTCAAATGCAATTTTGTTCAACACAAAACTTTCTCAAAATGATGTTTTTAGGTCAACCATATACTCATGATGAATTGATTTGGATTTAGGTGAGACTTGGTTTGAGAAATTTTGCAAAAGGAAGAATTAAAAGGCATTTAATGGAAAAATTCATGATTAATTCATTTGTGCTCAAAATGGACCATATGAATACTCATTTTGATCAGAAAAAACATTCTAAGCACTTTGGAATTTTTAGAATTTCCATTTGAGGTCAATTTCATGGTGATATGGTTTGTTACTTCACAAGTAAGCCACACTTCATAATTTGATTATGGGATGGATTCAAGCTCCTTAAGCACTCTAAACTCTCTCACCAGATCACAAGGGAAAGATTGGAAACTTCTGGGAGAAGTTTGAAGCCAAAACACGGGTTCTCCATGGTTGTTTTTGTGAAGGAAATTTGAAGATTGGATTTTCTGTTTTGGGCCTCAATTGGACCTCAAAAGCCCACAAACTAGTTGTATTTAAGTTCTGTGAGAGATTTTGCTCCATTTTGGTGACCAATTCGTGCTAGAAGCAGAGATAGCAAGTTGAGTTTCAAGAGCTCCAAGTGAAATCGTGATTTCCATTTCAAGCCAGATCCAAGCAAATTGAAGTTACAAACGCGTTCCTCATCAAGCATTGTGAAAGTACGTACACCAACTGCTAAGTCTCCCGGTTCAAATGCAATTTTGTTAACTCCCGGTTCTACCGCGAACGGTAAACGCCTAAGTCTTCGTCGAGCGAGTTACATACACCAACTGCTGGAACCGTCTGTTAACCCTACTCGGATAAAAAAGACAAACCTGTGTCTCTCGTGTCCGGAACTATGTTTGCTCTGATCTTTCGTGCTGTGTGAAAGTACGTAGGCACAAGATGCGATATCTTGGCGAGCAACCTTTCCCTGTAGTTAGGCGAACTACGTTGACTCTGATTTCTCGTTCCAGACGAGAATACATAGGCATAAAGTGCGACGCTTTGCCGAGTGATTTTCTTTTCTTTTCAGACCAGACCTTTAGTGTAGATAGATGTAACAAACCCGTCAGATAAACACAACAAGCGTGGATCCCATCGAGTACGATGGACGTGAGGGGTGCTAATACCTTCCCCTTGTGTAACCGACTCCCGAATCCAGACAATGGTTGCGATGACCTTGTCTTATACCTTTTGCGTCAGGTTTTTCCGATCGTTCCCTTTCCCGTTCTGAGGGATAAATAACGAAAGGTGGCGACTCTTATGTCTTGCCGGCCTCGTTTTTCGCAGTAGCGACAGCTGGCGACTCTGCTGGGGACTCCAACGGTTCCCTATGCGAGTCAATCCTAGCGCTTGTGTGTTTACCTGTTGGGTCTTATTTATCGCATTTACTTTCTGCATTTTATTTTCAGTATATTATTATTGTGCTGTTGTGGGAAGGGGGTTATGATGAGTGAGAAGCCAGACCCAGGCTTGAGTGTACTTAGCATTAGTTGTGGAAACTAATGGGTGCGTGCTTGCTTTGCAGGCACTAGTGTCTCATGAAATCCACGCTCAGACGAGGTTCTCCCGGTTGACTTCTTTTCCGGCCCTTTGGGCTTGAGGGGTTGTTGGTTTGGAGGATTGTCGATTCTGAGGACCGATCATTTGTGACTCAGCAAAGTGAGGCCACTTCAAGAGATGATGATACACCTTTTGGGTATCGTATCATCACTCTTGAAAGTCTGTGACACTGGGGAACGCATAGGATGCCATACCTTGTCTGTGATTTAGGTCCATACCTGTGAGCGGGGTCGGGTTATTGCAGGAAACCTTAACCTTCAGATTACCTGGTTTTCTTGACAGTGAATCTGTGTTGTTGGGTTCAGAGGTTCTGATCATCAGAGATGTGGTTGTTCTCGACAATGTATATTTATTTGGTCCTCTTCAGGGTTGTGCTATCGGAGCAGTGTTGTGATTGTGTTGGATCAGAGCTTTGGTCTTCTCAGCAGCCATCTTGATCCCCTGTTGCATGTTTGCATTTTGCATTTTGCATACTCATTTGCATATCATTAACGTGTGTCTGTGTTGCAGGTACATTATCCCCCGGTCCCGGTATTTTCTTGCCTGCTGTTGTGCTATTATGGGTTCTCTGAGGAAGAATTTGGCCTATAAGTTCCCCACTCTAGATGTTGCTCAGTTTTCCAGTTTGATTACTTTGGCAGATGATACTATGAGAGGTGAATTCAGAAAGTCTTATGGGAAGCTACTCAGTTTGGTCCGTAAGCCTTCTGTGCATGAGTTGAATGGGTTGTACGCCTTGCTGCAATTCTATGATCCTCCTTTGAGATGTTTCACTTTCTCGGACATCATTCTTGAACCTACTGTCGCTACTGCGAAAATCGGCGTCGGCTGAACAGAAGAGTCGCCACCGTGCATTATTTATCCCAAAGGAGGGAAAGGAAACGCTCGAAGTAAACCTCACGCAAAGACGGGAAAGGAATGGTCATCACAACCAAATCCTGGATTCGGGAGTCGGTTACGCAAGGGGAAGGTATTAGCACCCCTCACATCCGTCGTACTCGACGGGATCCACGCTTTTTTTCTGGTACGGATTGTATTCTATCTACTCTAAAGGTATGGGTTAAAAAGAAAAGAACATGACTCGGCAAAGTATCGCACTTTATGCCTACGTATTCCCGTCTGAAACGAGAAACCAGAGTTAACGTAGTTCGCCTACCTACTGGAAAGGAGGGGAAGGTTGCTCGCTAGGATACGACATCCTATGCCTACGTACTTTCATACAGCATGAAAGATCAGAGCAAACGTAGTTCGGGCTACAGAAGACACAGATTTGTCTGAATGTTTTTTTAGATCCTTCTGAAAAGGGTTTTCTCCTGATTACGGGTCCAAGCGGACAAAAAATGACTTTTTGATTTGTTTTCAGTCTTTTACGCAAGAACTGTTTTTTATGATGTTTGAAATGTTATTGTGTTTTTGATTGTTTCGAGATGAGAAGAGAACGACGCTCTAAAAACCTATGGTTTGAAAATGGGAATCAAAACTATCCTAATGTTGTCATGCATGGATTAACACCTAATGTCTGTCATATTTCTCTCTTGCGCAGAGAGAAACATAGATCTTAGGGGATAAACGGAAAAACAGCGTATATACAGTAAAGCAGTAAAATGCATGAGATGCAGCAGCACAAGCGAGGCAAGGGAGTCCCCCTCAACCTCGAACCTGGGAAAACAATAGGCAAAATGAAACAGCTTCACTTCAAACCTATGGGAAAATTAACAAACAATATAGCAAAGAAAATAAACCCCAAAACCAGCTCTGACAGCACACCAGCTCCTACAGCAGCAGCTCTGAAAAACAGCAAACTCTGACAGTTGATTAACTGCAAAACAGTAACATCTTCAAGTGAACCCCAAAATCAACTCTTCAATAATCCCCTACACTCCAAGCAACACCAAGCCTGAGCAAGCAATGAACCCCAACAGTTGACAGCTTCAGACAGCAGTAAAACCCTAATCCAACAGCTGAGCAGCTTTGACATGAACAGGTATCATCTTTATCAATCTTCAAGGAAATGAATTTCTTCTTATCTGCAATGGCTTCTTTCTTCAAGGCAAGCACTCCAGAAGAGAATCACTTAACATAATAAGTTGAATGCTAAACAGCTTATTGACAACCAAAGGAAGCCTATAAGTGTTTAACATTATGAGAGACAGGTTCCCTCAAAGTTCTACTCCCAAGATAAGCCACTTATCCCTCCAAAGGAGGGATGTGAATATCTTAGAAGGACTTTTAGTCATTGGGAGGAATGGAAGCACAAGATGCTTTCCATGTTTGTGGAAGAATTCAGTCTAATCTAAAGCTCTGCCCATTTCCCCTATTTCCTATGTCTTAAACAAGCACCTCCAAGCACAAGAATCCCCAAGCTACAAGCATCATTATTTGTCTCCAATCATCACTCAAGGTATTCATACTCCACAAGCCAAGCCCAAGCCCCACACCCCAGTGAACTACCCAAAACCCAACAAACAAAGCAACATCCCAAGTGGGAAACACACCAATATCAACCAAATTGCAAAGATCAAGTAAACATAGTCAAACTCATTATAAAATCCTAATTAAATTTCTAGGGGACCCTAACTCTGTACCCTATACCCCATATAAAACCCAAGACCTAAATAAATTTTAAAACCCTAAAACTATGCCCTAAACTGCACCTAATTGTTGTGAAACCCTAATCCTGATCACCCTAAAGTTTATGGTTCAAAACTATCCTAAATTAAATCAAAAAAATGTGATAAAATTCCAGGGGGAACCTAATACTCTAATCTAACCATAGCAAAATGAATTACATCAAAATATGAAATACAATGACCATACTAAATTCAGCAAGTAGCATATACCAAGTGAAAATGAAATAAATGCCATAAAAATGTAAAAATGCACCAGAAAATAAAAAATGAATGAAATGACAATTTTATTCTTTTATAATTTTCTTGATGTCTTTATGAAAATGAGGGGGAAAATTCCATGTAAAAATAACCATTTTTCAATTTGTTATGATTTATTGACTAACCTATATGCAAACATAAAATAAAATGAAAATCAATTAAAATTGAAATACAGGCGTGGTAAATAGCAATTTTCTACAGTTCACAAAGGAATTGGGCTCAGGAGGGGGTGCGCATAGCCAGTGCGCTAGGCCCAGTACTGGTTCAAAAAAACATTAAAAAACCAAGAAAAATGAAAACGGGGGGTGGCAAATAGCAAGAGTTCGCCTTGGTAATCATATTGGGCCCCAGACTGGGGGTGCGGATAGCAAATCTATCTAGGCCCAGAACACACTTCACACATGGGAAGAGGGGTGCCATGGGAAAACTGAGAGTATGATCAGTAGAACAAGAAAACACAATGGGCCTGAGCCCGAATCTATTACCCCTTAAACTAAGCATCAAAACCCTAATGCTAAACTTTCCTCCCTCACTGTTCATCGCCTTCTCAGAAAGCCCTAGCGGCGCTCCTTCATTCTCCCTCTCCATCCTCTCTTCCAATCTCTCAGCCTCTCAAACCTTTGTCAACCCAGATTCCACATAAAGCAACACCATTAACCTATCAACTCCGAATCTAAACTAATCTTGCTCAAACACAACCTAGTTTTTCAGCTAACAACCCAAACTACGAGAATCAACAAGTTCAGAACGAAGGAGAAAAGGGAACCTGGATAATGCTTATGAAGACGGGGTTGATTTTTGGACGCACCTGATTGAGATGGCGAAGTTGAAGACGCGTGAAGATCTACGGATCTTGAAGCTTGGACGATGAAGGTCACTTGGACGTTTTGACGAGAAAACCTGACGTCGTTGAAAATCTCTACTGAACGTGCGAGGATCTGTGAAGATCGTGAAGAGAACTGAAATCTGGAGCGATCTTGATGGACGTTCTTGGCGAAAACGCTTGCAGATTGATGAGGTTTTTGATGTTTCTGGAAAATCTGGAGAAATCTGGAAAAACTGATGAAGAATCTTGAAGTTGCTGGAAAACGTGAAGAACACGTTCAAAGATCTTGAAGGATCTATGAAGGATTTCTGGAAATTGAAGAACACGTTTGAAGATTGCTCTTGGAGATTTTCTGGCGAGTTGATGAAGAATGATGAAGGCTCTTGAGGATCTATGGAGGATTTCTGGAAATTGAAGAACACGGTTGAATTTTCCGGTGGCTGTGATGAATTCTCCGGCGATCCTTGAATCTCCGGTGAGAGATTGATGGAGGATGAAGAAGGTCGAAAGATGCTTGGATGAACTTTCTAGGGAAAATTCAATTTCCGACGGCCTCAACGATCTCCGGCGACGGTTGTGGCGAATGGGAGGCGGTCCGGCGGCGTTTGCATGTGCGCCGGCGAAGAGGCGGTATTAGGAGTACAGGTGGCGGGTATGCAAGCGGAGTGGTGGTGGTGGGCGCAGAGGGAGACAAGTGGCACTGAGAGAGAGAGGGAAGGTAACACGTGTGAGGAGAGAGGGTCAGTGGGTCTGTGAGTTGTCAGCAAAACGTGAAGCGGAAGCCAAAATGATGACATGCGTGGCATTGCTATTTATGCGACATGTGGCAATCTGGACCTTCTGAGTTGGGCCTTTGACTGGATAATGGCCCACCATTAATGGATAATGACTTTGATTAATGCATTAAAACGTAATTAATGGAAACTGAACACTAATTAACTGACAATTAACAAAACGAAAATGCTAATTAACAATTGCTAATTAAAAACGAAAATGAATTAAAAAAAACTGATTATCTAATAAAGATGATTAAAACGAAAATCTAATGGACTATTAAAACTAATCCTAATTATTTAACATTCTAATTAAAACTAAAACAATTAAAATTCTAAAATCTATTAAACCCTATAAAAAAAGAAATCTATTAAACTACATCTATTAAACCATTTATTCTAAAATTCTATTTAAGCCATTAAAATCTTATTAAAACTATTTTCTATTAAATTTTAAAAGAAGAAATCTATTCTATTTAATAAAAGAACATCTATTAATATCTAATAAAAATAAAATCTATTTATCTACTCTATTTAATGATAAAAAAACTAATATCTAAAATGTTAAAAAAATCTATTAAATCTATTAAAAAAAGGAATATCTATTTTAAAAATCTAAAAAAACTATTTATGAAAATCTATTAAATTCTATAAAACAAAATACTAACCTATTTAATATCTAAAAACAAATAAATCTATAAAAAAACTATTAAAATGCATTAAAAATCTAGAAAATAAAAGAGAAAATTCTAAAATTGCCAGGAAGCCGATTAAATCGATTAGAGGACAATTGCGCAACCATAGCGAAACTCAGGCACCGAGATGGCCTGAAAACACAGGGAACGAGCACCAATTCTCAAAATACGCTTATTCAAACCGGCCTGAACTGCCTGAAACGTCAGGGGATGCAATCCCGATAAAATCACTCTGATTGAGAAAATTGCAATGCGTGCAGTATGCGAATGCAAATGCAAAATGCGTCAAAACATAAACTAGATATGGGAACCGGTTGGTCAAATTTTGGGGTGCAACAGCTGCCCCTATTCAAGCGGCTTGGACCCGACTAGGTGAAGAGCGAACGACCTTCAAACATTCGAGGTACGAAATGGTTGAATACCAAAGAAACCCTGAAATTTGCCAACTGCAGAAATAAACTGCACCAACTGCCTGGACAACACTGCCCGCTGACTGGATCTGGTTGTTATGGCAACAAACTGATCAATTAGCGACCGTGATGGGGATTATTTTCATCATCCTGAAAAGATTCTATCATTGCGGGGATACAACTTTGTCCACATTCTGTTAACACAGAGAAATCCTGACGACCTCGCTGGGGGAAACAATTCTGTCAAATATCTGAACACATTCTGTCTTGTCCTGAGATGCATACTCTGTCTTATCATGAGAAAACCATCTTCCTGAATACGAGAGATTCATCTGCCTGCTCCATATGGGAAAAGTCGTCTGCCTGATTACAGGAAACTCCATCCGCCTGCTTCATACGGGAAAAGTCGTCTGCCTGGTTACGGGAAAATCCATCTGCTGGCTTCGTACGGGAAAAGTATCTGAATACCGTTTCTCTGCCTACCTCTGCAGTAGCCAAATCCGTTGGTCCCATCCTACAAACTACTTTGAGGAGGACTCTACTAGGGATAGTAACACGAGGAAATCACGACAACTTCCTTGGGAAAAATACTTTTGTCAAATACCGGAACACAACTCACCTACTCTGGCTATCCTGGGAGAATTATCTATCTGGATACCGGAAAGTTCACCCGCCTGCTGCATACGGGAAAAGTCATCTGCTTGATTCATGCAGGAAAATCCATCCGCCTGTTCTTACGGGAAAATCATAACACATCTGCCTGATACTTACAGGAAAGTTCATCCTCCTGATTCATACGGGAAAATACAACTCATCTGCCTGATACTTACAGGAAAGTTCGTCCGCCTGATTCTCACGGAAAAATATAACTCATATGCCTGATACTTACAGGAAAGTTCATCCGCCTGTTCTTACGGGAAAATCATAACACATCTGCCTGATACTTACAAGAAAGGATAACACATCTTCCTGATACATACATGAAAGTTATTTCGCCTGATTCTTATGGGAAAATCATAACACATCTGCCTGATACTTACAGGAAAGGATAACACATCTGCCTGATATATACAGGAAAGTTCTTCCGCCTGATTCTTACGGGAAAATCATAACACATCTGCCTGATACTTACAGGAAAGGATAACACATCTGCCTGATACATACAGGAAAGTTCTTCCGCATGATTCTTACGGGAAAATCATAACACATCTGCCTGATACTTACAGGAAAGTTCATCCTCCTGCTTCTTACAGGAAAAGATAACACTGGATATAGCTTCCTAGCCTGTTTGCGGTAGTAGCCAACTCCACTAAGTGACCACTTCTGAAAAGATAACACTGGATATTATGAAAATAACTGCCCGACACCCGTTCTGACAACAAGTGACCACTTCTGAATTTTGATTCATGAAACCCTGAAATGCTGCGCAACAGCAAACCTGAAGAAAACACTCCGCTGGTCAGATAAGAGAAACTTCAGCCAGTAACTCTGTGGGGAATAATAATGAGAACTGTCTCATCACATGTCTCACGGCGAGACTTCGATCGTCTAGTAATGGATCTGAGATAGAACCCCGTACTCCTGTTGAGAAACACACCTGAAAACCAAAAGGTTAACCAACCTGATTTATGTTTCAAAATGCGTATGTTTAGCAATGGCGTAATGCTCCATATGGCATGGAAATGCTACGCGTTTTCTGGGTAGATGCAAACATGATAATGCATGCAAATGCAAATGCAGGCTCAGACTGCTGGGGAGCTCTGATAAGCTTGCTTCAACACGGCCGTTGAGGACAAATACCACCCTGTTGGGGATGAACAGATATCGCGAACTATTTTGGCAGAATAAATGCCTGAGACACCACCAATTCTGCCGGGGAGAGATTACACATCGATTTCCACTGGAGGAAAGAATAACACCTGCTGGGAAGACTAACTCAACTGGGGAAGAAGCGACCCATCTGGGAGACAACTGTCTGGGTACAGTTTACGAACTCGAAACTACCACTCCGCTGGGGATAATCATCCGGACGAAGGCATGACGACCTGCGGGGAGGAAGAAAACCATCCTCGGTAGGGGTACTCCTTTCTGAACTTACTATCTTGGTTACGTGCCTCGGAAATCCTCCCAGTTGGGGATTGAACGCGCAAATCTCCGACTCTCTGGGGAGTATAAACGCTGCATGAGACACTGATTCTGTCTTGCTGGAGATACCCTGTAGGGGGTAAGCTGCAACTAGCTGGGGAGAGTGATCCCTCTTCGGTAAGGGATAACATCATTTCACTTTCTAGGGTGAGATGCGACCTACATGGGGATTAGCGTCACACCAAATCAAGTCTTTCACCACGAACCTCCGGCTGGGGCCACAATTTCCTGATCGTTTGCTTCAATGGTGAGGACCCTGTAAAACACAAACGAGGCAAGACAAATCTATACAACTAAATCTATTCGGGTTAGTGTCTGTGACATTACTTCAGTCAATTCGAAGTTTTAGCAATTATTGGCAAGGGCCAGCAAAGTTATGCACATGCAAGTTCATCGGAAGATTGGCGTTTTCCATATACAAAACAGTAAAGCACAAACATCAAATACTGAATAACATGTTTTATTAATAACGGGCCTCTGAATAGGCAAACTTTTGTACATCGGATGCAACTCCTGAAAAGAGGAAGTTACGCACACACGCATACATATATGCACCGAAAGCATAAAAATACAAAATACAAAATGAATTTATACACATGTCGGCGACGTGGTGCAGACAACCATCACGAGCTGATCCTCCTATGACTCTCCTGACTCTGGCGCTTTCCCAGTATTCAATTTTCGGAAGAGATTGTATTTTATAGACGAACCCTCAAGTACTCCTAAACCACTAAGCAATGTAGTATCAGATTTGGCCCGCAGTCATTTGCTTTTTCAATCCCTAACTTTTGCGTGAATCGCCCTTTGCGGGTTTTCAATTCACCGGGATACCCTTTTTTGCCGAAGTCGCCCAGTGTAGGTTTTCGACTTCGCGGGTGTACATCTTTTCAATTTTATCCTTAACTTTTTCCCGAACCTTTTATTCTGTTTTTGGTTCGCCAGGATGCCCCATTTTTGCCTGGACTTTCTTTTTTCTGTCCAGCGGGTCAATTTTAAGCAAAGTATTTTTTAACTGTGTCCGAATTCACAGGCGACGTAAAGTCTTCACTGTCCATGTTGGAAAATAACAATGCTCCTCCTGAGAAGACTTTTCTGACAATGTATGGCTCTTCGTAATTAGGGGTCCATTTGCCCCTGTGATCTGTTTGTGGCGGGAGAATCCGTCTGAAAGCTTCGAGGATGTATCTTCTTATCGTATGCTTTTTTCATCCGGCTCTGGTACAACCGACCGTATGCTAGAGAAGCTAGCCTCTTCTCATCCATTAAACTGAGCTGATTCAGTCTATCTTTAACCCATTCTGCCTCGTCAAGTTGAACATCTCGCAAAACCCTCAGGGAAGGAATCTCAACCTCTAACGGTAACACTGCCTCCATTCCATATACCAATGAAAAAGGGGTTGCCCCGGTTGATGTGCGTACCGTCGTACGATAACCGTGCAAAGCAAAAGGTAGCATCTCGTGCCAGTCCTTATAGGTCACCACCATCTTCTGAACAATCTTCTTTATGTTCTTATTGGCTGCTTCAACAGCGCCATTCATCTTGGGTCAGTAAGGAGAAGAGTTGTGATGTTCAATCTTAAAATTCTGGCACAGCTCTTTCATCATCTTGTTGTTCAAATTCGAACCGTTGTCGGTGATAATCCGCTCAGGGATTCCATATCTGCAGATAATATCTCGTTTGATAAATTTGGCAACCACTTGCTTGGTGACATTGGCATATGACGCTGCTTCCACCCACTTGGTGAAGTAATCGATCGCCACCAAGATGAACCGGTGTCCGTTGGATGCCGTAGGCTCGATCTTGCTAATCATATCAATTCCCCACATCGAGAACGGCCATGATGATGACATCAAATTCAGAGGACTTGGGGGTACATGGACCTTGTCCGCGTAAATTTGGCACTTATGACACCTCTTTGCAAACTTGAAACAGTCTGTTTCCATAGTTAGCTAGTAATAACCTGCCCGCAGCAATTTTCTCGTCATAGCATGCCTGCCGGCATGTGTGCCAAATGTACCCTCATGGATCTCTTCCATGAGAAACTTCGCCTCTTTCTCGTCTACGCAGCGGAGCAACACCAAGTCATGATTTCTTTTGTACAGGACACCGTCCGGGTTCAAATAGAAACTGCCAGCCAATCTCCTGAGAGTCTTCTGATCTCGACTGGATGCCCCAGCCGGATACTCCTTGTTCTTCAAGAAATTCTGGATGTCAAAGTACCAGGGTTTACCATTGGATGCTTCGTCAATAGCAAATATGAAAGCGGACCTGTCAAGCCTAGAGATAACAATCCGGGGAGCCTCGCTCCAAAAGTTAATCTTATACATGGAAGACAATGTCGCCAGGGCGTCAGCCATTTGATTTTCTGCTCGCGACACATGATGCAATTCCACCTTGTCAAAGAAAGGCAACAATCTCCTTGCATAGTTCATATACAGTATCAAATTGGGCTGACGTGTCTCCCATTCTCCTTTTATCTGATTCACCACTAGAGCTGAGTCTCCGTATACATCCAGATGTTTGATTCGCAAATCAATAGCTTCTTCGAGACCCATGATGCAAGCCTCATATTCAGCTTCATTATTGGTAACCGGAAAGGTCAATCGAGCAGTAAAGGGGATGTGCGACCCCTGAGGGGTAGTAATAATTGCCCCTATTCCGCTACCATAGGAATTCACAGCTCCATCAAATATCAACTGCCACTTGGAATCCAACTCTGGTTCTTCATCCGGCAACGGTTCTTCCCAATCTTTCATCTTTAGGTACATGATATCCTCGTCAGGAAAATCAAACCTCATCGATTGGTAGTCCTCAACAGGCTGCTCCGCAAGGTACTCTGACAAGACGCTACCTTTAATAGCCTTTTGCGAGACATACTGAATATCATATTCGGTTAACACTATCTGCCATCGGGCAATTCTTCCGGAGAGTGCTTGCTTCTCAAATGAGTAGGGTTGTATGATTTAGCATGTATTGCCTCAAACGTTTGGCGGCCCAGGCTAGCGCACAACAAGTTTTTTCGAGCATTGAGTATCGAGACTCACAGTCAGTAAACTTCTTACTCAAATAGTAGATGGCATGCTCATTACGCCCAATCTCGTCATGTTGACCGAGAACACAACCCATACTTTCCTCCAGAACCATCAAATACATAATCAAAGGTCTCCCGGCCACTGGGAGTATCAGAACAGGAGGTTCCTGCAAGTATTCTTTTATTTTGTCGAACGCCTTTTGACAATTTTCATTCCAGGTCACAGCCTGGTCCTTTTCCAATAATTTGAATAATGGCTCGCATGTCGCGGTTAGGTGAGATATGAACCGGGAGATGTAGTTCAACCTCCCTAAAAATCCACGTACTTCTTTTTCTGTTTTAGGCGTCGACATTTCTTGTATTGCTTTTATTTTCGCAGGATCAACCTCTATTCCTTTTTCGCTCACGATAAACCCCAGTAGTGTACCCGATCTCACCCCGAAGGTGCACTTGTTAGGGTTCAGTCTCAGCCTGAACTTCCTAAGCCTCTTGAACAGTTTCAGCAGATTAACCAAATGCTCCTCCTCCGTCTGGGATTTGGCAATCATATCATCAACATAAACCTCGATCTCTTTATGCATCATGTCATGAAAGAGAGTCGTCATAGCACGTTGATATGTTGCCCCAGCATTCTTCAATCCGAAGGGCATCACTTTGTAACAAAATGTTCCCCAAGGGGTAATGAAAGTAGTCTTCTCCATGTCTTCTGGTGCCATTTTGATCTGATTATAGCCCGAGAAGCCATCCATGAAGGAGAATACGGAGAACTGAGCAGTGTTATCAACTAGCACATCGATGTGAGGAAGTGGAAAGTCGTCTTTCGGGCTCGCTTTGTTCAAGTCACGGTAGTCTACACACATTATCACTTTACCGTCTTTCTTTGGCACTGGCACAATATTAGCGACCCATGAGGGATATTTTGTAACAGCTAGGAAACCAGCATCCCACTGTTTTTGAACTTCCTCCTTAATCTTCACAGCCATGTCCGGTCTAGTTTTTCGGAGCTTCTGCTTAATCGGCGGACATTCTTCTTTTAATGGCAGACGGTGAACAACCATATCCGTATCCAGCCCAGGCATGTCCTCGTACGACCAAGCAAAAATATCACTGTACTCTTTGAGCATCTCCACCAACCTCTGCTTGACGTCACTTTGCAGTGCAGCCCCTATACGAATGTTCCTTTCAACCCTTTCCGACCCCAAATTGACAATCTCAATGACTTCCTCATGAGGCAGAATGATTCTTTCTTCTTGTTTCAATAACCAGGTCAGCTCCTCTGGTACGACGCCATCTTCAACAATCTCTTCCTCAGCCTGAAATACCGGGTGCTCAAAGTCGAAGTGAGTCATAGGCAGTTCATAGATGTCATCTGAGATAGTAATCCTGCAAAGGAAATGGTTAAGTTCTTCAAAACGCGTATAAAGCGAATAACCACGTTGCCATTTTATTGTAAAAGATAAAAAACAGGAAAAATAGGGATCACAATATTTGTACATAAAAAACGCATTTTATTTAACGATTAAATAGTGCAATGTACATAACAAAATGGCCCTAAGCAAAATCACGATGCCCCGGGTAGGACACCGAATTGTTCAACAATTAATAAAACAAAGCATTACTGTTTCGTTGTCACAAGAACAGTCTCCTGAATAGACCAATTGCAAAGCCCTTGTCCTGGCACGCTCGGCTGAATCCAGGCGTCCATGTCGCAGTCGCTGTCCCCTTCCTCAGAATTTGAAACAGCATTGATGGTCTCGTAACATACCCCACCAGCCGTAATTGTTATTGGTCCTTTGAAACGGAGTGCCCCTGCGGTAGGCGTTGATGATGAAGGATGATATCCAAGCCCGAACATGTCGTTCTTCACGGGAATCTCCAACACTCGACCCCAACCCTTGGTCTCGCCTGTCTTTTCTAGAGCTTGAGCCTCTTTGTACGACGACACTTCCACCTCTGATGCTTTGCTTGGCCCTTGAGCTTTGTCTTTAATGCGCAACCCCTCAAAGGCTTGACAGGGTATCTCATGTATTTCGCCGTCGACCTCCACATACTTGAACGATGACAAATGGCTGACCAGTATATCCTCCTCTCCACAAACTGTGACGACACTATCCCCCACCATGTACTTCAGTTTCTGGTGTAACGTGGATGTGACTGCCCCGGCAGCATGGATCCATGGGCGCCCAAGAAGACAACTATACGCTGGCTGGATGTCCATTATATAGAATTCAGTTTCAAAGATTTCAGGCCCCACTTGCAACGGCAATGTTATGGATCCGAAAACTGACCTTCGTGTACCATCAAATGCCCTGACCACCAAGTCACTAGGCGTACAAATGATCCCCCTGATATCCAATTTCATCATTGCTTTCTTCGGAATCACATTCAAGGAAGACCCTGTATCCACCAACACATGGGACATAATCGTGCCCCTGCATTCAACTGAGACGTGCAGCGCCATATTATGCTCTCTTCCCCTCGGGGTCAGATCAAAATCTGTAAATCCCAAACTATGGCCTGCATTCACGTGCGCCATCACCCCCTCTAACTGATTCACAGAAACATCTTGGGGTACAAACGACGTGTCTAGAATCTTCAGCAAAGCGTTCCGATGGGCCTCGGAACACAATAGCAGCGATACTATGGAGATCTTTGAAGGCGTTTGTTGAAGGTGCTCGACAATCTTGTAGTCACTTTTACGGATAAGACGCATAAATTCCTCTACATCTTTCAGTGAGGTTTCTTTTTCGTTCCTCTGCACAGGAACACTCTCGTTCACTTTTCCTTTACCTTTTGCCAATCGTTCCGCCTCTACCTCAGGCGATATAAAAATTCTCCCACTCCTCGTCATTCCTCCAGTTCCGACAACATTGTCTACAACCCCAGCTGGCTGTCTATTGACCTCGATTTTTTCACCATCGCAATATACCTCCAACCCGTAAGTCCATGGCACTGCTTTGGTACTTTCAAAAGGAACTGGTCCTGCTTTGGTAATTGTGATCGTCGGCCGCCTGGTGGGCGCCGTTATCGTTATTGTTTTCCTTGGAATTGTCACCGTAGCAACATCGTTCTGCTCGTCACACAACGCCTCTACAGGCTCTTCAGTCGCGGTTCTATCAAACTGCAAAGTACCCTCATCCATTATGGCCTGAATACCCTGCTTTAACTCACTATAAACCTCGGGATGTATCCAACAATCCAAGCAAAATTCGTCACACCCCGGGAATACACCCCCTTTTAACAACCTGCTTTTGATCTCACCCAACGGTGTCTTCAGCTCATTGACATCCGTCACTAGATTCAGATTCTCCTCAGTCAAAATGGCATTTGCCCCATGATTGGGCATAGGCTGTTGTACTATATTTGGACCTGCCTGTCCAAAGTTAATAGCTTTGCTATCCAATAAATCCTGAACCTTATGTTTAAATGCCTGACAAGCTTCTATATCATGCCCGGGTGCCCCAGAATGAAATTCGCAATGCTTGTTGGCATCATATCCGTAAGGAAGTACTGCCCCAGTAGGCGGTGCCAAAGTCCTCTTTTCGACCAAGTTCAAACCTAGCAGAGTCTGGAGGAGTTCTGCATACGTGGAAGGAGGTGCGTCGAACACTCTTTTTGGTCTTGCATTCTGTACCCTTCTCTAGCCAGGATTTTGTCCCTGCTGTTGCTGTGGTGGTTGTTGTTGTTGCTGTCTTTGTTGAGGAATCGGGATCGTGACACTAGCTATCTACTGCGACTGAGCATACTGATGTCTTCCTCTGCCCCTGCCCCTGCCACCAAACACTGCACTGGAATCACCCTGACGTCGACCCCCAAATGCTTTTCTATTACCTCCCGACGAAGTAGACTCCCCAGCTTGGAACCTTCCCACCTTAATACTATTCTCAATCATTTCACCCATCAAGATCAGATCAGAGAAATTGCCCAACGCAACAGGAAACAACTTCTCATAGAATATCCCCGTGAATGTTCCAATGAACATATCGTTCATCTCCTTCTCCACTAGAGGAGGATGCACTCTTGCCGCCATGTCCTGCCACCTTTGCGCATATTCTTTGAAACTCTCCCCAGTTTTCTGTGACAAGCCTTGCAGCTGGACCCTGTTTGGTGCCAGGTCACTGTTATATTTGTAATGTGTCACAAACGCCTCAACCAGTTGCCTCCATGTTTTGATCTGAGTGGGCTCCATCCCCATATACCACTCCAGTGACGGTCCGGACAGGCTATCTTGAAAGAAATGCATCAGCATTCTTTCATCATTCGAGTAAGCGGACATCCGTCTGTAGTAAGAGCGAACATGCACCTTTGGGAAAGTGTCTCCCTTATACTTATCAAACGTGGGAGCTTTAAACTTCAGCGGTACCCTCAGGCCAGGCACCAATCCCATTGTAGTCATATCTAAGCCAGTAGTACTCTGACTCACTACACCCTTCATTTGTTCCTCAAGCATTCTGATCCTCTGCACCGGATCCACAGGTCCTTCAATACCTCTACCAGAAAAGGCATCTTCCTGTTGGTCTTCAACCCAATTAACATTCTCATTTCCATACCCGTCATACCCATTGTTACGACCAAATCCAATCTGATTCATCATAGGACCCCGTCCTCTGTTACCATACCCTTGAGTGACCCCGGCAGGTCCAAAAGGCATCACTCCAACACCATTTCCGTTACCGAATCCACCATAGCCATGATTAGCATTACTAAAACCATCATATCCGAAACCCTGAGCGTTGAAGCCGAACCTCCATTGTTACCACCGCCTAGATTGGCATCTCCGAATCCCACATTGTTAATGACAGTCTCATTACCAATTCCTGTATTACCATTCCCGGCGCCAGTGCCATTGCTCACATTCACAACAGGTATATTCACCACAGGTGGAGCTACAGGCGTAGGAGTACCATCCCCATGAATGGTTTCAACACGTACAAAATGGTGGTCTTCGTTTCCATTCCCAACACTCTTCGCCAGCAATGGCTGCACCAAAGTCTACAGGTTTTCCTGCCCCTTCACAACTGTCTCCATTGTCTGCATGAACATCGCCAGCTTTTCACGCATCTCCTGCATCTCGTTTTACATCTGGTCCATAACGTTTTTGCAGTTGGTACGAGTAGAGTATCGGTGAGGACGTTGACTTTTCTTGGAAAAACCTGATGAGATGCAGGAAATGAGATACAGTTCAATAATTACCTGGTAATGCAATATGAATGTGTATGCAAATGCAACACGTGTCTGTGCATTAGGGAATATCACTCCCCAATTCTAGTGCCAATGTGCCAGTGCAGTGACAATGATAGCAATAAGAAGCTCGAAACCCAATCATAGAAAACATCTCATACATTGCAGAAAGAGCCCATCAAGTCAGGAATACAATATTAATGAGCGTACAATAGGAAGGCATGACCTCAACCAACAATCCTGGTGATGGCCAGCACAATGCAAATAAAGCATACACATCAATACATGAGCTAATCAAGTGCGCCCATATGCCTGGTACTCTTCCAGTAGCCTTTTGGTCTTCTGATGGTCTGGCTGGGAAAGCAATCCCTCGATAAGTAGATCTCTTCGCTTGATAACACGTCGTAAATCACCAATAGATTCCTCCCATGCCCCTTCTCCAAAGCAGTCATTTAACTTCCGTTTCTGAGATGCAGACTCCTTCTTGCACTTGATAACTTTGTTCAAGGAATTTTGGACATCATACCTCCGCGTAACCTCTTCTTCCAACCTCCTCTGGCTAGCTTTCAACTGACCTTCCAGCTCAGAGATCTACAGCCTCAGTTTGTCTTCTCTTTCCTTATTGCCGGTCAGCGTGGCGTTCCAGGTTTTGTTGAACACAGAGATCTCTCGGTAGGCGATATCGAGTGACTTCTTCTTGGACTCTAACATGTCATGAGAGCTTTTGAAGTCTTTTCTCAGGCGTTCACGCTTCTTTTTCTCTTCTGCCAGTTCAGCACCTAACCTGCTTACCAACTCAGTCTGCTGTTGGAAGGAATACACAGCCTCGTTTTTCTGCCTCCAGATTTGAGCCAATTCCTTCTCTAACTCTTCATTGATCTTTATCAAGTCTTCTTTTTCTTTTACGACCTGCCCATATACCTCAATAGCCACGGTAGTCGGTTCCTCAACTGGAATGGGAACAGGACGTGATACTGCTGGAAAAGGCATCCGCACCTGTTTTACCCTCTCTTGAATCCACACCTTGTAAGACATATAGGATTGACAATCATTCTTGCCTAGTAACGGTTTCCCTCTTCTGCAGATATGATTTCAAGCGTGCTGAAGCTTGGCCAATAATTCCCCACTCAGGTCACCAGTGAAATACAGAGATTCTTGTACTTCTTCCTCCTTCGGTGGACTCTTCAAAGCATACCCAAACTGTCGAACCAACAAAGATGGGTTATAATTAATACATCCCTTCCTTCCAATTAGAGGAACATTGGGAAACCCGACGCAACTTGTTGCACCCCAAAATTTGCTCAACCTATTTCACTTAGTTTATGTTTCAATTGCATTGTCATTTGCATACTAAGTCATGTACATAGTCTAATCATTTGCATAACATAACATAACAAGGCATCTAACAAGGGATCAAGTTCCACTTTCATCAGAAAGAGGCCTATCAAGGGGTTTTATTCAAGATCAAGACCATCCAAGTAATCAAGAAATGAGTTGAAGCTTTGAGAAGTTTGAAGGTCAACCAGTGGATTTCTCTCCCAATCTGGGGGATATGTTGAAGATCATCAATGAGTGTGTGAGCCATGGAAGGTGTACAAAGATCATGGAAGACCTAGAGGGTCATTTTGAAGATGAGGCAAATCATTAATACAAGTACCAGAGCTACAGTTGAATGCAGTCAACTACAGTTTCATCTGGGTCAACCCTAGGTCAAATGGTTGATTGGAGGGCATCAAGGCCTACTTGGAGGATGTGGAATTAATGATTTGATATGTGGATATATGTGTGGTGTTGTGCCAAGGAGAAATTAAGAGAAATCAAGAAGAAGAGGAGTTGCTAAATTAGGGTTTCAGTGTAAAAACCCTAATTCAGGCCTAACTTCCAAGCCAGATAAGTCAAAATGAAAGTTTCAAATGAAGTCTTGGTCATCATGAAACTTGTAGAACATCTCAATAGCTTTAATTTGAGTACTATAAGTCTTCAAGGAGATTTATAGAACTCAAGTTATGGTTCTTGCAAGTTATGGGTCCCCAGAGGGTACTGAAATTTATCTGTGAAAGTCACTTGACTTCCAAGCAACTTTTTCCATCCAAGGAGTTTTCAAATGGATTCTTGGCTAACATAAGAGTTGTAGATCTTGATCTTAGATTTAATTTGAGTACTAGAATTTCTCAAGAGGATTTGTAGAACTCAAGTTATGGTCTTGGCAATCCAGGGGTATTTTGGAAAAGTTGAATTACAGGTCATTTTTGAGCATAGGTCAAAATCTCGATGTTCCACTTCTCAAATGAAAAATTGTTCAACATGGAATGTGCTTAAAATGATGTTTTTAGGTTAAATAAGTCATCATCATGGATTAATCGGCTTATTTCAAAAAAGTCACTTAAAATGGCCTAAAAAAAGGGAATAAGTCAAATAAAGTTTGGTGGAAAAAATCAAATTTTGGGTTAGAGGTCACAAACAAGCCATATGACATACCAATTTGATTGTAAAATTTATTTTAAAGACAATGGAATTGCCACAATTTTGAATTGAGGGTTATTTCAAGGACTTACTTTGTAAATGGGCTACTTGCATCATAAGGCACATATGCAAAACCACACTTCCAAGCAAATGCAAGGCTCCTTTCCATCCATACACCACCAATATCTCATTTGGAGAGAATTTAAACTCATAACCAAGTGAATTGCAAGCCAAAACATGAGATGGTATGTGCATAGCATAAGAAGAGATTTTCATGACATGAGAAGTTGATTTTCTCCTTGGATCAATCTAGAACTTTCTAGGGTCTTCAAATACATTCTCCTTGGATCAATCTAGAACTTTCTAGGGTCTTCAAATACATTCTCCTTGGATCAATCTATAACTTTCTAGGGTCTTCAAATACATTCTATATATATTTGTGAAGAGGTTCAAAGCAAGAGTTGGTGATTCATTTGTGCAAAAACCATAGATTGACATTGGAGTTTGGAAGAGAAAAAGTGAGAGATCAAAGCATTTTCAAGAGTTATCAAGAAGTTAATCTTCTCCAACAAACTTCAAAGGTTTTCCACACTTTTTTGCAAGAAAAAAACGAGCTCCAACTACTCCGTTTCGACGCTCCGAAGCCGGTATGTGAAATTTAGTTTAATTCATTTTCATTCTTTTTTTCTGTTTTAATAGTTGTTTGGATTAATTGCGTTAAAAATAGTAAAAATGATCAAAAAATTATGAAATTCTTTTCTGCAGATCTTGATTGTCTTAAGAAACTGTAGGAGTTGATTTTGCTTTTTTAGGATTTATTTGAATTAGTTACGAATTTTCTTTTGTGCTAATATCCATTGTTATGCATAATTGATGTTGCTGTTTGTTTAATTTTGTTCTCTTTGATTCTTTATGATTTTGAGCTGATTCTTTCGATATGATTTATAGGACATCCATAGGTTTCCCCAGGAATTTTCTTAGAATTTGTAAAATTGATTAGATTCTGTTTTAGGTGTGTAGTTTAGAGCCTTCCCAAATAATGGTTTCCCGTGACCAAATTTCATTTAGTAATTGTTTAGATGACCTAGAAATTGATTTAGGTCCTGATTCTGGAATTTTAGAATGTTCAAACATGCATGCTCACATAGGAATTTTATTAGAATTTTACAATTTATTTTGCTATTTTTTTTTGGGTTTTGCAAATGATTATTGCTTTCGGTGTTCTCTCTTGAGTGCTTTGCCTTGTTTGGAGCGTTTGGTGGACTTGGAGCTTGAAGACTTTGGATTCCTTTTTAGAGGAGCTTCTGGACATGATGAAGATGCTTTTCCTAGAAGAGTGGGGCTGGGAGTGGAGCTTTCTTTCTCTTTTAAGTTTGTTTTAGGAGTTGGTAGAATTAGGCTTTTAGGGAGAGCTTTTGTAGAATTAGTTCATTTCTTCCATCAAACATAGAATGCATTGTTTGCTTCTATTCTATCCTATGATGCAAAGTCCTCTTAGGGAAGTTCCATCTCTCCTTAGGAGGAATGTGGGACATACCCTAGAGAGTAGAACTTTTGAGGATACACTTCCACTTCGATGTTGGTTCTTGTTGAATTCCTTTGGTTTTCAGCAAGTATGCCAACATTACAACTTGTCTTGATGACAAATATCTTCTTGGAGTGTGCTTGCTAAAGCTTGGAGATGAAGAGTGAAGAAGCTTGACGATGGAATCTAGGTCAAAGATAAGACCTTTGCTGTCATTTCAACTTTGCTGTTCAGAGCGTGTTGTTGTTGTTTGTTATAGGAGTTTGTTGCTCCTGCTTGGGCTGCCTCCTCTGTATCTTTTGTTTTTCTATGTATTGTCTGTTGGCTTGTGCTGCTTGCCCTTTAGGATTGAAGTGAATTTGATTCACTTTTCCTGTTGCTTTCTTAGGTTCGAGGTTGAGTGGGATTCCCCTGCCTTGCTTGTTTTGCTGCATCTCATGCATACTTACTGCTTTATTGTATTTTTGTTGTTTCTTTTCCGTTTATCCCCTAGAATCTCTGGTTTCCTCTGTGGAGGAGGGAATTATGACAGACATTAGGTTTTAATCCATGCATGATAACATTAGGGTAGTTTTGATTCCCTTTCAAACCCTAGGATTTTTTTAGACTTCTTTCTCTTCTATCTCAGAACAATTCAAAACATAGTAATAAGGATAATCGATGTCGTACGCTACGAGCCTTAAGCTATTTGAGAAAGGTTGCTGGAGGGTCACTCTTCAGTAACCTGATTGCTTAGTGTGTCACCCTTAGGGTGACATACGACGTAGTCACTCTCAATTCATAGTCTCTAGTGCGTCAGAGATTGCAAACATCATAAAAGACAGTTCTTGCGTAAAAGACTGATAACAAACATCAAAGTGTCATTGTTGTCCGCTTAGACTCTTAATCAGGAAAAACCCTTTCATAAGGAGATAAAAAATACTCAGACAAGCTTGTGTCTTCCGTAGCCCGAACTACGTTTGCTCTGATCTTTCGTGCTGTATGAAAGTACGTAGGCATAGGATGCGATATCCTAGCGAGCAACCTTCCCCGCCTTTCCCGTAGGTAGGCGAACTACGTTGACTCTGATTTCTCGTTCCAGACGGGAATACGTAGGCATAAAGTGCGATACTTTGCCCAGTCATTTTATTTTCTTTTTAACCCCAGACCTGTAGAATAGATAGAATAACAATCCGTACTAGAAAACAAGCGTGGATCCCGTCGAGTACGACGGACGTGAGGGGTGCTAATACCTTCCCCTTACGTAACCGACTCCCGAATCCAGGATTTGGTTGTGATGACCATTCCTTTCCCGTCTTTGCGTTAGGTTTACTTAGAGCGTTTCCTTTCCCTCTGTTGGGATAAATAACGCACGGTGGCGACTCTTCTGTTCAGCCGGCGCCGATTTTCGCAGTAGCGACAGCTGGCAACTCTGCTGGGGACTGCGATGGTTCCCTATGCGAGTCTCGCCTTGGGTTTTCTTCCTAGCCGTCTGGGCCTGTCCCCAGCAGCTGGCGACTCTGCTGGGGACAGGAATATCCCCTATGCGAGTCAATCCTAGCACTTGTTTTCCCGTCATGGGTGTTGTGTAGATTTACTTTTCTGTCTTTACTTTCCGCATTTTATTACCAGCCCTATATTATTATTGCTGTTGTGGGAAGGGGATAATCTGTTGAGAGATAAGCCGGACGTGGGCTTGAGGTTACACATAGACTTAGAAGTAGAGAGTAGTGGTTAGCCTGCTTGCTTAGCTCGCACCAGCTAGCCACGAAATTTACGCTCGGACGAGATTCTCTTTGATGCTTCTTGCCTGGCCCTTAGGGCTCGACAAGTTGTCTGACCCGAGGATTGTCGACTCTGGGAACCTATCAATTGGGATTCAACTAAGTGAGGTCGGTTCAAGGGATGATGATGCCACACCTTCTGGGTATCGTATCATCGCTCTTAAAAGTCTGTAACGTTGAACCCGCATAGGATATCGTACCTCGTCTGCGAGTTAAGTACACACCTGTGAGGGGTAGGAGGGTCTGTTTGCAGGAAACCTTTGACCTCAGAATACCTGGTTTATCTCTGACAGTGAGATGTGGTTACAAGGTTCATTTGAGTGGTTGATTTGGTTTGATATAAAGATTGGAGGGTTCTCAATTTTCAGTACAGAGCAGCCCAGTTTATCAGAATTGCACTTGGTCCCTTGTTTGCATATGCATGTGCATTTTCATGATTGCATTTCATTAACATGTATCTATGTTGCAGGTGATCATTCCCCTCTGATTTTAGTATATCTTCTAGCCAGACATGGAGTCCCTGAAGAAGACAGTTGCTTACCAATTGCATTCGCCAGATATCAGTTCATTGCTGGGTTTAGTTGCTCTGGAAGATGAGAGTGTGAGGGCTGAGTTCAGAGTATCTTATGGGAGATTGCTTAGCTTGTTGTACAGACCTTCGGCATTCGAGACGACTGGGGTGTATACTTTGATGCAGGTTTATGAGCCGCAGCTGAGATGCTTTTTATTTCCTGACTATACTCTGGCACCCACTTTAGAGGAGTATTCTGCGATATTGGGAGTTCCTGTGTTGGACCAAATGCCCTTTGTACATGTTGATACTGAGCCTGAGTTAGCTACGCTCACTGAGATTGTCAGTTTGGATGCTTCTGAGTTTCCAAGAGGCTTGGTTAAGCTGAATGGAGCTTATGGTTTTCACCTGTCTGTCCTAGATGAGAAGGCTACGCAGTGCGCGAAGAGTGGATGTTGGGTTGCTTTCAGTGCTATTCTAGCTGTCTGCACCTATGGGATTGTCCTGTTTCCTAATGTGCCAGATTTTGTCGACTCTGACGCCTTTCTGATTCTTGCCTCGAAGAATACAGTTCCTACTCTCTTGGGCGATGTTTATCATTCCATTCACTACAAGAATGAGAAACACCGTGGCGAGAATGTTTCCTGTTGTCTTCCGCTCCTGTACAGGTGGTTCCATGGGCACCTCCCGAAGACAGGACCTTTTGTGGATGTTGTTGATACTTTAGATTGGTCTTCCCGGTTGATGGGGTTGTCTTCTGAGAATATCATCTGGTTTGATTGAAGTATGCTGGGTACTGACATTATATATAGTTGCAGTGGCTTTCCGAATGTTCCCCTGATTGGACAGAAGGGCTGTATCAACTATAATCCTTCATTGCTGGTACGACAGTTCGGTTACGCTTTGAGGGATGCTCCCATTGAGAAGGAGATATAGGAATCTCTGTATCTCACGGGCTTATCGAACACGGCTGTTTTGACCAGATTGAGACATGCATGGGCTAACATCCATAAGAGGGGGAAAGCTTTGCTCAGTAAGAGCAACAACAGAGCTTATGATCCGTATTTGGCTTGGGTCCGCGAGAGAGCTAGTATTTCTTTGATGCCTTATCCTGCTGTGGAACCCCTGTATCTTCCATTGATTGAGGTACCTCCTTCGGAAGAGAGTGAGAAGTATAACAAATTGTTGGCTGAAAATGAGGAACTGAAGAAAGACAACGAGGAGTTAGAGAAGGAGATCTTCCAGTTACGTCGTGAGAAGAAGGAAGCCACCTTCACTGTGAAGGAACAGATTGAGTTGATTAACAGGTTGGGATCGGAGCTGACAGAAGCAACCAACAAGAAAGAAAAAGTGGGACTAACCTTAAACAGTGTTAGCAAGGTGCTTACTTCCAAGAAGGAACTTCTAAGCAAAGCTTATGTCCGTCTCAGCAAGTGGGAAGCTTTGTGGAATGCCACGCTTACCAAGCGGAAGGAGCGGGAAGACGAACTGAAGCTGCAGATTGCCACGCTAGAGGCACAGATTAGAGCCCAAGACGCAAAGATTGCTGAAGCGACATCACTTAGGAGCGCTGCTGAGCTCAGAGTAAGTGACATTGACGAGAAGCCGAGAGGTTATGAAGAGAAGGCCGGTTCCAAGAGGTACATATTTGACGAGAGTTCTGGCAAAGGAACCTACCAGGACGACGCTGAAAAGCTGAGATCCACTACCGAGCGGCATGCTCTACTGATTCCGGAGCTGATCTCCCGACTAGGGAACTCGGAGACGATGAGGATATTGGAGGACGTCAGGGCACGCCATTTGGCCTGATTTACCGTGCCTTTGTTATTTGTGCTTGTATTTGGACCATCGCCAGGCTTGTTGGCCGAGGTCTATTCCATTGTATCCAACTATACTCTTGTACTCAGCCTCTTGGCATTTGCTTATATATGAGGGTTTTCTGATTCCTTGCTTGCTTGACAGGGACTCCATTGTCGTGATGGCCTTCTCTCCGAGACTAAAGTCGGGGGGGGGGGGGGGGATATAACCTGTAGCATATTTACACAATTGCATCTGCATTCATATTGCATGACCGGTATCCTTGAATTTGTATCTTATTTCCTGCATCTTCAGGTTTTCCAGGATTGACGAACAAAGAGTTCATCGCTATTCAACCAGAAACAACTGTAAGGAGATAATGGATCAAGTTCAGAAGGAGATGCAGGAGATGCGCGACAACATGACGCAGTTCATACAAGCAATGGAAACCATGGCCAAGGGCCAGGAGCAGCTGCAGGCTATTGTACAACCTCTGATTGCACAGGCTAATGATAGTACTGCTGATATCACTCTTCATGACCGTCAGGGTTTCCTCCAGGGGTTTGGACGTCGACTTACAGAGATAGACATGGAGCATGTTCAAGCTGAGTTAATTGAAGTTCGAGGCCAACTGGGGCAATTCATGAAGGACATGCACGCGTTGCGCTCGAATCAAGAGACGCTCGAAGAGGAGAATTACCGATTGAAGGCTCAGGTAGGATTGATGGCTGAAATATTGAGGAATGTACTCAGAAGAGAAGGTGAGCCTATGTCCGAAGCTGTGGTCGGTTTACTTGCCCCACAGGGGTCGGATGAACCAGTGCCCAGGCATGATAGGCCTAAGAGACCCTCTACACAATTCGAAGCTCGGGATTCTCCTCGTCGGCAGTCGCGGCTGATTTCTCAGGATAACTCAGGGGGGTATGGTAAAAGGATGAAGCTCTCTGGCAGGGTATTTGATGAGATTCCGGTGGATTATGATCAGTTGGTGCAACTCTTGTTCCAACTTCAACTAATTAAACCCCGCACTTTGGCGCCATTGACTGGGCAGCCACCAGCAGGCTATGATGTGAATGCCCATTGTGTCTTCCACGCCGGTGCACCAGGGCATAACGTCACGGACTGCAAGCCGTTCAAGCAAAAGATTCAGGATTTGCTGGATGAGAAGGCAATTGAGTTGGTGTCGGGCGGTATAAAGGTCTCAGAGACCGATATTCTTATTTCCCCACCGGAAGTTGCAAAAGAATCGAGGCATATCCTGGAATCATTGGAAACTGAATCCCCAGGTCCACAACAGTTGCCAATGCCTGGGCTGAATTTGAGGATGACAATGCATGAGCCTAAGGAACGGGTTGATCAAAACCAGCAGTGCATGAAACGCCAGCATCCGGCTCAGCGAAGAATTCAGGAGGGGAAGTCAAAGAGGGTATTTGAGGCACCTCCATCAAACTATGCTGAACTCTTTCAGACCTTGTTAGGGTTGCACCTTGTTGAAAAGAGAATGTTGGTCCCACCAACGGGCGCACCTCCATTTGGTTTCGACGCCAGTAAGCATTGTGAGTTTCATTCTGGGGCACCCGGACATGATATTGAGGGTTGCCACGCTTTCAAGCATAAAGTCCAAGATTTGATCGACAACAAGGCTATCAGCTTTTCTGATAGGGTCCCCAAGGTGGTGCAGGGCCACGGACAAGCAAAGGTCGGTCGATGAAAAAGGTTTCTAAGTTTGGTCGGGCCGTGGAAAACAGGTCAAGACAGCAGCAGGCTACCTCCAACAATTGTTTCTGAGGATGGTTGACTCACCAATAAGTCAGGATGCAAGAAGTCCGGTCCTGAGACGCCGGCATTTTTCATGTTATCTTGTTCATGTCTTTACATTTGTAGTTGCCTTTCTGTTCAATTGCGAATTTAGTTTGTAAAACTTGTTGTTTTTCAACTGGTATTCATAAATGAAATAAATATGCATGTTTTGAATTGATCCAGTCGTGTTCACTCTTTGTGTTTTCATTTATTTCAAACGCTTGTTAAGTGGAATCCGGGGAGGATGACGAAAACAGATGACGAATAAGCTTCCGATTGTATGCTTTTGGATCAAAACCTGGAGATGATGTACATGCATTGTTTCAATCCATAAACACCGGAGATATAAGGAAGATAATCCCTTGTTAACCCCTTTGAGCCTAGTAGTAGGAGTTTCTTTCTGAAAATGAAAAACCCTCAATCTTAACCCAGGGCAGGGTAGGTGTCAGGTAATTTGACCAAGCGTTCTAATAACAAAACGAGTGTCCGTTCGAGGATCAATCATGCCGTTATAGGTCGTACCTAAAAAACCATGATGGTTAAACCTGGCCGATCAGAAGTGAAACAATCACAATCTCTTTAACAAGTCATACGAGCTGAGGCCATACAATTTGTTCAAAAAAATAGCTAAGAAATTCAAAAGAGTTAGTCCAGGAAAAAGTTAGGGGAAAACGAAAAAGCGAAGAAATGAAAAGCGAAAAAGGATCACGAAAGAAAATCCTCGGAAAAGAACGAAATCGTATGGCTACCGGTGCCCAAACAAAGACGAAAAGAGAGTGAATGTCACTTTGAAAAAGAATGATTTCTTGAACTATCACTCCACCTTTAATAGGTGAACGCTGAAGTCAAATTAGCTAAACATAGGATTGGAGAACATCACGAAGAATGGGTGCGTCAAAATAAACTTTGAGCCTATATATTTTCTTGTTAACCGTGAACCTGACCACGTTACAACCCGAGAAAGTCCTAATTGAAACAGGTTTAGTTCAAGAGCATACTCCGGTACAAAAAAAATCGCATCGAAACTGACTCCTAAAAGGGTCCCTTTTATCAGCATTAATATTGACATTTTGATAATTGATTCATTATATGTCACAAATTTTTTCCAGTGAACAGACTTGGGATTTTGAAACTGTCATATGCATTGCATTTAATATATCTTTTATGCAGAACAACTTTTTTTACTTGCGAGTAAGCGCATGCAGTAGGAAAGTTTCCTACAGTGGGAAGTCTGATCCGGATAGAATGCAGAATGTCTGAATGTTTCGTGAGCCGGGGCAGGATATATCCCTTAATCCCCCGTGGGAGTCAGCCACCCAAGAATCAGTTAATATGGGGGCAATTAGGTCGAGATTTGGCAGATCTCTCACAGCTAGGGGCATTGCTTCACGAATCGACCGATCAGGGGCAAAAGGTTATTGCAAGACCGGGGCAGATCACCCTAAGAACAAAAGGTTTTGTTGGGACATCCTTTTGGGTTTGGCATGCAGAAGCAATTCATATCTAACCGTCAGGGTACAGAAATCGAAGAGTCTTTATCAGGAAATTGGTGTCGGTTCAGGGGCAAGGTATTGTGAGGTAGCACCATGGCTAGCTTTTCCCTTCAAGACGAAGTGTTCAAACTGGGGCATGTTGGTATTTCTGGGGCAAATTTCCGAGAAGGTGGATGGAACTCGTGGATCCCCAGCCAAAATCTTTTGATGAAGAGCCTGATTTCAGTTGATGCTAATCCCCATGCAAGTCGCATTTCATCCCCAAAGGGATCAATTTCCCCAGCTAGTCGCAGCTTATCCCCAGAGGATATCCCCAACTAGTTAAGATCAGTATCCCTTGCAGAGGTTGCACTCCCCAGAGAGTCGAGTATGTGAATGATCAATCCCCAGCTTGGAGGATTCCCGCAGGAATTTTCTTAGAATTTGTAAAATTGATTAAATTTTGTTTTAGGTGTGTAGTTTAGAGCCTTCCCAAATAATGGTTTCCCGTGACCAAATTTAATTTAGTAATTGTTTAGATGACCTAGAAATTGATTTAGGTCCTGATTCTTGAATTTTAGAATGTTCAAACATGCATGTTCACATAGGAATTTTATTAGAATTTTACAATTTATTTTGCTATTTTTTTTGGGTTTTGCAAATGATTGTTGCTTTCGGTGTTCTCTCTTGAGTGCTTTGCCTTGTTTGGAGCGTTTGGTGGACTTGGAGCTTGAAGACTTTGGATTCCTTTTTAGAGGAGCTTTTGGACATAATGAAGATGCTTTGGCTAGAAGAGTGGGGCTGGGAGTGGAGCTTTCTTTCTCTTTTAAGTTTGTTTTAGGAGTTGGTAGAATTAGGCTTTTAGGGAGAGCTTTTGTAGAATTAGTTTATTTCTTCCATCAAACATAGAATGCATTGTTTGCTTCTATTATATCCTATGATGCAAATTCCTCTTAGGGAAGTTCCATCTATCCTTAGGAGAGAAGTGGGGCATACCCTAGAAAGTAGAACTTTTGAGGATACACTTCCACTTCGATGTTGGTTCTTGTTGAATTCCTTTGGTTTTCAGCAAGTATGCCAACATTGCAACTTGATCTTGATGACAAATCTCTTCTTGGAGTGTGCTTGCTAAAGCTTGGAGATGAATAGTGAAGAAGCTTGAAGATGGAATCTAGGTCAAAGATAAGACCTTTGCTGTCATTTCAACTTTGCTGTTCAGAGCGTGTTGTTGCTGTTTGTTGTAGGAGTTTGTTGCTGCTGCTTGGGCTGCCTCCTCTGTATCTTTTGTTTTACTTTGTATTGTCTATTGGCTTGTGCTGCTTGCCCTTTAGGCTTGAAGTGAATTTGATTCACTTTGCCTGTTGCTTTCTTAGGTTCGAGGTTGAGTGGGATTCCCCTGCCTTGCTTGTTTTGCTGCATCTCATGCATACTTACTGCTTTATTGTATTTTTGTTGTTTCTTTTCCGTTTATCCCATAGGATCTCTGATTTCCTCTGTGAAGGAGGGAATTATGACAGACATTAGGTTGTAATCCATGCATGATAACATTAGGGTAGTTTTGATTCCCTTTCAAACCCTAGGATTTTTTTAGACTTCTTTCTCTTCTATCTCAGAACAATTCAAAACACAGTAATAAGGATAATCGATGTCGTACGCTACGAGCCTTAAGCTATTTGAGAAAGGTTGTTGGAGGGTCACTCTTCAGTAACCTGATTGCTTAGTGTGTCACCCTTAGGGTGACATACGACGTAGTCACTCTCAAGTCATAGTCTCTAGTGCGTCAGAGATTGCAAACATCATAAAAGACAGTTCTTGCGTAAAAGACTGATAACAAATATCAAAGTGTCATTTTTGTCCGCTTGCACTCTTAATCAGGAAAAACCCTTTCATAAGGAGATAAAAAACATTCAGACAAGCTTGTGTCTTCCGTAGCCCGAACTACGTTTGCTCTGATCTTTCGTGCTGTATGAAAGTACGTAGGCATATGATGCGATATCCTAGCGAGCAACCTTCCCCTCCTTTCCCGTAGGTAGGCGAACTACGTTGACTCTGATTTCTCGTTCCAGACGGGAATACATAGGCATAAAGTGCGATACTTTGCCGAGTCATTTTATTTTCTTTTTAACCCCAGTCCTGTAGAATAGATAGAATAACAATCCGTACTAGAAAACAAGCGTGGATCCCGTCGAGTACGACGGACATGAGGGGTGCTAATACCTTCCCCTTACGTAACCGACTCCCGAATCCAGGATTTGGTTGCGATAACCATTCCTTTCCCGTCTTTGCGTTAGGTTTACTTCGAGCATTTCCTTTCCCTCTGTTGGGATAAATAACGCACGGTGGCGACTCTTCTGTTCAGCCGGCGCCGATTTTCGCAGTAGCGACACAACTGAAGATAATCTCTGACCCCAATAAATCTCTATCGAACCAGACAATGTCTTCTGAAGAAAGTCTCATTAGACGCTCAGACCATTCAGCTGTATGTGCAGATTCAACAAAAGGACCCTTCTTGGGCAGATGGCTCTCAAACCACATATTCAGCAACGGTACACAACAATGGACATTCTTCCCCCTTCTGTTTTTATTCTTATAATGCAAGGAATGATAGAAATCTCCAATCAAGGTAGGCACCGGGTTGCCTGCAGCAAATAAGTAGAATGCATCCAAATCAACGAATTCAGGCAGATTAGGGAACAGTATAATCCCATAGATGCACACAGCTAGAACAACGTTAAACACAATCCAGCAGCCACTTTTGGCATATTCTTGAGCTTTGCCAACCAAAAATTTGAGAGAAAACCCCGAAACTCCATGCCAGGAAGTCAACAACAACTCTGCAGGATCCATATGCAAGGGAACAACTAAGTCCTCCAGCTTAGGCTTAGCATCAAAGTGAATGAAGGGCACTCTGTTCTGAACTGGAAACTCTAGAAATTCAGCGTACTCCTCCATGGTCGGAGCCAAAATGAAGTCTGGAAATGTAAAGCACCTCAGTGAGGGATCATAGAACTGCATCAATGTGTATTACCCATTCAGCTCATGTGCAGTTGGCCTGCAAACCAACCCCAATAGCTTCCCATAACTCTTTCTAAAACTTCTCTTCACATCATCGTCAGCTAGGGAAATCAGACCCAACAGAGAAGTCACATCAGGAGTAGGCAACTTATACGCAACAGTCTTCCTCAAAGTACTCATAATAACAGATAGAAGTCCAGAGCACTAGAATCGGGAAGTATGCAAATGCATCTGCAGCACAGACACACGTTAATATGCACATGATGATGCAAACAATGCAATATACAAACAATGCAACAAAGGACCAAGTGCCCCTGGCTGAGAAGCCCAATCCATAATACTGGTCTCAAATAGACCCACAAATTGCTCAAGACCATCCACAAGGTTCCAACCTGGTCTCTGACAGACCCAATAACACTGTCCTCAAATATCACTGAACCTCAATCAAGAAAACCGGTAATCTGGAGGTCAAGTTACCTGCATGTCCCAACCCCTCTCACAGGTAGGTGTCCTAATAACTAACACAAGGTATGGCATCCTATGCGGTCGTCGGCGTCACAGACTTTCAAGACTGATGATACGATACCCAGAAGGTGTGGCATCATCATGTCCTGAAGAGGCCTCACTTAGCCAACTTCCAATTGATCGGTCCCCGGAGTCGACAATCCAACTAACCAACAACCCCCTCAACCCAAAGGGTTGAAAAAGAAGTCAACCAGAAGAACCTCGTTCGAGCGTGGATTTCATGAGACACTAGTGCCTGCAAAGCAAGCACGCGCCCACTAATTTCCACTCTAATTCTAGGTGCACTCAAGCCCAGGTCCGGCTTATCTCTCAATCCTAGAACCCCCTCATACCCACAGCAGCAATAACAATATAAAGCTGACAATAAAATGCGAAAAAGTAAAGACAGAAATGTAAATCCATACAAAACCCACAACGGGAAAATAAGCGCTAGGATTGACTCGCGTAGGGAACCGTTGGAGTCCTCAGCAGAGTCGCCAGCTGTCGCTACTGCGAAAATCGGCGCCGGCTGAACAGAAGAGTCGCCACCATGTGTTATTTATCCCAAAGGAGGGAAAGGAAACGCTCGAAGTAAACCTCACGCAAAGACGGGAAAGGAATGGTCATCGCAACCGAATCCTGGATTCGGGAGTCGGTTACACAAGGGGAAGGTATTAGCACCCCTCACGTCCGTCGTACTCGACGGGATCCACGCTTGTTTTCTGGTATGGATTGTATTCTATCTACTCTAAAGGTCTGGGTTAAAAAGAAAATAACATGACTCGGCAAAGTATTGCACTATATGCCTACGTATTCCCGTCTGAAACGAGAAATCAGAGTCAACGTAGTTCTCCTACCTACTGGAAAGGAGGGGAAGGTTGCTCGCTAGGATACGACATCCTATGCCTACGTACTTTCATACAGCATGAAAGATCAGAGCAAACGTAGTTCGAGCTACGGAAGACACAGATTTGTCTGACTGTTTTTTTAGATCCTTCTGAAAAGGGTTTTCTCCTGATTACGGGTCCAAGCGGATAAAAAATGACTTTTTGATTTGTTTTCAGTCTTTTACGCAAGAACTGTTTTTTATGATGTTTGAAATGTTATTGTGTTTTTGATTGTTTCGAGATGAGAAGAGAACGACGCTCTAAAAACCTATGGTTTGAAAATGGGAATCAAAACTATCCTAATGTTGTCATGCATGGATTAACACCTAATGTCTGTCATATTTCTCTCTTGCACAGAGAGAAACAGAGATCCTAGGGGATAAACGGAAAAGAAACCACGTATATACAGTAAAGCAGTAAAATGCATGAGATGCAGCAGCACAAGCGAGGCAAGGGAGTCCCCCTCAACCTCGAACCTGGGAAAACAATAGGCAAAGTGAAACAGCTTCACTTCAAACCTATGGGAAAATTAACAAACAATACATCAAAGAAAATAAACCCCAAAACCAGCTTGGGAAAATAATCCCTGTTGTTTGGGAAAATTAACAAACCTATGCCATAAAAATGTAAAAATGCACCAGAAAATAAAAAATGAATGAAATGCCAATTTTATTCTTTTATAATTTTCTTGATGTCTTTATGAAAATGAGGGAAAAAAATCCCATGTAAAAATAACCATTATTCAATTTGTTATGATTTATTGACTAACCTATATGCAAACATAAAATAAAATGAAAATCAATTAAAATTGAAAGACATGCGTGGTAAATAGCAATTTTCTACAGTTCACAAAGGAATTGGGCTCAGGAGGGGGGTGCGCATCGCCAGCGCGCTAGGCCCAGTATTGGTTCAAAAAAAAACATTAAAAAACCAAGAAAAATGAAAATGGGGGGTGGCGAATAGCAAGAGTTCGCCTTGGTAATCATATTGGGCCCCAGACTGGGGGTGCGGATAGCAAATCTATCTAGGCCCAGAACACACTTCACACATGCGAAGAGGGGTGCCATGGGAAAACTGAGAGTATGATCAGTAGAACAAGCAAACACAATGGGCCTGAGCCCGAATCTATCACCCCCTAAACTAAGCATCAAAACCCTAATGCTAAACTTTCCTCCCTCATTGTTCATCGCCTTCTCAGAAAGCCCTAGCGGCGCTCCTTTATTCTCCCTCTCCATCCTCTCTTCCAATCTCTCAGCCTCTCAAACCTTTGTCAACCCAGATTCCACACAAAGTAACACCATTAACCTATCAACTCCGAATCTAAACTAATCTTGCTCAAACACAACCTAGTTTTTCAGCTAACAACCCAAACTACGAGAATCAACAAGTTCAGAACGAAGGAGAAAAGGGAACCTGGATAATGCTTATGAAGACGGGGTTGATTTCTGGACGCACCTGATTGAGATGGCGAAGTTGAAGACGCATGAAGATCTACGAATCTTGAAGCTTGGACGATGAAGGTCACTTGGACATTTTGACGAGAAAACCTGACGTCGTTGAAAATCTCTACTGAACGTGCGAGGATCTGTGAAGATCATGAAGAGAACTGAAATCTGGAGCGATCTTGATGGACGTTCTTGGCGAAAACGCTTGCAGATTGATGAGGTTTTTGATGTTTCTGGAAAATCTGGAGAAATATGGAAAAACTGATGAAGAATCTTGAAGTTGTTGGAAAACGTGAAGAACACGTTCAAAGATCTTGAAGGATCTATGAAGGATTTCTGGAAATTGAAGAACACGTTTGAAGATTGCTCTTGGAGATTTTTGGCGAGTTGATGAAGAACGATGAAGGCTCTTGAGGATCTATGGAGGATTTCTGGAAATTGAAGAACACGGTTGAATTTTCCGGTGGCTGTGATGAATTCTCCGGCGAGATCCTTGAATCTCCGGTGAGAGATTGATGGAGGATGAAGAAGGTCGAAAGATGCTTGGATGAACTTTCTGGCGAAAATTCAGTTTCCGGCGGCCTCAACAATCTCCGGCGACGGTTGTGGCGGATGGGAGGCGGTCCGGCGGTGTTTGCATGTGCGCCGGCGAAGAGGCGGTATTAGGAGTACAGGTGGCGGGCATGCAAGCGGAGTGGTGGTGGTGGGCGCAAAGGGAGACAAGTGGCACTGAGAGAGAGAGGGAAGGCAACACGTGTGAGGAAAGAGGGTCAGTGGGTCTGTGAGTTGTCAGCAAAACGTGAAGCGGAAGCCAAAATGATGACACGCGTGGCATTGCTATTTATGCGGCATGTGGCAATCTGGACCTTCTGACTTGGGCCTTTGACTGGATAATGGCCCACCATTAATGGATAATGACTTTGATTAATGCATTAAAACGTAATGAATGGAAACTGAACCCTAATTAACTGACAATTAACAAAACGAAAATGCTAATTAACAATTGCTAATTAAAAACGAAAATGAATTAAAAAAAAACTGATTATCTAATGAAGATGATTAAAACGAAAATCTAATGGACTATTAAAACTAATCCTAATTATTTAACATTCTAATTAAAACTAAAACAATTAAAATTCTAAAATCTATTAAACCCTATAAAAAAAAGAAATCTATTAAACTACATCTATTAAACCATTTATTCTAAAATTCTATTTAAGCCATTAAAATCTTATTAAAACTATTTTCTATTAAATTTTAAAAGAAGAAATCTATTCTATTTAATAAAAGAACATCTATTAATATCTAATAAAAATAAAATCTATTTATCTACTCTATTTAATGATAAAAAAACTAATATCTAAAATGTTAAAAATCTATTAAATCTATTAAAAAAAAGGAATATCTATTTTAAAAATCTAAAAAAACTATTTATGAAAATCTATTAAATTCTATAAAACAAAATACTAACCTATTTAATATCTAAAAACAAATAAATCTATAAAAAACTATTAAAATGCATTAAAAATCTAGAAAATAAAAGAGAAAATTCTAAAATTGCCAGGAAGCCGATTAAATCGATTAGAGGACAATTGCGCAACCATAGCGAAACCCGGGCACCGAGATGGCCTGAAAACACAGGGAAGGAGCACCAATTCTCAAAATACGCTTATTCAAACCGGCCTGAACTGCCTGAAACGCCAGGGGCTGCAATCCCGATAAAATCACTCTGACTGAGAAAATTGCAATGCATGCAGTATGCGAATGCAAATGCAAAATGCGTCGAAACATAAACCAGATATGGGAACTGGTTGGTCAAATTTTGGGGTGCAACACCTACATTCGAGGAGTATGCTGATTTGTTGGGTGTGCCTATCAAGAGTCAGATGCTATTTGTTCATATGGATGCTGAGTCTAATCTGGCTAATCTAGCTCTTTCTCTTCATCTGGATGCCTCTGAGTTGATCTTGTCCAGTTGGAACGGGGTTCCTGGTTTCTCTTTGCAGTTCTTAGTGGGGAAAGCCCAACAGTGTGCCAAAGACGGTTGTTGGATTGTATTCAACGCCATTCCTGCTCTCTGCATATATGGTATCATTTTGTTTCCTAACATGCCTGATTTTGTAGACTTGGACGCTTTTCATATCTTTGCATCAGGGAATCCAGTCCCTACCTTGATTGGTGATGTGTATCATTTTGTCCATTACAAGAATGAGAATAGAAGGGGTAAGAATGTATCATGTTGTGTGCCCTTATTCTACAGATGGTTTGATAGTCACCTACACAAGAAGGGTCTCTTTGCTTCATCTGCAGCCACAGCTGAGTGGTCTGAGCGATTGATGGGTTTATCAGCAGAGAGTGTTGTTTGGTTTGATAGAGATATGTTGGGTTCCGAAGTTATATTCAGCTGCAGTGGGTTTCCGAATGTGCCTTTGATTTGAAGAAAGGGCTATATCAACTATAATCCATCTCTACTTGTCCGACAGTTTGCCTATGCTTTGAGAGTTCCACCAAAGGATGAGGAGGTGCAGGAATCTCTGTACCTCACCGGTCTTCTAGAGGGGGATATGTTATCTAAGCTTTAGCATGCCTGGAATGATATCAGTAGATGAGGGAAGTCATTGTTGGGGAAAAGTAATAGCCAAGCTTACGTTCTGTATGTGACCTGGATCAGGACCAGAGCAGAGACTATAGGGATGCCTTTTCCACCTGCTAAGCAAGAATGCCCTCCAGTGGTGGAAGAGCCTACTACCGTGCCTATTCAGTAGTATAATCAGGTGTTAGTTTAGAGAAAAGAGCTGAAAAAGGCTAATGAAGAGTTAGAGAAAGAGTTGGCACATATCAGAAGCGAGAGAAACGAAGCCGTCCACTCCTTCAAGAGGCAAACAGAGTTGGTGAACAGGTTAGGTACGGACTTGACTAAGCAGATAACTGATCGTGAGCGTTTGGGTCTGGACTTCAAATCTGTCAATGACGTACTGGCCACTAAGAAGCAGCACTTGGATGAAGCATACCGAAGAATATCCAAGTTTAATCAGCAGTGGAACGCCACCATAGCCAACAACAAAGAGAGGGAGCATAAATTGAAGCAACAGATCTCCAAATTGAAGGCTCAGGTGAAGGCTAGTGAGAAGAGGTTTGATGAGGAAACCGCTCGTAGATATGCCGCTGAAGACATGCTGAATAAAGCTCTCGCTAACTTGAAAGATCGCAAGCAGAGGTTCGAGTCTAAGAAGTGAAAGTTAGAAGATTGCTTTGGCCAGGGAGCGTGGGAAGATTCAGTTGAGGGTCTCCAGTGTACTATTATGCAGAGAGAGTTTCTTGTTGAGGGGTTACTCACTCGACCTGATCACCCTGAGACCAGAGAGTTGCTAGAGGAGTTTCGTTCCCGCTATCGCACTTGATTATCTTTGTAGCTCTTTGTATTTTTATGATTCTTGCTGTAGGCTGACCATCACCAGGCCTGTTGGTTGAGGTCATGCTATTGATTCCCATTGTATTCATTGACCTTGTACTACTGCTCTGTTGGCCCATATATATATGAGATGTTATTTCAGTGACTAGATCCGGACTTCTGGTTATCAACACTTGCACTCGGGCACTCGAATCGGGGGGAAAATCTCCCTAACGCACAGACACACGTTTACATCTGCATAAATCATTCGCATAACAGGTATCTTGTACTGTTCTCCTAACCCTTTGTTGATGCAGGTTTCAGGATTGCCGACCAGTGTATTCATCGCTACTCTACTAGGAGCAACTGTAAGAAAGCCATGGACCAGATGCAGACTGAGATGCAAGAGATGCGCGACCGAATGGCGCAGTTCATGCAGATGATGGAAACTGTGGCCAAAGGCAAGGAGCAGCTGCAGACTCTGGTGCAACCTCTCATTGCTAGGGTTGACAGTCAGGGTGTGCTGCATGGTGGAATTGCTACTGATCCTCCTCACGGTGAAAATCTCCAAGCTGGGGATGTTGTACCAGTGGTTGTCCTCAATGCGGCTGAGAATAGTAACCGAGTTGGGAACAGAAATGTGACTGGAAATGGAAATGGACATGGGGAAACTAATGGTAATATTGGTAATGCTGGGTTCAATGTTGGAACTGGGAATGCTAGTTTTGGTGCTGGGAATACTGGTATGGGTTTTGGTGTCGGCAACTCCGGTTTTGGTGGTAATCAAGGCTATGGTAATCAGGGTTATGGAAATCAGGGTTACGACAATCAGGGCTTCGGTAACGCAGGTTTCGGCAATGTAAGCCACAATGGTGTTGGAATGGGTGCTCACAATGTTGGTTTTGGGCCAGGCGCTGGAAATCAGGGTTTTGGTAACATGGGGTATGGTCCCAGGATCAATCAGGCTGGTTTTGGTACCAATACTGCTTATGTTGAGTATGGTAATGAGGATTCTCACTGGGGCGAAGATCGCCAGGAAGATGCTTTCCCTCCTCTAGGCAGGGATCGTGAGATGCCTATTGACAATGATAGAAGGTTCAGGTTGTTGGAAGAACAGATGAGGAATCTTGCTAATCAAAACTCCACGGGGCTAGACGTGGCTAACATGGGATTGGTCCCTGGCTTGAGGGTAACGATCAAATTCAAAGCGCCCACATTTGACAAGTATAAGGGGGATACTTGCCCGAGAGTTCACGTGCGATCTTACTATCGGAGAATGTCCGCCTACTCTGATGACGAGAAGATGCTGATGCATTTTTTCCAGGACAGCTTGTCAGGACCGTCATTGGAATGGTACATGGGGTTAGAGCCAACTCAAATTGGTAGCTGGAAGGAGTTAGTAGAAGCTTTTGTCAAGCACTACCAATACAACAACGACCTTGCGCCAAACAGGGTCCAACTCCAAAATCTCTCTCAGAAGAATAACGAGAGTTTCAAAGAGTACGCCCAGAGGTGGCGTGAGCTAGCTGCCAGGGTGCACCCACCCATGGTAGAGCGGGAGTTGGTGGACATGTTTGTGGGCTCTTTCTCTGGGTTGTACTATGACAGGCTTATCAATTGTACGACGACTAATTTTTCCGAGTTGATCCTTTTGGGGGAACGTATCGAGAATGGTGTTAAGATTGGTAAGATTCAAGCGGGTGAGTCAACCTCGGCTGGAGGTGGTAAAAAGGCTTTTGGGAACAAGAGAAAGGGGGATACTAATTCAGTATGCAGCTCCCGGAGAAGGGATAGAAGTCGAAATTGGCACAGGCAGCAGGTCGCCAGTGTGACAATTCCTGTACCTCAACAGCAACCACAACAGCCACAACAGCAACAAGGATGACAGAACGCTGCTCCACAGAGATATCAAGGTCGAGATAGGGCTGTGAAAAGAGTCTTTGATGCACCTCCGTTACCGTATGCTCAGCTTCTTCCAACTTTGTTACAGTTGCAGCTTGTTGAGAAAAGGACGCTAGCTCCGCCGAAAGGCACGCCTCCTTATGGGTATGACGCTAATGCACATTGCGATTTCCACTCAGGGGCACCCAGTCATACCATCGAGAATTGTCAAGCGTTCAAACACAAGGTGCAAGATTTGATAGATAGCAAAGCTATAAACTTTGGTAATGAGGCACCCAACATTGAGAAGAATCCGATGCCAGCTCACGGATCTGCTCAAGTGGGTGCAATTTTGGAGGATGCTAGTCTGAATCTGATTATGAAGGTGGATGAATTTAAAACGCCTTTGGGTTATGTCAAGAGCAGATTACTGAAAGGGGGGGTGTTCCCTGGTTGTAATGCTGGGTGTATTGATTGTTTTGCCCAGCCTGAGGGTTGTAATAACTTGAGAAGAGGTATTCAAAGGCTGATCGACGAGGGTACGCTGCAATTTGATCGCACTGCTGAAGAAAATCCTGTTGAGGCAATGGCTGAAGAGCAGGGTGAAGTTGCAACGATTACAATACTGTTCAAAACTGTCACGATATCGGCACCTCCCAAGAGGCCGACTATCACGATAACCAAAGCAGGGCCCATTCCGTACGAGAGTACTAAAGCCATCCCCTGGAATTATGGGGCGAAAGTTTACTGCAATGGGGAGAAGATTAGCCTGCCAAGCCCGCCTGTAGGGTCTGTTGATAACCTTGTGGGGGCAGGGGGCATAACCCGTAGTGGTAGAATCTTTACGTCGCCAAAAGTAGAAGCTGAGAGAATTGCAAAGGGGAAAGGTAAAGTCAATGAGGAAGGACCTTCTCAAGAGAAGGAAAAAGAGGCTTTGACCAAAGATGTAGAGGAGTTCATGAGATTAATTTGGAAGAGCGATTACAAAATTGTCGATCATCTGCAGCAGACGCCTTCCAAAATATCAATCTTGTCATTGCTGCTTTGTTCGGAGGCTCACCGGAACGCGTTGTTGAAAGCTCTGGACGCTGCCTATGTACCCCAGGAGATATCTGTGAATCAACTCGAATGAGTGATTGCGCACGTAAATGCAGGGCATGACCTTGGCTTTACTGATTTTGATTTGACACCCAGGGGTCGCAACCATAACAGTGCGTTGCATATTTCTGTTGAGTGTAGGGGCACTGTTATGTCTCACGTCCTTGTTGACAATGGCTTATCCCTAAACGTATTGCCCAAGAAAGCATTGCTGAAGCTAGATACCCGAGGTGTAATCTGCACGCCCAGTGACTTGGTTGTGAGAGCTTTCGATGGGACGAGAAGGTCCGTATTCGGAGAATTGACTTTGCCGATCCAGGTCGGTCCAGAAGTGTTTGATACTGTGTTCTACATCATGGACATACAGCCAAATTATAGCTGTTTGCTTGGACGACCGTGGATCCATGCTGCATGGGCGGTGACATCGACGTTACACCAGAAACTTAAGTATGCGGTCAGTGGTAGCATTGTCACCATATGTGGGGAGGAACACATTCTGGTCAGTCACCTGTCATCGTTTAAATATGTCGAAGTGGATGGTGAGATCCATGAGACATTGTGCCAAGCCTTTGAAAGGATGCAGATCAGAGATAAATCTCCTGTCATAAGCAGTGGGCCAGAAGTGGCTATGTCGTCATACAAGGAAGCCCAAGCGGTGGTGCAGGCTGGTGAGACCAAAGGTTGGGGGAAAATTCTGGAGATTCCTGTTAAGCAGGACAAGTTCGGCTTAGGGTACCGCCCATCGTCGTCATCTGCATCACAGAGCAAGTCAAAGTTCAAAGGGCCGATTGTGTTCACTCCGGGGGGAGTCAGTTTTGAGCAGGTCAACGCTGTGTCTTACAGTGAAGAAGGCGATAGCGACTGCGATATGGATTCGTGGATTAAGCCCAGCGAGCCAGGATGAAGCCTATGCAACTGGTCTATCCAGGACTTTATTCAAGTGACGCCGAAACAGTAATGCCTTGTTTTTTTCGATTATTGTACAATCCTATGTTCTACCCGGGGCATAGCGATCTTATTTAAGGGCCTACTTGTTTATGTGTATGCTTCATTTTTAATCATTAAATAAAGGCGCTTTCCTCATGCAAATTTTGTGATCCCTGTTTTTCTTTTTTTTATTTTTACAATAAATTGGCGATGTGGTTGTATGCTTCGTTTGCATATCATTTGAAGCATTTAACCTTTTCTCTTGCAGGATGGTCCATATTTCAGATGACACCGACCAAGAAATCCCTATGACTTGCTTCGACTTTGATCACCCGATATTCCAAGTCGAGGAAGAGATTGTTGAGGACGACGATTTACCAGAAGAGCTGACTCGTCTTTTGAAACAAGAAGAGAGAATCATGCTGCCTCATTAGGAGGATATCAAGGTCATTAATTTGGGTTTGGAAGAAGTTATCAGGAATGTCCGGATAGGGGCTACACTGCAAAGTGATATCAAGCAGAGACTTGTCGAGATGCTCGAGAGTATAGTGACATCTTTTCTTGGTCTTATGAAGATATTCCTGGGCTAGATACTGATATTGTGGTTCACCGCTTGCCATTGCGTGAAGACTGTCCGCCGGTCAAGCAGAAACTCAGGAGAACTAAACCAGATACGGCCGTAAAGATTAAAGAGGAAGTACAGAAACAGTGGGATGTTGGTTTCCTGGTTGTTACAACTTACCCTCCTTGGGTCGCCAATATAGTACCTGTACCAAAGAAAGATGGTAAGGTGCGGATGTGCGTTGACTATCGGGATCTGAACAAGGCGAGCCCTAAGGATGACTTCCCGCTTCCTCATATTGACGTGTTGGTCGACAACACTGCTCAATTCTCTGTGTTTTCCTTCATGGACGGCTTTTCGGGTTATAATCAGATTAAGATGGCGCCGGAGGATATGGAGAAAACAACTTTTATTACCCCGTGGGGAATGTTCTGCTACAAAGTGATGCCCTTTGGTTTAAAGAACGCGGGGGCAACATATCAACGTGCTATGACGATACTCTTTCATGACATGATGCATAAAGAGATTAAGGTCTATGTTGACAATATGATTGCCAAATCCCAGACGGAGGAAGAGCATCTGTTGAATCTCTTGAAATTGTTTGAAAGGCTTAGGAAATTCAGGCTGAGGCTGAATCCTAATAAGTGCACCTTCGGGGTGAGATCTGGTAAGCTACTGGGGTTCATTGTTAGCGAAAAAGGAATAGAGTTTGATCCAGCTAAAATAAAAGCAATACAAGAAATGTCAGCGCCAAAAACAGAGAAAGAGGTTCGTGGTTTTTTAGGGAGGTTGAACTACATTGCCCGATTCATATCTCACCTAACTGCCACGTGTGAGCCAATGTTTAAATTGTTGAAAAAGGATCAGGCAATTGTTTGGAATGAAAATTGTCAGAAGGCGTTTGAAAAAATAAAAGAATACTTGCAGGAACCTCCGATTTTGATACCACCAGTAGCTAGGAGACCACTGATCATGTACTTGACGGTTCTTGAGAATAGTATGGGTTGTGTTCTCGGTCAACATGACGAGACTGGACGAAAAGAGCATGCGATCTACTACTTGAGTAAAAAGTTCACAGGCTGTGAGTCCTGTTACTCAATGCTTGAAAAGACGTGTTGTGCACTTGCCTGGGTTGCCAAACGTCTAAGACAATACATGCTAAACCATAAAAACCATGTTGATTTCGAAGATAGATCCGATCAAATACGTCTTTGAAAAGCAGGCACTTTCCGGAAGGATTGCCCGATGGAAGATGGTACTGACAGAGTATGATATACAATATGTTTCGCAAAAGGCTACCAAAGGTAGCGTACTGTCAGAGTACCTGACTGAGCAACCAATCGATGATTACCAGCCGATGAAGTTTGATTTTCCTGACAAGGATATCATGTACTTAGAGATGAAAGATTGCGATGAGTCGTTGCATGGTGAAGGTCCTGAGTCGGGTTCCCAATGGCAATTAATTTTTGACGGTGCTGTGAATTCATATGGAAGTGGAATTGGGGCAATCATTACGACTCCCCATGGGACGCACATTCTGTTCACTTCCAGATTGACCTTTCCAGTTACCAATAATGAAGTTGAATATGAGGCGTGTATCATGGGTCTCGAGGAGGCTATTGATTTAAGGATTAAGAGTCTTGATGTGTATGGAGATTCTGCACTAGTCGTGAACCAGATCAAGGGTGAATGGGAGACCCGTCAGCCCAATCTGATATCATATATGAATTATGCAAGGAGACTGTTGCCTTTCTTTGACCGGGTAGAGTTTCATCATGTGCCACGGGCAGAAAATCAGATGGCTGACGCTCTTGCGACATTGTCTTCCATGTACAAGGTTAACTTTTGGAATGAGGCTCCCAGAATAGTTATCTCTCGCCTTGATAGGCCCGCCTTCATATTCTCCATTGAGGAAGCTTCCGATGGCAAGCCGTGGTATTTTGATATCCAGAATTTCCTAAAGAACCAAGAGTATCCGACTGGGGATTGGCTGGCAATTTCTACTTAAATCCAGATGGTGTTCCGTATAGGAGAGACTATGATTTGGTGCTTTTGTGATGTGTTGATGAGAAAGAAGCTAATCTACTTATGGAGGAGGTCCACGAGGGAACCTTTGGCACGCACGCCGATGGATACGCTATGTCTCGAAAGTTATTATGGGCAGGGTATTATTGGCTTACGATGGAAAGAGATTGCTTCAAGTTTGCAAAGAAGTGACATAAATGTCAAATTTATGCAGACAAGATTCAAGTGCCGCCGAGCACTTTGAACGTTATGGCGTCCCCGTGGCCTTTCTCCATGTGGGGCATCGATATGATTGGAAAAATTGAGCCCACCGCATCCACTGGACACCGGTTCATCTTGGTAGCTATCGATTACTTCACCAAATGGGTTGAAGCAGCATCTTACACTAATATCACCAAGCAAGTGGTAGCCCGGTTTATCAAAAAGGATATCATCTGTTGATACGGCATCCCCGAAAGGATCATTACTGACAATGATTCGAACCTGAATAACAAAATGATGAAGGAATTGTGCCAGAATTTCAAGATTGAGCATCATAATTCATCTCCCTATCGGCCCAAGATGAATGGCGCTATTGAGGCAGCCAATAAAAACATCAAGAAGATAGTTCAGAAGATGGTTGTGACATACAAAGACTGGCACGAGATGTTGCCCTTCGCATTGCACGGTTATCGTACGACGGTACACACATCAACCGGGGAAACACTTTTCTCACTGGTGTATGGTATGGAGGTTGTCCTACCATTAGAAGTTGAGATTCCTTCCTTGAGAGTATTGCTCGACGTCCAACTTGATGAGGCAGAGTGGGTGAAGAATAGACTGAATCAGCTCAGTTTGATGGATGAGAAGAGACTTGCATCTATCGCATATGGTCGGTTATACCAGAGCCGGATGAAGAAAGCTTACGATAAGAAGGTGCGCCCTCGAAGCTTTCAGATGGGCGATCTTGTGCTAAAGAAGATTCTCCCACCACAATCTGATCATAGGGGCAAATGGACTCCCAACTATAAAGGTCCATACATTGTGTGAAAGGTCTTCTCCGGAGGAGCCTTACTGTTGTCCACCATGGATGGCGAAGATTTTTCATCCCCTGTGAACTTGGACGCAGTTAAAAAATACTTTGCTTAAAAAGAGACCCGCTGGACAGAAAAAAGAGAGTCCAGGCAAAAATGGGGCATCCCGGTGAACCAAAAAGAAAAAGAAAAGGTTGGGGCAAAAATTAGGGATAAAAATTGAAAAGATGTACACCTGCGAAGTCGAAAACCTGAGAAGGCGACTTCGGCAAAAAAAGGATGGCGAAGATTTTTTATGCAAGCTTGAGAAGTCACCATAGTCATCAGGAAGAGGGTTGGGTTCTTGAGAAGTTCAGTTGTTTGTATGTGGTTAATCTCCTAATCTGGGGACCAATTGAAGATCATCAGTGGATTGTGAGGCCTTGATCAAGGAGAGAGTGTGTGGATAGAGCTCATATAGTGTCTTGAGGGTCATGGTGGAGCTCAATCAAGTCATTGTGTCAAGTGTGAAGAGCCACAGTTGAAGGTGTTGCAACTAGGGTTTTCATCTGAATTACCCTAAGTCAATTGTGCAATTGAAGAGGATCAAAGCTCATTTTTTGAGTCTTTGCAATCAAGGATAGTTGTGTTGATATACATGAGATGATAGTCCAAGATCTATGCAAGAAAAGTTCACAGTGTGAGGAGTTGCTAAATTAGGGTTCTTAGGGTAAAATCCCCTATTTAGTGCCTAACTTCAAGACCACTTATCTCAAGATGCAAGTTTCATCTCCACTTTTGGCCAACATGAAACTTGTATAGCATGCTTGTAGCTTTAATTTTAGTACTATAAGTCCTCCATGGGATTTATAGAACTCAAGTTATGGTCCAGACAAGTTACAGGTCATCTGAGGAATGTGAAATTTGTCTGTGAAAGTTCACCAACTTCTAAGGAGCTTTTGACCCAGAAGGGTGTTTCTCTTGAACTTTTGGCCAACATGGAAGTTGTAGGTATTGATCTTAGCTTTCCAAATTGTACTAGAAGTCTTCCATATGATTTGTATAACTCAATTTATGAGGTTTACAAGTTAGGGGTATTTTGGGAAAGTAAGATTATAGGTCATTTGGCATTATAGGTCATTTTCTCCATCTTGCAAGCTTCAAATTCAATTTTGTTCAACATAAAACTTTCTCAAAATGATGTTTTTAGGTCAACCATATACTCATGATGAATTGATTTGGATTTAGGTGAGACTTGGTTTGAGAAATTTTCCAAAAGGAAGAATTAAAAGGCATTTAATGGAAAAATTCATGATTAATTCATTTGTGCTCAAAATGGACCATATGAATACTCATTTTGATTAGAAAAAACATTCTAAGCACTTTGGAATTTTTAGAATTTCCATTTGAGGTCAATTTCATGGTGATATGGTTTGTTACTTCACAAGTAAGCCACACTTCATAATTTGATTATGGGATGGATCAAGCTCCTTAAGCACTCTAAACTCTCTCACCAGATCACAAGGGAAAGATTGGAAACTTCTGGGAGAAGTTTGAAGCCAAAACATGGGTTCTCCATGGTTGTTTTTGTGAAGGAAATTTGAAGATTGGATTTTCTGTTTTGGGCCTCAATTGGACCTCAAAAGCCCACAAACTAGTTGTATTTAAGTTCTGTGAGAGATTTTGCTCCATTTTGGTGACCAATTCGTGCTGGAAGCAGAGATAACAAGTTGAGTTTCAAGAGCTCCAAGTGAAGTCGTGATTTCCATTTCAAGCCAGATCCAAGCAAATTGAAGTTACAAACGCGTTCCTCATCAAGCATTGAAGCGATCTGCAGTGTTTTGAAGTTAGAACTGTGTTCTAGATACCTCAATTCAGAGCTCAAAGTCAGGTATGTAACCTTCAAATTTACACTGATTATAGCATGATCTAGGCATGATTAGTATGTGGATAGGCTTTGGTTTGAATCATAGATGAAATCTGGATCATTATTTGGTTGATTAGAGACAAATTAGGTGATGACATAATTTTTGTTGAGGTTCGTTTCTCCTTGATCTTGAGGCTTTGATGCAATTGGAATAGCATGTGATGATCAGTGATAGATGAGGATTACATCTGTACCAATAGTTTGAATTTTGGTGAGAGTTCAGATTGAAGTGAATTTTAGGATCTGCTTCGGGTTTCAAATTCTAGTAGGATTTAGAGGATTTAGATGTTATATTTGAGATCAGGAGGAAATTTGGAGTGAGATGATGTTAAGTTTGTTTAGTTTTCGTCACCTATAAATGCTTACTCGCCGGAGAAGAAGGCTGAGGACCACCGGACCACCACCGAAACAGTTTCCCTCCATCTGAGTTTGAATTGGAGAAGATGAAGGATGAGTGTTGGATCTGGCTGAAACTTTGACAAAGTCACCTCATCGTGTGGCTGTGTTTTATTCTGAGGATTTGAACTTTTGAATGTGAAGCGCACCGTTTCATTAATTGACCTGGAAGCTATGTGGCGTGTGAGTTGGATAGCCTGAGAGCCTTTAGATCAGTTTACTGAGTCAATCCATCCAACGCGTGTGATATTTTCTGGCTTATTTGATTTTCTTAATTCATTTTCTTTTATTTTAATTCCTTTTTTCTACTTTAATTCATGTTAATTTCATTATTTGTCAGGAAAATATTCTAAAAATATCTCCATGCTCCTCTCTTCATTTGTGATTTTTCTATGCTGTTAGATTTAATTTTTGTTGATTTTGCAATTTAATTTGATTTTTCTCATTTTATTAAATTCTTTAATTTTGCATAATTGATACATGCTTTTGTTTATTTTTGTTTGATCAATTGGTATGGAATCTTGACCTAAATTTTTGCTAGGTTGTTGATTAGAGATGTATGTTCCATCAGGAATTTTCTCATGATTTTTAGATAATCATAGATTCTGTTTTGGATTAGGGTTTTAGAGCTTTCCCTTTCATGGTTTCCTTTTGACACTTTTTAATTTAGGATTTTATTAGTTGCCTTAGAAATTGAGGTAGGCTCTGATATTTGGACTATAGGTTCTTAACATTTGCATGTTCCCTTAGGAAAATTTATAGATTTTTAGAATCTAGTTTGCTATTTTAGATAGAATTTATAATTAGGTTGTTCAATTTGTGCTCCTAGCTTGGTGCTTGTTTTGTATTGCCTTCAATGGTGGCTTTTGGTGCATGATGAGCTGGTGATTCTTCTTGGATGATGTTATGGGCATGTTGTAGCTTCTGTGGAGTTGATTGTGGAGCTTGGCTTGGAGTTATCTTTTACTTTTGGTAGCTTTCTTGTAGCTTATAGGAATTAGAGTTTAGGAAAGAGCTTAGAAGTAGTTTTCTTTCTTCCTCAAACATGGATTGCTTTGACTGCTTTCCATTCTCATCCTATGATTCAAGGTCCCTATGTGAAAGCCTCATCTTTCCTTTGGAAGGATGTGTGGCATTTTACAAGAGGTAGAACCTTTGAGGATGCCTTTCTCAGATGACTGGTTGAGTGTCTGGTAGGATTCCTTTGGTTTCCTTCCTGCTTCCCATCACTAATCCAATATTCTTGATGTTACCTCTCTTCTCTTGTGTTGGAGCTTGTGGAAGCATGGTGATGAATACTTCTCTTGAAGATTGCTTGAATGGTTTGCTTGCAGCTGTTTGTTTGTTTGCTGCTTTTCTGCTTTGCTGTTGAGCTTTTTGTCTGCTAGTTTGTCTGTTGTAGTTTCTGACTACTCTGCTTTGCTTGTGTGATTGATTGACTGTGTGTTGCATTAGTAATAGGCTTCATGTAGATGATCATAGGCCTAATATCATCCTAAGGGTTGAGCTTCTCCCCTTGCTTGTATTGCATTAGATGTTGAGTGGGACTCCTTCTGCTTGTTTTTTTACTATGTGGCTTTGCTTACTGGTATTTGGTAGAGCTCAGCTCCCTTGCCTGTGTGATGTGTGGCCTTTGTGCCTTGTTTGTTTAGAAGTTGAGCTTGGCTCCTTCTGCTTGTGTGCTTACAGCATTTTCTTTACAGTAATTTCTTTTCAGTTATTTCTTTTGCTGTTTGTTTCCTTTGCCATGTTCCCCTAGGAACTCTGACTTCTCTTGTTCAAGAGAAGTTATGACATACATTAGGGTTCTAACCATGCATGATAACATTAGTTAGCTTCCCTCCTAACCTCAACCATAGGTTCAATCTTGCATGACAACTTTAGGATTGGATCAGTTCCCCTTTAGTGCGTCGTTTCTCTTCTCATCTGCAAACAAAAATCAAAATACAGTAATAAAGGTTAATTGACATTGTATGTTACGAGCCTTAAGCTACTTGATAAAGGATTGTTGGAGAGTTTCTTTTCAACAGTCTGGATGTTTAGTATGACACCCTTTAGGTGACATGCGACGCATTCATTCTCAGGTCATAGTCTCTAGTGTGATATCAGTTGCAAACATCCATAAAAGACACTTCTCTAAAAAACAGAAAACAAAGATCAAACTCTTTTTGTCCTCTTGGACCTTTAATTCTTGAAAACCTTTTTCAGAAGGAGAGTTTTGTTAACTCCCAGTTCTACCGCGAACGGTAAATGCCTAAGTCTCCGTCGAGCGAGCTGCATAAACCAACTGCTGGAACCGTCTGTTAACCCTACTCGGATAAAAAAGACAAACCTGTGTCTCTCGTGTCCCGAACTATGTTTGCTCTGATCTTTCATGCTGTGTGAAAGTACGTAGGCACAAGATGCGATATCTTGGCGAGCAACCTTTCCCCGTAGTTAGGCGAACTACGTTGACTCTGATTTCTCGTTCCAGACGGGAATACGTAGGCATAAAGTGCGACGCTTTGCCGAGTCATTTTATTTTATTTTCAGACCAGACCTTTAGTGTAGATAGATGTAACAAAACCGTCAGATAAACACAACAAGCGTGGATCCCATCGAGTACGATGGACGTGAGGGGTGCTAATACCTTCCCCTTGTGTAACCGACTCCCGAATCCAGACAATGGTTGCGATGACCTTGTTTTATACCTTTTGCGTCAGGTTTTTCCGATCGTTCCCTTTCCCGTTCTGAGGGATAAATAACGAAAGGTGGCGAATCTTCTATCTTGCCGGCCTCGTTTTTCGCAGTAGCGACAGACAGTACCCGCATATGTTATGACAATAGATGAAGAAACTGATGAGAAACCGTGGTTCCACGACATCAAAAACTTTCTTCAAAATCAAGAATATCCAGCTGACGCATCCAGAATTGACAAAAGAGCCATACGAAGATTATCGGCTAAATTCTTCATCAGCAATGGTATCTTGTACAAAAGGAACCACGACATGGTTTTACTCCGATGTGTCGATGAAAAAGAGGCAAATCTCATAATGACTGAAGTGCACGAGGGAACGTTCGGTACCCATTCCAACGGCCACGCCATGGCTAAGAAAATCTTAAGAGCAGGCTACTTTTGGTTAACTCTGGAGACGGACTGCATCCTCTTCGCTCAAAAATGCCATAAATTCCAGGTCTATGCCGACAAAGTGCATGTCCTGCCACATCCTCTCAATGTGATGACGTCACCATGGCCTTTTGCAATGTGGGGCATAGATATGATTAGGGCAATAGAGCCAAAAGCTTCCAATGGCCATCGCTTCATCCTTGTTGTAATTGATTACTTCACCAAATGGGTGGAAGCAGCATCGTATGCGAACGTGAGAAAGCAAGTAGTCGCTCGCTTCATCAAAAAGGAAATCATCTGTCGATACGGTATTCCTAACCAGATCATTACTGACAATGGGTCAAATCTAAACAACAAAACAATGAAGGAACTCTGTGATGATTTCAAGATCAAGCATCACACTTCGTCCCCCTACAGACCCAAGATGAATGGCGCAGTTGAAGCTGCAAATAAAAATATCAAGAAAATAGTGCAGAAGATGGTCATAACCTACAAGGATTGGCACGAGATGTTACCATTTGCTTTACACGGATACCGAACATCAGTGCGAACTTCAACAGGGGGAACTCCCTTTTCCTTAGTATATGGGATGGACGTTGTGCTGGCCATCGAAGTCAAAATACCTTCTCTAAAGATCTCGATGGAGGTCGAGCTTGAGGAAGACGAATGGATAAAAGAAAGGTTCGACTCATTGAATCTCATTGACGAGAAAAGAATGACGGCCATGTGTCATAGTCAGATCTATCAGAAAAGAATGGTAAGAGCATTCAACAAGAAGGTTCGTCCCAAAGAGTATAGGGAAGGAGAGCTTGTGCTTAGAAAAATCCTACCAACTCAAAAGGGCATGCGCGACAAGTGGATGCCCAACTATGATGGCCCTTTCGTTGTAAAAATTGTCTTCTCTAGAGGATCTCTAATTCTTGAAACCATGGATGGCGAACAACTCAAGTATCCCATCAACTCAGATGCAGTGAGAAAGTACTATGCCTGAATGCAGAAAACCTAGAAGGGTGATGCAAGTTTTTCAGCAAGATGGAAGTCCAAGGTTTGAAAGCTGACAAATGCTGAGGGTAAAGTCTCGCGAAAGGTGTTAGAAGAAAGATCAACGTATGTCATTCTCGTCAGAAGCAGCGAAGCAAATGAATGGATAGTTAGGAGGACTGGATTATTATTGGATTCTGTAACCCTTTCTGTTTGCCATTTTTTCCAAATGTATAAATTTCCCACGGCTTTGCCCTTTGTAAAGTTCTTGTCTATCAATAAAATCAGATTTTGGCCAATCATTGTTATGATCTTCTGTTTTTGTTATGCAATTTCACTTATTTGTTAATAAGGATTTTTTTCGAAAAGCAAAGTGTTTTGAAAAACTTAAATTTTGTTTTAAAAAGAAAACACGATTTGACAAAACGATTGAAGAGCTCTAGAGGTAATATGATAACATTACGCAGTTCTCAAAAGTTGTGAAAGTCTGCTGTCACCTTTGACCAAACTAGATGCGTCCGACAGCAATTCCTGCTCTTAAGCCAAGACTTCTCCTCTACAGGATTGCGAAGATTCTATCTGAGAAGATTGTTATCTACTCCAAAAGAAAGTGTCGCCTAACTTGAAGTAATTGAGACTCAGCGTGACGAGTTCTCTCTGTGTTTTCCTTGTTTTGCGTTCTTTTTTTCAGCGAGTCGGTCTGCATTTTACATACATCATCATACCAGTATACGCCTTTGTTTGCATTTTGGTTTTGGTCTCTGTTTGTCTGGCTGTTGCCTTTGAGATCCTTTGGTCATCACCTCTCTCTCTTTGATCCTTTACAACAGTTTCGCTTCGAAGTTGACATCCCGAAATTACTATCTTTTCTGGGAAGCTAGTGGTGACTAGCAGTATCCGATTTACAGAAATGGGTGGTTGTTACCAATGTTTATCTCTGATCTGGTCGTCACCAATAATCTTTGAAAGTCTAGTAGTTACTAGCATTTGTTTAGAACCAATTATGTTTGGTGTCTCGATTTGGTCGTCACCAACAATTTTCCAAACCCAGTTGTCACTGATTCTGTTATAAAGCCAACCAATCGTTATTGGAGTCCTTTTGATTCGGTCATTACCAATCTTTGCTAAAATCTAGTGGTTACTAGTATTTCCTCTTAAAACCAATGGTCATTGGTATTTGAATTGGTCGTCACCAGAATTCCCTAAAAGTCCAATAATTATTGGCATCGCCTGGAACCAGTCGTTATTGGTACCTTTTGATTTAGTTATTACCAGTCTTTCTGAATCTAGTAGTTACTAGTATTACCTTCAAATTCAATTGTTATTGGTGCCTTTTGATTCGGTTATTACCAATCTTCTAAGTCTAGTGGTCACTAGCATTGTTTGGAAAGTCTAGTGTTTACTAGCATTACCCTGAACCAGTTGTTGTTGGTATGCCTGATTTGGTTGTCACCAGTTGGCCTAAGTACACTAGTTATAGCATCGCTTAAATCGGATTGTTATCATCACTTCGGTCTGGTTGTTACCAAACTCTTTGAAAATACAATAGTTATTGGTCTCCTTGGACTCGATCGTTACCAATCTCTCCAGTTAAATCTAGTGGTTACTAGCATTATCCAGAATCAATTGTTATTGGTATATCCTGATTTGGTCATCACCAGTCCCCTCTAAGTCCAGTAGTTACTGGAATTATTTGAAAACTAATAGTTATTAGTCGGTTGTTAGCAATTCCCCTAGCCAAAGTCCTGTTGTTTTATCAATATGGTTTGGAATACCCAATTGTAATTGGAGCTTCGATTTGGTCGTCACCATATCCCCAGGAAGTCTAGTGGTATTTAGCACTTTTTGGAAACCGCTTGATGGATTGGTCATCACCATCCTCCCCAGTAAGTCTAGTTGAAGCTAACACCACTTGAAACTATTTGTTGTTCTGGTCGTCACCGGTTTCCCCATTTGAAGCTTTTGCTTTCCCAGTCGGAGAACTAGTGGATACTGGCCTCCCCGGCGCGTCCGGTCTTGTTTCTAACCTTTTCCTGAAGATCCCGTTTGAACTCTTCGTTATAGGAAATTTCTCGTCTGGTTATCCCCAGCGAGGTTCGTGTCTCTATTCCGTCTTTTCCCCCGGTGAAGTTGTGTTTCCCCAGTGGATTTGTTCCCCAGCAAAGTTTTCCCCAGGGGGTTTCTTCCCCAGTGAGGCTTGCGTTTCTTTTCTTTTGTTTTCCCAATGAAGAATTGCCTTTCTCCCCGGTGAGCTTCCTCATCTGGTTATCCCCAGTGAGGTTTGTGTCTCCTCTCCCCAATGAAGATGTGTCTTCCCTGGTGGAATTTGTGTTCCCTGTGTGAAAGATTCCCTTGAACAGCATCTTTAGTCATGTTTGAACTATTTTGCTTACTTTGCCTAGAATCCTTCCCCAGTGTGTTGGGTCCTTCGTGAGTGGTCACTCGTCGTATCGTTGTTCTTTTATATTTACTCGCATGTCTGCATCTGTCTTGCATTCAAGCATCATAAAACACCATTTAGATTCATGGCATGTTTGCATTCGTCCTTTTGCATACCATCAGATCTAAGGGACAAAATTTATGGTTTGCTATATTTAAATACCTTTCACTGCGATTCTATGAGGATTGCCATCTCTCATTACCATCTAGTGAAGATATTTAAATAGGGGCATCTGTTGCACCCCAAATTTTGATCCCTTAGATCCTCATCATCATTCTAGGATCATATTCATTTAATTAACTAACCTTAACCCATTTCAAGTTTATCTTTGTCAAGATGTAGATGAATCAAGGTTCCGTACCGTCAAAATCGAGGCTTCGATGGTTTGATCAATCAATGTTTTGGATTGATTCAACTTTAAACAAGATCAAGAATACCACATTAGGTCAAGTATGAATCCAATTTGAGGTGGTCACCCAAGAATTGAGAACAGTGCAGTTCAAGATACCCGATTAGGGTTTTCGATCAGGAAAAGTCAACAGTAGTTTGACTTTTGATTTAAAAAGTGTTTCAATAGTGGGATCATGGTCCATTAAGTTCCTGTGGCAGTAAAGTCTATCCAAAGAGTTTCAAGTCCTCAGAATATCCGGATCATCAACAGTCGACTCGGTAGTCACCGATTGATCAAACGGTTGACCGAAAAGTCAACTCTTCAAAAATAAAGAATTTGACTTCAAGATGTGAATAAAAAATGTTCCTTATGTCATATTACACCTTCCCATAAAATTTCATGACTATTGGATCAAGGGTTAGGAAGTAATTGCAAAAGTCGGGAATTAGGGTTTCAAAAGGGGCAAGACCATAACTCCTCAACCACACATCCAAATGAAGTGGTTCAAAGCTCATTAGAAATATCTAGAAAAGTCCTACAAAAGTATCAAAGTGGTTCATGATAAAAAAATTGCATAGATTTGGAGTTATTGCAAAATTCATTTTAAGAAGGGAAAATAACTTAGAAAATTTTCACTTTTAAGCATAATTTTTCAGCAAATTGGAAGGGTTTTTCAACCTAGTTCCATATAGAATTTGGAAATATCAAAAACATGAAAGTTGTAGATCTACTTGAGGGATTTCTAAATTGAGGTAGAACTCTTCAATAGAATTTGTGAACAAAAAGTTATGGTTCATGGAAGTTAGGGCTGCCACACTTGAAGTCACCACTTCAACACTTCCCAAAATTCAAAATTCACAACTTGAGCTATCCTCAACCCATGGATCATGTTCTATTTTGATATTATGAGGCTTAGATGATGCAAAATCGTGAAGAAATGAGGAATTGATGGGCTATTGCAACTTGGAGGAAGTGGCCATTAAAATAATCAATAAAAGCCATGAAAGAGAAACTTTTTCAAAGAGATTGGGCAGCTGCAGTCCCCTACCTTCCTAGCCTCACTTCAGCCATCCCATCTCTCCCATCTCACTTGATTTTTGCTCAGCATTTGCCCATGGAGCTGATATGTAGAGCTGCCACAAAGATCTTGGCAAGATTCATTCAAAATTTCACAATCTCCCTCCAAAAATGTGGAAAAGCCAAGGTTGCCCTCACCTTCATTTTCACTATAAATAGAGGCATTCTCTATGATGTTAGACACACCAGAGCGCTCTTAAGAACCAATAGAAATCACAGCTCTCAACTCTCATTCATTTTCTCAAAAACCTCATTCTTCAAAAACTCCCAAGTTTTCACCAAAATTTGTCCCAAGCATAATTCTTCCCAAACTCATTTCTACCACTTCCAAGCCACTCAAAACCATTTACACAATCTATAAACATTGTGTAGAAGGTGTTCATACACTCAAACCACCCAAAAACATCATTTTCCTAAAAGTCAAACCGCATACCTTCATATGTTGACTTTCATGCACTTTGGAAGCCCAGTCTCTACTTAAGGCATTTCCTACTACCTCAACACTCCCAACACCTCATATATATCATACTTCAACTGTCCAAAGTCTCAAAAACCAGCTGGGAAGTTCACAACTCAAACTGTCTTGAAAGATAGGTTGTTGCTTCAAGAGGAAGAAAGCTCCAAATCTTTGCCAAAGAAGAAGATCTCTGGGTTTCTTAGCTTTTTAGCTTGTTCAAGAAAGTCTACAAGAGGTATGTAATGCTCAACCTTTTTCTTATTCATACATTGTCACGTTTTACAATTTTGAGGTGCTTGTGGTGAAAATATAGTTATGTTGTCCCATATTGGTTCTTTGTCAAGAACTTGTGTTTTGTGGTTATGATATTTGCCTTTGGTAAAGTATTTTATTCATGAGTAATGTATTGATGTAATATTTCTAATATTGAACTATGATGTTGTGTACAACTTGTTTTAAAGTTTTTACCCAAGATTAGCCTTAAGGATCCAAACATGATAATGTTGGTGTGTTTGCCCTAGATCTGTCAGCCTTAGTTTATTGGTGATATTATTGGATAACTTGTTAGTTGTTTCATGAGGTTCCCCTACTCCCTAGGTCATGTATGAATCTAGTTTAACTTTTGTTCACAGTTGTGATATTTGCCTTACTTTGCTATACTTTGGTCATGAGTCTTTGTGAAATGATATGTGCCTACAATGTTGTACCTTATATGTTTGAATTGCTGGTTTGTTATGGTTTGATATTATCTGTATCATTTGAGGCTTGTTGGAATGTTGAAAGCATGAATTTTAGCCATAAGGCCAGCTGTGAAGTTTTGTGGTTTTACTGTCAAAGTGATGGAAATAGCATATCAGTTATGGTTGTGAACAGTTTGTGTGTGGTCTTTATATGTGAGAACATCTTTTAACATGTTTAGAAGTTGTGTGTGGTATGTGTATGTTCAAACTGGCCTTACTTTTTCAAAACAACTTTTTCAATCTCCACTTGCATTTTTAAGCTTCATGATGCCAACAACATGCTATATTCTGTTTTAACCTATTTCTGTCTAATCTATGTGCCTAGAATCATTGTTTTACTTGTTTTAAACTTGTATGTGATGCCTAATTATCCCAACTGCCATAAACTTGCCTGCTGCCTGAATAAGTTTTTTTTTTGCATTTCATGAGTATCTATATGCCATATTTTGTTTGATGTTGATTTGAATTGATTTTGAGGCATGAGCTTATCCCTTTGCATATTTGTGGTATGTGTGGATCATTGTCATGACATGATTCTCTTTGTTTTGAAAAAATGCCATGTTGTACCAAGTCTGTCTCAAGACAGCTTTTTCTTCATAACCATCAACCTGCCAAATTCTTTTCTATTGGAAATATGCTTGAAATTCAAATATGATCTCTTTCATTTCCATGTTTATAATGTGTGTGCATTGGTTGTTTGACCTATTTCCACTTGTTTCCTAATTTTATTCTCAAACTGCATTCTTAAGCCAAACTATGCCATGACTATACCAAATCTTGTTCCAATTGCAAAATGCTTGATTTCTGAGTTTGACCTCATTTACCTTCATATTATGATGTGTATGTGCTATTCTTATAACATGAGACCACCTACTTTTTGCTAGACCAGCTTGTAACCACACTGCTGCCAAAACTGTTTTGCAATTCCATAGCTGCAGCACACACTTCACTTTGCTATTTATGATGTTTTGATTTATTCCAAGAAGCATTTATACCTCTAAATAGTGTCTAGGATTTGTATGTGTATGAACCAAACATCCTTGTGAATGCTTTGCTTTTCTGCTTGACAGCCTGCTCACCTATGTGTTACAATTGCAACTTGATAGCCATTTTGTGTCATGTGCATTTCATGATCAATTTTAGGTGTTAGAATCATTCATTGATGCATTTGAAACTTGTGGATGATGTTTTGTTCTGCCTAAACTTTTCCAATCATGTCTTGGTTTCATTTATGCATTTTTATGGGTGTTTGAGCAGCTAACACATGATTTTCATTTCTACCTTGTTTGTGGCCAATCTTGAAGTGTAGAAACACTTAATATCATGATTTGAAATTGTGTGTGAAGCCTGTTCAATCTGTTTATGCTTATTCCATGATTTAGCTTTCAAATTGCATTCTTTCATTTCCAATTGGCATGACAGTTGTGTTTAGTGTTTGATTTTAGCATCTTGATTATTATATGCTTGTTTCTCATTGCATTTTAAGTATGTTGGTTGAGGCTTCATGATCTTAATCTTATTTTGTTTTGATCAAGTGTGTTTCATCCATGTTTGGTATGTTGTTTAAAATTCTAGGCAGCAGAGCCCTTTGGTTTTGGCCTGTTGTTTTAGCTGCTATTGCTGTCAAATCTTTGGTCTTCCCATTTCCATTTGAATTAGCCACATTTGTGTACATGTTTGTAACTGTTTTAACAATTTGGTCTTGCTTAAAACTATTTGATTTTGCTTAAAAGCACAAGTTCACTTTTTCCACAAGTTTCATAACCAATATGTTGTCATTACTGCATCATATTATCTTCCTTCTGCCTGAGACATTGGTGTTTGATTTGTAAGCATTTGAGAGCATTATATGACATGTCTAGAACTTATAGGCCATGTATGAATGAACAGAACATTTTCATCTGGGTCCTTGGCAGTTTTCTTGCTTTTTCATGCTACATTTGCAATTCATGAGCCATTTTCAATTCTATTGATCTATGTTTGAGCCCTAAGTGTTTAATACATCTGTTATCATATTCATGGCTTGTGTGCAATGCCTTTTGGGTGTGTGTGTACTCAGAACTGGTGTTGGTTTCCATTATGAAATTCATTTGATCAACTTGCATTTTCAATCGTGTTTTTCATTTAAGGCATCATTTCAAAATTTGGTGATTACCATCAAAATCCTTGTAAAAAAACAATCATGTTTGACTAAAATTTCATGAAAAAAGATTGAGTTTTGATCAAGTTTGGATTCTTCACGTATTTGGTTTGGTTGGCTTGTTTTTTTGCCTAGAATATCCATCATATCTAGTGTTATCTATTTATGGGGGTGGCTTAGTACTTGGTTGTATAGCCACCCCAGTGGTAGACAACTTGCACGCTTTGTAACCTTTCACATGCCTGACCTGAGTTCGATCCTTGGTGATCAACTCTTTTGACATTTTATTTTTCATTTTGCCTTGTTTAATCATTTTCTTCACTCCTTCTATTTCCCTAACATGCGCGCGCATTGTGCCCCAGTGGATAGGTGTTGTGTTGGTGAACACAAGGGCGTGGGTTCAATCCCTACCCATGCCACTTTTTTTTAGGTGCTTGTTTCACTTGTTTATTTTATTTTCATAAATCATTGAAACTTCACAAATTCATACTTGTCCATGCTTTATCTTTTTTAACCCGTTCTTTTTGCAAATTACTCATTGTAATGTCTATTTTCATGTGATGGATTAAAATCTCAACTTCCTTGTTTTTACAATGCATTTTTGCATGCTTGTTAGTTGGTTCGTTCTTAGGTCGTTACCTTACGTCTTGATTAAATTTCTCTTGAACTATACTTGACTTGTCTTGTGAGATTTCTTGATATGTGATTCCTATGTGTTAGTTAACATGTTAGGTTTACCTTCTTTTGGTTGTCACCATGAAATTTTTGTTCTCTTCCTAAGTATTGAATTTAACCGTTGTGAACATTCCTTGCGTATTTGATTGTCATCAATGCCTAAATGGTGTTACATTTGATACACCTTGAACTTATGACATGTTTATCTTCAAGTTGTGACTTGTTTACATGGTTGTTACTTTTGTCTTTGTCAAGATATGCTTTCATCTTTGTTAAGATATGTGATTCTTGGATGTAACCATTGGTTCTATTTAACCATTGCTTATTATAATATGCATGTTTGCTTGCTTGTAACCATATTCCTTATTCTTCTTGCTTAATTGTTTATTGCCTTGTTAAGTATTTCTTCCCCAAGTGATGGAACTCTTTAGTTCTCATCCAAGTTGCCTCTCTCTCTCTCTCTCTCTCTCTCCTTCCAAAGGAAAAGTCTCTCCATTGACCCTTGTGTCATGGATAGCTCATTACCCGCTCCTTTGACTTGGTGAAGTCATCTTAAACCTTAGTATAAGCCATTATACTTTGCTTAAAGTCTAAAAGACCCACCTTTATTAGGATTGTTCTTCAACTAGAACCCTAGGATAGAGTTTGTAAACTCTATGTGAGAATCATTGAGATGATTACTTACTCCCTTCTTGAGTGTTATAACATAGATTTAGAGAGTTTTGTTAAACTCTATACAAGCATTTATATATTTGTTCCCCTTTGAACCTTGATCATAATCAAGTGTTCTTCAACCCTTGTGAGGTGAACTACGATTGCTATGATTCTATCCTAGTTAGGATACGTAGGCAGAGGACGCGACGTCTTTGCGAGCAAACTTAGAAACTATCTTTAGGTCTTAACCTATACCTTTACCCAAACCCAAACCTTAGCAAACATTTACCAACTTAGCATGCAAACAAACAAAAGGTTCCTGTAGAGTACTACAGATGTTTAGGATGTGAAATACCTACCCTATGCATAACCAACCACCGATCCCCGAATCTCTTAGCGTTGTTGTTACATCGCGAAAAAGGTCCTTTCTTTCTTTAGACCTTTCCTTTGGATAAATTAAAGTTCGGTTGTGAATTTAAGAATTAAATATTCAAGTTAATCAATAGCTTGGTATCACGATTCTCACTGCAACAGCAGCTGGGGTTAATGCCATTATTGAGGATGAGGGTTTGAACTTGGTAGCTGATGTTGAAGATTTGAAGACTCCGTTGAGTTTTGTAAAAGACAAACTGCTGAGTGGAGGGGTATATCCTGGTTGTGACAGGGCTTGTGGATAGTGTTTGATCCATCCTTAGGGATGCGAGAAGTTGAATAGTCATGTTCAGAAGCTGATGAATGATGGTATTCTACAATTTGACAGAGTGTCAAAGAAGAAAGATGAGAAAATAGTTGATGAAGAAAAGAATGAAGTTGCAACAATTTCGATTCCTTACAAGACAATCACTATTTCTGCGCCTCCAAGGCCGCCCACTATCATAATTGCCAAAGCTGGACCCATGCCCTAAGAGAGTACTAAGGCTATTCCGTGGAATTACGAGGCCTAGGTCTATTGTAATGGTCAGAAGCAGGAACTGAAAGGTTCACCGTTGGATTCTGTTGACAATCTGGTAGGTGCCAGTGGGATAACCCGAAGCGGAAGAGTATTTTCACCTCCCAAAGTGAGTATTGATAAATCTGATAAGGGTAAAGGAAAAGAAATGGTCGAAGAGAGTTCTCAGGCTAGTGAGAAAGAGTCCTTGTTGAAGGAAGCGGAAGAGTTTATACGGTTGATCTGGAAGAGTGACTACAAGATCGTAGATCACTTACAGCAAACACCGTCAAAGATCTCTATTTTGTTGTTGCGGTTTTGTTCTGAAGCACACAGAAATGCTCTCTTCAGAATCTTGAATACATCATACGTGCCACAGGAGATATCTGTGAATCAACTCGAAGGAGTAGTGGCACACGTTAATGCTGGTAACGGGCTAGGTTTTACTGATCTTGATTTGACGCCTAAAGGACGAAATCATAATCTAGCGCTGCATATATCCATCGAATGTAGAGGGTATATGTTGTCACACGTGCTGGTGGATACTGGGTCGTCACTGAATGTGCTACCTAAGAAAGCTTTAATGAAGCTAGATACCCGAGGGATAATGTGCATCCCAAGTGACTTGGTGGTTCGAGCTTTTGATGGGACCAGAAGGTCCGTGTTTAGGGAATTGACTCTTTTGATCCAGGTTGGTCCGGAAGTTTTTGATTCCGTGTTTTATATAATGGATATTCAACCAGCATATAGCTGTCTACTGGGACGACCATGGATCCATTCAGCAGGCGCTGTTACGTCAACTCTGCACCAGAAGTTGAAATATATGGTAGGTGGCAGTGTTGTTACTGTTTGTGGGGAAGAAGATATTATGATAAGTCATTTGTCTTTGTTCAAATAAGTCGAGGTTGACAGTGAGATCCATGAGACTTTATGTCAGGCTTTCGAGACTGTGCAAATTAAGAAGAAAGCGTCGGATGTGAGCAAAGTACCTGAGGTTTCCATGTCATCTTTTAAAGAAGCACATGCAGTGGTGAAATCCGAGGCATCTCAAGGTTGGTGAAATCCTATTGCACCCCAAAATTTGCCCAACCTTTTCTTTGTCTGGTTCATGTTTCATTGCATTCATACAGCATTAGCATTTGCATACCATTTCCATGTACAGGGGATTGAGAGAGGTGTGCCTAGCAGGAGGAGATTTCCAAAGTTTCCAAAGCCAAGCAAGAGGTTGTATTCAAGCTATCAAGTGCTTATCATCATCAGAAGAAAGTCAAAGCTCATTAAAGGAGCGGATGGTTAAGATTTGTGTATTTCCTATCTTGGGGATCAAATGAAAGTCATCAGATGATATTAAGTCCATGGTTATGGATGGAGAGCATTGTATAAGATCATTGGATGTCTTTATGGTCATTTAGGAGCTTGTGCAAGTCATTATATCAAGTATAAGAAGCCACAGTCAAAGGTGGTGCAGCTAGGGTTTTCATCTGGTCAACCCTAAGTCCACAGTGAATCTGAAAGAGATTAAGACTCAATTTCAAGTCTTTGTGATCATGGAATGTTGTGTTGAGATGTCTAGGGTGATATTCCAAGTTCAAATCAAGAAGAATCAAGAGTGTGAGAAGTTGCTAAGCCAGGGTTTCTAAGCTTGTCAGTGTAAAATCCCCTTGTTTAGTGCCTAACTTCAAGACCACATATCTCAAGATGAAAGTCTCATCTCATCTTGACCCCAACATGGAACTTGTAGAGCATGTCCTTAGATTTATTTTGAGTACTAGAAGTCATTCATTCGATTTCTAGAACTCAAGGTATGAAGCTGGCAAGTTACAAGTCATCAGATGAATGTGATTTTGGTAAACAAAAGTCAACCAACTTCCAAGACATTTTTGACCTAGAAGGATGTTTTGTTAGAACACAAATTGGTTCTTAATAATATCTCTTTGTTTTGATGATAACTGTTAGGAAATTTTGTATTTAAGAATTATATACTCTAAAATTTGCTTTAGAGTTTTACTGCAGATTGTAATGAAATTAACACTCCAGAAGAAAATCTGAATTGTATACAAGAAGTTATCTAAACTCTGAAGCGCCAGATGCACTCATTAGAAGACTCTAATTGCTGCTAACAGAAGATTCTGAGCATAGCCTCCAGAAGGATCTGAAGCAAGAAGCTCCAGAAGATTCTGAAGCAGAAGCCCAGAAGAATCTGAAGCAAGCAGATGCATCTGAAGCAAAGAAGAATATTGTATGAAGAGTTTCTCAAAGCATAGGTTCTACAGAAGTTTCTGAAAGTACTAATGCTGCCAGTACTGAAGTTCTGTGTCAAATATGCTCTGATGATCAACACGCTAAAAGCACACATGCTGCAGAAGACTCTGATACAGCAAAGTTCTGAACATCATTAGAAGAATCTGACTCAATCAGATTCAGATGAACTTGCTGAAAACTGAAGAAGAAATATTCAAAGAATATATTCGTTGGAGTAAATCAAACGTCTCTTTCCTCATTTGTGCTAGACACAAGAACACAGACAAAAAGGATTTTTCTATGCTTTCTACTTCTAGGAAAGGTCACTTGATGTGAAGACAAAAAGGCTCAGACCTTTTTGGACACTCTTCTCAACGTTCAACTTCCTTGGATCAGCTGTCTATAAAAGGAAGACTCCACCAAATTCTTCAGTTAGACATTTTGCTGAAAAGAAATCATAACATTCAAAGCTCTCATTCTTTCATATTCTTCTTAGAATTATTTGTACTTAAACTTAAGAGAAATATCACTGTTGTGATAAAAGCTTTTTAGAAGCATTCATACTCTTGTATTTAATTTACATTGATTGTAAAGGTTTTCCTTAAGAGGATTCAGTTGGAATCAGTAGCTCTTGAGAAGACTAAGAACAGTTGTTCTTAGGTGTTACTATTGTAATCTGTTTGATTAAATAGTGGATTAAGTCCTTGTTGAGAAAGGCAAATCACTCTAGGAAGGGTGGACTGGAGTAGTTGAGTTCAACGAACCAGGATAAAAATAATTGTGTTTTTATTTCTAAGTTTTAATCTTTCATACTTATTCAACCCCCCTTCTAAGTATTATCTCACCTTTAGTTGGCATCAGAGCTCCGGTTCTGTGTGTGCTACCACTTAACAGTGTCAGTAAAGCTCCAGAGAGAAATACTTTGATATATATTTATTTGTTACAATGGCTGATAATACTACATCCAACATTAACAATAAATATGAAGAAAGGGACAAGATCAGCACCAAACCCCCTATGTTTGATGGGGAGAAATTTGATTACTGGAAAGACAGAATTGAGAGTTTTTTCCTACGATATGATGCTGATCTATGGGATCTAGTCATAGATGGATATGTCCATCCCACAGATGGGAATGGCAAGAAGATAGACAGAAAATCTATGACAAATGCTCAGAAGAAAGATTTTAGAAATCATCACAAAGCCAGGACTATATTATTGAATGCAATTTCCCATACTGAGTATGAAAAAATTACAAACAGGGAAACTGCTTTTGATATGTTTGAATCCTTAAAAATGACTCATGAGGGAAATTCTCAAGTCAAGAAGACAAAAGCTCTGGCTCTGATCCAGAAGTATGAGGCCTTCAAGATGGAAGACTCTGAATCTGTTGAAGCCATGTTCTCCAGATTTTAGATCCTCACAGCTAGGCTGAAGGTTCTGGACAAGGGATACTCTACATCAGATCATGTAAAGAAAATCATCAGAAGTCTGCCTACCAGATGGAGACCAATGGTGACTTCCTTGAAGATGACTAAAGATCTGAACAAGATCTCTCTAGAAGAACTCATCAGCTCACTGAGGAGCCATGAAATTGAGGTTGAGGAAGATGAACCTCAGAAGAAAGAAAAAGGTAAATTTGTTGCCTTAAAATCTAACAAATCTGCTAAAGCTTTGCAGGTTATTGAAGAAAGCTCTGAAGAATCTTCTTCTTCTGAAGAAGATGAATTATCCATGTTGTCCAGAAGGATCAACAGACTCTGGAAGCACAAGGGAAAGAAGTTCAACAACTTCAGAAGATCTGATAATAGAAAGGAATCTTCTGGGCACAGAAGATCTGACAAGAAAGAAGTTTTGTGCTATGAGTGCAAAGAACCTGGGCATTACAAGAATGATTGCCCCAAACTTCAAAAAGAAAAACCCAAGAAGAAGTTTAACAAAAAGAAGAAGGTTCTGATGGCAACATGGGATGACTCAGATGAATCTGAATCATCTTCTGAATCAGAAGAAGAATGTGCTAATGTTGCACTGATGGCCAACACAGAAGATCAAGAGGAAGGAACCTCAGGATATGAATTAGATTCTGAATCTGATGATGACACAGAAGAGGTAATGGCTAAACTTACCAAAGAAGAACTTATAAAAGTTTTAACAGAAGTTCTTAAAAGTTATAACAATATGAAACTCAAATACAAGAAGCTGAAAAGCAATCTTGAATCTGAGATTGATCTTCTGAAGACAGAACTTGTTGAGCAAAAAGAAATTAATCTGAAAATCAAAAATGACTTTGAAATAACTCAACAAGAATCTGAATCTGAGACTAAGTCATGTGAAAATATTTTAGAAAAATATGACTCTAGCTTTCAGAGATTTCTTACTAAGAGCATAGAAAGAAGCAAGATGGCTTCTATGATCTATGGTGTTAGTGGAAACAACAGAAGAGGTATTGGATATGAATCTTCATCTGGAAGCAATCCAAAATCTGTTGACAAACTTTTCATCAAGAAGACACCTCTGTATTCTCAATTTAAATTTGGTCACTTAAATGACATTAAACACACAAGCTCTGAGAAGAATACTTATGTGTTTAAACCAAAGGCAAGTCAGAATAAACATTATGTTGAAAAATAGAAGTTTAGACAAACCTACAAACCAACTAACCCCAAAGGACCCAAGAAGATCTGGGTACCTAAAAACAAAATAATTCCTATTGCAGATGTTCTTAGCAGCAAGGTCAGGACGCCAATCATGGTACCTGGACTCTGGATGCTCACGACACATGACAGGAGAAAAATCTATGTTCCAAAGCCTGGAACTTAGATCTGGAGGTGACGTGAAGTTTGGAGGGAACCAGAAGGGCAAGATCATTGGATCTGGCACTATTGGAAATGGTAAACTTCCCTCTATTACTAATGTTTTACTTGTTGAAGGGTTAAAGCATAACTTATTGTCCATAAGTCAATTAAGTGACAATGGTTATGATATTACCTTTAATCTAAAATGTTGTAAAGCTATTAGTCAAAAGGATGGCTCTATCCTATTTAGTGGTAAGAGGAAAAACAACATTTATAAAATAAATCTTTCAGAACTTAAAGTTCAAAATGTTAAATGCCTCTTGTCTGTTAATGAAGAGCAATGGGTCTGGCACAGAAGATTGGGCCATATTAATATGAGACGTATATCTCAGATTAATAAACTTAATCTTGTCAGAGGACTCCCTAATCTGAAGTTCACTTCAGATGCTCTTTGTGAAGCATGCCAGAAAGGGAAGTTTTCAAAAACATCTTTCAAATAAAAAAAATGTTGTTTCTACTTCTAAACCACTAGAATTACTTCATATTAATCTGTTTGGACCAGTGAAAACTGCAACCATCAGAGGCAAGAAGTATGGATTAGTCATTGTTGATGACTTTAGTAGATGGACAGGGGTAAAGTTCTTAAAACACAAGGATGAGTCACATTCTGTGTTCTTTGACTTCTGCAAGCAAGTCCAGAATGAAAAGAATTTCAAAATTATAAAAGTCAGAAGTGATCATGGTGGTGAATTTGAAAATAAATATTTTGAAAAATATTTTTCTGAAAATGGCATTACTCGTGATTTTTCCTGTCCTAGAACTCCACAACAGAATGGGGTTGTAGAGAGGAAAAACAGAACTCTGCAAGAAATGGCCAGAACCATGATCAATGAGACAAATCTGGCAAAACATTTTTGGGCAGAAGCAATCAACACAGCCTGTTACATTCAGAACAGAGTGTCTGTTAGACCTCTTCTGAAGAAGACTCCTTATGAACTGTGGAAGAACAAAAAGCCCAACATTTCATATTTTCATCCTTTTGGATGTATTTGCTATATGTTAAACTCTAAGGAAAATCTGAACAAGTTTGATTCCAAAGCACATAAGTGTTTCATGCTTGGATATTCTGAATGCTCTAAAGGCTACAGAGTATACAACACTGAGACACAGATTGTGGAAGAATCCATTCATGTCAAATTTGATGATAAGCTTGGCTCTGAAAAGCCAAAGCAGTTTGATAACTCTGCAGATAGGGAAGTAGTCTTCATTGACTCTGAAGTTCCAGAAGCAGACACAATTCAAGTGAAGGAACCAGAAGCAACTCCAGATGCTACTCCTTTAACTTCTCAGATGAATAATCTAAACATTTCTGAAGAGTCAACTATTAGAGGATCATCATCCAGAATTAAAGCTTCTCATCCAGAGGATGTCATTATTGGAAAGAAGGATGATCCCATCAGAACAAGATCCTTTCTAAGATCATCTGAAGCATCACTATTTGGACTAGTGTCAGAAATTGAACCATCTTCTGTAGATGAAGCTCTGCAAGACAATGATTGGATTATTGCCATGCAAGAACAACTAAATCAATTCAGCAGAAATGATGTATGGGATCTAGTTCAAAGACCTCAAGGATTCAATATAATTGGTACAAAATGGGTCTTCAGAAATAAGCTAAATGAGAAAGGAGAAGTTGAGAGGAATAAGGCAAGGCTGGTTGCTCAAGGGTACAGTCAACAAGAAGGTATTGATTACACTGAGACATATGCTCCAGTGGCAAGGTTAGAATCTATACGCCTTCTTATTTCATTTGCTGCACAAAATAACATCACTCTGTATCAGATGGATGTTAAAAGTGCCTTTCTTAATGGTATTATAGAAGAAGAAGTTTATGTCCACCAACCTCCTGGTTTTGAAAATGAAAAATTTCCAGATCATGTTTTCAAATTAAAGAAATCTCTATATGGATTAAAACAAGCTCCCAGAGCTTGGTATGAGAGATTGAGCAATTTTCTTCTGGAGAAGAATTTCATCAGAGGCAAAGTGGATACAACACTCTTTTGTAAATCAATTAAGAAAGATCTTCTAATTTGCCAAATTTATGTAGATGATATTATTTTTGGATCAACAAATATTATGCTTGGAAAGGAGTTTGCTACATGTATGCATGCAAAATTTGAAATGAGCATGATGGGAGAACTCAGATTCTTTCTAGGAATCCAAGTTAATCAAACTCCAGAGTGCACCTACATACATCAAACAAAATATGTTAAAGAACTTCTAAAGAAATATAACATGTCTGATAGCAAGCTGACAAAGACTCCAACGCATCCTACTAGCTCTCTTGGCAAGGAAGAGGTAAGTAAGAAAGTAGACCAGAAGCTCTACAGAGGTATGATTGGCTCTCTTCTTTATCTTACTGCTTCTAGACCTGACATATTGTTCAGTGTTTGCCTGTGTGCTAGATTCCAATCAGATCCTAGAGAATCACACTTGACAGCTGTCAAGAGGATTCTAAGGTATCTGAAAGGTACTTCTAATGTGGGTTTGTGTTACAGAAAATCTAATGATTTCAAATTAGTTGGATTTTGTGATGCTGACTACGCTGGAGATAGAGTGGAAAGAAAAAGTACTTCTGGAAGTTGTCAATTTCTAGGAAGAAATCTAATCTCCTGGTACAGCAAGAAGCAACCCACAATTGCACTTTCAACCACAGAGGCTGAATACATTGCTGCTGCTGGATGTAGCACGCAGATGCTCTGGATGAAGAGTCAACTAGAAGATTATCAAATTTTTGAAAGTAACATTTCTATCTTTTGTGATAATACTTCTGCTATATGTTTGTCCAAAAATCCCATTTTACATTCTAAGGAAAAACATATAGAAATTAAGCATCATTTCATCAGAGACTATATTCAGAAGGAAATCATAAATTTAGCCTTTGTTGATATAGATCATCAATGGGAAGATATTTTTACAAAACCCCTTGTTGAAGATAGATTAAATTTTATTCTGAAAAATATTGGTATAGATTTTTGTCCAGAATGATATTTATCAGAAGAAAATTTTTACAGATGCAAAAATGCTTAATGCTCTGAAGTATTTCTTCTAATTGCTTATTTTATTCTGTTCAATATTTCTTTTGTGAAACTCTGAACTAACAATCTTTAGAAGATCTGAATGTTGGCTAACATTTCATTTCTTAAGAGAATTCAGAACACATGCAAGCAAACACGTGTCACACCAAATCTGAAGAGGTGGCGTGTACATAACTGAAGAGACGTTTGAGGTGAAGTTTGAATAGTGAAAATCTTGATTTTCCCCCCAAATTGTCAGAAGCAATTAATGTTTTGATATGATTATTATTCTTTTCATTTAATGCTTGTTAAAACGTGAAAATTTCTGACTGATGGTATGCCTAAGTGTTAGTATAAATACATGCCTTGTATTCACTTTCACACTTTTCACACTCTCAGAAATTACATGCGTTTTCATCTCCTTTTTTCTCTGCATAAAAACCCTAAACCTAAGCGTTTGACAAAGCATTATTCAATGGCAACTTCATCATCAACAGCTGCTCAATTCCAATCTTCTATGGCTGCTGTAACTTCAGAAAACATGGGTGTTGCTCCCTATTCTCCTCCCAAAAGAACTCTTCTAACCCCTGTTGATAAATTGGAAGTTCTATGTGAATCCATGGTAGAGTTTGACTCTCTTGCAGAAAATGGGTTTGAATTTCGTTCCATCATTGGAGCTCAAGGATGGGTTAAATATTTTGATAGGCTCTTTGGACCAGTTTACCCCCTCCTTGTGAAAGAATTCTGGATCCATGCATTAGTTTACCCCAAGTTCATTTTATCTTCTGTGCTGGGAAAAGAAATTATTATCACAGAAGATTTGATAAGAAAACTAATTGGATATGAAGAAACAGATGGTGTTTCCCACTTGCCAGCTGGGCGTGTGGACATGGATGAAGTATATGAAGAAGTGATGACTGCTGGTCAAGCTTCTAACAAATTCAAGGATCTGAAGCCTGACTACAAGATCTGGGCCAAGATCTTCATGGGATGCATCCACCATAGGAAGTCAACTAATTCTCCAGATTATGTCAATAATGAACAGCTATATTTCATGTATTGCCTTAGTCAGAGCACCAAGGTAGATCTTCCATACATTCTTTTTATGCATCTGTGGAACCATATCAATGCATCTAGAGAATATGTGAAAGAGAAAGGACAGAAGATCAGAACTTGGATTCCCTTTGGAAGGTTGATCTCAGATCTTCTTACTGAGAATGGTTTGGTAACTGCTCTGTACGCTGCTGGAGTTACAGAGGAATTAGAATTTATAATGGGAAAGCCTCTGAATGCCAAAAGTCTTCAGAGACTCAAAATTGTTGATGAACTCACAACAGCTCCCAAGAAGCTGAATGTGTCTGAATTAAATAAGAGGGTTCCTATTGAAGAGCCCAGACATATAGTTGTTATGTATATTAATGAATGTAAGAAGGAAGGAAAACCTGTTCCTGCAAATGTAATTCAGCTAGCAAGACAACCCCTGCCAGATGCAGAAGAAGAAGAAGCACAACTCCAGAGGAAAAGGACTCAGCCTGTAGCAGAATCTGAACCTGCTCAGAAGAAGGTCAAGATTGCTGAGAAGCCAAAGAAGCTCTTGAAGAGAAAAGAATCTGAAGGCGCTGCTTCTGTACCTGCCAAGAGGATCAAAATAAAAGGTACTAAATCTTCTGTATCTTCTGCAAATCCTGTTATAAATGATTCTAATATTAAGTCTGTACCAAAACCACCTTCAACACAAACCACTTCTGTTATTGCTCCCAGTTCCATATCACCACAAAAACAAACACCTGTTCCACCTCAAACAACAACACAAACAATTCCAACACCAACAGTTTCTGTACCAAAATCTTCTCAACCTAAAATCCATATCAAACAGTTTGTTCCACGAACACAACCATCAGAACAACAACCACAACAATCTGAACAACAACAATAATCTGAACAACCAGAAAAACAAAAAGAATCTTAACCAGAAAAAGCCTCTGACAATCCACCATCAAATAATCCACCTTTTGAACCCATTGCACCTGTTACTTCTGAACCTACAAAAGTAACTTCTGCTCCAGTTTCATCAGAACCAATCACCATTTCATCTGATTTACCCATCTCAGAACAACCATCCAAACCATCTGAAATTCCTTCAGAACAAACCAACACTTCTGAACCTCACATCCCTGAGACAGAAGTTCTTGATGTCACACCCTTAAAAACGGTGTTTCAAGTATCTTCCACCTCTTGTACACCAACCACATCTTCTAAATCCTCAGAATCAGAAATCCATCCAGATTTTCTTATCTCTCCTTCTGAAAAATACTCTGAGATAAACCAACCTGAACCTACCATACCTTCAAAAACTCCCATTCCAGATCCTATTCCTCCACCTGCACCATCATCTGAGATATTAATCCCCAATTCCAATCCAAGATCTTCTATATCTTGTGCCCAAGTATCTTCTCTATTTCATAATCTGTCTTATGGTTTCAAACTGAAAGAATTTTATGACAGAGTTGAACCCTCTGACCCCATCAACCCTCTGAAACCAAAACCCACAATGACCCTTCCATCTGTGATTCTTGACTACTTAAAATCTATGTCAGATGTAGGATCTTTAGCAACCATATCATGTTCTGCAAAATCTGATAAAGTTGTTGTTTCAGCTCTGCCAATTGCATCTGATAACACTGTTGCATCTGATGCACCACCAAAATCTGCTTTCCATCCTTACTCAAATGAACCCTTTGATGTAGTTACCCTTCACACCAGAGCAAAACCTCATCTGCTTAATGCTTTAATTAGATCTAAAGAAAAATCTCCTGAGATACCTTTCATTCCATACTATCCCCCTCCTTTGATTTCCATCCAAAAATCACTTTTTCCACCAACTCCCCAACCTAAACCTGTAACTCTGGAAACTTTGTTACGTCCAAAGCCCAGACTTAATGTTGATCATTTATTTCAAACATTTTTGCAAGAAATACAGATGTATTTAGGTACTGTTCAGAAGAAATGCTCAGCAACAATGGATGCCAAAGAATCTGACATCATCTGGAATGGATTCATCAACAGATTCAACTCTGTAGCTTCAAATCTGAAGAACGTCTGTTCTGATGATGCAAAGCTCAGATTTGTTGAGGCTGTAAGGACTCTATTCTGGACTGTCAATAAATCTGAACCTCTGCTTCGTTTAGATGCTCCTCCACCATCAACAGAATCTACTGATAATGCATCTGAAGAGAATCAATTGGCTATGACTCTGGTAGACCCTTCTTCTAATTCTGATGCTCCAGAATCTACAAAACCAATGGAAATTGACTTTGTTCAGGCTACAGAACCTCATCATACTTCTTCATCTGAGATAAAGAAAGAATATCCAGATTTTGAAGATAAGATTGCTGCTCTGGAAGCTGGACAGTCAGAGATAAAATCCTGGATGGCTAAGCAGGATAAGAAGTCTGAGGATATGACAGAATGGATGTCTAAGCAAGATGAAAAGAATGAAATTGTGGCTAAGTGTATGTCCAAGCAAGAGCAATCCTCCTCTGAGATTACAGATCTATTGAAGATGCTTTTGTCAAAACACTCTTAGATTTTTTTTCATTCTAATGTTTTTGCATCTGTTGTTTGCATTTGTACTTTATTTGCTATATCTTCTGATGTTTGCCTATGTACTCTTGATCTGATATTATGAATGAATCAAAGTTTTCTCCATTAAATTATCTTATTGACTGTTTCCTTTTATTTGTCTTTTTAAAGTTTTTACTTTTTGCTTATGACAAAAAAAGGGGGAGAAAATATAGATCTGAACTGTTTAATATAACTTCCCCATAATGAAACTTCAGACATATCTACTCTATCTAACATTTAATCTGACTATTTCAGAACATTTGATAAGTACATTCTATAAAAGAAACTCTGAGTCTCTCAGATCATTTGTCTTTTATCAAACTCTGAATCTTAAATCTGCAAGACATTCTGACCTTCAAATGTTATAAGAACAAACAAGATCTAACTCTGAAGATTACTCAAGACAAAAGGAAGTTTCTATTCCTTATTTGTATTTAACTCAGGGGGAGATTCATCATCTCAGGGGGAGTTATAATTCTAATATGTTCAGTTAAACAAAATTTCTGATACTTTTTGTCATCATCAAAAAGGGGGAGATTGTTAGAACACAGATTGGTTCTTAATAATATCTCTTTGTTTTGATGATAACTGTTAGGAAATTTTGTATTTAAGAATTATATACTCTAAAATTTGCTTGAGAGTTTTACTGCAGATTGTAATGAAATTAACACTCCAGAAGCAAATCTGAATTGTATACAAGAAGTTATCTAAACTCTGAAGCGCCAGATGCACTCATTAGAAGACTCTAATTGCTGCTAACAGAAGATTCTAAGCGTAGCCTCCAGAAGGATCTGAAGCAAGAAGCTCCAGAAGATTCTGAAGCAGAAGCCCAGAAGAATCTGAAGCAAGCAGATGCATCTGAAGCAAAGAAGAATATTGCATTAAGAGTTTCTCAAAGCATAGGTTCTACAGAAGTTTCTGAAAGTACTAATGCTGCCAGTACTGAAGTTTTGTGTCAAATATGCTCTGATGATCAACACGCTGAAAGCACACATGCTGCAGAAGACTCTGATACAACAAAGTTCTGAACATCATTAGAAGACTGACTCAATCAGATTCAGATGAACTTGCTGAAAACTGAAGAAGAAATATTCAAAGAATATATCCGTTGGAGTAAATCAAACGTCTCTTTCCTCATTTGTGCTAGACACAAGAACACAGACTAAAAGGATTTTTCTGTGCTTTCTACTTATAGGAAAGGTCACTTGATGTGAAGACAAAAAGGCTCAGACCTTTTTGGACACTCTTCTCAACGTTCAGCTTCCTTGGATCAGCTGCCTATAAAAGGAAGACTCCACCAAATTCTTCAGTTAGACATTTTGATGAAAAGAAATCATAACATTCAAAGCTCTCATTCTTTCATATTCTTCTTAGAATTATTTGTACTTAAACTTAAGAGAAATATCACTGTTGTGATAAAAGCTTTTTAGAAGCATTCATACTCTTGTATTTAATTTACATTGATTGTAAAGGTTTTCCTTAAGAGGATTCAGTTGGAATCAGTAGCTCTTGAGAAGACTAAGAACAGTTGTTCTTAGGTGTTACTATTGTAATCTGTTTGATTAAATAGTGGATTAAGTCCTTGTTGAGAAAGGCAAATCACTCTAGGAAGGGTGTACTGGAGTAGTTGAGTTCAACGAACCAGGATAAAAATAATTGTGTTTTTATTTCTAAGTTTTAATCTTTCATACTTATTCAACCCCCCCTTCTAAGTATTATCTCACCTTCATGTTTCTCCTTGTAGCGCCCATTTTAATTATTTTTAGTTTCGGTGTTATCTTTATCTGTTGACGTGTTTGTGTGGAATTATTTGAGAACCGAGGATCATATTATTAATATATAGTGATAATAGTGTTATAATTAATAGTAATGTTAATATTATTATTAATTATTATTATTATTGTTACTAATATTAATATATGAGTAAAATATTATTATTGGAATTTTTGGAATTAAGAAAATGTGGAAATATTATTTTTGGGAATTAAGTGGAATAAAAGGTGTAATATTTGGAACTAAGGGCATTTGTGGCATTTGGGGGAAAAGAGGAAGAGAAGAACACGGTTATGAAGAAGAAGCATGCGTTTGAGACGGTGAAGAGGAAGAAAGAGGTCTGAAGTTTGAGAAAGAGGAGGACGATCAAAGTTGTGGATTGTCGAAGATTCATCATCAGAACTGCATTTGAGGTAAGGGGGGAATTGATCGGTTAAATTGGTATATACATGAATATGTGGTAGAAAGGGGAAATTCCCTAATCCCCCTGATCGATGATGAATTGATGTTGTTTGTTTGTTGTTGTTGATTTTGTTATGGTTGTTGTTTTTGTGATAGAATTCATTGCATGTGATGTAGAGTAGTTGTTTGAGTGAATTGGGATTTCCGGGTAGTTCGAAGTGATACCGGAACTGAGTAATTGTGTAGAGCTAACAATTAATCGGGCTAAATCGAGGATAGATGTTGCAGTTAGGTGGTGGAACAATTGTCTGGTATGATGGGTTTGGCTTGGAGTAGAATCGGCTGAGTTCGGAGCGTGTTGCCGATTCTGAGCTGTGGCTTTATTTCTGGAAACGCAGGTATTCGCTGGGCGAATGAGGGGGCGAGCCTTCGCCAGGCGAACTGGGCAGCTAATGCTTCCAGTAGCCTCTGTTTGGTTTCGCCGGGCGAATGGTTAGCGAGTGTTCGCTGCGTGGCTTCGCCAGGCAAATGCGCCAGCGAGCCCGACAGCAAATTGTGTTTTGCTGCTGTTCTGTGTTGATTTCTTTGTGGTTTTGAACCCTTGTTGGTCATGTTTGGTGCTGGGCTTATTAGTGAGCTGTGGTGAGTGTATGTATGGTGTCGGGACGTGATTCCGTGATATCCGTGTGATTTTGATAATTGAATTGGCATATGTTTTGATGTATGTCTGTGGTGATGGGTGAGGCATGTTCGATATATGATAAATTGTGATCAGTAGGATCGATACGCTTTATATGCGTTGCGTTTATATGCTGTTGTGATGAGTGGATCAGTAGGATCGATACGCCTTGTGTGCGTTGTATTGATGTGTTGTGTGAGGAATTGGATCAGTAGGATCGTGTGCACCGTGAGTGTTGTGTTGTTGTGCATGGTGTCTGCATAGCATGTGGACGTGGTGAATCATTGCTCGGTGGAGTGTATGTGATTCATTCACATGCTCCAAGTGGGGAGCTTGGACATGGTGAATCATTTCTCGGTGGAGTGTATGCGATTCACTCACGTGCTCCAAGTGGGGAGCGTGGACGTGGTGAATCATTGCTCGGTGGAGTGTATGTGATTCACTCACGTGCTCCAATTGGGGAGCATGGACGGGAGTTGAATCGTTGCTCAGATGGAGTGTACGCGATTCACCCGTGTTCCAAGTGGGGAAAGTTGGTAGGAATAGATCGTTGCTCGGATGGAGTGTATGCGATCTATCCTGAGATTTGATTATATGGGCTCAGGAGGAGCGTGGTAGGGATAGATCGTTGCTCGGAAGGAGTGTATGTGATCTATCCTGAGTTAAGTCGGTACCGCATATTGTTGAGTCGAGTTGCATGTGTTGCATTTGTTGTTTGTATGTTGTGTTGGCATGGGACAGTAGGTCCGGATTCGATGTGTATGAAATGATGTTTATGTGTTTCTACCTTTTATTTCATGTGCATTTATACCGTTAATATTTGATCGTGATTTTTCACCCCTTTGTTGTTGTTGTGGTCTGTGCTTCTTCGGGGGTACAGACAATCCAGGTGTTTATCTAGCTTGGATTGTGGCAATGTCGTAGGGACTGCTCTGATACGTAACACCGGGACTTTTGGGAGTATTTGTGTTTAGTTGATGTTTTGTGTGCCCCTGTGGCGTATCTTGTTTTATTAACTACGAGGATGATATTTTGTATATTTTGGGAAGACGGCCGACTGGTTGTGCATGATGATGTTGATGATGTATATATACATGCTTATGTCTATGACAAACTTCTTTTCCGCTGCAATTTTTGTTGAAAACCATTTTTAAAGAATTGTTTCTGTGGAAATTTGGTGAAAATGTGACATCCCGTTTTTGGGGAAAACTCTGATGATTGCTGTATTGATTGTTTTATTTTATTTTTGGGGAACGGGGTGTTACACTCCTCACTTTTACCCAAATATGGAAGTTTTTCCTTATGATCTTAGCTTTCCAAAAAGTACTAGAAGTCATTCATCTGATTTGTAGCACTCAAGATATGAAGCTTGCAAGACACATGTATTTTGGGAAACTTTGATTATAGGTCAATTTCACAACTTTGCACACCTCAAATGAAACTTTTGCCAACATCAAAGTTGCTCTAAATGGGGTCAATTTCATCATCAAACATCAACTTATCATTGGATTGGCTTGGATTGGAATAATGGTGAAGGAAAATTCATGGAAAAAGCCTTAAAAGCCATAAATTCAAATAAATTCATGTTGAACCAATTTTGATAAAGTTGGTGCATATTTTGAGTCCTTTTGACATTCTAAACATGATGGCAAAATCAGAATTGAGACTTGAGGTCCAAAACCATGCCAATTTCATGCTTGCTTCAAGTGAAAGTAACATAATTAAATCACACCATAGGATTAAATTAAAGGAACAATTCTTAGCCATTGGATCAGAACGAAGTGTATGCAAGCTTCCTGGGCCAAATTCATAGCCATTGCTGCTCTGTTTTACACGCACATGAAGCTTACAAAACCAAGAATTTTGTATTTCCATTAGATCAAATTGGGCTTGGATTAGGCTTATTCTTCATCCAGATCCATTCCATATATTCTCAGCATCATTCACAAACTCTCAGAGGTGATTTTGGAGCAAAATTGTGGGAGAAAATTGTTACACACGAGCAAGAGAAAGTGAGAATTGAATTCTTGGATTCAGCCAGTTTCAAGCAAAATTAAGCATACTAACATCTCCATTGAAGTTTGTGGAAGTTTTCTGGATCGTTTTCTTCAAGAATCACCAAGGTTTCAAGGTCCAACGGAGCTATTCCGTTAGGTAACCTACTTTTCCAAATTACACTCTGAATATGCCATAATTGCACACCATTTTTGCATATTCATGTTCTCTCATCATGATAGATAGATTCTGGTTAGGTTTAATGAGTGTTCATGACAATTCTTGATGACTGCTTGATTCTGTTTTGATTTGTATCTCATCATTTAGGACGTGTTAGGCTTAGATAATCAGAGATTAGTGATCAGCATGAGACGTAGATGAGTTTAGACTCAAAGTGTGTGAGATTTGGTGGAGTTCTGATCCACCTGCGTTTTGATCCAATCGGGGAAGACGACCGGAGCTGCCATGCTCCGCCGTCTGTAAATCTTCCCTCCATCTGAGATATTTGAACTCTCCAAAGCCACGTGTCCTCACCTATGCCTTTAGATTTGATGACTAAGCCATTCAAGGGCCATGATTATGCCCTACCGTGCGCTTGCTTTGACCTTACCATATACAACACACACGAAACTCGCCGTTTCACTTAAACGGTCAGTGGACTGGGCTTAATTGTTATCTGACCCCCCTAGTGTGTAGGCCCATGCAATTAACGTGTTATACTTGCTATCTGCACCAACTTTTTTTCAATTTCTTTTCTTTTCTCTTTATTTTTCCATTTGTTTTCAGTTACAAATTTAATTCATGAAAAATATTTCAAGGCCTCCAAAAATCATGAAAAAATATTTCTACATCCTTTAACATGTAAAGTGATTTTACCAATTTTTAGATTAATTTTTAAGTCATTTTTCTAATTAATCTTGAATTTTCCTTTTTAGGTGTTCTTTATGAAATAAAAAATGCATAACTTTCATTTAGGATTTTATTTTGTGACCAAACTTTCACATAAATGCCTGATTTTTCTTGTACATATTCTTGACACATCAATTATTTTATGATATTTTTCTCCCTTATTTTTATCACCGTTTGATTAGGGTTTTGGTTGCACCTTTAGGACCCTCCCATTTGACTAGTTCTTAGGACATCCCTAGAACTTTCCCCTCTGTTTGCCTAGTTAGGCTTGGACTTAGGCTCTACCCCTTTGACCTATGGTTCCTAATACCAAAGGGGTCCCCTAGGATTTTCTTTTGATTTTTTAGGATTAGTTTACTATTTTTAGTGTATTTTTCACTTTAGCCTACCCTTGTATGGTTTCAACCCTAGCACCTGACTAGTTTACATTTTGTTTGAACTTTGTGCATTGTTTGAGCATCCAATCCTTGAAAATTCATATTGTATACACATTAAGGAATTTGTATGTTCATTTTTAGGCCTTGATAATGTTCATAACTTGTTTAGGTTAGACATCCTTTAGGACCTTCCATTTAGGGTTTTCCATGTACACATGTTGCATGATCTTCATCTCTTATGTAATGCTTTTGCAATTCTTTGCTCATTATTTTTCAATTTCATTGTACACACCTTCTTCTCCTCATTCCTCTCTGTCCTATGACCTAAGGATCCCACTTGTGAGAGCCTAGTTCCTCCTTTGGAAGAACTAAAGGCATTCCATAAGTGGTTGAACCTTTGAGGACTACGTATGTGTTTTTACACATTGAATGTGATGAGTTTGGTTGAGTGTCATAGTGTCCTTTGGTTCTCACTTTGCTTTCCATCATCTTGTTGATCCTTTCCTCTTCATGTTGTATGATTTGGTGCATTAGGATAGAAGTAGTGCATGTGTTGGCATTCTTTCTCTTAAGTCCATGTTTGCATTAAAGGTTGAGGTTTCCTCCCTTTGCTTGGATGTTATTTTCCTTTTGTATTTGCTTTTCTTGCATCTAAAGGTTGAGGTTTTCCTCCCTTTGCTTGGATGTTATTTCCTTTTTGTTTTTGCTTGTTTGCATCAAAGGTTGAGGTGTCCTCCCTTTGCTTGTAATGTTGCATTACATGTGCATCCATTCATATTCACATTTCAATTCAATTATGGTATGTTGTTTCTCTTCTCTTCATTACCATGATCCCTTAGGTTCTCACTTCCTTGATTAAGGATAGTGATGATAGACATTAGGTTGAATCCTTTGCATGATAACAAATAGGATAGAGTTCCCTTCTAAACTCAACTTTAGGACCATGATGCATGATAACTTTAGGGTTTTGATTTAGTCCCCTTTAGAGTCCTTTCTCTCTTCTCATCTAAAAACAATCTTAAAACACCTAATAAAGGCTAATAAGTATTGTACGTTACGAGCCTTAAGCTACTTAGGAAATGGTTCTTGAGGGGTTTCCCTTTTAATAACCAGAGTGTTTAGTGTATCACCCTTTGGGTGATATGCGATGCATTCACTCCTAGGTCATAGTCTCTAGTGCAATATGAATTACAAACATTCATTCAAAACACTTATCTAATAAAAGACAAAAACAAACAGTAAAACTCCTTTTTTCCCCTTTGGGGCTCCCTTAATCAAGGAAAATTTTTTCAGATAAAAGAGCATTATTAAGCTTTGGTTCTACCGCAAACAGGTGTCGTCCCTAACTGCTAGAACGATAGTTTAACCTTACTCGGATAAAACAGATGAACAAATTTGTGTTCTATTTAGCCTGAACTACGTTTGCTCTAATCTCTCATACCAGTTGAGAGTATGTAGGCACAAGACGGCGATGTCTCGGCGAGCAACCTTTCCCCACCTTTCACCCGTAGTTAGCCGAACTACGTTGACTCTGACTTTCCCATTGCACGAGGGAATACGTAGGCCCAGAGCGGCGATGCTCTGTCGATTCCCTTTTCTTTTCTTTTTCCCCAGACCTTTAGCTATATAGTTTCAATCACCTTTTTAGATAGATAACAAGCGTGGATCCCGTCGAGTACGACGGACGTGAGGGGTACTAATATCTTCCCCTTGCGTAATCGACTCCCGAACCCGAGATTTGGTTGCGATGACCAATCTTATCCCTTTTCGCTAGGTTTTCTCTGATTGTTTTCTTTCCCTCGTTGGGATAAATAACGAACGGTGGCGAATCTTCTGTCATTGCCGGCACCTTTTTTCGCAATAGCGAAAGCTGGCGACTCTGCTGGGGACTCCAACGGTTCCCTATGCGAGTCAACCCTAGTGCTTGTTTGTTTATCTTTTTGGGTTTTGTACATACTTGTTGTACTTTATTTTTACTTTCTCACATTTATTTTCAGCATTATATATCATTATTGTTGTGCTGTGGGGAGGGAGGTTCTATTGAGTGATAAGCCAGACCCAGGCTTGAGTGCAAACATAGCATTAGTAGTGGAGATTAGTGGGGGGCGTACATGCTTTGCAATGTACTAGTTCCCCATGAAATTCAAGCTCAGAAGAGATTCTCTTTGATGATTTCCTTTCCAGCCCTTTGGGCTTAAGGGGATTTTGGATTTGAGAGTTGTCGACTCTGGGGACCGATCATTTGTGATTCAGCTAAGTGAGGCCTCTTCAGGAGATGATGATGCCAAACTAGGAATGGTGAATGTATCATCATTTTTTTAAAGTCTAAGACGCTGATGAACGCATTGGATGCTGAACCTTATCAGTGGATAGGTCCATACCTGTGAGAGGGATTGGGTTATGCAGGAAACCTTGACCTTCAGATTACCCGGTTTTCTCTACAGTTTGAATTTGAGCTATTGGTATCAGTTGGTTCCTATTATCTGAGCTGTGTTATGGTTCTTGTCAAAGCGAAACGTCGATTCTTCTCAAGCTGCAGTACATCAATCTTGATCCCATGTTTGCATCTTTGCATTTGCATCTGCATTTTCATCTGCATCTCATTAACATGTATTTATGTTGCAGGTGCATACTTCCCCCCTCCGTTCAAGTGATCTTGCTCTCTGCTTCCGACATGGAACCCCTGAAGAAAACAGTTGCCTACCAGTTGCCTAATCCAGATATTAGTCCTCTGCTCAGGTTGATTTCCGTGGTTGATAGAGAGGTAATGGAAGACTTCAGAAAATCTTATGGGAAACTGCTTAGTTTTGTCCGCAAGCCTTCGGTGTACGAGATGAATGGTTTGTATGCTCTCCTGCAATTCTACGACCCACAGCTTAGATGTTTCACATTTCCTGATTATGTCCTCGCACCTGTCGCTACCGCGAAAATAAGGTGCCGGCAAAACAGAAGAGTCGCCACCTTTTGTTATTTATCCCTCGGAACAGGAAAGGAAATGATCGGAAAAACCTGACGAAAAGGTATAAGACAAGGTCATCGCAACCATTGTCTGGGTTCGAGAGTTGGTTACGCAAGGGGAAGGTATTAGCACCGCTCACGTCCATCATACTCGATGGGATCCACGCTTGCTGGTTCGTCTAAAGGATGCAAAAACAATCTATCTACGGCTGCTAAGTCTAAACGGAAAGAAATTGACTCGATAGAGCGTCGCACTCTATGCCTACGTATTCTCATCAGAGAATGAGAAATTAGAGTCTACGTAGTTCGCCTAACTATGGGGGAAGTTTGCTCGCCAAGACGTCGCGTCTTGTGCCTACGTATTCTCATCAGAGAAATCAGAGCATGTCGTAGTTCAGGCTAACTACAGCTAGACAGGGGTGTTCTCGGTCACACGGGGGTGAGAGATCAAGTTGGTTTGAAAGGTACGGGGACCTACGGGAACTAAAACTACGGTCTGGTCTCAAATGCGCAAGGGCAAGAGAAAGGGAAACATCAGTCGTCAGCGGGAAAGTCTCGATCGCACGGCAGCGAGAGAACAGAGAAGTTAGTTGTTAGTGTGCTCGCTAGGATATCGCATCCTATGCCTACATATTCTCATTCGGTATGAGAAATCAGAGCAGCTGTAGTTCATCTAACTACAGCTAAAATAAGGAACGGGGAAAAGGGAGGTAGCTCGCTAGGATGTCGCATCCTATGCCTACGTACTCTCGTCTGGTACGAGAGATCAGAGCTAAGTAGTTCGACGAAAAAACTAGTCTCGATTGCACGGAGGCAAGCGAAGGGGTCTCGATCGCCTGAACGCGAGAGAAAAGGGGTTTCGATCGCATGGGGGCGAGAACAAAGAGGAAGCAGGCTTACGCCTAAACGGGAAGGAACTCGGGACACACACGCAAGAACCTAAGACGTAGGAGCGAATGCGTCGCATGTCACCCAAAGGGTACCATACTAGACATCCTAGACGATTGAGAAGAAACTCCTCAACTGTCATTTCCTACGTATCTAACGATACAGCTCACAACACTCGACGGTTGCCTGAGGACTTGAATAAGAAAGATGATGTTGAACGAAGCGGCTCCGTTGGCTCTTGACATGCGCGCAAGCTCCATTCCAATCTTCTCCTCTCTGGATCCTTGATGAGGACGCTCGAACCAGGAACAATGTAACGCTTAGACCGTCATGGTTCGACTTATACGAGAAATCGAACTCTAAGAGGTAGCGTATTGATGTCCGTGTCAAAGACAAGATAGAGAAATAATATCGAAAATCATTCTCCAATTGAATCGTGTCACACGGCCAGCCAAAAATAAAATTGAAGATAAAAGTCAGATAGAAACGAAAATAGGAGAGAAAATAGGAGACAAATCCACTAACAAATGGAAATAAAATGCTACTCCTAAAATACGGCAATTAAGTTCTACTAGAAAATATTCTAAAGAAATTAAAAGAAAGTGCATAATGGAAAATAGCATAAAAACAATTCTATCTAAAATATTCTATAATATTCTATAAAGAAAACTAGAATAAAATTCTATATTAATGCAATATCCTATTTAAAATTTTATAGTAAAAAAATATGCAATAATATTTTAAACTATGAACTATAATCCCTAAAAGAAAATGGAAAAATAAAACTATATCTATTACAATAATCCATCCAATACAAAAGAAATTGAAAAAACAAAGGGAAGGGGGGACATTAGTAGTACAGGGTGAAATGCAGTAAAAAACACCACTGGGCCCAGCCCACAACAAATAAGAATCCAGAAAATAAAAAAGGAGAAACAAAGGCCATGGGGGGTGTGCCAGGTAAATGGGGGTGGTGAACCAGCAATTTGTTGGGCCCAGCCCAACCATCAAAAAACATTCCACAGGGGGTGTGAGTAGGGAGAAACGGAGGTGTGGTCAGCAAAATGGTGAATGGGCTCAGCCCAAGCAATTAAAACAAGAAAGAAAAGGAAAAACAGGGGGGTGCATTTGGGAAGGGGGTGTACGGATCAGAAAAAAAAAGGAAATTGGGCCCAATCCAGCCCATTAGCCAATTTGGAGCCCCACATGGACTCATCACCTTCCTCCACTTCAATCTGCAGAAACCCTAACCCTCTCCTCCTTGCTCACCAGCCGCCGGCGCTCTCACCACCTCTCTCAACTTCCCCGTTTATTCCTCTTCAATCCCGTTCAGCCCTTTCGCCTATGTTAAACACTGTACAATCTATTCATCTTGAAATCAAACTAACCGACATCAAAATACCAGTTACCTCCAGAAGTTCGTGTGAATCAAAGATCTGTTAGTGAAGAGTTGGTTCTTGGAGTTCGTTTGAAATTCTGAGGAGTTGCTATGAAGGTCTATGGTGTTTGGAAGATCAACAAAGATTTGGAGAGCGCGTGATGAACTGATGTAGGTTGATGAAGATCGGAAGTTCTTCGAGGATATGGAAAACGTCATGAGTTCTTGAAGGTCATTGAATCTTGGATGAAGGTTCTTGAAGATAACAGTTACGCTCTGATGAACACGTCGCAGGTTCTTGGATCTGGAGGAGATTGATGATTACAGATGAAGATTCTTGACAGAAATGGATGAAACTCGTTGAATATTCCTGGAGAGATGATGAATGCCTGATGGATCTGGGAACTTCTTGATGAACTGGGGAAAAGAAACGAAGAACCCGATGGTGTTCTTGAATCTTCTGGAAAAATGTCATGAACACGATGAAGTTTCTGAGGAAGATGATGAAGTTCATGCGTGATCTGGGGAAAAGATGAAGGATATTGATGAAGAACATGATGAACGTGTTGAATTTTCATGGCGGAGAAGAGAAAGATTTGGAGATTTGAATGAATTTTCTGGTGGAAAATGCAGTTTCCGACGAATAGTTGGACTTCCGGCGGTTTTTTGGCCGTGAATTGATGAGTTCGATTTCTATGGCGATACCTTCCGGCGTTTGCATGGCCGGCGGTGAAGGGAGTGAGTGGGACACGTGGTGGCATGAGAAGGAGGGAGCGGGACAAGTGGGGGACGCGTGGCGTCCATGCAGGGAAAGGGAGAGATAGTGGACAATGAGGTGGCGGCGCAGGGTGAACGTGGCAACCATGCGTGTGAGAGAGAGAGAGAGTGGGGTGAGGTGGAAGATGATGTGTCCAGTGTTGGGGAGTGAAACGTGGAAGAGAGAGAGAGAGAGAATGGAGACGCGGTGGCCTTTATAGCGTGACAAGTGGCGTGTTTGGACTTAGGCCTCCAGAAATGGCCACCTGGCCCACCGAGAAGGGATCAACTCTGATTAAGGACTTGACTGCACTTAATTACCCTATTAAGCTAAACGAAAATGACTTAAAGACTCAATTAATGCTGATTAACTACCCTATTAATCCTAATTAAAACTAATCAATGTCCTAATTAAAAAAGGGTTAACCTAATGACTTAATTAAAGCTATCAATCTAATTAAACCTCCTAAAATGCTAATTAATATCTAGTTAACTCTAAAAAGAAATTAATCTAAAAAAGAAATAATTTAAACTCTATTAAACCAATTAATCTCTAAAAATGATTAAAGTAATTCCTAAAAAAGAAATTAAAACTAAAAACTATTTAAAAACATTTAATATCTATTTTAAAATTCTAAAAAACATTTCTTCTATTAAAGCTATTAAAAAATCTATTTAATATCTAAAAAATCAATTAAAAAAATATCTATTATATCTAAAAATCATTCTAGAAAAAAATTATCCTAAAAACTATTTAAAAACTATTTAATAAATCCTAGAGAAACAATTAAAATCCATTCAAAATTCTAGGAAATAAAGGGAAAAATCTAAAAAATGCGAGGAAGCCGATTAAATCGATTAGCAAACAGACACGCGAACGCAGCGAAATAAGCGGTAAAAACCGGACATCGAGATGTCCTAAAAAACCACAGCGAGAGCTAAAAACACCGGGACGAGCACCAATTCTCAAAATAAATCCTCGTACTCGAAATGGTATGAAGCTGCCTGAAACGTGATCAGAGGGTTGTAATCCCGATAAAGTCAATCTGACTGAAAAATGCAATGTACGCGGTATGTAAATGCAAAATGAAATGAGTAGAAACATGAGCCAAATTGCAATGAGTAGTTGGTCAAATTTTGGGGTGCAACAGCTGCCCCTATTCAAACGGCTTGGACCTGAAGGGTTGAGAAGCGAACGGCTTTCAATCATTCAAAGGTAGAAGACGGTTGAATACAAAAGAACCCCGAAATTTGCTAACTGCACAAGTACACGGTACTCTGATGGGAACAAATCTTTCGGAAACTGAAATCACAGCTGCACGGAAACTAGCTGGAGAAATATTGATCTGAATCTCCGTCAGGATGATTCTCTGATTTATCTGATATCATTGCATCCTCAAATCATCGAGGGATCACTGGTTGCATGGTAACTGGTGATTTGCCGACCGCACAAGTAAACGACACTCTGATTGGTAGGAACATCTTCAAAAACTGAGCATGACAGTTGCGCGGCAACTTTGTCGGGGAATTGGTCACACGGTAACCGGTGAAGGGTCTAATCTCAGTCAGGATGATCATCTGATTTTGCTGTAGATCTTCGTCTTCAAGTCATCAAAGGGGTCACCGGTTACGCGGTAACTGGTAATGGATAGCTGATATTGCCGTCAGGCATTCCGCGACATTGCGGCAGAAGGATTCCTCGGGACTCGTCAGGTCATTAGGAACTTTTAACAATCAAGCTATTTATGCCGTCGGGCATTCAGAGACATTTTCGGGCGTCAGCCGGACTTCGTCAGTAAGTCGGGAATAGAATTCTTGGTCAATAATGAACCAAATAGGGATATCCAAACTTCCGCCATTAGGCAATTCGCATCAGCTGAGAAAACTACTTCGTCAATACAGTTGGACTTCATCAGCAAGTCTGGGGTTTCGGCACCGCTGTCGGACTTCAATCATCAAGTTTCCAAGGAAAGTTCAACTTCTATGTTTAAAACCTGCTGGGGATGATACATCTCCACTGGGGATTTTGGAGAACTATCAAGTAACTCTGCTTCGGGGATTCAGAAATCATTCCGGGTGAATCAACTCTGCTGAGGACTTCAAGAATCATCTTGAGCAAACACTCTGCCGGGGACTCTAAGCATCAACTTAAGCAGCCAACTCTGGTGACTTCACTGGGGATTTTAAGAGTCATCTTAAGCAAACACCTTCGCTGGAGAATTCAAGAATCATCTTGGGTAAACGAATTTGCTGGGGGAATTCAAGAATCATCCTGAGCCACACAACTCTTCTGAGATTTCAGGAATCATCCTGAGCAGACACCCTGTCGGGGAACACCTGCAAAACAAGAACGGTAACAACCTAGCTCATGTTTCATATGCATATGATCGACAATGGCGTAATGCTCCACACAGTGGAAATGCTACGCATTTTTAGGGTAAATGCTATGCATTCATGCAAAATGCTACGACCCCATCAGCAAAATAAATGCTGAAGGGAAAAGCCTCCTGTCAAGGAGAAGAAGTCACACCAATCTCAATTGGGCTCCACCTGGGGAAACGAACTCCAGTCGAATGCTGTAGGTGAACAAAGTTCTTCGAGAACTTGGACTCGCTCAACCGGGTATACGAACCACCAATGCTGAGGAAAACGATGTCAATCATAGAAATAAACTGCACGGCCTTCGCGGTAAAGCTTTCCTAGAGATAACGACTCCGGTGGGGAAATACAGCATCAACTATTCAACACTCTACTGGAGAGAACCAATCATGGCCTAAGCGGCTTCCAATGACTCGGCTCTCTTGGGGAACTGCAAACTCGGCTGGGGAGGGTAACCAGGCGCTGGAATGAATCCTACTTGTCGGGGAAAATACAACTCTGTGGGGAATTTCAATTCCGCTGGAGACTTCAGTCTGCGCTATCGAAGGCTGAACATTGGTGAATAGTCTCCTACGAGAAACTGCACACTGACCCAATGCTGGAGAAATAAACCCAAATTTGCTTGTCAGGGAGAACTTCGATCCTAAACCATTGGGAATGCATAATCAATCTGTCGGGGATGGCTACACTCTGTCGAGGATATCAACCCTGGTCTGCTAAAGATAATCTTGCATACGCCTTACGGAGGCTGACCCTTCTGGGTAACACCTGCTGGACTATCAAGTCTGATGAGGAATACCTGTGTATCAACACTGTTGGGGATATCAATCCTTAGCTACTCATTGTACAACTCTATTGGAGATGTACCGATCCTATCAAGGACACACCTCTGGCGACTGCTCAAGATAACAATCGATCACTGAAATTGAATCTCACTTCACTGAGGAAAACAACCCTGAACGGTCCTTTTAGGACATCCTAAGTCCTTATAGGGTACGAAGCAAGCTGCTGAGAAATAACTCTTCTCTGTCTGACATCAAAATCTACTCGTCTGGAGATTACTCAGTGAGGGAATCAACGTCGACCTCTGCTTGAGGAAAGAGTCAATGACCTGGACTCGGAGGGGAAAGGAGTCAAACTTGGACTCTGTGGGGATACAACATTGCATCAGTCCCACTGCTGGGGAAATAAACCCAAATCTGTCGGTCAGGGAAAGCTTCAGTCTCAACCCACTTGGGAAAATAGCATATTAGGCTAATCAACGTTCAATGCTTGGGATGGCCATACTCTGCTGGGAATATTAATCAAACCTGCCGAGGATAATCTTGATCCTACTCTTATAAGGGATAAATGCCATCTCAACTTGCTGCAATCTCAAACTGCTCAGGGGAAACAATCTCAAACTGTACATCTCTGCTGAGAAAATAATCCTGATTCAACAACATCAACATAGGGAATACCAAATACCAATCATGGAGCTGGGATCACTCGAGCCTTGTGTCGGGGAATGTGACAACATACGAGTCACTAGGAATCACCGTGTCGGATATACTTAGGCTTTTTCTGGTTTTAGGGATGAGAATAGGTTATTAACAAAATGGATTTATAAGGGAAATACTAGACGGGGCTAGCATTCAAGGTGGACTATCAGACGAGAACTGATAGCAAAATATGTTAGGTTGTCAGACGAGAACTGATTTACGGTTTGCCAGACGAGAACTGGACTTTAAAATTGTGTTAGCCAGACGGAACTGGTTGAACAATAGGTTAAAGAAAAGGTGACCAGACAGGGCTGGTTTCTGGTTTGGATTTCAGACGAGAACTGATCTCCGGTTTTCCAGACGAGAACTGGACTTTAAAACGATTTGGTTACAAGGTTCTGCCAAGTAACAGGTTAGGCTGTCGAATAACAAACCAATGACAGCAAGGCTTCTTCAGAAGGTTCAGGTTTTCTGACGAGGGCAATGACACGATTCCCCGATACTCAACTCTTGCTAGGGTGAGCAAACTCGCTTGAACAACTTGCCCCAGCGCAATTCAACTTGCCCCAATCCGACTCTTGGGAAAATTCATTCTAAACAGAAAGTAACTTGCCACGAGGCGACCTCGAGATGGCTTGCCCCGGTATCTGTACAACGGAAGGATTCATCCTCAATTAACCAACTCTCAGCATGGTTGGTTTCAATATACTTCTGATGTAGCTTGCCCCTGAACGAGCGTTGAGCGACTTAACCTGCCCTGATTGAACACTGGAGGGATCTGCCCTCAACTCACAGGAACTCCGGGTAGTTGCCCCTGAATGTGTCTCAAGAAGATACACTTCTGATCAAATGCTTCTCGAACAAACCGTCCCGTAATCAACCGATCCTTCGGGACTTGTCCTCAGACTGACTGATTCCAAACTCACTGGAAGTCAATGCCCCAAATTCACAGGGCTTCGCAGCATACCGTTCTGATCCAGACTGCTAACGATTCAGTCCTGATTGACTATTCCCTGTTGGAATTCCTTCATATCAACTACTGACCTGCAATTAAAATTGTCTATTCACAAATGATAATTTTAATGCAGTGTTCGTGCAGATTTTGAAAAAATTGTGCTGTCACTCATTTACGTGTCATGATAGTGGGTGACGAATGAACCAACAGTTCAAACATAGTGCTAATTTGATCAGTGAAAAATACAACAAGGATATGATTAGCAAATCATGTAGGAGTCAGGTTACTCAACCTTATCGTAATGCGCTTTCAGAATAAACCCTGCCTCAATTAGGTCTTTTAAGGGTTGTATCGTGGTCGGGTTCACGGTTCGTGAAACAAAGGATATTTAGCTCAAATTATGATTTGTACCCACCCCTTCTACGTGATGATCTCCGATCCTAAAGTTCAGTTAACTTGGTTCGAGCGCTCGCCTCTTCGAGAGGTATGTTGAATATTGGGAACAGTGGTTAAAGAACTCACAAGGTTTTCGGAGTGACAGTTACTCCTTTTCCGTTTTCGGTGTTTGTATCTACACGACTTTGTCCTTGTTCGAGAATTTTTCTTTTTATATCCTTTCTTTTTCATTCTTTTGATTCCCTAATTTTTGCCTGGACTGACTCCTTTTGAGTTCTTTTCAATTTTTCTTTTGAAGTCTAGCGGGATGCCCTGATTTTTGCCTAAGTATTAGCTTTCCAGCTTTTTCTTTTTCTTTTACTTAGCGGGCTTTCTTATTTCTTTCTTGGAACAAGTCGTGTGACACTGATTGTCTTGATTGCTCCGAAAGGATTGCAACTGTCTCACTCCTGATTGGTGAGGTTTAACCATTGTGGTTGATGAGGTACGACCTCTGGGGAAAAATACGATGTGATTGGTCCTCGAAAGGCAACACTCCTCTATAAGACTTAAACGCTCGGTCAAGCTAACTGACAACTACCCTACCCCGGGTTAAGATGTGAGGGTTTAAAAGTCCGAAAAAACTTCTACTTCTTGGCTCAAAGTGGTTAACAAGAGACTAACTCCTTATATCTCCAGTGTTTAGGGGTTTTGAAACAATGCCTTGTACGTCATCGGCAAGGTTTTATCTGAAAGCATACGATCATTGGTTATGAGTATTCAGTTTCGTCATCCTCCCTCCAATCTTTACTAATCATAGTGATAAAGTGGAGTAAATAAAATGCAAGTGTCAGTGCAATGCAATAAATGAGTGAAAACGACATGATTAATTCAGAAAAATGCATAGTCACTTTATCAATATTACCATTCAAAACAAACAATGTTTAACAGCAAGTAGTAACTAACAGAAAAGAAACTACAAATGCAAATGATAAAAAGTCTGAGGACTGCCAATGCTGAGGATGTCTGCCTGTCTGGACCACCGGCCTCTGGAAATAACCCTCTGAATCTGCGAGCTCAGACAGCTGAGACGTTGTCATGCATAACCAAAACTCCTTCTAGAAAGGAAATGCACCCTTTGTCGATTAACTGTTGCACTTTTGCCTGGAAAGCTTTACAATCTTCAGTTGAATGCCCTGGAGATCCACCATGGTAACCACACTGAGCATGGGGATTGTACCCAGGAGGGTAAGGCTCGGGCACGGGCTTAAGAGCTTTGGGTTCCACCAAAGAATTCTGAATCAAATGTGGCAGAATCTGGCTATACGGCACATGAACTATATGAGAAGGAGCATTCATTCGTTCCAAGTTGTTACGAGGTCGGTTTTGATTCTGACGCTGATTCTGATAACCTTGGCCACAGGCTCGTGGATTTGCAAGAGGAGCGACATAAGGTTCCCGGTGTGGTGCCCTAGGCACAGTTGTCTGTCCAGAATAACGAGACACAGAGGATGAAGAACCAACCGATTTTACCGATTCATCTCGAGGATACTCAACATCTGGCATGATTGCATTGATCACAACTCCTTCTTCAGTCTGAAAGCTATAGAGAGATTCAGTTTCACTAGCCTGACTGCCCGAAACAATCTGAATTCTTCCATTCTTTACACCATACTCGATGTGTTCTCCTGCCCTTACCAATTCAGAGAAATTTGGTGCAACTCCAAGCATTCTTTCAAAGTACGGGCTCTGCAGGGAGTTTACAAACATGCCTTTTAACTCTCGGTCTAGAAGAGGTGGTTGCACTCTAGCAGCAAATTCTCTCCATCTCTGAACATACTTCCTGAAAGGTTCATTGTTCTCTTGAGACAATTCTTGCAGCTGCATGCGACTAGGAGCTATATCAGGATTGTAGTCATACTGCTTCAGAAAAGCATTGGCTAAATCCACCCATGATCGGATCTGATTACCCTCTAACTGCATATACCAACTCAGAGATGCCCCAGTCAGACTATCTTGAAAGCAGTGAATCATCAACTTGTCGTTTTGCACAAACGAAGTCATTCTTCGGCAGAACATCACCAAATGTTGCTTCGGGCAACTATCTCCTTTATACTTTTCAAACCTCGGCGCTCTGAACTTCGGAGGTAACACTAAGCCAGAAACCAGACACATGTCTGCAACATTGGGGTTAACAGCATCTTTAACTTCCAAGGCTTTGAATCTTTCCTCCAACGCACGAAACCTTTTAGCATACACGAGGGCCAATGGGTCTTCAGTCTTTGCTATCGGGACCTCTCTTCGGGAATTTGGCACAGGGAAAACAACACCTTGATAGTCTGAGGTATCAATAGAAGGAGAGCGTTCACTTCGGACAACAAACTGCTCATGTAGATCCCGGTCTTCAACAGAAGGTTATACAAGCTGAGTTGCAGTAAGGTTATTCACTTGCGGGAAATCTTCGTCATGCATAGATCCATATAAAGGATTGGACGTCACAGTGAAACCTGACATGGTATCAACATCCTGGAAACCGCTCTCTAACATAGCTACCAACAGCCTCACTGCCTGATTCTGCTCAATCTGCTTCAACCCCTTGGTCGTCTTCTAACAATCAACCCTTGTCCAGACCAAACACCGGAGAATCACCCTCTGAAGCAAAACAAAGCCTGGATAAGAGCTCTGGCTAGCTGGAGAATGATATGCAATATGATGCAAAGATGATTATGCGAATGCAATGCAAGATGCAGCAAACACGGGATCACAACCCCCACAAAGCTCTGATTACTGTTGCGCTGCTGACGGGATAAGTTTGCTCTGACGAGAGAAAACCAAAATACCGGGTAGGCTGGAAGTCAAGTTTCCTGCAAAAACCCTCCCACTCACGGGTATGGACCTAAACTGACACAAGTTCGACATCCTATGCGGTCGTCGGCGTCACAGACTTTCAAGACTGATGATACGATACCCAGAAGGTGTGGCATCATCATGTCCTGAAGAGGCCTCACTTAGCCAACTTCCAAATGATCGGTCCCCAAAGTCGACAATCCTCCAAACCAACAACCCCCTCAACCCAAAGGGTTGAAAAAGAAGTCAACCGGGAGAACCTCGTCTGAGCGTGGATTTCATGAGACACTAGTACATGCAAAGCATGCACGCGCCCACTAATTTCCACAACTCATGCTAGGTACACTCAAGCCTGGGTCTGGCTTCTCACTCATCAGAGTTCCCATCCCGCAACAGCACAATATCAACAGATAATAATATAGTGCGGGAAATGTAAATACATCAGTAATATACAACATACAACACACAAAAAATAAACACCCAAAGACAAGCAAACAAGCGCTAGGATTGACTCTCTCAGGGACGTTGGATCCCCAGATTGACTCGCATAAGGGACGTTGGATCCCTAGGAAACTATTGATATCCCCAGCAGAGTCGCCAGCTGTCGCTACCGCGAAAATAAGGTGCCGGCAAAACAGAAGAGTCGCCACCTTTCGTTATTTATCCCTCGGAACGGGAAAGGAAACGATCGGAAAAACCTGACGAAAAGGTATAAGACAAGGTCATCGCAACCATTGTCTGGGTTCGGGAGTCGGTTACGCAAGGGAAAGGTATTAACGCCCCTCACGTCCATCGTACTCGATGGGATCCACGCTTGCTGGTTCATCTAAAGGATGCAAAAACAATCTATCTACGGTTGCTAAGTCTAAACGGAAAGAAATTGACTCGATACAGCGTCGCACTCTATGCCTACGTATTCTCATCAGAGAATGAGAAATCAGAGTCTACGTAGTTCGCCTAACTATGGGGGAAGTTTGCTCGCCAAGACGTCGCGTCTTGTGCCTACGTATTCTCATCAGAGAAATCAGAGCATGTCGTAGTTCAGGCTAACTACAGCTAGACAGGGGTGTTCTCGGTCACACGGGGGTGAGAGATCAAGTTGGTTTGAAAGGTACGGGGACCTACGGGAACTAAAACTACGGTCTGGTCTCAAATGCGCAAGGGCAAGAGAAAGGGAAACATCAGTCGTCAGCGGGAAAGTCTCGATCGCACGGCAGCGAGAGAACAGAGAAGTTATTTGTTAGTGTGCTCGCTAGGATATCGCATCCTATGCCTACATATTCTCATTCGGTATGAGAAATCAGAGCAGCTGTAGTTCAGCTAACTACAGCTAAAATAGGGAACGGGGAAAAGGGAGGTAGCTCGCTAGGATGTCGCATCCTATGCCTACGTACTCTCGTCTGGTACGAGAGATCAGAGCTAAGTAGTTCGACGAAAAAACTAGTCTCGATTGCACGGAGGCAAGCGAAGGGGTCTCGATCGCCTGAACGCGAGAGAAAAGGGGTTTCGATCGCATGGGGGCGAGAACAAAGAGGAAGCAGGCTTACGCCTAAACGGGAAGGAACTCGGGACACACACGCAAGAACCTAAGACGTAGGAGCGAATGCGTCGCATGTCACCCAAAGGGTACCATACTAGACATCCTAGACGATTGAGAAGAAACTCCTCAACTGTCATTTCCTACGTATCTAACGATACAGCTCACAACACTCGACGGTTGCCTGAGGACTTGAATAAGAAAGATGATGTTGAACGAAGCGGCTCCGTTGGCTCTTGACATGCGCGCAAGCTCCATTCCAATCTTCTCCTCTCTGGATCCTTGATGAGGACGCTCGAACCAGGAACAATGTAACGCTTAGACCGTCATGGTTCGACTTATACGAGAAATCGAACTCTAAGAGGTAGCGTATTGATGTCCGTGTCAAAGACAAGATATAGAAATAATATCGAAAATCATTCTCCAATTGAATCGTGTCACACGGCCAGCCAAAAATAAAATTGAAGATAAAAGTCAGATAGAAACGAAAATAGGAGAGAAAATAGGAGACAAATCCACTAACAAATGGAAATAAAATGCTACTCCTAAAATACGGCAATTAAGTTCTACTAGAAAATATTCTAAAGAAATTAAAAGAAAGTGCATAATGGAAAATAGCATAAAAACAATTCTATCTAAAATATTCTATAATATTCTATAAAGAAAACTAGAATAAAATTCTATATTAATGCAATATCCTATTTAAAATTTTATAGTAAAAAAATATGCAATAATATTTTAAACTATGAACTATAATCCCTAAAAGAAAATGGAAAAATAAAACTATATCTATTACAATAATCCATCCAATACAAAAGAAATTGAAAAAACAAAGGGAAGGGGGGACATTAGTAGTACAGGGTGAAATGCAGTAAAAAACACCACTGGGCCCAGCCCACAACAAATAAGAATCCAGAAAATAAAAAAGGAGAAACAAAGGCCATGGGGGGTGTGCCAGGTAAATGGGGGTGGTGAACCAGCAATTTGTTGGGCCCAGCCCAACCATCAAAAAACATTCCACAGGGGGTGTGAGTAGGGAGAAACGGAGGTGTGGTCAGCAAAATGGTGAATGGGCTCAGCCCAAGCAATTAAAACAAGAAAGAAAAGGAAAAACAGGGGGGGTGCATTTGGGAAGGGGGTGTACGGATCAGAAAAAAAAAGGAAATTGGGCCCAATCCAGCCCATTAGCCAATTTGGAGCCCCACACGGACTCATCACCTTCCTCCACTTCAATCTGCAGAAACCCTAACCCTCTCCTCCTTGCTCACCAGCCGCCGGCGCTCTCACCACCTCTCTCAACTTCCCCGTTTATTCCTCTTCAATCCCGTTCAGCCCTTTCGCCTATGTTAAACACTGTACAATCTATTCATCTTGAAATCAAACTAACCGACATCAAAATACCAGTTACCTCCAGAAGTTCGTGTGAATCAAAGATCTGTTAGTGAAGAGTTGGTTCTTGGAGTTCGTTTGAAATTCTGAGGAGTTGCTATGAAGGTCTATGGTGTTTGGAAGATCAACAAAGATTTGGAGAGCGCGTGATGAACTGATGCAGGTTGATGAAGATCGGAAGTTCTTCGAGGATATGGAAAACGTCATGAGTTCTTGAAGGTCATTGAATCTTGGATGAAGGTTCTTGAAGATAACAGTTACGCTCTGATGAACACGTCGCAGGTTCTTGGATCTGGAGGAGATTGATGATTACAGATGAAGATTCTTGACAGAAATGGATGAAACTCGTTGAATATTCCTGGAGAGATGATGAATGCCTGATGGATCTGGGAACTTCTTGATGAACTGGGGAAAAGAAACGAAGAACCCGATGGTGTTCTTGAATCTTCTGGAAAAATGTCATGAACACGATGAAGTTTCTGAGGAAGATGATGAAGTTCATGCGTGATCTGGGGAAAAGATGAAGGATATTGATGAAGAACATGATGAACGTGTTGAATTTTCATGGCGGAGAAGAGAAAGATCTGGAGATTTGAATGAATTTTCTGGTGGAAAATGCAGTTTCCGACGAACAGTTGGACTTCCGGCGGTTTTTTGGCCGTGAATTAATGAGTTCGATTTCTCCGGCGATACCTTCTGGCGTTTGCATGGCCGGCGGTGAAGGGAGTGAGTGGGACACGTGGTGGCATGAGACGGAGGGAGCGGGACAAGTGGGGGACGCGTGACGTCCATGCAGGGAAAGCGAGAGATAGTGGACAATGAGGTGGCGGCGCAGGGTGAACGTGGCAACCATGCGTGTGAGAGAGAGAGAGAGTGGGTGAGGTGGAAGATGATGTGTCCAGTGTTGGGGAGTGAAACGTGGAAGAGAGAGAGAATGGAGACGTGGTGGCCTTTATAGCGTGACAAGTGGCGTGTTTGGACTTGGGCCTCCAGAAATGGCCACCTGGCCCATCGAGAAGGGATCAACTCTGATTAAGGACTTGACTGCACTTAGTTACCCTATTAAGCTAAACGAAAATGACTTAAAAACTCAATTAATGCTGATTAACTACCCTATTAATCCTAATTAAAACTAATCAATGTCCTAATTAAAAAAGGATTAACCTAATGACTTAATTAAAGCTATCAATCTAATTAAACCTCCTAAAATGCTAATTAATATCTAGTTAACTCTAAAAAGAAATTAATCTAAAAAAGAAATGATTTAAACTTTATTAAACCAATTAAAACTAAAAACTATTTAAAAATATTTAATATCTATTTTAAAATTCTAAAAAACATTTTTTCTATTAAAGCTATTAAAAAATCTATTTAATATCTAAAAAAATCAATTAAAAAAATATCTATTATATCTAAAAATCATTCTAGAAAACAATTATCCTAAAAACTATTTAAAAACTATTTAATAAATCCTAGAGAAACAATTAAAATCCATTCAAAATTCTAGGAAATAAAGGGAAAAATCTAAAAAATGCGAGGAAGCCGATTAAATCGATTAGCAAACAGATACACGAACACAGCGAAATAAGCGGTAAAAACCGGACATCGAGATGTCCTAAAAAACCACAGCGAGAGCTGAAAACACCGGGACGAGCACCAATTCTCAAAATAAATCCTCGTACTCGAAATGGTATGAAGCTGCCTGAAATGTGATCAGAGGGCTGTAATCCCGATAAAGTTAATCTGACTGAAAAAATGCAATGTGAACGGTATGCAAATGCAAAATGAAATGAGTAGAAACATGAGCCAAATTGCAATGAGTAGTTGGTCAAATTTTGGGGTGCAACAGCGCCTACCTTGGAAGAATATTCTGCATTGTTAGATGTGCCTATTCTGGATCAGATGTCGTTCTTCCATACGGACGCTAAGCCTAATCTGGCTAGGCTTTCTGCAGCATTACATCTGGACGCCTCAGAGATAGAAGGAAATTTGACTAAATGGAATGGTGTGCCTGGTTTCTTCTTGCAGTTTCTGGTTAAAAAGGCCCAACAGTGCGCCCTAGATGGATGTTGGGTCGTATTCAATGCCATTCTAGCCCTCTGTGTCTATGGCATCATTTTGTTTCCCAATATGTCGGAGTTCGTAGATTTGGACGCATTTCATAGCTTCGCCTCAGGGAATCCGATACCCACACTGCTCGGCGACGTTTATCACTCGGTTCACTACAAGAATGAGAACCGAAGAGGGAAAAATGTATCCTGTTGTGTTCCCTTATTCTACATATGGTTTGTCAGCCATATGCCCAAGACAGGTCCTTTTGTCACTTCTGCAGGTACATTGGAGTGGTCTAAATGTTTGATGGGTTTGTCAGCTGAGAACATCACTTGGTTTGATAGGAATATGCTTGGTATGGAAATCATCTATAAATGCAATGGTTTTCCTAACGTTCCTCTAATAGGAAGGAAGGGGTGCCTTAACTACAATCCGTCATTGTTGGTTAGGAAGTTTGGTTATGCATTAAGGGATCCTCCCAAAGAAGAAGAAGTACAGGAATCTCTGTACCTGACCGGGCTGTTGGGAGATGATACGTTATCCAAACTTGAGCACGCTTAGAACAATATTCACAGGAGAGGAAAAACATTGTTGGGAAAGAGTAGTAGCCGAGCCTATGACCCCTACTTGAGCTGGATTCAAGATAGAGCGAAGAGGATGCTGATGTCATTTCCCTCAGTGGCGCCTGTATATCCCCTCATGATTGAGGAGCCAACCACTGTCGACATTCATAAGTACAACCAGTTATGGGCCAAGAAAGAGGAGCTACGGAAAGCTAACGAGGATTTGGAGAAAGAGATTTCTCAGCTCCGAAGTGAGAAGACCAAAGCAACCTATTCTTTGAAGAAACAGATTGAGTTGGTAAGCAAGTTGGGCACAGACTTAACCTAGCAGATTAAATCCCGGGAATGATTGGGTCTAGATCTGAAAGTTGTTAATAGTGTGCTCGCTTCTAAGAAGCAGGAGTTGGACAAAGCTTATTTGGAGATTTCCAAATTTAACGCCCAGTGGAACGCCACCTTGTCCAACAACAAAGAGCGCGAAGATAAGTTGAAGCTGCAGATCAACAAGTTGAAGACTCAGTTGAGAGCCAAAGATGAGAAGATCTCAGCAGAGGCCTCACTCAGGCGTGACACCGAGTACAGACTGAATGAAGCTATTGCAAACTTGGAGGATTGTAGGCTAAGAGCTAATTCCAAAAGATGCAAGCTTGAAGATTGTTTTGGTGAAGGAGCCTGGGAGGACTACGCTGAGGACCTACAGTGCATCATTAGCCAAAGAGAGTTGCTTATCCAGGGGCTACTCACAAGACTAGATCACCCCGAACACATAAGTTGCTAGAGGACTTTCGGTCTCGCCATCCAGTTTGATTACCTTGTTTTCTTTCTGTAGTTATTGCTTATGCTTGTTGTACTGACCATCACCAGGCTTGTTGGTTGAGGTCCTTTCTGATTGTACTCAGTTGATATGATTGTACGCTGCCTGTGTGTCTTTCCATTTATATATGAGGAGTTTTCTACTATTGCTGGTCTTATGAGGTTTTCCATTGTCCTGCTTTCTCCCGGAACTAGAATTGGGGGGGAAATATCCATGTTGCACGAGTTGACAGCAACGATGTTCTTCATGGAGAACAGACTGCTAATCCTCCTCTCAATGAGAATGGGACTCCTCATGCTCGTTCTATGCCTAATTTGGTTATCCCTACTGCTGGAGGGAATGGTAATGGTAATGCCACCGGTTCTGGTAATGTTGCTAGTTTCGACAACATTGGTTTTGGGAATCCTGGAAATGGTAATATTGGAAATGATAATGCTGCTAATGGGAATGTTCATGGGTCTGGTGTCACCGGTGCTGCACACGGTAATGTGGATCAGTTATAGAATGAAGACAGACAGGATGATATGTTCACACCAAGGGTTGTGGTTGCTGAGTTGCCTTCTGAATCTGATAGGAGGATCAAGTTGATTGAGGAAAAGATGAGGTCTCTAGAGAACCAAAATGCCATGGGCCTTGATATGGCTAATCTGGGACTTATCCCCGACCTGAAAGTGCCTCTAAAGTTCAAAGTCCCGGACTTTGACAAATATAAGGGTACCACATTCCCAAGAGTCCACCTGCGCTCTTACTACCGGAAGATGTCTGCGTACTCGGACGATGAGAAAATGCTGATGCACTTCTTTCAGGACAGCTTTCCCGGGTCGTCCCTTGAATGGTATATGGGGCTGGAGCCCATCAATATCCGAAGCTGGAGGGACCTGGCTGAGGCCTTTGTAAAACATTACCACTATAACAGTGACCTTTCTCCCAACAGGGTCCAACTTCAAAATATTTCCCAAACGAATAATGAGTGTTTCAAGGAGTACGCCCAGAGGTGGCGTGAACTCGTGGCCAGAGTACAACCTCCAATGGTGGAGCATGAGTTAGTTGATCTATTTGTTGCTACTCTTCCTGGTGTCTACTACGAGAAGCTCGTTGGTAACATGTCGGGTAGCTTCTCGGATTTGATATTCACTGGAGAAAGGGTGGAGAACGACATCAAGCTCGGGAAGATTCAGTCAAACGAAGTGCCTTCAGCTGGAGGAGGGAAGAAGGCGTTTGGTGGTAAAAAGCAGGAAGGTGAGACTAGTTTGGTGTCCAGTTCTAAAGGAAAAGGTAAGGGTCAGTATCAGAATTTTCAGCGTCAACAGGTCGCCAGTATAATAATCCTGTCGTTCAACAGCAGCAGCAAAATCAGCAGAATCAGAACCAAAATCAGAATCTGAATTACGCCCAACGGCAATATCAAAATCGTGGCCAAGGAGTGAACAGAGTGTTTGACACACTGCTTATGCCGTATTCGCAACTGCTCCAGACCTTATTGCAATTGCAGCTTATTCAGAAGAGGACAATGGCTCCTCTGACAGGACCACCTCCACCTGGGTATGATGCGAACTCCCACTGCGAATTTCACTCAGGTGCCCCGGGGCACAATATTGATAATTGCAAGGCTTTCAAGCGCAAGGTGCAGGATATGATTGATAGCAAGGCGATAATTTTCTCCAATGATGCTCCCAATGTCATACAGAATCCTATGCCAAATCCCTGACAAGCTGGAGTCAATGCGATCATCGAGGATGATGGTCTGGATTTGATAGCAGATGTTAGTAAGCTGAAAACTTCGTTGAGCTTCGTGAAAGCAAAATTGTTGAAAGGGGGTGTGTTCCCAGGGTGCGGGGAGTTCTGTGCTGAGTGTGCATGCCATCTGGATGGTTGTGATCAGTTGAGAATCGGTATCCAGAGTTTGATTGATGAAGGGGTTCTACAATTTGATCGGGACATGGAAAGAAAATCCAGAGAAGTGATAACCAAGCATAGGGGTGAGATTGCTACGATCTCTATCCCATGCAAAACTATTACAATTTCTACTCCTAGACCACCGACGATTGTCATTACAAAAGCTGGTCCCGTTCCTTTTGAGGATACCAAGGTTGTTCCATTGAATTATGGAGCCGAGGTATATATTAACAGGCAGAAGCTAGATCTGAAGAGTCTGCCTGTTGAGTCAGTGGAGAATCTGGTTGGTGCAGGAGGAATTACCCGAAGTGGTCGAGTCTTTTCACCACCCGAAGTGGTGGCTGATAAAGCAGACAAAGGAAAGGGTAAAATGGTCGTGGAAGAAACCTCTCAATCTGAAGAGAAAGAACTGTTGGCAAAAGATGTAGAAGAGTTTATGAGGCTAATAAGGAAGAGCGACTACAAGATAGTCGACCATCTGCAGCAAACGCCTTCTAAAATTTCTATATTGTCATTGTTGTTATGCTCGGAAGCACATCAAAATGCATTGCTAAGGATATTGAATACTGCGTACGTGTCTCAAGAAATTTCAGTAAACCAACTTGAAGGAGTTGTCGCACACGTGAGCGCAGGGAACAGTCTTGGTTTTACAGACCTAGAGTTGACGCCGAAGGGCAGGAATCACAACAGTGCGTTGCATATTTCGATTGAATGTCTTGGAGCTGTTATGTCCCATGTTTTGGTGGACACCGGGTCATATCTATGTACTTCCTAAGAAAGCATTAATGAAACTAGACACTCGGGGTATTTTCTGTATGCTCAGCGATCTAGTGGTGAGAGCTTTCGACGGAACCAGACGGTCAGTATTCGGGGAGCTCACATTGCCCATCCAGGTTGGGCCAGAAGTGTTCGATGCAGTATTTTACATAATGGACATCCAGCCGGCCTATAGCTGTCTATTAGGTCATCCATGGATCCACTCAGCAGGAGCGGTGACCTCTAAGCTGCATCAGAAACTCAAATATATGGTCGGTGGCAGCATTGTCACCGTATGTGGGGAAGAAGACATAATGGTTAGCCATTTATCGTCGTTCAAATATGTGGAAGTGGATGGGGAGATCCACGAAACTCTCTGTCAAGCGTTCAAAACGGTCCAGGTTAAGGACAAGTCTCCTGTAACGAGCAAAGTGCCCGAAGTGGCCATATCTGCTTTCAAGGAAGCCTAGGCGGTCGTGCAGTCTGGGGCAGCCCCAGGTTGGGGCTAGGTGCTTGACATCCCCAACAAGCAGGATAAGTTTGGCTTAGGGTACAACATGTCTGCTTCATCATCCTCAAAGAGTGCGCCGCGCTACAAAGGACCAGTGTTGTTCACTCCGGGAGGTGTCATCTTCGAACGCATCAATGTTGTTTCAGATAGTGAAGAGGGGGATAGCGATTGCGACATGGATGCTTCGATCAAGCCTTGCACACCAGGACAGAGCCTGCACAATTGGTCTATCCAAGAGTTCATTCGAGTGACTACTGAACAGTAATGATCTGTTTTCCCGATTGTTGTACGCCCTTATGTTCTACTCGGAGCATAGGGGTATCTTGTCAGGGCCTTGCTTGTTTATAATTGAATGTTTTTGTCAATAAATCAAAGGGTGTTATTTCTCATGCAAATTTTGTGATCCTTGTTATTCATGTTTTATGTTTAACAATAAAATGGCAATGTGGTTTTGTGTTGCATATCATTTGAAGCATTTAACCATTATCATTGCAGGATCCACATTACAGATGACACCGATCAAGAACCTTCTATGACTCACTTCGACTTTGATCACCTGATATTTTAAGCTGAAGAAGAGATTGAGGAGGATGACGACTTTCCAGAAGAGCTGGCTAGACTCTTGAAACAAGAAGAAAAGACCATTCTGCCTCACCAGGAAGTTATTGAGGTCATCAATATGGGTTTTGAAGAAGTTGTCAGAAATGTCAGAATAGGGGCTGCGCTGCAGAGTGACATCAAGCAAAGACTGGTCGAGATGCTTCGAGAGTATAGTGACATCTTTGCTTAGTCCTACGAAGACATGCCCGGGCTTGACACCGATATAGTGATTCATTATTTACCGTTGCGCGAAGAGTGTCTGCCGGTCAAACATAAGCTCAGAAGGACGAGACCAGACATGGCTATAAAAATCAAAGAAGAAGTCCAGAAACAATTGGACGCAGGATTTTTAGCCGTGACTACTTACCCTCCGTGGGTCGCCAACTTAGTGCTTGTACCGAAGAAAGACGGTAAGGTACGGATGTGTGTTGATTATAGAGATTTGAATAAGGCGAGCCCAAAAGATGATTTCCCGCTCCCTCATATTGACGTATTGGTCGAATATAGTGCTCAATTTTCCGTATTCTCCTTCATGGATGGTTTTTCGGGTTATAACCAGATCAAGATGGCACCGGAGGATATGGAGAAAATGACGTTCATCATGTCGTGGGGGACGTTTTGTTATAAGGTAATGCCTTTTGGGTTGAAAAACACAGGGGCAACCTACCAGCGGGCTATGGTCACTTCGTTTCATGATATAATTCATCATGAGATTGAAGTCTATGTTGATGACATGATAGCAAAGTCCCAAACGAGGGAGGGACATCTGGTCAATTTATTGAAGCTGTTTGAGAGGCTCGGGAAGTTCAAATTGAGGTTGAGTCCTAACAAGTGTACTTTCGGAGTACGGTCAGGAAAACTAATGGGGTTCATTGTCAGCGAAAAGGGAATCGAGGTTGATCCTGCCAAAATAAAAGCTATACAAGATATGCCAGCACCGAAGACAGAAAAGGAGGTTTGTAGCTTCTTGGGGAGGTTGAACTACATTGCCCGGTTCATATCTCATCTCACGGCCACGTGCGAGCCAATGTTCAAATTGTTGAAAAAAGATCAGGCGGTCGTCTGGAATGATAATTGCCAAAGGGAATTTGACAAAATCAAGGAATATATGCAGGAACCTCTGATATTGATACCCCCGGTAGCTGGGAGACCATTAATGATGTACTTAACGGTTCTTGAGAACAACATGGGTTGCATTCTTGGTCAACACGACAAGACCGGAAGAAAAGAACACGCCATATACTATCTGAGTAAAAAGTTCACAGATTGTGAGTCTCGTTACTCGATGCTTGAAAAACCGTGTTGCGCACTCGCGTGGGCTACCAAAGGTTTGAGACAGTATATGCTTAATCATACAACCATGCTGATTTCGAAGATGGATCCGATCAAGTATGTCTTCGAAAAGCAAGCGCTTTCAGGCAGGATTTCCAGGTGGCAAATGGTACTGATAGAGTACGACATCCAGTATGTTTCTCAGAAGGCCATCAAGGGAAGTGTTCTATCAAAGTACCTTGTTGAACAGCCTATCGAAGACTATCAACCAATGAAATTTGAGTTTCCTGACGAGGACATCATGTTCCTTAAGATGAAGGACTGCGAAGAGCCGCTACCCGACGAAGGGCCAGAGAGGGGTTCTCAGTGGCAACTGATATTTGATGGTGCTGTTAACTCGTACGGAAGTGGAATCGGGGAAATCATTACGACTCCCTACGGATCTCATATCCCATTCACGGCCAGATTAACATTCTCGTGCACCAACAACGAAGCGGAATATGAAGCGTGCATCATGGGTTTGGAAGAAGCCATTGATCTGAGGATCAAGAATCTCGATGTGTACAATGGTTCATTGTTTGTTGTTAATCAAATCAAAGGAGAGTGGGAAACCCGGCAGCCCAATCTGATTCCCTACATGAACTATGCGAGAATGTTGTTCTCTTTCTTCGATCGGGTAGAGTTTCATCACGTGCCTTGAGCGGAAAACCAGATGGCAGACGCTTTGGCTACGTTGGCTTCGATATACCAAGTAAACTTCTGGAATGATGCTCCCAGAATGGTCATTTCTTGCCTTAACTGGCCAACTTTCGTATTCGCCATTGAAGAAGCTGCCGATGGCAAGCCGTGGTTTTATGACATACATAACTTCCTCAAGAAGCAGGAGTATCCGCCAGGGGCTTAGGCTCAGGATAAGAAGACTATGAGGAGGTTGTCTGGTAACTTTTATCTGAACCCATATGGTGTGCTTTACAGAAGGAACCAGACCTGGTGTTATTGAGATGTGTGGACGAAAAGGAAGCAACGTTGCTTATGGAAGAGGTCCACGAGGGCACTTTCGGTACACATGCCGGTGGGCATGCAATGTCTCAGAAACTACTACGAGCAGGGTATTATTGGCTAACCATGGAGTCAGATTGTTTCAAATTTGCGAAGAAATGCCATAAATTCCAGATTTATGCAGACAAAATTCATGTACCGCCGAGCCCGTTGAATTTTATGGCATTAACATGATTGGCAAGATTGAGCCAACCGCCTCCAACGGACATCGTTTCATCCTGGTCGCCATCGACTACTTCACCAAATGGGTCGAAGCAGCCTCGTATGCCAATGTAACTAGGCAAGTCGTAGCCAGGTTCATAAAGAGGGACATCATCTGTAGATACGGAGTGCCCGAGCGAATCATTACTGACAATGGTTCGAACCTTAACAATAAGATGATGAAGGAATTATGCCAAAACTTCAAAATCGAGCATCACAACTCACCGCCCTATCGTCCGAAGATGAACAACGATGTTGAAGCGGCCAACAAGAATATCAAGCGGATAGTGCAAAAGATGGTTGTCACTTACAAGGAGTGGCATGAAATGTTGCCCTTTGCTCTTCGCGGTTATCGTACCACGGTACGCACATCAACCAGGGCAACTCCTTTCTCGCTGGTATATGGTATGAAGGTTGTCCTACCATTGGAGGTTGAGATTCCCTCTTTAAGAGTTCTGGTCGATGTCAAGCTCGATGAGGCAGAATGGATACGAAATAGATTGAATCAGCTCAGCCTGCTGGATGAGAAGAGGTTGGCGTCTTATGCATATGGTCGGTTGTATCAGAGTCGGATGAAGAAAGCTTTCAATAAGAAGGTGCGCCCTCGAAGCTTTCAGACGGGCGATCTTGTGCTGAGAAAGATTCTCCCAACTATGAAGGTCCATACGTTGTTCAAAAGGTCTTCTCCGGAGGAGTCTTGTTATTATCCACCGTGGATGGCGAGGATTTTACATCCCCTGTGAACGCAGACGCAGTTAAAAAATACTTTGCTTAAAATGACCCGCTGGAAAGAAAAAAAGAATATCCAGGCAAAATGGGGCATCCCGACGAACCATGAAAAAGAATAGGTTCGGGCAAAAGTTAGGGATATAAATGAAAATATGTAAACCCGTAAAGTCGAAAACCCGAAAGGGCGACTTTGGCAAAAATGGGTATCCCGATGAATTGAAAACCCGTAAGGGCGGTTCACGCAAAAGTTAGGGATTGAAAAGCAAATGACTACGATCTGCGTGTGGTACTTCAATGCTTAATGGTTTGGGAAACCTACGGGCCGTTAATCCAAATTAATCTCTTTTGAATACGGAGCATCAGAAAGACATCAAAGTCAGGCGAGTCATAGATGGATCAGCTCATGGTGTTCGTCTGCACCACATTGCCGACATGTCTGTACACTTTTGTATATCTCTGTACATATATGTATATTTCTTGTGCAACTTCCTCTTTTCAGGGGTTGCATCTGTTGTAAAATTGTGCCTATTTACAGGCCATTTATCAATAAACATATATTACTCAGTAATTTGTTTGCTTTGTTTTAACTTTTACTGCTTTGTTTGTGAAAAACGTCTGATGTTTTTGATAAACTTGCGCATGTATAAACTCGCAGGCCTTGGCCGATAATCGTTAAAACCTTGATTTAACTGAACGACGTCATGAATGACGACTGAGATAGTGCCTTTCGTGTAGGATATCTTGTATGTTTATTCATTTTTGCAGGGTTGTTATCCTTAGGGCAAAGAGGTAGGGATGAGAGTAGCTTTCTCCCCAACCGGAGTCCATTCCCTAGAAATTGGAGTTTGCGTCTCTATCCCTAGTGGAGTTGTATGCTTGGTTACAGGAGCACTTAAGTGTGTATCCTTGCCCCTGGCAGTTGGTTGATATACATTTGAGCCCCACAGAGTCTGGGCATGTGATTTTGTACCCCATCAGAGGTCAAGTTGCCATTGATAAGTCCATTCCTCATCTCCCCAGGCAGAGGTTGAGTTTGGATTCCCTCATTGCGTTATCCCCAGTGGAGTCGGAGGGGAAACGTCTCTTCCCCAGCTAAGTACTCCCAGTAGATTGGAGTTAGGTCTTCGCAGTTTGCGTCGTTTCTCCAACAGAGGTGCCTGTTCCCCAGAATGTTATATTCTGGAAGGTTACTCAGGGCTGATGTCCCTAGTAGAACGTGGTTAATCTCGGGAAGTGCATCGTAATTCCCCGCAGAGTCGTTGATTCTCTAGCAGGCGGAGGGTTCCCGCGTGTGGTTCTTTTTTTCCCGGGTAGGGTCGCCTATTTTCCAGAAGGTTTGTATTCTGGAAGGTCATTCATGGCATTTTCCTCAGCAGGATTCGATATAATATCCCCAGCAGGGTCGTTCTCCTTTCCCAGCAGGATGGTTTCGGTATCTCCAGCCTTTATTTTGCTGATTCGGTTCCGTTGCATTTGCATGCGTGCATAACATTTACCCCAAATGCATAGCATTTCCATTTCGCATGGAGCATTACGCCATCTTCAAACATATGCATTCTGAAACATAAGCCAGGTTGTAACCTCTTTGCTTTCAGGTGTATCTCCCGCAGGTGATCGGTATCCCTGCCCGTGTGGTTTTCAGTCTCGACAAACTTGATGCGTTTATTTCGCCCTCGGTTTACGTTATTCCCCAGCGGCGTCGCCGGACTTTGGTTGGTGAAATACTATTCTCCAAGTTCGTACAAAGGTTCAGACTTTGGTAGAAGATTCATGATAGATATGTTCGTCTTTTCATATGCCTCCCCAACAGAGTTGCTTGGTTAAGTTTCTCTTTGTTCCTCAGCCGAGTGGCCTAGGTAGGTTTATTTGCACTCCTGAAGTAGAGCTACTGGTTCAGGTTTTCTCTTTCCCCAGCGGAGTTTCCTCGTGGTTGTTATCATTGGATGATCTTAACTTCGTATGGATCTGGTCTTCGTGGTTTTCCGACGGCGATGTCGGGTGATTTGGTTTTCCGGTGGCGATGTCGGGTGTTTGATTTTTTGACGGCGAGGTCAGATGTTTGCAGGTTTCATGGTTGTTTGGCGGTGATGCCAACATCTATCAGTTTCAGTGGATGCCTGGCGATGATGCAGACGTTTATCAACGTTACGGATACCTGACAGCGATGTCAGATGGTTATCGATTCTGTGAGTGCCTGACGGCAATGTTAGGTGATTATCAGCTTCTTGCCTATCCAATCTATGGATTTGGTGATCGCTTTTATTTAGCGAAGGTCTGACGGTGATGTCAGAAGTCTCTGTATTCGGATCTGATATTGTGTGTTATCAATCAAGGTATCTGGCGGTAAGGTCAGGTGTTATTCCCTGCAGTTTTCTGGCAGTGATGTCAGATAGTTTATCTTCTGCAGAGTTCTGGTGGCGATGTCAGATTGTTGTATTCCATGCAGGTTCCTGGCGGCGATGTCAGATTCTTTCACCAACCTGGTGTTTTCTGGCGGCGATGTCGGATGTTTTGGTTGTCTGGCGGCGATGTCAGGAGTTTATCGACTTTATGGTTGTCTGGCGGTGATGTCAGATGTGTATTAGATTTATGTTACCTGGCGGCGATGTCAGAGGTCTGTTTGCATTGTGTCTATCTGGCGGCGATGTCGGATGTTTATCAGCATTGAGTTTATCCGGCGGCGATGTAGGATGTCTCTCAACAGTGTGTTCGTCTGATGGCAACGTCGGATGTTTATCAGTTGTTTCCTAACCGCGTGAAGTTCTGACGGCGAGTTCAGATGTGTTATCCACTGCAGTTTGTCTGGCGGCGATGTCAGATGTTACCAACACCGCAGATTCCTGGCGGTGATGTCAGAGGTTTTATTGATTGGATATTGATTTTTGGCGGCGATTCCAGTTGTTTCTTAATTGCATGGATGTCTGACGGCGAGATCAGGGTGTTTCGTTCCTTGCAGATTTTTGGCGGCGATGTCAGATGTGGGTAGACTTCTGGCGGCAATGTCAGATGGGTGTGGATTTTCTGGCGGCGATGTCGGATGTTCACCGATGTTGTGGTTACTTGGCGGCGATGTCTGAAACTGTATCTACTCTATAGCAGCTTGGCGGCGATGCCAAGTGATGTTTACTAACTGGTTGAAGCTTCTGGCGGCGATGTCAGATTTTAATCAATCTTCTGGTTATCTGGAGGCGATGTCAGATGTTTATCAATTATGTGGTTACCCGGCGGCGATGTCAGGCATTTTATCTACTTTGTCGAAGATTGGGGGTGATGCCAAATTATGTTAGCTACCTTGTGGTTGTCTGGCGGTGATGTCAGATGTTATTTGCTTTGGGGTTATCCGGCAGTGATGTCGGATGTTTATTAGACCGGGTGGTGGTCTGGCGGCGATGTCATACATTTATCATGTTTGCAGATGCCTGGTGGCGATGTCAAAACTTGTTATCCTCTACAGAAGCCTGGCGGCGATGCCAAGTGATGTGTATCAATCTTGTGGTTATCTGACGATGATGTTAGATGTTTATCGACGGTGTGTTGGTCTGGCGGCGAGGTCAGAAAATTTTATCCCCCGTAGATGCCTGATGGCGATGTCAGAGGCTTTATTGACTGGATATTGATAACTAGCGGTGGTGCTAGAGGCTTACCTACTTAAGGTTGATGCTTGACGGCGAGGTCAGGTGCCTGACAACAAGGTCAGGGATATCTTCTTTCAGAAGTGATGTTTTACTCGACGGCGAGGTCAAATGTTTCCCCCTAAATTGATGATGAGGCCTGACGGCAAAGTCAGAGGGTTATTATCAGATGTATGATAGTAGGTGTTTTGTTGAATCAATATAGATCCCTGACAGCGGTATCAGGTGATCTTCCCGACTTAGTGTCGTTGTCTAGTGGCGATGTCAGGTGTTTCTTCCGTCGGCGTGTCGACGTTGCAACAATTATTCAGATATCTTTAGAGATTGTTATCCCCAAGCGGACTTTGCAGTTTATTTCTGCGGTTGGCAAATTTCCGAGTTCGTTTGTATTCAACCGTCTTTTACCTTGATTGTTTGAAATATGTTCGCTTTTCACCCAGTCAGGTCCAAGCCGTTTGAATAGGGGCAGCTGTTGCACCCTAAAATTTGCCTAACCTTTTCTTTGTCTGGTTCATGTTTCATTGCATTCATATAGCATTAGCATTTGCATACCATTTTCCATGTATAAGGGATTGAGAGAGGTGTGCCTAGAAGGAGGAGATTACCAAAGTTCCCAAAGCCAAGCAAGAGGTTGTATTCAAGATATCAAGTGTTTATCATCATCAGAAGAAAGTCAAAGCTCATTGAAGGAGTGGATGGTTAAGATTGGTATATTTCATATCTTGGGGATCAAATGAAAGTCATCAGATGATATTAAGTCCATAGTTATGGATGGAGAGCATTTTATAAGCTCATTGGATGTCTTCAGGGTCATTGAGGAGCTTGTGCAAGTCATTATATCAAGTATAAGAAGCCACAGTCAAAGGTGGTGCAGCTAGGGTTTTCATCTAGTCAACCCTAAGTCCACAGTGAATCTGAAGGAGATTAAGACTCAATTCCAAGTCTTTCTGATCACGGAATGTTGTGTTGAGATGTCTAGGGTGATATTCCAAGTTCAAACCAAGAAGAGTCAAAAGTGTGAGAAGTTGCTAAGCTAGGGTTTCTAAGTTTGTCAGTGTAAAATCCCCCTATTTAGTGCCTAACTTCAAGACCACATATCTCAAGATGAAAGTCTCATCTCATCTTGACCCCAACATGAAACTTGTAGAGCATTTCCTTAGATTTATTTTGAGTACTAGAAGTCATTCATCAGATTTCTAGAACTCAAGGTATGAAGCTGGTAAGTTACAGGTCATCAGATGAATGTGATTTTGGTCAACAAAAGTCAACCAACTTCCAAGATATTTTTGACCTAAAAGGATGTTTCTCCTCACTTTGACCCAAACATGAAAGTTTTTCCTTATGATATTAGCTTTAGAAAAAGTACTAGAAGTCATTCATATGATTTGTAGAGCTCAAGATATGAAGCCTGCAAGACAGGGGTATTTTGGGAAACTTTGATTATAGGTTATTTTTTATTATAGGTCAATTTCACAACTTTGCACACCTCAAATGAAACTTTTGCCAACATCAAAGTTGCTATAAATGGGGTCAATTTCATCATCAAACATCAACTTATCATTGGATTGGCTTGGATTGGAATAATGGTGAAGGAAAATTCATGGAAAAAGCCTTAAAAGCCATAAATTCAAATAAATTCACGTTGAACAAATTTTGATCAAGTTGGTGCATATTTTGAGTCCTTTTGACATTCTAAACATGATGGCAAAATCAGAATTGAGATTTGAGGTCCAAAACCATGCCAATTTCATGCTTGCTTCAAATGAAAGTAACATAATCAAATCACACCATATGATTAAATTAAAGGAACAGTTCTTAGCCATTGGATCAGAACGAAGTGTATGCAAGCTACCTGAGCCAAATTCATAGCCATTGCTGCTCTGTTTTACATGCACATGAAGCTTACAAAACCAAGAATTTTGGATTTCCATTGGATCAAACTGGGTTTGGATTAGGCTTCTTCTTCATCCAGATCCATTCCATATATTCTCAGCATCATTCACAAACTCTCAGAGGTGATTTTGAAGCAAAATTGTGGGAGAAAATAGTTACACACGAGAAAGAGAAAGTGAGAATCGAATTCTTGGATCCAGCCAGTTTCAAGCAAAATTAAGCACACTAACATCTCTATTGAAGTTTGTGGAAGCTTTCTGGACCGTTTTCTTCAAGAATCACCAAGGTTTCAAGGTCCAACGGAGCTATTCCGTTAGGTAACCTACTTTTCCAAATTACACTCTGAATATGCCATAATTGCACACCATTTTTGCATATTCATGTTCTCTCATCATCATAGATGGATTCTGGTTAGGTTTAGTGAGTGTTCATGACAATTCTTGATGACTGGTTGATTTTATTTTGATTCGTATCTCTAGATTTAGGACGTGTTAGGCTTAGATAATCAGATATTAGTGATTAGCGTGAGACGTAGATGAGTTTAGACTCAAAGTTTGTGAGATTTGGTGGAGTTCTGATCCACCTGCGTTTTGATACAATCGGGGAAGACGACCGGAGCCGCCGTGCTCCGCCGTCTATAAATCTTCCCTCCATCTGAGATATTTGAACTCTTCAAAGCCATGTGTCCTTACCTATGACTTTAGATCTGATGACTAAACCATTCAAGGGCCATGATTATGCCCTACCGTGCGCTTGCTTTGACCTTACCACATACAACACACACGAAACTCGCCGTTTCACTTAAACGGTCAGTGGACTGTGCTTAACTGTTATCTGAACCCCCCAGTATGCAGGCCCATGCAATTAACGTGTTATACTTGCTATCTACACCCACTTTTTTTCAATTTATTTTCTTTTCTCTTTATTTTTCCATTTGTTTTCAATTACAAATTTAATTCATGAAAAATATTTCAAGGCCTCAAAAAATCATGAAAGCATATTTCTACATCCTTTAACATGTAAAGTGATTTTACCAATTTTTAGATTAATTTTTAAGTCATTTTTCCAATTAATCTTGAATTTTCCTTTTTAGGTGTTCTTTATGAAATATAAAATGCATAACTTTCATTTAGGATTTTATTTTGTGATCAAACTTTCACATAAATGCCTTATTTTTCTTGTACATATTCTTGACACATCAATTGATTTTGTGATATTTTTCTCCCTGATTTTTATCACCATTTGATTAGGGTTTTGGTTGCCCCTTTAGGACCCTCCCATCTCACTAGTTCTTAGGACACCCCTAGAACATTCCCCTTTGTTTGCCTAGTTAGGCTTGGACGTAGGCTCCACCCCTTTGACCCCTGGTTCCAAATACCAGAGGGGTCCCCTAGGATTTTCTTTAGATTTTTTAGGATTAGTTTTCTATTTTTAGTGTATTTTACACTTTAGCCTACCCTTGTATGGTTTCAACCCTAGCACTTGACTAGTTTGCATTTTGTTTGAACTTTGTGCATTGTTTGAGCATCCAATCCTTGCATATTCATATTGTATACACATTAATAAATTTGTATGTTCATTTTTAGGCCTTGATAATGTTCATAACTTGTTTAGGTTAGGCATCCTTTAGGACCTTCCATTTAGGGTTTTCCATGTACACATGTTGCATGATCTTCATCTCTTATGTGATGCTTTTGCAATTCTTTGCTCATTATTTTTAAATTACATTGTACACACCTTCTTCTCCTCATTCCTCTTTGTCTTATGACCTAAGCATCCCACTTGTGAGAGCCTAGTTCCTCCTTTGGAAGAACTAAAGGCATTCCATAAGTGGTTGAACCTTTGAGGACTATGTATGTGTTTTTACACATTGAATGTGATGAGTTTGGTTGAGTGTCATAGTGAGTTCCTTTGGTTCTCACTTTGCTTCCCATCATCTTGTTGATCCTGCCCTCTTCATGTTGTATGATTTGGTGCATTAGGATAGAAGTAGTGCATGTGTAGGCATTCTTTCTCTTAAGTCCATGTTTGCATTAAAGGTTGAGGTTTCCTCCCTTTGCTTGGATGTTATTTTCCTTTTGTACTTGCTTTTCTTGCATCTAAAGGTTGAGGTTTTCCTCCCTTTGCTTGGATGTTATTTCCTTTTTGTGTTTGCTTGTTTGCATCAAAGGTTGAGGTGTCCTCCCTTTGCTTGTAATGTTGCATTGCATGTGTGTTGCACCCCAAAATTTGCCCTCACAATACAAGACTTTGTGTTCCAAGAAGGTTCACAAGGTTCACAAAATTCACAATTGGTCAGAAGAGTTGACAATTCCCTCAGACAATGCACCTCCTAAGCAGTGCATCCAAAACTAGGGTTTTGACTTTAATCAGGCTAAACGGACTTCCAAGACTTCAATCTGTTTGTTTTGCAGGAAGTGCATCTGAGGCGTCTTGGTCATTTCAAGCAGAGTTTGTAATGTTGGGATAAATAAGACGTTATTTCCGAAGCATTTGTTTACATGGACTGATTATGTCAAGGGCATTTGACGAGCAGTTTATGAGTTGAGATTATTTTGAAAATAAGGAAATGCCGTTAGGCGTGGTCTGAGAAGTCACGTATTCAAAGGGATTTCAGTTGGATTTGTTTATGTTACGGGATATCATTTACTTGATCAAGGCGAAGAGGAAGTAAGTTTTAGATATTTTGGAACTCATAAGTTATGACTAAAAGGTGAGTTTAAATAATTTATGGATTATTATTCATGAATATTTAGATTTACAATTGAGAAAATAACAATGAACATTTTATTGGATTTTATTTCACAAATATCTAAAGTTACAAGTTGAAAGAAAAATGCTTTTGAATCTTTATTCTGAGGCATTCGGTAGCTTACAATAGATTTATATTTACAAACACCCTATTCTAAATCTTAAACTATAATTGTTCTTCATTGGTCTTTCTTTGAGTTCTTCACGAGGCTCCGGTTACCTGAAAAAGAACAGATAAACAAAACACAACAGGAAAAGTGTTAGAGGTTACTCGACACTCTCAGAACAGCGTCATCATCGAGTATCGGGAGTGGCACGACCGAAGCCGCATCCTACCCCCGTTACCAATCTGCGCCATCGGTGTCGGACCAGGTAATGTCTGTTCTTATCAATGCGGGACGGCCGAGAAAGAAGAAGAGGAAAAGATAATACAGACAGTGAATTCAGAAGGCATAAGCAAATGTCCATCCGAACTAAATGTGAACATGGACAACCAAGCAATGACCAAATTATACTAGAAGACGATTCTGGCATCAATTCTGTCATGAAATTCAGGGACGATCCGACTGCATCGAAAACTGGACATAGAACAAGTTAAGCAAACTGGCTCCGAATGAATCCAAGTGAGTCGTTAACAGAAAATCAAATCCAAACCAAAATTTTGAAGAAGGTCTCAAACATGGATGCCCTAGTCAGGCCCGGATGAGTCTCGAAAGAACATACCAGACATCAGACAAAGAGCCAAGCTCACCAGGAAAAAAGATAGTTTTGCAGAAAGGTCTATCAGAAGAACCACAGAGTTATGACAAGCACCGTATCCGAAGTCTAAAGTCAAGCGTATCAGCCACTATCAAGTAAATAAAGGCGGACTGAAGCTGAAACGGAATTCACCAGACAAAATCCATATCAAACGAGCCAACATAGCAGAGAGTTTAATCCAACCCGGACTGCATCAAAAATAAACCAAATCAGTTCGAAACAGATATCCAAACCCTATCAGAAAAGATAACAAAATCAAATCCGTAATAATGCAAATCACAACCGAACACGAGAATGTTTCCAAACCAAATCCAAAAAGATCTCAAAGTGATGCATATCAGAAAAATGAATATTGGGCGAACCACATCCGAAAGAGGAATGTTTCCAAATCAAATCCCAATCAGAAATTAATATCAGTAAAAATAACGTAAAAAAGATATTATCCAAGCCCATTCGAAAATCAGAGAAGGATATAAAAGAACAATGTCACCTGTGTGAAACCCTAGCGAAAAAGATCCAAAGACGGCCGCAGAAGAGAACCAAGGAGTCCCATCAAAAAACCGCGAAATCACTCCAAAGCCTCAGCGATAACCTCATCGGCCAACAACGGATAACGCACAGTCGCTACAAAGACGAACTCCATCGAAGCTTTTTCGTCAGAACATAAACGGACCGATCTAGAAGGGAGGGTTCGCCGGCGCCGTTCACATCAACGGCGAGCAATTCCCTCTCCAGGCTCAGCCACCATCATCGCCGTTAGCCCGAATCGCCGCCGGAAGATCCTCAATCCCCAAACGTAAGTCATCATGCAGGAATGCGTATTCTATTAATCATGTTGTTGTTTGTTTCATATGAAAGAGATGAAGAGTTCAACCAAGATGATCAAGAGCTCGTAGCTGAAACGCGAGAGAAACGAGAGAGATAAGGAAAGACGAGAAGACGGCTGCATGGATTAGGGTTTCCCCTTTTGGGGGTTCCCTTAACCGTTCAAACCTTCGCAAACCGGGCCGGTTGGGACTTCATCACCCAACTGTCGGCCCAAAACATTCTTTTCTTTTCTTTTGTTTCTTTTATTATCTATTTTATTTATTTTGTTGTTTATTTTAATAATTGAAAAATGTGATAAAGTATCTCTTTAATAAATTAACCAAATAACAAATCAAAATTTCTTTCTAAAAAAAATTTGTAATAATTTAAAAATCTTTTCTTTCTGTTTTTTATGTAAGTAAATTTTTTTAAGAAATATTAATTAAAGTATGTTCTAGATAATCAAATTAAAACCCTTTTTGGAAAAAATATAAACATTAAACCTTTAAAAAAAATGTGGAGTTTTGTTAGATAATTAGGTTAAAATATTTTTTGAGGATTTAAGTTAAATTAATTTATTAATATTAAAACTCCTATTTTAATTTAAATTGAAGTTTATATCATAAAATAAAACCACAAAAATATGCATAATTTCACTTCCTGACGTGTCTGATAATTCATGTAATTCTGTCCACTAACACAGTTTGTTCGTTTTGCAGCTTGTCACGTTGCCTTTTTTATTATTTAATTCTATTTTATTCAAAGTTCGTTATTATTGTAACTGCTTCTCAATTGTAACCTCGTGAACCTAACAATCGCGTTTACCTTCCCACTTTTACTTTCCGCTGTTTGTATGATTAAAATTCTCACATTCATTTACCGTTAATCTATCACATTACACACTCTGAAGGAATTAGGTCTAGCATTTGACCGCCGTGTCAATAGTCCTCACCTTCAACCCTTACAACTTTTACAAACCCTAATTTTCACAAATGCCTCGCCGCAGGCAAAATTACAATTTTACCCCTAGCATTAGGTCAAAGAGCCGCCGCGCTCATTTTAGGGTTTCCCGCCGCGGAATCCCTAACCTAACCCTAATTACAACTTAACATTTCAACGTAGAAATTTGGAGTTCCTACACTCCGCGTAAGCGTGTCCTTAAGGCGCGTTTATTCCCCTTGAGACCTTGACCACTGTCAAGAGATCTCTAACCTCCCTTTTGAGGGGAACTACGATTACTCTGATTCCACTCCCGTAAGGATACGTAGGCACAAGATGCGATGTCTTGCCGAGTAAACTTAGAATTAACCCCCTTTATTATTTATTATTGCTTATTTATATTTTATTTATCTTTGCTATTTAATTATTTTGCTTATTATTTTGTAATTGTTTCTTGGATGTAAAGTTGTTTAATTATTTAATTATTATTATGGTTAGTAATTAGGGAGTGTAACAACATGTATGTAATATTAAAATAAATTTAGATCACTTTTAAATAAAGATAATTAAAATAAACACGTCACACACGTAAGTCGATTTTAATCGCCGTCTCACTTCCTAAGGATATCCCTCAAGTTGCCTACGAATAATGGTTAAGTGGGGTGTATAAAGCAAGTCCCTCAAATAGAAAAATCATCAAAGTCCCTTATGGTTGCCTTACGAATTGAGTCCCTTTCAAAAAATGATGATGGTCCCTTATATGTGCTTATTACATCCCACAATGGCCTTCAAAGTCAAATTGTCCCTCACATGTCCCTTAACATCCAAAGTAAGGACTACCTACTCCATTATAGTAGGGATAGTCTTACTAAGGAAAGGATAAAGAATAAGAAAGACCTTTAAACATTAGGGTAGGTTACTCCTAGGTGCTTGCTCACTTCAAAACTGTTTCACACTTAAACAAATTTTCAACAAGTTTTCAAACAAGTTCTTAACACATCCTTACATGGATTATTTATTAACTATTCTGAAAATTTTCTATTCACACACTACACTTTCAAAACAATTCAAAAGTGAGCTTAAGTACCTAAGAGCCCATGGATAACCATGGATGAAAAGGGTGCTAACACCTTCCCTTTTCATAACCTACCCCCCGGACCCAAAATATTCTCTAAGGTCTTTCCTGTTCTTTTATAACCTTTCCTTATGGATAAAATAAAAGTCGGTGGCGACTCTTGCTATCCGCAACATTGTTTAAAGTCAGTTCTCCCACCGTGTTACAATGTGCATCCATTCATATTCACATTTCAATTCAATTATGGTATGTTGTTTCTCTTCTCTTCATTACCATGATCCCTTAGGTTCTCACTTCCTTGATTAAGGATAGTGATGATAGACATTAGGTTGAATCCTTTGCGTTATAACAAATAAGATAGAATTCCCTTCTAAACTCAACTTTAGGACCATGATGCATGATAACTTTAGGGTTTTGATTTAGTCCCCTTTAGAGTCCTTTCTCTCTTCTCATATCAAAACAATCTTAAAACACCTAATAAAGGCTAATAAGTATTGTACGTTACGAGCCTTAAGCTACTTAAGAAATGGTTGTTGAGGGGTTTCCCTTTTAATAACCAGAGTGTTTAGTGTATCACCCTTTGGGTGATATGTGATGCATTCACTCCTAGGTCATAGTCTCTAGTGCAATATGAATTACAAACATTCATTCAAAACACTTCTCTAATAAAAGACAAAAACAAACAATCAAACTCCTCTTTTTCCCTTTGGGGCTCCCTTTATCAAGGAAAATCTTTTCAGATGAAAGAGCATTGTTAAGCCTTGGTTCTACCGCAAATAGGCGTCGTCCCTAACTACTAGAACGATAGTTTAACTTTACTCGGATAAAACAGATGAAAAAACCTGTGTTCTCTTTAGCCCGAACTATGTTTGCTCTGATCTCTCATACCGGTTGAGAGTACGTAGGCACGAGACGGCGATGCCTCGGCGAGCAACCTTTCCCCACCTTTCACCCGTAGTTAGCCGAACTACGTTGACTCTGACTTTCCCATTGCACGAGGGAATACGTAGGCCCAGAGCGGCAATGCTCTGTCGAGTCCCTTTTCTTTTCTTTTGTCCCAGACCTTTAGCTAGATAGTTTCAATCACCCTTTTAGATAGATAACAAGCGTGGATCCTGTCGAGTACGACGGACGTGAGGGGCGCTAATACCTTCCCCTTGCGTAACCGACTCCCGAACCCCAGATTTGGTTGCGATTACGAATCTTATCCCTTTTCGCTAGGTTTTCTCTGATTGTTTCCTTTCCCTTGTTGGGATAAATAACGAATGGTGGCGACTCTTCTGTCATTGCCGACACCTTTTTTCGCAGTAGCGACAATCCCCAACAAACAAGACAAGTTCGAACTAGGGTACAGACCATCCTCCTCTTCACAGAGCGCGTCACGCTACAATGGACCCGTCCAATTCACCAGCGGTGGGGTGCTATTTGAACAGATCAGTGTTGTGTCCGACGAAGAAGGGGATAACGACTGCGACATGGATTCGACCATGCATTCCGGGTCAGAGCCTAAGCAAATGGACCATCCAGGAAGTCATCCAAGTGACTAGAGAAGAGTAATGATTTTTTTTCTTGATTATCTGTAGCCCTGTGCTCTACCCGGAGCATATCGGTCTTTGTATGCAGGGCCTAATCTTTTATGTTGAACAATCGTTTTATCAATTAATCAAAGTGTGTTTTGCTGCATTCAAATATTGGGATCTCTGTTTTTCTTGTTTTATTTTTAACAATAAAATGGCAATGTGGTTTGTGCTTGTTTTCATATCATTTTAAGCATTAAATCATCATCATTGCAGGTTTCACATTGCAGATGATACCGCTCCAAAATCGTCTATGACTCGCTTTGACTTTGATAATCCGATCTTTCAAGCCGAAGAAGATATTGAGGAAGATGAAGATCTACCTGAAGAGTTAGCCAGGCTACTGAAACGGGAAGAGAAAGTCATTCTGCCTCATCAGGAAGAAATTGAGATCATCAACTTGGGTACCGAGGAAGCTAAAAGAGATGTCCGGATAGGGGCTGCATTGCATAGTGATGTCAAGCAAAGATTGGTTGAAATGCTCCAAGAGTATAGTGATATCTTTGCTTAGTCATACGAAGATATGCCCGGTCTTGACACAGATATCGTGGTACATTGCTTGCCTTTGCGTGAAGAGTGTCCACCTGTCAAGCAGAAACTCAGGAGAACCAGACCAGACATGGCAGTAAAAATCAAAGAAGAAGTCCAGAAGCAGTTGGATGCAGGATTTCTCGCCGTGACAAATTACCCTCTGTGGGTCGCTAACATCGTATATGTACCAAAGAAGGATGATAAGGTAAGGATGTGTGTTGATTATAGAGACTTGAACAAAGCGAGCCCGAAGGATGATTTCCCGTTCCCCCACATTGATTTACTTGTTGATAATACCGCGCAGTATTCATTGTTTTCCTTCATGGACGATTTTTCCGGATATAATCAAATTAAGATGGCGCCGGAGGATATGGAGAAAACAACTTTTATCACATCGTGGGGGACTTTCTGTTATAAGGTAATGCCTTTTGGGTTGAAGAACACATGGGAAACCTATCAACGGGCTATGGTGACTCTCTTTCATGATATGATTCATCACGAGATTGAGGTCTATGTTGATGAGATGATTAAAAAGTCACAAACGGAGGAGGAACATCTGGTAAACCTTTTGAAGCTGTTTGAGAGGCTAAGGAAATTCAGACTAAGGTTGAATCCGAACAAGTGCACTTTTGGTGTACGGTCAGGAAAGTTGTCGGGGTTCATTGTCGGTGAAAAAGGAATCGAGGTCGATCCTGCAAAAATAAAAGCAATTCAAGAAATGCCAGCGCCGAAAATAGAGAAAAAGGTTCGTGGTTTCTTGGGTAGATTGAACTACATTTATAGGTTCATATCTCACCTCACAGCCACGTGTAAACCCATGTTTAAACTTTTAAAGAAAGATCAGGTGGTCGCATGGAATAAAAATTTCCAAAAGGCATTTGAAAAAATAAAAGAGTATTTGCAGGAACCTCCGATACTGATACCTCAAGTAGCTGGAAGACCATTGATAATGTATCTAACGGTTCTTGAGAACAGCATGGGTTGTGTTCTTAGTCAACACGAAGAGACTGGAAGAAAAGAGCATGCCATATACTACTTGAGCAAAAAGTTCACAGATTGTGAATCCAGGTACTCAATGTTGGAAAAGACGTGTTGCGCACTCACTTGGGCTGCCAAACGTCTGAGACAGTATATGCTAAATCACACAACCATGTTGATTTCGAAGATGGATATGATTAAGTACGTCTTTGAAAAGCAATCACTTTCAAGGAGGATTGCCAGGTGGCAGATGGTCTTGACAGAATATGATATTCAGTATGTTTCCCAGAAGGCCATTAAAGGGAGTGTTTTGTCAGAGTATCTTGCAGAGCAACTGATTGATGACTATCAACCGATGAAATTTGAATTCCTGGATGAAGACATCATGTTCTTAAAGATGAAGGATTGTGATGAGCCACTACCTGATGAAGGTCCTGAGAAAAGCTCCCAATGGCAAATGATATTTGATGGTGCTGTTAACTCTTACGGTAGCGGAATTGGGGCAATCATCACGACTCCCCATGGTTCTCATATACCATTCACTGCCAGGTTGATATTTCCTTGCACCAACAACAAAGCCGAATACGAGGCGTGCATTATGGGGTTGGAAGAAGCCATTGATCTGAGGATCAAGAACCTAGACGTGTATGGTGATTCAGCGCTAGTTGTAAATCAAATCAAAGGAGAGTGGGAGACTCGGTAGCCTAATCTGGTTCCTTATATGAATTATGCAAGGAGGTTGTTGCCCTTCTTTGACAGGGTGGAGTTTCACCATGTTCCAAGAGCGGAGAATCACATGGCAGATGCTCTGGCTACTTTATCCTTAATGTATAAGGTGAATTTTTGGAATGATGCTCCGAGAATAGTCATCTCGCGCCTTGATAGGGCAGCATTTGTGTTTGCGATAGAGGAAGCTTTTGATGGCAAGCCATGGTATTACGATATCCAGAATTTTCTCAAGAACCAAGAGTATCCGCCAGGGACATCGACCCGGGATAAGAAGACCTTGAGAAGATTGGCCGGAAATTTTTACCTAAACCAAGATGGTGTACTTTACAGGAGGAATTTTGACCTAGTACTATTAAGGTGTGTGGACGAGAAAGAAGCAGGGTTGCTTATGGAAGAGGTCCACAAAGGCGCCTTTGGTACACACGTCGGCGGGCATGCCATGTCTCAAAAGTTGTTACGAGCAGGGTATTATTGGTTGACTATGGAGTCTGATTGCTTCAAGTATGCAAAGAAATGCCATAAATGCCAGATTTATGCTGATAAGATTCATGTGCCGCCGAGTCCTCTAAACGTCATGGCGTCTCCTTGCCCCTTTTCCATGTGGGGCATTGATATGATTGGCAAGATCGAGCCAACTGCATCTAATGGACATCGCTTCATCTTAGTGGCAATTGATTACTTCACCAAGTGGGTTGAAGCAGCTTCATATGCCAATGTCACTAAGCAAGTGGTAGTCCGGTTTATCAAGAAGGACATCATCTGTCGTTACGGAGTGCCCGAGAAAATTGATAATGGTTCGAACTTGAATAACAAGATGATGAAGGAACTGTTCCAGAGTTTCAAAATTTAGAATCACAACTCTTCTCCATATCGTCCGAAGATGAATGGCGCTGTTGAAGCGGCCAACAAGAATATAAAGAAGATAGTGCATAAGATGGTTGTAACCTATAAGGATTGGCATGAGATGTTGCCCTTTGCTTTACATAGATATCGTACTTTGGTATGTACTTCAACTGGGGCAACTCCTTTCTCGCTGGTGTATGGTATGGAAGTTGTCCTACCATTGGAAGTCGAGATTCCTTCTTTGAGAGTTCTGGTTGACATCAAGCTTGATGAGGCAGAATGGGTAAGAAACATATTGAATCAGCTATGCCTGATGGATGAGAAGAGGTTAACATCCATTGCGTATGGTTGTTTATATCAAAGCAGGATGAAGAAAGCTTTCAATAAGAAGGTGCGCCCTCAGAGCTTTCAAGCAGGCGAGTTAGTGTTGAAGAAGATTCTCCCTCCACAAACAGATCACAGGGGAAAATGGACTCCCAACTATGAAGGTCCATATGTCGTGCGAAAGGTTTTCTCTGAAGGAGCCTTATTATTGTCAAGCATGGATGGTGAAGATTTCACATCCCCTGTGAACGCAGACATAGTTAAAAAATACTTTGCTTAAAGAGACCCATTGGAAAGAAAAAAGAATATCCAGGCAAAAATGGGGCATCCCGGCGAACCATAAAAAGAATGGGTTTGGGCAAAAGTTAGGGATAAAAAGAAAAGATGTAAACCCGCGAAGTTGAAAACCTGAAAAGGCGACTTTGGCAAAAATGGGTATCCCGGTGAATTGAAAACCCGAAAGGGCGATTCAGGCAAAAGTTAGGGATTTTGAAAAGCAAATGATTGCGGTCTGTGTATTAATCTTCAGAGTATGGTGGATTGAGGGAGAACCTGAGGGTCGTTCATCCGAATCAATCTCTTCAGAATACGAAGCATCAGAGAAGCATCGAAGTTATGCGAGTCATAGATTGATCGATGCGTGGTAGTTGTCTGTGCCACATTACCGACATTTTGTATATTTTTGTGCATTTCTGTTAATTTTCGCGCAGCTTCCTCTTTTCAGGGATTACATCTGTTGTAAAGATCTGCTTATTTACAGGCCATTTGTCAATAAAACTTATACTATTTAGTAAATTTTCGTTCTTGATTTGGCTTTACTGTTTTGTTTGTGAAAAAACGCTCGATGTTTGATAAAACATTGCATACATAAACTTGCAGGCCTTGCCAATAAGCATTAAAACTTTGATTTATTTGAACAATGTCACAGATGATGACTGTGATAGTTTCCAGTGTGCTAGATATCTTGTCATTTGTTCATTGTGCAGGGTCGTTACCCTTGGGGCAAGTTTTTACAGAGGTGTATCCCAGGTAGGATCACCATCCCCCACAGAAAGAAGGTATGTAGTTGAGACTCATTTGTCTCCAGCAGCGGGCCTGATGCACCTTGGCCCTAGCAAGAGTCTGCTTCTACAGGAAAGGATATGCAAGTGTGAGGTTGAGTGGATACACTTCTCCCCAGCAGTTTGTCTGTATGCACTTATTCCTCAGTGGTTCAGGTTTGATTTGTTCGGTAGAATGAATTCATCCTCAGAGGGTCGAGATTGACATCCCCCATGCAGGTCAAGTGTGTGTGCTTATCCCCAGCAGATTATAGATATGCACTTGTGTTACACCCCAAAATTTGCCCTCTTTCAAGGCTTGACTCATTTCTTCATTTCTTTCAAATTCAATGACATAAAGGAGGCCCATCATTCCAAATTCAAGGTTCATGAATTCAAGGCTAGATTCAAGAATATTACAAAGAGAAACTTCATGACATTTGTGTCGCTACTGCGAAAATCGGCGCCGGCTGAACAGCAGAGTCGCCAGCTGCTGGGGATGACCCAAATAGCCAGGAAGAGAATCCAAGACAAGACTCGCTTAGAGAACTATCGCAGTCCCCAGCAGAGTCGCCAGCTGTCGCTACTGCGAAAATCGGCGCCGGCTGAACAGAAGAGTCGCCACCGTGCGTTATTTATCCCACGGGAGGGAAAGGAAACGCTCAGAGTAAACCTCGCACAACACGGGAAAGGTGTGGTCGTCGCAACCAAAACCTGGGTTCGGGAGTCGGTTACGCAAGGGGAAGGTATTAGCACCCCTCACGTCCGTCGTACTCGACGGGATCCACGCTTGTTTTCGGGTATGGATTGTTATTCTATCTACTCTAAGGGTTAAGGGTTAAAAAGAAAATAAAAGGAAAACAAAATGACTCGGCAAAGTATCGCACTTTATGCCTACGTATTCTCGTCTGGAACGAGAAATCAGAGTTAACGTAGTTCGCCTACCTACGGGAAAGGAAGGGAAGGTTGCTCGCTAGGATATCACATCCTATGCCTACGTACTTCCACACAGCATGGAAGATCAGAGCAAACGTAGTTCGGGTCACGTACGACACAAGTCTGTCTTGGTTGATTTTATTCCTTCTGAAAAAGGTTTTTCTGATTAGCAGTCCAAGAGGACAAAAATGACGTCTTGATGAGTTCACATTCTTTTACGGACGAAGTGTCTTTTAGTGTGTTTGAAATATTTATTGTGTTTTTCTGTTTGTTTTGAGAAAGAAGAGACAGAACCCTAACCTACGGTTGCAAAGGGAATCAAACTATCCTAATGTTATCATGCATGGGTTAAGACCTAGTGTCTGTCATGCTCCTCTCTTGCACAGAGAGAAACAGAGATCCTAAGGGAATAGACGGAAACAGAAACAATATCAGATATATACAGTAAAGCGGTAAAATGCATGGATGCAGCAATACAAGAGAGGCAAGGGAGTCCCACTCAACCTCGAACCTAGAAAACAATAGGCGAAAGTGAACAGACTTCACTTTCAACCCAACAGGGTAAACAGCAAACAATACAGTCCAGAAAACCAATCAATACATCAGAAATGAAATACAGCAGAAAAATAAACAGCAACAGCAGCTCTGCACCACATCTATCTTCAAGTCATCTCCAAACAGCTACAAGCTTCAGCAAGCATCAATCCCCATCTCCACAGCCTTCAAGCAAGGTCTTTGGTCATCAGTCTTCAGTCTACAGTGGCTTTTCTTCAAGTCCTATCCTCCAAGCTGAGGGATCAATCACAAGAGTGAATCGGGTGTTAAGCAATTAGTTGACTACCAAGGGTGGCAAACCAACTGATACTAACACATAAGATATTTTCTCTCAAGAGTTCTATCCCGTAGACAGTAGCACCAAGCCTTCCAAGGGAAGGGGGTGAGTGTCTTAGAGAGACTCTATATCACAGAGAGGAATGGAGGCAGTCAAAACCTTCCATGTTTGAGAATCAAGCTTTCTAATCTAGAGCTCTTCCTAGCTCCTAAACCCTAGTCTCTTCAACAGCTGCTGGCAGGAATCTCCTCATCAACTCTGGAAGTTGGTCTTCAAGCTCTGGATCTCCAATGGTTTCAACATCACAAGTCTTCAGCTTCCCCCAATCCCCAGACAATCCCAATACCCACACAGACAAATCAATAATCCCCAGAGGGCACACCACACCAATCAATCAAATATAGCAGTATATACTAATAGCAGTAGGGGAATCCTAGTGGTTTCTAAGGGGATCTATCCTATACCCATAACCCCTATAGTCCATACCCCAAAAATCAAGTGAAAATTTCCTAAAAGAATTAAACTATCTCACCTAAGTTGATTTAAAACCTTAATTTTATTCATGTTGTCCTCACCTAAACTAAACACCTAAAATTAAGTCCTAAAAATGAGAACTAAATTGTATGCACAAGCTAACAATGTCTATTAATCAACCTAAAAAGAATGGACAAAAAATATTAAAGCAACTATTAGAACCAAAATTAACAAATTCATGTATGAAATGAAACACCTAAATTAGGCATTTATTTGGAAAATATGGGAAAAATATCAAATAAAAAATAAAATGCAATTTTTATTTTTTATAATTTTCTAGACATCCTGAAGAAATTAATGCAAAAAGAACCATTAAAAAATATGAAATTTATGATTTATTATGATTTTTATAAAATGCATGAAAATGAAAAGAAAATTAAAATGAAATAAAAGGGCAGGGGGTATGAAAAGTAATAAAAATAATGGATACGCGTTGGGCCCAGCAAGAGTGGGGGTGCAGATAACAGAAACGGCCCATCAGTACACGTTAATGACACGCATCGTTTCATTCTTTTGAAATTTTCCTCCAAAAATCAGATTGAATGTGGAGCGTTAGAACCTTGGTCAAGTCAAGCTTTCTCATCAGATCCAAGGGCCATTGGCCATCGTCTTCCTCCAACCATTAGGGTTTCAGTAAAACAGCATCCATGCACGAAAATTCAACCAGATCGTTCTCCATGATCACGTGATGAAAATGAAAAATTCAAAACCCTAAAATGATCTACTAATCACAAGGAATCCATGCTTGGTCTTAGTTTTTGCTAACTCTCCTTGTAGATCCCAAACAGAGGGCACGAAAGCTAGGGTTTCACCATGCTCTTCTGACATCAACCTTGCTAGAACTCAATCCTAATGATCTACAGTCGCTCTATATGCTATCCTCATCATTCTATGCTATATCATATCAATTACAACCTAATGCACAGCTTGTTCTTGGAGCTTAAAGAAATGGTGACCTGCCATGGAACTTCATAGAAGTCTCCATAATTCTCAGAATTCAATCCCCTATGGTCTCTAAGCATCTTTATCCTAACCATATGATCTATAACTGAATAAATAGGGAGATTCGAAGGGAAATGCCTACCTTGCAAGTGATGATGGCAGGTGTAGTTGTGCTGCAATTCGAGACTTGTAATGGCTTCTAGATGCTCCTCCAATGGTGTGCTTTCTACTGTTTGCAATGGTTGTGGCTCAATCTTCTTGAATCACCTTATCCCCCTCTTCATGCAAGTTGGAGTGTAAACTTGGATCTCCCTAACCAGCCACGAATTCCCTTCAATTTCCTTTGCCAATTGCTCTATGATAATGGTGGATGATGATGATAACAGAAATTAAGATGATTGATGAAGTTTCAATGGAGTTTGAAAAGAAAATGCAAATGGGAGTGAAGGAATCAAAGTAGTGTTTGCAAGCTCAAAGAATCACCAACCAATGCACAAATGGCTTCATTTCCTTATATAGGTGAGGATTAACTGAATGAGAAGCTTCTAGATTGGTCCTAGAGGGATCTAGAAACTTGTGGAACTTTCATGAATTTATCATTTGATGGTATCTTGAATCATCTCATATCATGCTTGCATCTTGGGTAAATTTGAGTGAAAATATCCTTTCATGAGATATTAGGAGTGTATGCATGAAAAACCAAGCTTTTCCTTGCCTTGTGTTAAGTTTTACCATGTTGCCTTATGATGCAAGAAACAAATTTACAAAGGAAGTCCAATTTTTAAGCCTAAACTCAAAAATGTGGCTGAACCAATGTCTTTAAAATTATGTTGGGAATCAATTTGGTATATTGTATGACCCATATTGGATTTGTAGATCTCTCAAACCATTTTCCAACTTGAACTTTTTCAAGTTATATGCCTTTTTTAGGTCATTTTTCACCAACTTTGGTCAAGTCTCATTCTATGCATTTACAAACATTCATGGCTTCTTTTCTTGACTTAAAATGACATTTTGAGCAACTTTGATGTTGGGAAGTTTTTCATTTGAAGCTCCCTTGTATGAGTTTTAGGCATAGGCTAAGGATGACCTGTAATCCTTAGATGACCAAAATACCCTTTGCTTTCCAAGACCATAAGTAGAGTTCCACAAATCATATGAAGGCATACTATACCATTATAGAAAGGCAAGACAATGAGGAACAATTCTTATGTTGACCATAAATTCATTTGAAATCTCCTTGAGGGGTAAAAATTGCTTGGAAGTCAAGTCACTTTGACAGACAAACTTTCAGATACCCTAGATGACCTGTAACTTGTAAGGACCATAACTTGAGTTCTATAAATCTCCTTGATGTCTTCCACCACTAAAATTAAAGGTCTTGAGACCCTATACAAGTTCCATGTTGGCCAAGGATCCATTTGAAGCTTGCATTTTGACTTATCTTGCTTGGAAATTTGACCTAAACTAGGGGATTTTACACAGAAACCCTAATTTAGAAACTCCTCTTCTCCTTGATTTCTATTGATTTCTCCTTGGCATAAAAACATATCATTATTCTTCATGTCAAATGATAAACCCCACATCTCCTCAATAGCCCTTAATGCCTTTCAATCAGTCAATTGCCCTAGAGGTGACCCAGGGTTGACCCAGATGAAACCCCAGTTGACTGTCTTCAACTGCAATACTTGTGATCACCTCAATGACTTGTCTCCTTCTCCCCATGACTTTCTAAGTCTCCTATGATGCCCACATACTCTCCATGCTCAGCCCACAGCTCACACTTTCCTTGATGATCCCCATATACCCTCAGATAGGAGATGGATGCACTTGCTTGATCCATTGACTTCCCAGCTTTCAAATTCTTTCTGATGACTTGAATGATATTGAATTTGGATAATAACCTCTTGATAGGTCTCTAGAGATGAGAATAATGATTGGTTCCCTGTTGGATGACTTGCCATGATATGCTATGCAGATGGTCAAACTATGTACATGACTCTATATGCAAATGCTAATGATATTGAAACATAAACCAAGTGAATAAGGTTGGGCAAATTTTAGGGTGCAACAATTTGCAAGAATGTCACATTTGTTACAAAATTCAAACTCTTGATAATGCTTAGGAAATTAAGCTATTTCTAGTCTTAATTCAAGCTTCTAAATAACTTCATGCCATGGTATCCCCCATGCTCCATCAAGTCCACATGATCCTCTTTGTGCTTACAAACATGCAAGGAAAATATTTAAGAGCTAATTCAATGTTGGAATATTTCAAGATCAATACCATGCATGTTCAACCATGAGCAATATGAATGCAATCCAAAACAGCCCCATGCAAGAGGTGACAAATCTCCTCATGTCACAAATTCATATGTCATAAGGCCAAGGGAATAACATGTGACAATGCATCTAAATATCAGATTTTAAAAATGCTGTCAAAAGGTATTGACTACATGAGTATGTCCAAACAAATCAACCAACCAATGGGTACAAGGATGAATAGAAAGGTAGAGTGCTGCAAAAGAAAATACAGCAAAAAACATACTAGAAATGGAAGGAAAGTGGGGCTGCACCAAAAGGTGGTAAAAGATATTGCCAAGAATGGAAATTCTGAAAATGGAGAAGTGTGCAAGAGTTGTGGTTTTGGTACAGTAGAAAAAGGCAGCAGAAAAAGTGAGATAAGGAGGGAAGGAGCTGCAAACAAACTATCATTCACTATCATTCACAACACATTGAGATAGAGATTGAGAGAAAAGAGTAAGAAAAACCAAAAAAATAGAGAGAGCAAAAACCAGCCAAAGATTAAGAAAGTAAAAGAGAAATACAAGGGAGCCATTGAGAAGGAGAACCATCAAAGCATAGAGTGAAGAGAAGTGACCACCTAGCCAAAATCAGTGGAGGCTTTGCAAGGAGGGAAACAACTCTTGGGTATCCATTTCTTAAAACTCTTTTCTTCTTTCATATTGTGCATTTGTCATTTATTCTCTTTGTTTGAGTGTTGTTGTGCTGTGTATAACATGTAAGATCCTAAAAGGGACCAAGAAACCATTTTTAAGAACCACAAAAAGAAGCAAAAAACAAAAGAAAAGTTTGGTTTTTCACCCTAGTAGCCTGACACGGGCCGTGTCACACGACACGGCCACCCGTGTCACATCTCTACTTGAGTTTTCATGGCGTATTTTCCCTGAGTCCCTTGACATGGGCCGTGTCATACAACACGGCCACCCATGTTGCACCTCTGTTTGAGGTTTTAACGTGTAAATGCCCAGGACTTGTGACACGGGCCGTGTCACACCACACGGGCGGCCGTGTCACACCGCTGTTTTAGTTTTTCTTGCATTTTCTCCCCAGACCTTGTGACACGGGCCGTGTCATGCAACACGGGTGGCCGTGTCACACCACTGTTTAGTTTTTCTTGCATTTTTTCCCCAAATTTTGTGACACGGGCCGTGTCATGCAACACGGGCGGCCGTGTCATGCAACACGGGAGGCCGTGTCATGCAACACGGGCGGCCGTGTCACGCCGCTGTTTGCTTCAAAAACCTGATTTCTCTGGAACTGTGACACGGGCAGTGTCACGCGACACGGCCGCCTGTGTCAGACCCCTGTTTTTCACGTTTTTTTCGACTTTTTTACCTCCAAAAAATTATTCTCAAGGAGTTCGCCGTTTTTTTTGTGTTTTGTTTTTTTTAAGCCGATGAACCCGTTATGTTGGTATGGTTTTTATGCATGTTTATTGTTGGTCTTTTTTTTTTACCTTTGGTTCTAAAAACTATTTTCAAGAAAACAAACTCTCGATTTTCATCGAGCCATTTTTGACCTTGTAAGCCGGTTGCCTTGTGCGTCGCCATCGACCTTGCTCGTTTCACCTCAAATCTTTTTAAGCAACTAAAACCCTTGACCCAACGTCAAGCGGATTTTCTCAAATAATGGTTAAACCAACTCACCATATTTAACAAAAGGATAAAGTTCACTTTGTATTGAACTAAAGAGAGGGGATTGAGTGTAGACTTCTTCCTCTCCGAGTGTCGAGATGCTCACTGTAGTGTGGGTGGTTTTGATACTCGTCTTTCAATACGAAGACGTTTTCATCCATACCCTTTTCTCCTAAAAACCCTCGGCCCCGTACCGAGTGCATTTTCAAAACACTTACAATAAATAAATCGATTCTCTTTGTATTGAACTAAAGAGAGAGGATTGAGTGTAGACTTCTTCCTCTCCGAGTGTTGGGATATTCACTGTAGTGTGGGTGGTCTCGATACTCGTCTTTCAATACGAAGACGTGACCCTATCCACCACCTATCTCCTTCTACAACTTCCTTCCGCAACTTTCCCCACCTAAAATCTCGGTCCCGCACCGAGCGCATTTTCAAACGTATTTTCGTAACAAAACTTGAACGGTCGTGGAGTGGTTAGGCGTAGGCCTTCTCCTATCCCGAGTGCTGATGTTTACCGTAGGGTTCTCCGTCACAAAAGCACTTACCATTCAAAACCAAAAACACTTTAATAAGAGAATGAATTTCTCTTTGTATTGAATTAAAGAGAAAGGATTAAGTGTAGACTTCTTCCTCTCTGAGTGTCGAGATGCTCACTGTAGCATGTGTGGTTTTGATACTTGTCTTTCAATACGAAGACGCTATGTTCGCCGCCCCATTTCATAACAAAAACTTTGAGATAAAGAATTGGGTACTACCCGTAGGGGTTACTATCCGAGGACCTATCTCGCCCCTAAGAAAACAATTCAACAAATCAAATGTGACATCTTGCCTCGCATGGCGAAAACTAATCTTTTAAAAAGGATATGATATGTCCGTTCTACCGCAAACAAGTAATGCCTAAGTCTCCAACGAGCGAGCAGCAATACACCTAACTGCTAGAATGCGTACGATAGCATCATCCATAAAGTCATCAACAAATCGTAGGCCGAACTACGGCTGCTCTGATTCTTTACTTCTTTTGAGTAAAGATACGTAGGCACAAGGGCCACAATCCTTGTCGAGCACATTCCCCCATATTTGTAGTTCCCCGAACTACGTTGACTCTGACTTTCTCACACCCGTTGAGAATACGTAGGCCTAGGACCACGAAGTCCTACCGAGTCAGTTCTTTCTCTTTTCTTCCCCGTTATGCCTCATTTCTTAGTTTCTAAACCCTCTTTCTTTACCCTTTGGAAAACACTTTTATAACATAATATTTAAGCAAATAAATTCACACACACGACAAACAAATGGTTCCCATCGAGTACGATGGATGCGAGGGGTGCTAATACCTTCCCTTCGCATAACCGGCTTCTGAACCCGTTCTTGGTTGCGAGACCATCTTATCTATTTCTTTCTTAAGGTTTTCTCGATATTTTCCTTTCCCCTCATGGGATAAATAAAGTTCGGTGGCGAATCTTCTGTCCTTTTCCTTTTCGCCTTCCCCGTCGTTGCGTGTATTTTTTGAGTAGCAACAACTTGCTCCCCAGAAAGTCAAGACTGGGTTTGTTTCCACCAGGCAGATGTGGAACTTTTTTCAAGCAACGGAGCAAAGTCAGAATTTTGTTTCCCCACAGAGTCCAAGTATGTTTGACTTTGTATCCCCTCAGAGTGTGATTGATGATTCGATCCCCAAGCAAAGGTTGATGTTGTTTCCCTTATTGGTTATTCCCCAACAAAGTTGGCAGAGTATACCTTTCCTCAGCAGAGTAGGTTCTTCCCCGCAGGTTGGAAGCGTTTCGGAGAAAGTTTATTGGTGCATCCCTAGTAGTTGGGATGTATTTTGATGTTGATTTCCCACTGAGTAGTCCCCGGCAGGGTGGATTTGGATCTCCAGTGGAGTGGGTTTATCCCCAGATGTTTGCTTTATACCCTAGAAGGTTTCGATGTTCTAGGAGGCCATTCAGGGTTGTCTTCCCCATCAGAGCGCGGGTTAATCTCAATGGATGTTTGTGGTTCCCCCTGCAGGGTCGTTGATTTCCCCAGTGGGTTGGTTTTGTTTCCAACGGTTGGTTATCTGTCCCCAGCCGGGTCATTTGTTCCCCAGAAGAGTGATATTCTGGAAGGCTATCCAGGGCGTTTCCCTCAGCAAGAGTTGATTTGATTCCTAGCCGAGTGGATTGTGTTCTCGTCAGAACAGTGCTACCCAGGAGTTCTTTTTCTGGAGGCCATCCAGGGCTTGCTTTTCTCAGCTTAAGTCCAATCGTAATTGGCATATCCCATTTCTCCCTGGCGGAGTTGGTCTCGTTTCTTCAGCATTTATTTTGCAGATTTGGTTCCGTTGCATTTTGCATTTGTGCATAGCATCCTCAGAAACGCGTAGCATTTCCATTTCGTATGGAGCATTACGCCATATTCAAACATATGCATTAGAAACATAAGCCATGTTGTTACCTCTTTGTTTTCATGTGTATCTTCAGCAAAGGTTGATTTTACTTTGCTCACGTGGTATTCATACCCCCGGCAATTGATATTATATCCCTTTAGCGTACAGTATCAAGACCCGACATATTATCAGTTAATTCCTGAGCCTGTGTGGTATCCAGACCACGGAAAAATCTCTTGACAAATGTGTTCATCCTATATTTTGTTCCCCGACAGAGTTGCTTGTTTAAGTTTCTCTTCTCCCAGCGAAGGTTTCTTATGAATCGTTGTTAGATGTTATCAACTTTGTGTTGATCCGGCCTTCAGGTTCGATGCTCGCTTTTATTTAGCGAATGCCTGCTGATTAGCAAATGTTATCAACTTCGTATTGATCCAGCCTTCAGGTTTGATGCTCGCTTTTATTCAGCGAATGCCTGCTGGTTAGCAGATGTCATCAACTTCGTGTTGATCCAGCCTTCAGGTTCGATGCTCACTTTTATTTAGCGAATGCTTGCTGGTTAGCAGATGTTATCAACTTCGTGTTGATTCGGCCTTCGGGTTCGATGCTCGCTTTTATTTAGCGAATCCCTGTTGGTTAGCAGATGTTCTCAGGTTCACGTTAAGCCGGCCTTTGGGTTCGATGCTCGCTTTTATTTAGTGAATGCCTGCTGGTCAGCAGATGTTATCAACTTCGTGTTGAGTCGGCCTTCGGGTTCGATGCTCGCTTTTATTTAGCGAATTCCTGCTAGTTAGCAGATGTCATCAACTTCGTGTTGATCCGGCCTTCGGGTTTGATGCTCGCTTTTATTTAGCGAATGCCTACTGGTTAGCAGATGTTATCAACTTTGTGTTGACTCGGCCTTCGGGTTCGATGCTTTCTTTTATTTAGTGAATCCCTGCTGATTAGCAGATGTTCTTAGCTTCGCGTTAAGCCGGCCTTCGGGTTCGATGCTCGCTTTTATTTAGCGAATTCCTGCTGGTCAGCAGATGTTATCAACTTCGTGTTGAGTCGGCCTTCGGGTTCGATGCTCGCTTTTATTTAGCGAATGTCTATTGGTTAGCAGATGTTATCAACTTCTTGTTGATCTGGCCTTCGGGTTCGATGCCTGTTTTTATTCAACAGATGCCTGGCAGCGATGTCAGATGTTCTTCTCAGCTTCGTGTTGATCCGGCCTTCGGGTTTCATGCCTGTTTTGTTCAAACAGATGTCTGATGGTGATATCAGATGATTTTCCCGACTTAGTGTCATTTCCTGCACGTTAGTAGATGTTCCTTCTGACTGCGTGTCGAGGTTTCCTGGTTGGTAATCAGTTAGCTGTTTGCCGTTGCAATTATCAGATTCAGTTATTTCCGGAGATGTTGACCCAATAACAAGTTTGTAGTCCTATTTTTTGCGGTTGGAAAATTTCCGGGTTCTTTGGTATTCAACCGTCTTCTACCTTGATTGTGTGAAAGTCGTTCGTTTTTACTCATTCAGGTCCAAGTCGATTGAATAAGGGCAGCTGTTGTACCCCAAAATTTGACCAACCTCTTTTGCTTTACTTGGCTTATGTTTCATTTCATTTTTTAGCATTTTCATATGCATGGCATTGTCCTTTTCAGGGGATCAAGGGAGGTGAGTCATTCAAGAGAAGATTTCTAAGGGTTTCAAACCCAAGTATGAGTGCTTATTCAAGCTATCAATTGATTACAATCATCAGGAAATGGTCAAAGGTCTTTGAAAGAGAAGGTTGATGGTTGTTGCTTATCTCCTATCTTGGGGGTCAACAGAAGATCATCAGGGGTTCACTAGTGCATGGTTATGGATAAGAGATGTTTTAAAATCTCGTTGAGTGCTTTGGAAGCCATTGTGGAGCTTGTCTAAACATTTATTTCATCTGCAAGAGGCCACAGTCAAGGGTTGTGCACCTAGGGTTTCATCTGGTTAACTTAAGGTCAACTGAGGATTTGAGGGAGTTTGAGACTTGGTTTTATGTCATTAGAGTCATGGGAAGTTATGTTAAGACATCTAGGATTTCATTTCAAGATCAAATAAAAAAGAATCAAGAGTTCAAGGAGTTACTAAATTAGGGTTTCAAAGGGTCTCAGTGTAAAATCCCCTTCTTTAGTGCCTAACTTCAAGGTCAATTTACCTCATGATAAAAGTTCAATATCATTTTCTTATGAACATGAACCTTGTAGGGCATGTTCTAAGATTTCTTTTGAATACTAGAACTCATCCATTGGGTTTATGGAACTCAAGTTATGATGCCAACAAGTTATGGGTCTCAGATGAACATATTTTTGGTCAACAAAAGTCAACTCACTTCTAAGACACTTTTGACCTAGAATCAAGTTTCTCCTCAACTTTTAGAGAGCATGAAAGTTTTTACTCATGATCTTAGCTTTCCAAAAATTCCTAGAAGTCCTTGATATCATTTTTGGAATTCAAGTTATGGCTTTGGTAAGGAAAGGGTATTTTGGGAAAGTTTGATTATAGGCCATTTTCATTATGGGTCATTTTCATGCACTTGTGCACTTCAAATGAAACTTCAACCAAGATGAAAGTTGCTCCAAAAGACCTCATTTACACCATAAAACTCAAGGGTTGGGTGAATTATGGATGGTTATGGACTTAAGGATGAAATTTCAAGCGGAAAATGGACATTAAAAGGTGATTTGGAGTGAACACATTATGGGTCTTTTTCATACCTCACTTTGATCCAATTCTCTTCACAATGTACTTATGAGCAAAATGCAAAAACTGGTTTGGCACAAAATGGCAAGAAACACATGCATTTTTCAATTACTTCACAAAGAAGGTTCACATTAAAACTTCAAAATTGGATCACATACAAATCCCAATCCAATCTTCATGTAAAATTCAACTTGCAAGCTGCAAAATGAGGGAGTTTTGGTGTGTGTAGGAAAGCTTTTCACGTGTGCATGAACCACTTGCCAATTTGGGCATTTTTTCAAATTCATTAAATTGGAGCTTCATGGGCCTCCAAAAGCATTAGATATCCAACATATAAAAGTTCAAAACGAGTTTTGAGGGTTCAGAAGCGCATTTTGGAACAAGAGAAAGCAAGTTCCATTTTTGAATTCTCCAAGAAAATTTCAAATCGTGTTTTCATTTTCACTGCAAATCAAAGCCAATTGAAATTCAATTCCTCTTCCTTGTGCAAATTGGAGTGGATCTGGACAGTTTGAAGCGAGCTAGCAAGCAGTTGAAGCACCAACGTAGTGTCTCCGTTCAGTAAGCTTATCCTTCACTTTTCTCTCATTCTAGAGCATGATCTAGGTCCATATTGGATGCATCTGAAGCCCTACCTCGTGTAGGCCATGTTTGATTGCTTAATTTTCATGTTTGCTTGAGTTTTCAGAGTTGCATACTGAAATTGATCCGTTCGATTCTCTTTATTTATATGTGTTTTGGATGAATGGATCTTGGATTTGAAATGTACATGAGCTCAGCTTTCTTTTGATATGCATTTTGTTGAGTTTGGTGAAGTTTTGGCCATCTGAGCTCCGGCCACCTCGCCGAAGAAGACGGAGCTAGGGCTCCGACGTCTGGTTTTAACTCAGTCAAAGCTGATGTGGCTTTAGTTGAAACTTTGACTGTGTGTGTGTTTCACTTTGATTGTCTTGACCGTGCACGTTTGGCATTTTGACTCCACCTCAGATTAATGAAACGCTGTGTTTCATTAATCTGAAGGTTGGCTTGTGGTTTGGGCCTTCACTACTATTGGCACCCTCCCTATTGTTCAGCCCAATGCGCTCACAACTGAATTCCTTTGTATTTCTGGGTTGCTGATACACCTCCCTTGGCTTTTATTTTCTTTTCTTTTTATTTCTTTTTCTGTTTTGATTTTTAATTGTTAAAAATACCTCCAAATGTCATAAAATTCAAATAAAAATATTTCTGACACTTTGAAATGTTAACTAATTTTTCATAATTTTTATTTTGAATTTCCTTTTATTTTTCAATTTAATTTGAATTTAATGATTGGAGGTGTTTTTAATGTGATTTCCATTTGTTCTTGTTTGATTTTTGGACCATTTGCAATCACCTATGAGCAAGGCCTCCTCTGCATTTTGATGATGGATTGAGGTGCCTTTGAGGCTGATTTTGGTCAGAGTTTGACTTATTTTTGTTTGACTTTGGTTTGCATTTGTTTGACCCTCGATAAATGTTCTTCAAAGTGGAGCACCCTAGTTAATCAATTCATTTGGTGATGCTTTGATTGGATTTTGGTTTGGTTGTTTTGGCCTCTGGTTGCCAACTTATTTACGAGCTTTGTGCATTTTATTGGGCATTTATTGAACCATTATCCTATTTTTGGTGAACCTTGCAAGTCAAGTCACCCTAATTGAGGTTCATATAAACTAGTTGACCTAGTTCTTTTGGAAGATGACCTTTGTGGATCCCATATGCATCCTATGCCTCTTGAATCACATTCTTGACATGTTTAGGATGCTGGTTTCAATTTTATAGGTCACACATTCGCTTGGTTTGTGTTGCAAGTTACTCTTAATTAGGGCTTTCCATTTGCATTTGAAAGTTGAAAGTGCTTTGAACTTTGGTTCTTTACCTTGCCCTATTTTGTAACTTGTATTGGCTTAATTTCTTCTTTGGTTTGTGAATCTTCTTCCCTTGTTCTCACTTCTGTACATTCGACTTTGGAACTCATTCAAGTTGGTTTGGTGCTCTTTGTTTGCACTTTGAATTTGACTTGAATGAGATGTCACTTTGAGAACCTTTTGTGCTTTCTTTTTGCATGATCATTTTAATGCTTTTGGTTGAGATTTCTTCTTGTGTTGCTTGCTGCCCAAGCCCATTCTCCTATCCTCATCTTGATCATGGTTTCATCATTTGCTTTTGTTTGCCTTGTGGTTTGGTGATTGATGCTTGAATGGTTGTAGAAGTTGTGACTTCTCCCATTGCATCTCACTTTTACTTGGACTTGTTTGAGTTCTTTTGCTTGCATTTCTCTTTTGTTTTGCATCTATTTATTTGCATTTAAGAGGTTGAGATGTGCTTGTGGTGGTTGCTTCCCCACACTTTTTTCCTCCCTCTTTTCTTTGTGTTGCATTTCATGTTTGCATTCCTTTCTTTCATCTCACTTGTGATTGATTTATCTTGTGTTTACTTGGTTTTCTTTGCCATGATCCCTTAGGATTCCTCATCCCTTTGGGAGTAGGAGAGACATTAAGTGTTCAATCCAAGCATGATAACATTAGGATATCCTTTTCCCCCTCTTAATCTCAATCTTAGGAGCACATTGCATGATAACATTAGGGTTGAGTTAGTTTCCCCTTAGTTGTGTCTTCTCTCTTCTCATCTTAAAACTTCTTCAAGATACCTAATAATGGATAATAAGTGTTGTACGCTACGAGCCTTAAGCATTTGGGAAATGATGATTGGGGGGCCTCCTCTCAATTGTCTAGAGTTTTTAGTGTATGCCCTTTGGGCGATATGCAACGCATTCGCTCCTAAGTCATAGTCTTTAGTACAACATGAATTACAAACACAATTCAATTCACTTCTTCATAAAAGACTCAAAAACAAACATCTAACTTTTTATCCTTCGGGATTGTTTGGAAAATCATTTTCGTAAAAAAGAATGTTGTTAACTCTTGGTTCTACCGCAAACAGGTAACGCCTAAGTCTCCAATGGTCGAGCAGCAATACACCTAACTGCTAGAACGAAGGTTTAACCCTACTTGTTTAAAAAACTTGAACCAACCTGTGGTCGTGTTTGCCCGAACTACGTTTGCTCTGATTTCTCGTACCAGACGAGGATATGTAGGCACAAGACGAAGATGTCTTGGTAAGTAACCTTCCCCACTTTCACCCGTATTTTTCCAAACTACATTGACTCTGACTTTCCCATTGCACGAGGGAGTACGTAGGCATAGAGCGGAGATGCTATATCGAGTCTCTTTTCTTTCTTTTGTCCCTATGGCCTGTAGCTTAGATAGATTAACACCTTTTTAGATCAATAATAAGCATGGATCCCGTCGAGTACGACGGACGTGAAGGGTGCTCATACCTTCCCCTCGCGTAACCGACTCCCGAACCCGAGATATGGTTGCGATGACCTGTCTTCTCCCCTTTTTCGTAGGTTTTTTCTAATCGTTTACTTTCCCTTTCTTTGGAATAAATAACAAATGGTGGCAACTCTTCTGTCCTTGCCGGCCCCTCTTCGCAGCGATGCAACAATCATCAAGACCTCAAACCAGCCCCCAAATAAGCCTCAATCTAACACCTAAGTGTGAGAGAAAAATTGGTCAAAGGGGTGTTTTAATTGTGGTCTATGATTAAGTTCAAATCAAGGTACAAACCATAAAACACCTTCAATGATTAATTCAATAAAAAATACTAAAAATAATTTAAAAATAAAATAAAAATATTGAAAAATATCCTAACATCCTAAAATATCAGAAATGCATTTTTTGGGATTTTTGTGAAGCATAAAACAATTTTAAAATGATTTAAAATGAAATAGAAAATAAAAGAAAATAAAAAGAAATTAAAATGAGAAGGGAGGTGCACTAGTAATATGGACTGAACTGGTTTCCTTTGAAAACGTGCATGGGCCTCAAATCTGGGGGTGGGAATAACAAAATGCCAAGGCCCAAACACAAGCAGAAACCAACTCCAAAACGAAACGAAGCGTTTCATTAATACACGTCAGATTCAAACACACACGCAAGCAAAGTCAACACCACACACGGGCGACACATCATCTGGTCAAGAAGTCTTCCCAACCACATCAGCGTCTCCACCAGACACCGGAGCTAGGGCTCCGGTCATCTTCTCCGGGAGGGTCGCAGGAGCTCAGACTTCAAACCACCATAAAAATGAAAACACCTTGCACCATTTTAAATTATTTTTCATGTAGAATACGAAAATGAACTTAAATTTTGAAAAAGGTCCTCGGAACATCATGAAAACAGGCCACGGAATTTTTGATGCACACACTAAAACTTAATCAAACATCCATGAAAACTATGCTTCTAAATAAGTTCCTAATATGAAGGTTTCAGAGATGGAAAGCTTACCTAACGGAGCTGCTCTGTTGGCCCTTCAAACTTGTTGTAAGCTTCAATCTTAAGCTCCCAATCTTCTTCTGATGCTTATGTGATGATGAATTGGGAAATAGTTTAAAGGAAAACCTAATATTAAGGGCACTCATGCAGGCCCATGTTGAGGGATTTGTTTGATTTACAATTTTTGCCAAAAACATCCAAGTATGTTATGCACACGGGTTGGAGGTGTTATAACTCATTCCATTCACTTTTCTTGTCAAGTGGGGGTGAGGAAAAGAATTGTGTTGATTTGGAGAATTGGAGATACATTGGTACAAGGTTTTGAATCATTGCCTCTTATGGTATAAAATGTGAAAAATGGCTTGAAAGGTGAAGTTTATGTTGGCTCAAATTGGGTAAAGAGTAGAATGCACATTATATGATGATGCTATGGTGTGAAAAGTTTTAAAATCAACTCATTTGATGACTTGAAATGCAAGGAATTCAAATCATGTCCAAAAATCAACTTTTCATGCTCATCATGACCTAAGTGATCACATAAATCATCAAACATCATGGATTTTGAATTCAAGAGGATGTTAAGGCAATGTGACACAACTTTCATGTGGCACAAATTTGGATTAGAGGTCTTGAAGTTCATGGAATTGGTCATTGAAGTGAATGACCTAAAACTTGGTTTCCAAAAATACCATTGACTTGAGAAAGCCATAACTTGAGATCCACACATGATAATGATGAGTTCTAGCACTTTTTGGAAAGCTAATACAATGAGGAACAACTTTCATGTTTGAGGAAAGATGAGGAAGAACTTGTTTCCTTGTAAAAAATGCCTTGGAAGTGAACTATCTTTGAGTACCTCTAAATTCTTTTCATCTGGTGACACCAACTTGTTGATACCATAAATTGAGATGTAAAAACCCAATGGATGAGTTCTTATACTCAAAAGAAATCTTGGAAGATGATGAACAAGTCTCATGTTTGATAGAAAATGAGACAAGACTTGTATCATAGTGAAATTTGTCCTTGAAGTTAGAGACTAAAAGCGGGGATTTTACATTTGGAATCAACTGAAACCCTAATTTAATAACTTCTTGAGCTCTTGAATCTTCTTGACTTTGCTTCCTCATGAAATTAGAGATAACTTAAGATGACTTCTCATGGCTTCCAAGATCAAGACCCAAGCCTTGAGCCCTCTCAAGTCCCCAGTTGACTTTTGGTTGACCAGATTAATTTCTAATCTCTTATCCATTGACTGAGGCCCTTGCAGATGATTTATGTGACCATTCAATCTCCATAAAGAACCCTCAAAATGTCTATTGAACCTTTGAATGATGCCTCATCCAAATAGGTAACCTCATGAACCTCTGATGATCCTTAAGATAGGAGGTGACACCTGTCGCTACTGCGAAAATCGGCGCCGGCTGAACAGAAGAGTCGCCACCGTGCGTTATTTATCCCACAGGAGGGAAAGGAAACGCTCAGAGTAAACCTCGCAAAACACGGGAAAGGTATGGTCGTTGCAACCAAAACCTGGATTCGGGAGTCGGTTACGCAAGGGGAAGGTATTAGCACCCCTCACGTTCGTCGTACTCGACGGGATCCACGCTTGTTTTCGGGTATGGATTGTTATTTCTATCTAAACTAAAGGTCAAGGGTTAAAAGAAAAGAAAATGACTCGGCAAAGTATCGCACTTTATGCCTATGTATTCCCGCCTGAAACGAGAAATCAGAGTCAACGTAGTTCGCCTACCTACGGGAAAGGAGGGGAAGGTTGCTCGCTAGGATATCGCATCATATGCCTACGTACTTCCACACTGCATGGAAGATCAGAGCAAACGTAGTTCGGGCCACGTACGACACAAGTCTGTCTTGATTGTTTTTATCTCCTTCTGAAAAAGGGTTTTTTTGATTACTGGTCCAAGCGGACAAAAATTGACGTTTTGAGGAGTTCACATTCTTTTACGGAAGAAGTGTCTTTTATTGTGTTTGAAATCTTATTGTGTTTTTCTGTTTGTTTAGAGAAAGAAGAGACAGAACTCTAACCTACGGTTGCGAAGGGAATCAAACTAACCTAATGTTATCATGCATGGGTTAAGACCTAGTGTCTATCATGTTCCTCTCTTGCACATAGAGAAACAGAGATCCTAAGGGAATTGGCAGAAACAGGAACAATAGCAGATATATACGGTAAAGCAGTAAAATGCATGGATGCAACAATACAAGCGAGGCAAGGGAGTCCCACTCAACCTCGAACCTAGAAAACAATAGGCAAAAGTGAACAGACTTCACTTTCAACCCAACAGGGTAAACAGCAAACAATACAGTCCAGAAAACCAATCAATACATCAAGAATGAATAACAACAGAAAAATAAACAGCCACAGCAGCTCTGCATTAACACCTATCTTCAAGTCATCTCCAAACAGCTACAAGCTTTAGCAAGCATCAATCTTCATCTCCACAGCCTTCCAGCAAGATCTTGATCATCAATCTTCCATCTGCAATGGCTTTTCTTCAAGTCTCAATCTCCAGGATGAACATCAGTCAACAAGATGAAGTGAAGGGATGTTAGACAGTCAATTACCTACCAAGGGTGGTTCATCAACTGTTAACATTATATAGACAATTTTCCCTCAAAAGTTCTATCTTTCAAATACATTCACTGATCCTTCCAAAGGAAGGAGGTGGATATTTGAAAGAGACTTTGAATCATAGAGAAAGGATGGATGCAGACAAGGCACTCCATGTTTGAGAAACAAGCTTTCTAATCTAGAGCTCTGCCTAGCTCCTAAACCCTAGTCTCCTCAACAACTGCTAGCAGGAATCTCCTCTTCAACTCTGGAAGTTGGTCTTCAAGCTCTGGATCTCCATTGGCTTCATCATCACAAGTCTTCAGCTCCCCCAATCCCCAGACAATCCCAATACCCACACAGACAAACAATAATCCCCAGAGGGCATACCACACCAATCAATCAAGTATAGACAGTAATATACTAATAGCAGTAGGGGAATCCTAGTGATTTCTAAGGGATCTAATAACTACCCATAGTCCCTATAGTCCCATATCTAAAATATTCAATCTATAAGTCCTAAGGGAAAAGACTCAATTCTCCTAAGTCATCACTTAAACCCTAATGTTTGTTCATGTTGTTCTCACCTAAACTAATCACCTAAAACTAATTCCTAAAAATATGAACTAAATTGTATGTACAAGCTAACAATGTCTATTAATCAACCTAAAAAGAATGGATGAAAAATATTAAATCATTTGATCAAACTAAAATTAACAAAATCATGCACCAAACAAAATATTATTTACACCTAATTAAAAGGAAAATATGCCAAAAATAAGAAAATAAAATGAACTATTAATTTTTTTGTATGATAATTTTCTTGACCAAATTATGAGTAATGTAAAAAAACAACCAATTAAAAACTAGCATTTTTCTATTTTTATGAATTTTTAAAGAATTAAGATGAATTGAGAAAAATTAAATGAATTAATTGAGAAAGGGGGTGCAGCAAGTAGGAGAAATCAGTTAAAAGAATAAACTGGGCCCAGACTGGGGGGAGCGCATAGCAAGCGCGTCTGGGCCCAATGCAAGTCAGAAAACATAATAAAAATTAAAAAAACGAAAAACGGTGCAGATAGTAAAGACTTTAGTTCATTTTAGCTTTGGGCCTGATTGGGAGGGTGCTATTAGCAAGGATATCCAAAGCCCATCCTGAAAACATTAATGAAACGATGCGTTTAGTCCTTCAGGGTTTCCCTCCGTTTTCATCTTTAAACCAAGGCCGTTGGATTAACTCTCAAGTCCAAGTCAAACACCAGATCCTACGGCTATCCATCATCGTCCCCAAATAACTTCTAGGGTTTCTGAAATTCCCCCTCCATGCATGAATTTTCCAGACCTTCGTTTTCCCTTGTTTCCCCATGAATCCACACGATGCCAAGAGCAAAGTTGCTCTAAATTCTTCCCTCTACACAGCCATGTCCATAATTCTTTCTAAAACTCAACCAATAATCAAACTCGATGAGTGTAACATTCTGAATCCATCAATATCACCTGTCATCAACCATCTCAATTCTCTCCAGTCTTTACCCTAACCTAATCTACACCTTATGCTGATCATCATGAGCTAATTATTCAAGATTATAGCGCCATAACCTATGAGTTACAAGCTTCAACAGAATTGGTATACCATGATCAACCTTCATGAAACTTCTTCAAACTTTGCACAATCCATCATCTAACCTATCTTAACCGTTCTATACTAACAATTCCCTAACATGCTAGCTAATTCAATCAATTAGAATAGAGATACCAACCTGGTTTGATGAGGAAAACAGGTATGGAGATCCTTGAATCTGATGCTTGCAATGGTCTGAACTTGATCAGTGAGCTTGTTCTTGACTACTGTATGCAATGAATTGGACTCAAACCTCTTGGATCTTGCAATTCCAAGTTTCTTGCTTCTTGGAGGATGGAAGTGTGTGGCACGAGTTCTGCTCCAATCTACCAAATGCTTGTGAGAATTGTGATCTAGGGATGATGAGGATGAAGATCAGATCAAGAATGGTGAAGATTGGTGAAGATTTGAGGTAGTTTGAGAAGCTTTTGCAAAAATGAGAGAAATGTGTGAAACTTGTGGTTTTTAGTAAATGTGATCACCAACCATGGCATGAACCCTCTCATATCAATATATACATGTCATTAGAACCTCCTAGAAACTTGGAGAAACTTCCCTTGTGTGATTTCCCTTGGATTTGGCTTATGTTTCTTCCATGATAAGTAACCTTGAATAACTCCCAAAATGTGAACCAAGCTCAAAATTATACTTTAGCCAATGTTCTCAAAATGATCTTTCCATTCAAAATGACCTATAATTTCACCTCATTTGGCCAAAATATGAAAAATCTCATTTTTTTAGGTCATTTTTATTCATTAAATCCAACAATTTTGAAACCTTGTGCTATGAATCTTTCCAATATCTCATGGGCACTTTTCTAGACTCAAAATGTCATTTGGAACAAGTTTGATGTTGTAAAGTTTTCCATTTGAAGCTTCCTTGTAGGAGTTTTGGGCATAGGCTTGAAATGACCTGTAATTCTCAAATGACCAAAATACCCTTTGCTTGCCAAGACCATAAGTAGAGTTCCACAAATCATATGAAGGCATGCTATACCATTCTAGAAATCTAAGACAATCAGGAACAATTATTATGTTGACCAGAAATTCATTTGAAATCTCCTTGAGGGGTAAAATTTGCTTGGAAGTCAAGTCACTTTCACAGACAAAATTTCAGATGCCTCAGATGACCTGTAACTTGCAAGGACCATGACTTGAGTTCTATAAATCTCCTTGATGTCTTCCACCACTCAAATTAAAGGTATTGAGATTCTCTACAAGTTTCATGTTGGCCAATGATACATTTGAAGCTTGCATTTTGACTTATCTTGCTTGGAAATTTGACCTAAATTAGGGGATTTTACCCAGAAACCCTAATTTAGAAACTCCTCTTCTCCTTGATTTCTCTTGAATTCTTCTTGGCATACCACCATATCCTCTTCTACATGTCAAATGATGAACCCCACATCTCTCCAATAGCCCTTAATGCCTTTCAATCAGTCAATTGACCTAGAGTTGACCCAGGGTTGACCTAGATGAAACCCTAGTTGACTGTCTTCATCCACAACTCTTGTGATCATATCAAGGACTTGTCTCCTTCTCCAAATGAATTTCTAAGTCTCCCATGATGCCCACATACTCTCCATGCTCCATCCACAGCTCACCACTTACTTGTTGATCCTCAGGCACTCTCAGATAGGAGATGGACTCAATGCTTGATCCACTGACTTCTCCAACTTTCAAATTCTTTTATGATGACTTGAATGAGATTGAATCAGGATAATAACCTCTTGATAGGCCTCTAGAGATGAGAATAATGATTGGTCCCCTGTTGGATGACTTGCTATGCTATGCTATGCAGATGATTAGACTATGTACATGACTCTATATGCAAATGCTAATGCAATTGAAACATAAACCAAGTGAAGAAGGTTGGGCAAATTTTAGGGTGCAACAGCTGCCCCTATTCAAGCGACTTGGACCCGATTGGGTGAAGAGCCCGGAGCCTTCAGACATTCGCGGTACGAGACGGTTGAATACTAAGAACCCGGAAATTTGCCAACCGCAGAAATAAATTGCGCTCCTGCTTGGGGAACGACATTCATCAACTGATCTGACTGTTACGGCAACCCACTGATCTCGTGCGACCGTGCTGGGGATTCTTCTTATCATCCCGAAAAAGATTTTATCATCGCAGAGATAGAACATTGTCCACGTCAGGACGCCTGCTTCGTCAATTCGGAAAACTTCAACAACTTTGCTGGGGGATGGCTCGTCTGCCTTCTCGTCAGAAATAAATCGTCCACGTTAGGAATAAACTCTTCCACGTTAGGAATAACACCGTCCACGTTAGGAATAACATCGTCCACGTAAGGAATAACACCGTCCACGTAAGGAATAACACTTCGTCTGGATCTGTCCACGTCAGGACTAAACTCTCTGGGTTATGAATACTTCGTCCACGTTAGGACTCACCCTTCCACGTAAGGAATATATCACTTTTACACGTAAGGAAACCATCTATTGTCTTGGTTTGTCCACGTGAGGACTCCACTTTTCCACGTAAGGAATGCATCTCTGTCCATATAAGGAACACAATTTTCCACGTAAGGAATGCCATCTTCTTGACTTGTCCACGTAAGGACTCAACTTTTCCACGTAAGGAATCAACTTCTTTCCATGTAAGGAATCACCTTCTTTCCACGTAAGGAATTACCTTCTTTCCACGTAAGGAATTAACATCTTGATTCGTCCACGTTAGGACTCGCATCTCGCCTTGCTTTGTCCACGTAAGGACTTCAATCTTTCCACGTAAGGAATGTATTGCTCTTCCACGTAAGGAATAACTCGTCCACGTCAGGACCCATGTTTCGTCTAGATTTGTCCGTGTCAGGACTCACGTCTCCACTTGCTGAAGTAATAGAACCTGTCCACGTCAGGACTCGCGCGTCTTTGACTTGCTGGGGAAATAAGACTTTGTCCACGTCAGGACACACACTCTGCCAACAACACGAAGACGGATAAATTTGTCCACGTCAGGACTCTCGTATCTTGCCATCGTGAAAAACTATAACTTTGCCCACGTCAGGACACACAGTTCACCATTAAGAAGAAAGACACTTGCTGGAAATAAATTGTCCACGTCAGGACACCAACACGAAGAGTAACCAACTTTTGTCCACGTCAGGACTCCACACTCAATCAATACCGAGAGCTCGACTCTGTCCACGTTAGGACTAACACACATCGTCAACTTGAGGAAATGTCCACGTCAGGACTCCCACTTCTCTTAGCACAAAAAAAACCTGCCAATAAACCCGTCCACGTTAGGACTCATCCTTCCATTGGTCCGCAAACTTTTTATCACTGACATTACAGCAGCTTTGAGGCTGACTCTACTGGGGATATTTGGAAACCAAACTTCCGGACGCCTGTTCTGATAACCGGCGGTAGCCTCTGAAATTCTGTTTCATGAAACCTTTTAATGCTGACGTAACAACAACTTTGAAAGAAACAATCCGCTGGTCGGACTGGAGAAGCTTCAACAAGAAACCCTGGCGGGGAAATAAGTAACTCTGCTTGGGAACAAAGAGAAACTTATCCTGATAACTCTGTGGGGAGTAGTGCCAAAGCTGACACTTCGTTGAATGTCTCCTGCCGAGACTTCGAATGTTTTATTGATTCACCTGAACAAGGGCTCTCTCTACCTGCAAGAGAACAATACTTGAAACAAAAGATTAGCCAACCTGGTTTATGTTTCAAAATGCATGCGTTTGACAATGATGCAATGCTCCATTCGACATGGAAACGCTACGCTTTTTCATTTGATGGATGCAAGTATGACACTATATTCCAATGAAAATGCGGACTTGAACTGTCGAGATACAGGAACTGCTTCAGCAAAATAAATGCTGCAGATAATGCCAACTTCGCTGGGGATAGCCAGATGCTACAGAATTATTCCGGCAAAATAAATGCTGGCAGAGTGTGTCGACTCAGCTGGGAAATTGGGAACTCGAACCAAACACCTCACTAAAGTGACACCCTGCTGGGGAACATAACTCTGCTGGAGAATAACAGATGCGCCTCTGCTGGAAAGTGAACGGATATCATGCGGTATCTTGACAAAATAAATGCCTGGGCACACAACCAACTCCGCCGGGGAGAGTCTTAATCTTCGAATTCCACTGGGAGGAATGAAAACAGTTGAGGAAAAGAGAACTCCACTGGGGATGGGACGATTCTCTTGGGGAAAATCAACTGACTCCGCTGGGAGAGAGTAGATGACCCTGCGGGGAAAGTGAACTGCCTGAATACAGCTCACAAATATTAATCTTCTGCGGCTAAACCCACTCTGCTTGAGATACACTGTCTGGATATAGCCTTATAATCCTGGAATTCGCCAAACTCTGCTGAGGATAAACCGACTTTGGGAGCATGTCCTTTGAATAAGCCACGACTAGCTGGGGAATTCAATCCTTCTTCAGGAAGAACATGCATGACCTGCGTGGGGGTCGAGTCTCCCGTTACCGCAATCTTTTGATCCTCTTCCTCATACGGCTATGAAACCTGCAACAACACAAACAAGACAAGACAAGCCTATGCAACCAAATCGATTCAGGTTAGTGACGTTACTTTCGGTTAATTCAAAGCTTTAGCAATTGTTGGCAAGGGCCAGTGATGTTATACACATGCTAGTTCCAGTAAACTTAGGCGCTTTATTATGCACAAAACAGTAAAGAACCAGCATCAAGTACCGAATAACATATATTATTGATTGGGCCCCTGAATGGGCGAAATTTTTGTACACGGGATGTAACTCCTGAAAAGAGGAAGCTACGCAAAGCAGATATACAAGTATGCACAAGAAGCATAAATATTTTGACAAATTAAATTTTGTACACATGTCGGCAATGGGATGCAGACGAACACCACGAACTGATCCTCCTATGACTCGTCCGACTCTAATGCTTTCCCGGTATCCACACTTCCGAGGAGATTGTACCTGATAATCGACCCTTCAGGTATATTCTCCCGCACTGATGCTCACTGTAATATCAAATTCGGACCGCAGTCATTTGCTTTTCAAATCCCTAACTTTTGCGTGAACCGCCCTTTGCGGGTTTTCAGTTCACCGGGATACCCCTTTTTGCCGAAGCCGCCCAGTGTAGGTTTTCAACTTCGCGGGTGTACATTTTTTTCAATTTTATCCCTAACTTTTGCCCGAACCTTTCATTCTGTTTTTGGTTCGCCAGGATGCCCCATTTTTGCCTGGACTCTCTTTTTTCTGTCCAGCGGGTCAATTTTCAAGCAAAGTATTTTTTAACTGCGTCTGAATTCACAGGTGACATAAAGTCTTCACCGTCCATGGTGGACAACAATAAAGCTCCTCCTGAAAAGACTTTTCTGACAACATATGGCCCTTCGTAGTTGGGGGTCCACTTGCCCCTGTGATCTGCTTGCGGCGGGAGAATCCTTTTCAGCACAAGGTCGCCCGTCTGAAAGCTCCGCGGATGGATCTTCTTATCATATGCTTTCTTCATTCGGCTCTGGTACAAACGACCGTATGCTATAGAAGCTAGCCTCTTCTCATCCATCAAACTCAATTGGTTCAACCTGACTTTCACCCATTCTGCCTCGTCCAGCTGAACGTCTCGCAATACCCTCAGAGAAGGGATCTCAACTTCCAATGGTAATACCGCTTCCATTCCGTATACTAACGAGAACGGGGTTGCCCCGGTTGATGTGCGTACCTTCGTACGATAACCGTGCAAAGCGAAAGGTAGCATCTCATGCCAATCCTTATAGGTCACCACCATTTTCTGAACGATCTTCTTGATATTCTTATTGGCCGCCTCGACAGCGCCATTCATCTTGGGTCGGTAAGGGGAGGAGTTGTGATGTTCGATCTTGAAATTCTGGCAGAGCTCCTTCATCATTTTGTTGTTCAGGTTTGAACCGTTGTCCGTGATTATCCGCTCGGGGATCCCATATCGGCAAATGATATCTCTCTTGATGAATCTAGCCACCACTTGCTTCGTTACATTTGCGTACGATGCCGCTTCTACCCACTTGGTGAAATAATCGATTGCTACTAAGATGAACCGATGCTCGTTAGAAGCTGTCGGCTCGATCTTTCCAATCATATCAATTCCCCACATCGAGAATGGCCATGGCGATGACATCGCATTTAGAGGCCTCGGAGGCACATGGATCTTATCAACATAGATTTGGCACTTGTGGCACTTCCTCGCAAACTTGAAACAATCAGTTTCCATAGTCAGCCAAAAATAACCTGCCCGCAGCAGCTTTCTCGTCATAGCATGCCCACCAGCATGCGTACCAAAGGTACCTTCGTGTATTTCCTCCATGAGCAGCTTCGCCTCTTTCTCGTCTACACAACGCAACAGCACCAAGTCGTGGTTTCTTCTATATAAGACGCCATCCGGATTCAAATAGAAATTACCCGCTAATCTCCTGAGAGTCTTCTGATCTTGACTGGATGCCCCAGCCGGATACTCTTTATTCTTCAGAAAATTAAGGATATCAAAATACCACGGTTTATCGTCGGATGCTTCATCAATAGCAAATACGAAAGCTGGTCTGTCAAGCCGAGAGATAATGATTCTGGGAGCCTCATTCGAGAAGTTGACTTTGTACATGGAAGACAACGTGGCGAGGGCGTCATCCATTTGATTCTCTGCCCGCGGTACATGATGCAACTCAACCTTTTCAAAGAAAGGCAACAATCTCCTTGCATAGTTCATGTAATGTATCAAGTTGGGCTGACGCGTCTCCCATTCCCCTTTTATTTGATTCACCACCAGAGTTGAGTCTCCGTATACGTCTAAATTCTTGATTCGCAAATCAATGGCTTCTTCAAGCCCCATTATACAAGCTTCGTATTCGGCCTCATTATTGGTGACGGCAAAGGTCAATCGGGCAGTAAACGGGATGTGCGACCCGTGTGGCGTAGTGATGATTGCCCCTATTCCGCTACCGTAAGCATTCACAGCTCCGTCAAATATCATCTTCCATTTGGAACCCAACTCTGGTCCTTCGTCTGGCAACGGCTCTTCACAATCTTTCATCTTTAGGTACATGATATCCTCGTCAGGAAAATCAAACCTCATCGATTGGTAATCTTCAATAGGCTGCTCCGCCAGATACTCAGACAGCACACTCCCCTTTATAGCCTTTTGCGAAACATATTGAATGTCATATTCAGTCAAGACCATCTGCCAACGGGCAATTCTCCCTGACAACGCCTGCTTTTCGAATACATATTTGATAGGATCCATCTTCGAGATGAGCATGGTTGTATGATTCAGCATGTATTGCCTCAAACGCTTGGCGGCCCAGGCTAGCGCGCAACAAGTTTTCTCAAGCATTGAGTATCGAGATTCACAATCTGTAAATTTCTTACTCAAGTAGTAGATCGCATGCTCTTTTCTTCCTGTCTCGTCGTGTTGACCGAGAACACAACCCATGCTTCCCTCAAGAACTGTCAAATACATAATCAAGGGTCTACCTGCCACTGGGGGTATCAAAATAGGAGGCTCCTGCAAATACTGCTTTATTTTATCGAACGCCTTTTGACAATTTTCATTCCACGTTACAGCTTGATCTTTCTTCAACAGCTTGAATAATGGTTCACACGTAGCAGTTAGGTGAGATATGAACCGGGCGATGTAGTTCAACCTCCCTAAAAACCCGCGCACCTCTTTCTCTGTTTTAGGCGTCGGCATTTCTTGTATCGCTTTTATTTTAGCAGGATCGACCTCTATTCCTCTTTCGCTTACGATAAACCCCAGCAGCTTACCCGATCTCACCCCGAAGGTGCATTTGTTAGGGTTTAGTCTCAGCCTGAACTTCCTAAGCCTTTTAAATAACTTCAGCAGATTCACCAGATGCTCTTCCTCTGTCTGGGATTTGGCAATCATATCGTCAACATAAACTCCGATCTCTTTATGCATCATATCATGGAAAAGAGTCGTCATCGCACGCTGATATGTTGCCCCAGCATTTTTCAAGCCAAAGGGCATCACTTTGTAGCAAAATGTTCCCCAAGGCGTTATGAAAGTGGTCTTCTCCATATCCTCTGGCGCCATTTTAATCTGATTATAGCCTGAAAAGCCATCCATGAAGGAGAATACGGAGTATTGAGCAGTATTATCAACTAGCACGTCAATATGAGGAAGCGGAAAATCGTCTTTTGGGCTTGCTTTATTCAAATCCCTATAATCCACGCACATCCGAACCTTGCCGTCTTTCTTTGGCACTGGTACGATGTTAGCAACCCATGAGGGATATTTTGTCACAGCCAGGAAACCAGCGTCCCACTGTTTTTGAACTTCCTCTTTGATCTTCACTGCCATATCTGGTCGAGTTCTGCAGAGCTTTTGTTTGACCGGCGGGCATTCTTCTTTCAGTGGCAGACGGTGCACAACCATATCTGTATCGAGCCCTGGCATATCTTCATACGACCAAGTGAATACGTCACTATACTCTCTGAGCATTTCAACCAGTCTTCGCTTGATATCGCTCTGCAGTGCGGCTCCGATACGAATATTCTTCTCAACCCCTTCCGACCCCAAGTTGATAATTTCGATGACCTCTTCGTGAGGCAGAATGGCTCTTTCCTCCTGCTTCACCAACCAAGACAGTTCTTCAGGAACGTCACTATCTTCGACAACCTCTTCTTCGGCCTGGAATGCCGGGTGCTCAAAGTCGGGACGAGTCATAGGTGGTTCAAGGATGTCATCTGAAAATGCTATCCTGCAAAAGGAATGGTTAAGTGCTTCAAAATGCGTATAAAGCGAATAACCACGTTGCCATTTTATTGAAAAATACAAAACAAGAAAGACAGAGATTACAGTATTTGCACATGAAAAACGCCATTTATTTAATGATTAACACGCAATGTTCATAACAACACAACCCTAAGAAAATCACGATGCCTCGGGCAAGACATCAGATTATTCAGCAATTAATAAAGCAAAGCATTACTATTTAAGAGTCACAGGAACAAGCTCCTGAATAGACCAGTTGCACAGTCCCTGTCCTGGCGTGCTTGGCTGAATCCAGGCATCCATATCACAGTCGCTGTCTCCTTCGTCAGACTCCGAAGCAGCATTGATGGTTTCATGACATACTCCACTGGCAGAGATGGTTATTGGCCCTCTGAAACGGGGTGCCCCCACAGCAGGTGTTGACAACGACGGTTGGTATCCCAGCCCGAATCGGTCCATCTTTACAGGAATATCCAGCACTTTGCCCCAGCCCTTTGCTTCTCCTGCCTCTACCAGAGCTTGAGCTTCTTTATACGACGAGACGGCTACCTCTGACACTTTGCTCGGCTCGGGACCTTTGTCCTTGATACGCAACCCTTCAAATGCCTGGCAGGGTGTTTCGTGGATCTCTCTGTCGACCTCCACATATTTAAATGACGACAAATGGCTGACCAGGATGTCTTCTTCTCCGCATACGGTGACTACGCTGTCTCCGACCATATATTTCAACTTCTGATGCAGGGTAGACGTGACTGCCCCAGCCCCATGAATCCAGGGTCTTCCGAGCAGGCAGCTATATGCGGGCTGTATATCCATGATATAGAATTCAGTGGCGAACACCTCCGGCCCCACCTGTAGAGGCAATGTTATCGATCCAAAGACTGTTCTTCGCGTGCCATCAAACGCTCTGACTACCAAGTCACTGGGCGTGCACAGGATTCCTCTGACATCTAGCTTCATCATCGCTTTCTTGGGCATCACATTCAAAGACGATCCGGTGTCGACCAATACCTGCGACATTACTGACCCTCTACATTCGACAGATATGTGCAGCGCCATATTATGATCTCTCCCTTTTGGGGTCAAATCAAAGTCGGTAAAGCCTAAGCTGTGGCCGGCATTCACATGTGCCAACACCCCTTCCAGCTGATTCACGGAGACGTCTTGGGGTACGAAGGAAGTATCCAGGACTTTCAACAAAGCATTTCTGTGAGCTTCCGAACACAAGAGCAATGACAAGATGGATATTTTGGACGGCGTCTGTTGCAGATGCTCCACAATCTTATAATCACTTTTTCGAATCAAGCGCATGAACTCTTTTACGTCTTTCGATGCTGATGCTTTGTCGCTTGCTTGCACTGGGACATTCTCAACCATCTTCCCCTTCCCTTTCGCTAGTCTTTCGGCCTCCACTTCAGGTGATATAAAGATCCTACCACTCATTGTCATACCTCCTGAACCAACAATGTTGTCTACAGTCTCGGCTGGCTGCTTATTAACATCAATCTTTATTCCGTCACAATACACCTCCAACCCATATGACCATGGGACTGCTTTTGTGTTCTCGTACGGGATCGGTCCGGCCTTAGTTATGGTGATCGGTGGTCGCTGGACCGGTGCTGCAATAGTGATGGTCTTCCGAGGAATCGTTACAGTGGCCACATCACTCTGATCATCTGCTACTGCCCCTGCAGGCTCTTCAGTTGCTGCTCGGTCAAACTGCAATGTGCCTCCATCAATTAAAGCCTGAATGCCTTTCTTCAAATCATCACACCCCCCAGCTAGGGTCCAGCATTCTAAGCAATACTCGTCACATCCTGGATAAACACCCTCTTGCAACAATCTGCTTTTTATCTTGTTCAGCGGCGTCTTTAAATCGTCGACATTCATAATCAGATTCAACCCTTCCTCAGTCAGAATGGCGTTCGCCCCATGATTAGGCATGGGTTTCTGCACTATATTCGGACCTGCCGTTCTGAAATTGATAGTCTTATCGTCCAAAAGATCCTGCACAACATGCTTAAAAGCATGGCAACCCTCTATATCGTGGCCCAGAGCCCCAGAATGAAACTCACAGTGCCTGCTTGCATCATAACCATACGGAGGAGTTCCCGTTATCGGTGCCAGAGTTCTCTTCTCTACCAAATTTAGACCCAACAGCGTTTGCAACAAATCTGCATAGGTTGAGGGAGGCTTCTCAAACACTCTTCTTGGTTTACTACCCTGGAATCTTCGCTGAGCCTGCTGTGGCTGCTGCTGCTGCTGCATTGGCTGCTGCTGAAACAGTTGTTGTTGTTGAAGTGGTTGTTGCTGATATGGGATAGTAACACTCGCCACCTGCTGCGGCTAATGATATTGGTTCCGACCTCTGCCTCGGCCTCCAAACACTGCACTTGCCTCGCCCTGACGGCGCCCACCAAAAGCCTTCCTATTACTGCCAGATGCAGTTGATTCCTCGACTTGGAATTTTCCTTGCTTAATGTTACGTTCAATCTTTTCTCCCATCAGAATCAAATCTGAGAAACTGGCCAGAGATGTATGAAACAACTTGTCATGGAACATGCCTGTGAACGTGCCGACGAACATGTCATTCATTTCTTTGTCTTCTAAAGGAGGACGGACCCTAGCAGCCATGTCGCGCCATCTTTGTGCGTACTCTTTAAAGCTCTCATCCTTTTTCTGGGACAGCCCTGCCAATTGGACCCAGTTGGGTGCCAAGTCGCTGTTATACTTGTAGTGAGCTACAAATGCCTCTGCCAATTGCTTCCATGTCTTGATATTAGTTGGCTCCAACCCCATGTACCATTCTAAGGAAGGACCCGACAGACTATCTTGAAAGAAATGCATTAGCATTCTCTCATCAGTTGAGTATGCAGACATCTTTCTGTAATAAGCTCGCACGTGCAATTTCGGACATGTGTCCCCTTTATACTTATCAAACGTAGGAGCTTTGAATTTGATTGGCACCCTCAAGCCAGGTACCAGACCCATTGTTGCCATGTCCAAGCCCACAGCACTTTGGTTCAGGACCCCCCTCATCTGCTCTTCTAGCATTCTGATCTTCTGGGAGTTATCCATCGGCCCTTCAAAGCCTCCGCCGGAGAAAGCGTCCTCCTGCTGATCTTCTTGCCACATACCATTCCCAGCTCCATACCCATCATATTCATTATTGCGGCCAGCTCTAATCTGATTCATCACCGGGCCTCGGCCTCTGTTGCCGTACCCTTGAACACCTCCAGCAGGCCCAAAAGCCATTAACCCAGCGCCGCTTCCATTTCCGAAACCTCCGTAACCCTGATTGGCCACACCATAACCATCTTGCCCAAAGCCTTGAGCATTGAAACCATATTTCCCATCATTATCGAATCCCTGATCATTGAACCCGAATCCAGCATTGCCGAAGTCGTTGCCTCCCATATTATCACCCAAGTTGACATCACCAAGCCCAACGTTATGGACAGCAGTCTCGTTCCCAACTCCGACGTTACCGTTCCCAGCAGCGGTAGCGTTGTTGACATTAGCAGCAGGTATATTGACTACAGGTGGAGCCACTGGCGTGGGAGTGCCATCTCCATGAACAGTATCGACTCGCCCAGACTGATGATCCTCGTTACCGTGACCGGCGTTTCTGACCAACAGAGGCTGCACCATGGCTTGCAAATTCTCCTGACCTTTTGCAATAGCTTCCATGGTCTGCATAAAGAGAGCTAGCTTCTCGCGCACATCTTGCATCTCGTTCTGCATTTGATCCATGATTCTTCGGCAGTTGGGGCGGGTGGAATATCTGTGCGGGCGCTGATCTGCAATCCTGGAGAGTACCTGGTACAGAACAGGAAATAAGACACCATCCGAAGATTACCTGTGATGCAATATGAATATGAATGCAATGCAATGTGTGTCTGTGCGTTAGGGAAATTCACTCCCCGATTCTAGTGTGAAGGTGCCGGTGCAATGACAGTGCTAGCAATACAAAGATCGGAGTTGAATCACAGAAAGCCTCATATATTGCGGAGAAACCAATAAACCCAGAATATAATATCACTGAGAGTACAATGAGAAGGCATGACCTCAACCAACAATCCTGGTGATGGTCAGCACTATGCAAATAAAGCATACAGGTTACTACATGAAATGATCAAACACTCCCATAAGTCTGGTATTCTTCTAGCAACTTCTTGGTCTCTGGATGACTTGGTCGAGCAAGCAACCCTTCAACAAGTTGGTTTCTTCTCTTGAGAACGCGTCGCACGTCTTCAGCAATTTCCTCCCATGCCCCTTCTCCGAAGCGATCCTCTAGTTTACGCTTCTGAGACACAGCTTCATCTCTGCCTTTGATGGCCTTGTTCAGGGCGTTCTGGAGACTATACCGGGTCATCACTTCCTCTTCACACTTCTTGATGCTGGACTTCAACTGCTCTTCGAGGTCGGAGATTTGCTGCTTCAACTTATCTTCCCTCTTCTTATTGTTGGTGAGCGTGGCATTCCAAGTCTTATTACAAGAAGAGATCTCTCGGTGAGCTGCGTCGAGCGCTTTCTTTTTGGATTCGAGCATGTCGTGGGAGCTTCTGAACTCTTGCCCCAGACGTTCGCGCTTCCTCTTCTCCTTAATCAACTCAGCCCCTAGTTTGTTCATTAGCTCAATCTGCTGTTGGAAAGCATGCACGACCTTGTTTTTCTCACTGCGTATCTGGGTTAGCTCCTGCTCTAACCCTTCGTTGATCTTCATCAAGGCTTATTTTTATTTCACCACTTGCTCGTAGGCTTCCCTAGAAACAGTAGTTGGCTCTGCTACCGGAATAGGAACAAGGACTGGTACATCTGGAAATGGCATCCGCAACTGACTTGCTCTCTCCTGGATCCAAACCCTGTAAGGTGCATAGGCCTGACAGTCATTCTTCCCTAACAACGGCTTCCCTCTTCGGTTAATATGCGTCCAGGCATGCTGCAGCTTGGCCAATAACTCCCCCTTCAAATCACCGATGAAGTACAGAGATTCCTGTACTTCCTCCTTTGCGGGTGGGTTCTTCAGCGCATATCAGAACTGACGGACCAACAGCGATGGGTTGTAGTTGATACACCCTTTTCTTCCTATCAACAGCACATTAGGGTACCCCGAACAACTGAATATAAGCTCAGCCCCTAGCAGGTCTCGATCAAACCATTCAACGTCTTCGGAAGATAGCCTCATCAGGCGCTCTGACCAGCTAGCGGTGGTTGCACTTTCCACAAAGGATCCCTTCATGGGAAGATGACTCTTGAACCACATATTCAACAAAGGAGCACAGCAGTAAACAACCTTTCCCCTTCTGTTTTCGTTCTTGTAGTGCAATGAGTGGTAGAAGTCTCCGATCAACGTTGGCACTGGATTGCCGGCAGCAAATAGATGGAAAGCGTCCAAGTCTACGAAATCGGGCAAGTTAGGAAACAGCACAATCCCATAAATGCATAGAGCCAAAATAGCATTGAAAACCACCCAACATCCGCTCTTGGCATACTCCTGAGCTTTGCCAACCAAGAAGTCAAGAGAGAAACCTGAAACCCCAAGCCAAGAAGTCACTAACAGTTCTGCAACGTCCATATGCAAGGCTTTGGCTAAGTCTTACAACTTGGGCTCAGCAGCAGAGTGAATAAAGGGAACCTTGTTCTGCACGGGTAGCTCAGTAAACTCCACATACTCCTCAATGGTGGGCCCTAGAATGAAGTCAACAAACGTAAAACATCTCAATGCAGGGTCATAGAACTGCATCAAGGCGTATAGCCCATTCATCTCATCAGTAGTGGGCTTGCAGACTAATCTCAGTAATCTCCCATGACTCATTCTGAAGCTTCTCCTAACCTCCTCATCAGCAAGAGATATCAGACCAAGCAGAGAAGTAATATCAGGTGTAGGCAGCTTATATGCAACTGTCTTCCTCAAACCAGCCATAATCAATACTCAGAAGTCTGGGCACTAGAATCGGAGGATATGCAAATGCACCTGCAGCACAGACACACGTTAATGGGATGCAATGATAATGGGTATGCAAACAATGCAATGCAAGTAACATGCAACAGGGACCAAATGTCGTAGCTGAATAGCCTGAACCATATCAAGAGGTCTCAAACAGACTCTTTAGAAGTCCTCAAACCCTGGTCTCAAATAGACCTAAAACAAAGCTCCAACAATGGTCTCTGACAGACCTCAAACCATAACTCTAACTGGTCTCTGGCAGACCTCATATCATATCTCCAACTGGTCTCTGACAGACCTCAGAACCCTCCAACTGGTCTCTGACAGACCTCAGAACTCTCCATAAATACCCAGGATCTCTGATCAAGGAACAAACCGGTAGTCTGAAGGTCTAGTTACCTGCATAACCCCAAACCCTCTCACAGGTGGATGTCCTAGTAACTGACACAAGGTATGGCATCCTATGCGGTCGTCAGCGTCACAGACTTTCAGGGTTAATGATATGATTCCCAGAAGGAGTGGCATCATCAATTCCTGAAGAGGCCTCACTTAGCCAACTTCCAAATGATCGGTTCCCGGAGTCGACAATTCAGCTAACCAACAACCCCTTCGACCCAAAGGGTAGAAAAAGAAGTCAACCAGAAGAACCTCGTCCGAGTGTAGATTTCGTGGGACACTAATGCAAGCAAAGCCGGCACGCGCCCACTACTTTCTACTCTAATTCTAAGTGCACTCAAGCCCAAGTCCGGCTTATCTCTCAATCATAGAATCACCTGTCACACCCCAATACAGCAATAATAACAATAATATAATGCTGAAAGTAAATGACTGAAAAGTAAATCCATACAAAATCCTCGACGGGAAAACAAGCGTTAGGATTGACTCTCTTAAGGGACGTTGGATCCCAAATGCATAAGAACTATCGCAGTCCTTAGCAGCCAGGGGACGTTGGATACCCAGCAGAGTCGCCAGCTGTCGCTACTGCGAAAATCGGCGTCGGCTGAACAGAAGAGTCGCCACCGTGCGTTATTTATCCCACAGGAGGGAAAGGAAAGGCTCAGAGTAAACCTCGCAAAACACGGGAAAGGTATGGTCGTCGCAACCAAAACCTGGATTCGGGAGTCGGTTACGCAAGGGGAAGGTATTAGCACCCCTCACGTCCGTCATACTCGACGGGATCCACGCTTGTTTTCGGGTATGGATTGTTATTTCTATCTAAACTAAAGGTCAAGGGTTAAAAGAAAAGAAAATGACTCGGCAAAGTATCGCACTTTATGCCTACGTATTCCCGCCTGAAACGAGAAATCAGAGTCAACGTAGTTCGCCTACCTACGGGAAAGGAGGGGAAGGTTGCTCGCTAGGATATCGCATCCTATGCCTACGTACTTCCACACTGCATGGAAGATCAGAGCAAACGTAGTTCGGGCCACGTACGACACAAGTCTGTCTTGATTGTTTTTATCTCCTTCTGAAAAAGGGTTTTTTTGATTACTGGTCCAAGCGGACAAAAATTGACGTTTTGAGGAGTTCACATTCTTTTACGGAAGAAGTGTCTTTTATTGTGTTTGAAATCTTATTGTGTTTTTCTGTTTGTTTTGAGAAAGAAGAGACAGAACTCTAACCTACGGTTGCAAAGGGAATCAAACTAACCTAATGTTATCATGCATGGGTTAAGACCTAGTGTCTATCATGTTTCTCTCTTGCACATAGAGAAACAGAGATCCTAAGGGAATTGGCAGAAACAGGAACAATAGCAGATATATACGGTAAAGCAGTAAAATGCATGGATGCAACAATACAAGCGAGGCAAGGGAGCCCCACTCAACCTCGAACCTAGAAAACAATAGGCAAAAGTGAACAGACTTCACTTTCAACCCAACAGGGTAAACAGCAAACAATACAATCCAGAAAACCAATCAATACATCAAGAATGAATAACAGCAGAAAAATAAACAGCCACAGCAGCTCTGCATTAACACCTATCTTCAAGTCATCTCCAAACAACTACAAGCTTTAGCAAGCATCAATCTTCATCTCCACAGCCTTCCAGCAAGGTCTTGATCATCAATCTTCCATCTACAATGGCTTTTCTTCAAGTCTCAATCTCCAGGATGAACATCAGTCAACAAGATGAAGTGAAGGGATGTTAGACAGTCAATTACCTACCAAGGGTGGTTCATCAACTGTTAACATTATATATACAATTTTCCCTCAAAAGTTCTATATTTCAAATACATTCACTGATCCTTCCAAAGGAAGGAGGTGGATATTTGAAAGAGACTTTGAATCATAGAGAAAGTATGGATGCAGACAAGGCACTCCATGTTTGAGAAACAAGCTTTCTAATCTAGAGCTCTGCCTAGCTCCTAAACCCTAGTCTCCTCAACAGCTGCTAGCAGGAATCTCCTCTTCAACTCTGGAAGTTGGTCTTCAAGCTCTGGATCTCCAATGGCTTCATCATCATAAGTCTTCAGCTCCCCCAATCCCCAGACAATCCCAATACCCACACAGACAAACAATAATCCCCAGAGGGCATACCACACCAATCAATCAAGTATAGACAGTAATATACTAATAGCAGTAGGGGAATCCTAGTGATTTCTAAGGGATCTAATAACTACCCATAGTCCATATAGTCCCATATCTAAAATATTCAATCTCTAAGTCCTAAGGGAAAAGATTCAATTCTCCTAAGTCATCACTTAAACCCTAATGTTTGTTCATGTTGTTCTCACCTAAACTAATCACCAAAAACTAATTCCTAAAAATATGAACTAAATTGTATGTATAAGCTAACAATGTCTATTAATCAACCTAAAAAGAATGGATGAAAAATATTAAAGCATTTGATCAAACTAAAATTAACAAAATCATGCACCAAACAAAATATTATTTACACCTAATTAAAAGGAAAATATGCCAAAAATAAGAAAATAAAATGAACTATTAATTTTTTTGTATGATAATTTTCTTGACCAAATTATGAGTAATGTAAAAAAACAACCAATTAAAAACTAGCATTTTTCTATTTTTTATGAATTTTTAAAGAATTAAGATGAATTGAGAAAAATTAAATGAATTAATTGAGAAAGGGGGTGCAGCAAGTAGGAGAAATCAGTTAAAAGAATAAACTGGGCCCAGACTGGGGGGCGCGCATAGCAAGCGCGTCTGGGCCCAATGCAAGTCAGAAAACATAATAAAAATTAAAAAAACGAAAAACGGTGCAGATAGTAAAGACTTTAGTTCATTTTAGCTTTGGGCCTGATTGGGAGGGTGCTATTAGCAAGGATATCCAAAGCCCATCCTGAAAACATTAATGAAACGATGCGTTTAGTCCTTCAGGGTTTCCCTCCGTTTTCATCTTTAAACCAAGGCCGTTGGATTAACTCTCAAGTCCAAGTCAAACACCAGATCCTACGGCTATCCATCATCGTCCCCAAATAACTTCTAGGGTTTCTGAAATTCCCCCTCCATGCATGAATTTTCCAGACCTTCGTTTTCCCTTGTTTCCCCATGAATCCACACGATGCCAAGAGCAAAGTTGCTCTAAATTCTTCCCTCTACACAGCCATGTCCATAATTCTTTCTAAAACTCAACCAATAATCAAACTCGATGAGTGTAACATTCTGAATCCATCAATATCACCTGTCATCAACCATCTCAATTCTCTCCAGTCTTTACCCTAACCTAATCTACACCTTATGCTGATCATCATGAGCTAATTATTCAAGATTATAGCGCCATAACCTATGAGTTACAAGCTTCAACAGAATTGGTATACCATGATCAACCTTCATGAAACTTCTTCAAACTTTGCACAATCCATCATCTAACCTATCTTAACCGTTCTATACTAACAATTCCCTAACATGCTAGCTAATTCAATCAATTAGAATAGAGATACCAACCTGGTTTGATGAGGAAAACAGGTATGGAGATCCTTGAATCTGATGCTTGCAATGGTCTGAACTTGATCAGTGAGCTTGTTCTTGACTACTGTATGCAATGAATTGGACTCAAACCTCTTGGATCTTGCAATTCCAAGTTTCTTGCTTCTTGGAGGATGGAAGTGTGTGGCACGAGTTCTGCTCCAATCTACCAAATGCTTGTGAGAATTGTGATCTAGGGATGATGAGGATGAAGATCAGATCAAGAATGGTGAAGATTGGTGAAGATTTGAGGTAGTTTGAGAAGCTTTTGCAAAAATGAGAGAAATGTGTGAAACTTGTGGTTTTTAGTAAATGTGATCACCAACCATGGCATGAACCCTCTCATATCAATATATACATGTCATTAGAACCTCCTAGAAACTTGGAGAAACTTCCCTTGTGTGATTTCCCTTGGATTTGGCTTATGTTTCTTCCATGATAAGTAACCTTGAATAACTCCCAAAATGTGAACCAAGCTCAAAATTATACTTTATCCAATGTTCTCAAAATGATCTTTCCATTCAAAATGGCCTATAATTTCACCTCATTTGGCCAAAATATGAAAAATCTCATTTTTTAGGTCATTTTTATTCATTAAATCCAACAATTTTGAAACCTTGTGCTATGAATCTTTCCAATCTCTCATGGTCACTTTTCTAGACTCAAAATGTCATTTGGAACAAGTTTTATGTTGTAAAGTTTTCCATTTGAAGCTTCCTTGTAGGAGTTTTGGGCATAGGCTTGAAATGACCTGTAATTCTCAAATGACCAAAATACCCTTTTCTTGCCAAGACCATAAGTAGAGTTCCACAAATCATATGAAGGCATGCTATACCATTCTAGAAATCTAAGACAATGAGGAAAAATTATTATGTTGACCATAAATTCATTTGAAATCTCCTTGAGGGGTAAAAATTGCTTGGAAGTCAAGTCACTTTCACAGACAAAATTTCAGATGCCTCAGATGACTTGTAACTTGCAAGGACCATAACTTGAGTTCTATAAATCTCCTTGATGTCTTCCACCACTAAAATTAAAGGTCTTGAGATTCTATACAAGTTTGATGTTGGCCAAGGATCCATTTGAAGCTTGCATTTTGACTTATCTTGCTTGGAAATTTGACCTAAATTAGGGGATTTTACCCAGAAACCCTAATTTAGAAACTCCTCTTCTCCTTGATTTCTCTTGAATTCTTCTTGGCATACCACCATATCCTCTTCTACATGTCAAATGATGAACCCCACATCTCTCCAATAGCCCTTAATTCCTTTCAATCAGTCAATTGACCTAGAGTTGACCCAGGGTTGACCCAGATGAAACCCTAGTTGACTGTCTTCATCCACAACTCTTGTGATCATATCAAGGACTTGTCTCCTTCTCCAAATGACTTTCTAAGTATCCCATGATTCCCACATACTCTCCATGCTCCATCCACAGCTCACCACTTACTTGTTGATCCTGAGGCACTCTCAGATAGGAGATGGACTCAATGCTTCATCCACTGACTTCTCCAACTTTCAAATTCTTTTCTGATGACTTGAATGAGATTGAATCAGGATAATAACCTCTTGATAGGCCTCTAGAGATGAGAATAATGATTGGTCCCCTGTTGGATGACTTGCTATGTTATGCTATGCAGATGATTAGACTATGTACATGACTCTATATGCAAATGCTAATGCAATTGAAACATAAACCAAGTGAAGAAGGTTGGGCAAATTTTAGGGTGCAACAACACCCATACACAAACTTTCTCCTCTCAGGGATCTTTGAAACCCAGCTTTGATGATGATAGAACTCTTGATGACTTGCAAATATGCTCCTGCTTGAGCTTGAACATGAAACTCTCTTGATTGGAAAAAACAACATCTTGATCCCTTGTCAAGAACCAATGTTATGCAAATGCAAATGCTAAATGATATGAAACATAAGCCAAGATAAAAGAAAAGTGTGGGCAAATTTTAGGGTGCAACAATGGGTAACCGATTACTCCTTTGAAAAACAGCCAGATTGCGCAAAATTTGAACAGGGTAATCGGTCACCCGGATAGTGGTAATTCATTACCACTGAGACAGTGGCAGAAAATCAACTTTCTAAAAGCACTTCCAGCTGTAAATGACTTATCCAATCATCCAAATGATCAACCAAACAATTATGCATGAAAATTACATCATATTACAACAAGTAAATTCTAATTGCATCAACAATCATGATCATCAAAAATCAAATTCAAGAAAATGGACCAAAATACAACCAAAACCAAGGATCCACATTACATAAGTCGAAATTAAGCCAAATCAAGTGTAGATCTAAAACTTACCAACCTACAAAGTTGAGATTTGCTTTGGTAAGTGTTGTAAACGAAAATGGACAGATCTAATACAAGAAATCCAAGACCCTAGCAAGAAACCTCAAGATCCAAGCAATGTGATGGACTTGCTTCAAAGCTCCTTCAAGAACGGCTTCCAAAAATTTGAATATAGATCCAAAAAAGCTTCAAATGCAAAATTGAATCAAGAATGATGAAGTGATAGAGGTTTATCTCAAGAGTTCACAAATTATAATGCACAATTTGTGAATCTATGGGTATGGAGCTTTGGTGAAAGGTTGAAGATGAATTTTAAGAATGAGAAAGTGAGAGAGAATTGAGAGTACATTTTGAAATTGGGATGAAAATGAGAGTGAATTAGTGTGAATTGAGTGAGGTTTGGAGTAAATTTGATTAAATAACCCTTAGGTTATGAGTTGAAATGTGGTTTGGAATATGGATTAGTGTGAGGGATGGGAATTAGGAGCGGAGTGTTTAAATTTTAGAGGGGAATGGTGAAAATGAATCAGTTCTAGATCCTTCCAATGATACAAATATGAGATCAAAGGAAAAAATGATTGGGAATTCTGCAGTGCTGAAAGTTGAAGTATTTTTGCAAATTTTGCTTGAGGTAATCGATTACCCCAATTGTGGTAACCAATTACCACATTCTAAATTTGCAAATTTTGGAGCCATGTGGAGGGAAACTTGCATAATTTCTCGTTGCCATCTGTTCTGAGCGTCGTTAAGCCTTTGAAACCTGTCCTTTGATATTGCACATATAAAATGCCTGAAATAACTTCTGAACTGCCTCCTGTGTGTTGCACCCAAAATTTTGACCCCCTTAGATCTTCATCATAATTATAGGACCATCTTCATTTGTTTATATAACTAGAACCTATTTCAAGTTTGTATTTGTCAAGATACATGGGAATCAGGGTTCTACAGAGTCAGGAATCGAGGTTTCGACGGTTTAATCAGTCAATGCCTTGGATTGATTCTCCATGAAACAAGTCTCTACATCATCAAAGATACTCCATTGGGTAAATTATGAATCTAATTTGAGGTTGTCACCCAAAGATTAAAGACACTGCAGTTCAGGATCCCCGATTAGGGTTTCTGATCAAGAAAAGTCAACTGAAGTTTGCCTTTTGATTTAAAAGGTGTTCCAATGATGGAATTATGGTCAATGAAGTTCATATGGCTTAGTGAATTCCACTCAAGAAGCTTCAATTCCTCAGAAGACCCAGAACGTCAACATGTGATCCGGTAGTTGTTGATTGATCGTTCGTTTGACCGAAAAGTCAACTCTTCAACCATAAGGAATTTGACCTCAAAGTGTGAAGAAAAAATGTTCCTAATAACATATTACACCTATCCATTATGTTTCATGACTATTGGATCAAGGATTGGGGAGTAATCAAAAAAGTCGGAATTAGGGTTTTGAAAGGGACAAGACCATAACTTCCTAACTACACATCCAAATGAGGTGGTTCAAAGCTTGTTGGAAAGGTCTTGGCAAGCCCTATAAAAGTGTAAAACTGACCCATGGGAACAAATGCATAGATTTGGATTTATAGCCAAAATCATCACAAGAGGGAGAAAACACTTAGAAAATTTCTAAGTTTCTGGCCTTTCAAATCATGTTTTCAGCCAACTTTGAGGGGTTTTTTGACCTAGTTCCACTTGGAATCTGATGATCATGAAAACATGAAAGTTTTAGAGCTTTGTGATTTCTTTCCAAAAAGTACTAGAACTCCTCCATAGCCCTTGTGAGCGGAGAGTTATGAATCCAGCAAGTTGGGGTCCCAACACTTGAATGCACAATTTCAACTTTTTTACAAATGCACTTTTCAGCCACTTGAATCATTCTCAACCATTTTATCATGTATTTATATGATAATTAGAGAGTTTGATTGTTTAAAATTCAAAATAAAGAAGGATTTGGTAGAGTTTGCAAGTTGCAAGATAAGTGGTATTATTTTATTCAAAAAACAAGAAGAAAGAGAAACTTTGTGATGGAAACTTGCAGCTGCAGCTCCCTACGCTCTAGCCTCACTTCAGTCACCTCCATGTCCTTCATACCATTTGATTTATGCATCACATTGGGCCAAGAACTTGAGTGTACAGCTGCCATAAATCTTGGATGGATTTTCTTCCAAATATTTCCCTCCAAGACCACAACTCAAAATCTGCCCCAATACCTCTCTTGGATTATAAATAGAAACTTCATTCCACTCTTTACAATACACCAGAGTTATCCAAAACATCATAAACACATAGCTCTCCTTCTTTCCATCTTTGTTTGAAAGTGAAGAAAACACCAAAACCACCAAAATTGCCACTTTGCATTTTTCACATCAGTTTTTGTTCCAACCCAAAACCACCTCAAAGAACATACACACACCCTTAAAATGTCCATTTGAAGTTGTTCCCATCATCACTTTCATTAAAAGAACCATAGATCAAAAATTCAACTGTCCACACACCATAATTTGACTTTTATGCAAGTTTCAAGCCAAATCACCACACAAACATTTTTCCATCAATATAACACTTGGAGCACTTCATGTTTATGATATTTTAACTGTCCAAAACCTCAAACTACAACTGAAATCCATTTGTGAGTTATGTCCTAAAGATTGCTTAGTTTCTTCAAGGAGAAGAAACTTCACAAACTCATTCAAAGGAAGGAGGGATCTTTTTCCTTGTTGCTGCTAGCATACTATGAGGATTCTACAAGAGGTTGGTGCTTTTTAAACTCTCCCTTTTTGTATGCATAAATTTCGTTAAAACATGATTGAGTTTTTGGCTTGTTAGTTTGTGTTTGAAAGGATGGTTAATTACGATGAATCTGTTGTCATGGGATGAGGAATATGGTTATGTTGGCTGCTGCAGGTTTGTTATGATATGGAAATAATACTTTTGAGTGTATTGATGTTTTACTTTAGTAATGTGCATAGGACAATCATAAGGGTTACTTTAGGGCTGCTGTTTGGTGTGATTGGTCTGCAGTACATCAAGATTGTAGCATTCAAATGCTTAATGTCATTAAGCTTTGAGATTGTCATTTGAATCTTTTGTTTGAAGACTGCTATTAGAAGTTGGATTCATCCATATTATTACTGTTTCTTTTTTTTGAAACAAAGCAACCTTGATGCTAATCCTGTTCTCTTCTTTGAATTACTCTTGAAACTGTGATTGGGATCCACCATTAAGTGTTGGTTATGCCAAAGAAGGCTAACTGATAGCTGCTGCTAGAGTTTCTGAATCTGCCAGTTCATATGCCTTGAGTCTGTGGACTTTTTTCTATTTGATTACGCTATCCCTAACATGGTCCTGCTTCAGTTCTAGTTTAGTATCCTCAAAGTGTGACTTTAGGCTTTGAATTTTAGCTTGGTAGATATGTTGGACTTTGACATTGTGTATGTTGTAACATTGTTGTAGGTAACCGATCTTAGGGGCTGAGTTTATTATTTCATTGTTTCCAGGTTTAGCCTCTCATTTTCAGGGGTTGGTCTTGCTTTGTTGGTTTTTTGAAGTAAGTAACTAATTTGGTGCTATCATGAGGGTTTTGACTGATTAGGGGAGTCATCCCTCTACATGAGATGGAAATGTGAGGTGTTTCATGTCTACTAGGCTTTAGTAAGAGTTAAACTAGGCAGGTTTCATAACTAGGAGTTGGTTCATGCTGTTGGTTTTCATCTAAGGGGTTTAGGATGATAACCAAGTTTGGTTGTCATGAGAGTTTTTGACTGGCTGGAGCAGTCAGCCCCCTGCATGTGTCAGATCTGATAAGCATTAATAACAGGTGGTTTCAGTTGGTTTTTGGTGAGCTCTGATGAGGGGAAGACTGTCATCATGAGTCTAGTTGAGTTCTTGGTAGAATGGATTTCAATTGGTAGACCTATTTCACTTATGCTTAGCTTGCTATCCAAGTTTGTGGGGAGTTTAGTCAGCCTAGAATTCAATTCATTTCCATGTTTTGTTGTTGCTTAATGTAGAGGAAGATCATGTTTGGACTTGTTTAGTCTTTTAGGATGATATCTTTGGTGGTGGATAGGTTTGACATTTGGCAATTGGCAACTATTGGGAGCATAACAAAGCAGTGTGTATACCTTCCCTTTTTTATTTAACCTTTGGTGTTAGCATGACAGCTTTAGCTTTTAGGTTTGATGGTAATTGTTGTTTTGGAAATCCTTGCAAACCAATCATTTGATACCTTAGAAGTTTGTAGTCAGTAGGTTTTAGTATGGTTAGTGACTATTCATGTATGTTTGAGATTCATAAGCCTGTTATATCAAGGATTGTTGTTGCTTCTATTTTCAACCAAAGCCACATTAATTATGTTGCTACACTAAAAGACAACGGATGTATCGCCACCCTAGTGGTTGAACCTTGCCCATAAGAACTTTGCCATACCCAAGCGCGTGAGCTCGACCCTCAACGATGGCAGTTTTTGCGCTTTTTTATTTAAGTTCATTTAATTTTCAATTTTCTATAACTTCTTCAATTTTAATTAGTTTTTAGTAATTCTTTTTGCTAAAATTTTAATCAGTTTTATTTAGGGATTTCACCCTCTTATCTTTCTTTCTTCATTTCAAAATTGTGACTTTATTCCTCTTTGATTTTTTATTTGGAGATGACACGAGCATATATTGTTAGTTTCCTTGTGCACTTAAGTTTGAATTTCAACTTTGCTTGTACGCATTTAAGCAGTTCATCTTTTGATTGTCCCTATGAAGTTTTGAACCTTTTCTTTACATTGTTGTGACATTGTGTGGTTACATATGTTATCCTTTACCTTTACCCTTTATCCTAGCCTTAGGATCTGAGTTGTCGTACTCACATTTAGCATACCGCCGTGGACATCCTTTATCCGTTATCCTAGCCTTAGGATCGGAGTCACCGTACTCCATGTAAGTTCCCGCCGTGGATACTTACTTACCTATATTTCTAACAATCTCAACATAGATTCAGGATTCGCTGCACTCCATGTAAGTACTTCCCTATGAATACTTACATCCCTTTAGAACCTTGATCACATTCAAGAGTTCCTCACCCTTAGTTAGGGGAACTACGAACGCTCTGATTTCTCGTTAAGAATACGTAGGCACAAGATGCGATTTCTTGGCGAGCCCACTAACTCGCTAACAACTAAGTTCCTGTTTACCTTTGCAACTTAGGATTGGAGTTGTCGTGCTCTATTTAGTCGTCCCGCCATGGACATTCATTTCTTTGCTAACTTAACCTTAGTTTAGAGTCGCCGCATTCTATGTAGGTGTCTCACCGCAGACATTTAATCTTTTTCCTTTGGAACCTTGACCATAGTCAAGAGTTCCTCACCCTTTAGATAGGAGAACTATGGTTGCTCTGATTCCGTTCCCGTCAGAATACGTAGGCACGAGATGCAATTTCTTGGCGAGCATATTTTGTATATACTTTAGATCTTTACCCTTAGCACTTTCCCTTTAGCAAGCAACGTTAGCATAACACAAATACTAACAAGAGGTTCCTGTAGAGTACTACATATGTTTAGGATGTGAAATACCTACCCTAGGCATAACCAACCCCCGAACCTTTAGATCTCTCAGCTTCGTTGTTACATAGCGCAAAAAGGTTTTTCTTTCTTTAAACCTTTACTTTGGATAAATTAAAGTCCGGTTGTGAATTTAGGAATTAAGATTCAAGTTAATCAATAGCTTGATATCACCATAATCGGGTGCTCGATCACTGAGAAAAATAAATGTTGAAGCCTCTGATGCTTGTTGTTTAAAAAACTTGCAGTAAAAGGAAACCTCGAGTCATAGAAACACCTTAATCCCGTGTCTCGAGAAACCATGCCATGATATGTAAAAAATGCAAAATGAACGAAACATAAGTCAGTTACGGTTAAAATGAGAGGGAAAATTTTGGGGTGCTACAGCTGCCCCTATTCAATCGACTTGAACCTGAAAGGATGATAGCAATGACTTTCAAACATTCAAAGTCATAGAGATTAAATACCAAGAGAACCCAAAAATTTGCAACCCATGTGTAGATACATAATGACTTGATTGTCAGCCGAAGGTGGACTTAAAGATAGCGGATACCAACCAAAATTTGGGATAAAACTAGAGATTACCAACCAAGAGTTGGGATAAAGCAGTGAGTACTAACCAAAAGTTAGGGTAAAATCAGAGTTTACCAACCAAAAGTTGGAATGAAACAAAGGATATCAACAAAAAGTTGGGATGAAACAGAGAAGACCAACCAAAAGTTTGAATGAAACTCCACGAGAATACCAACCAAAAGTTGGGATGAAAAATAAAGGGTAACAACCAAAAGTTGGGATACACAAGACACCGATCGAAGGTGAACTCACCAAGGGTACCAACCAAAAGTTGGGATAAAAAACAAAGGGTACCAACCAAAATTTAGGATACAGCCAGAGAATACCAACCAAAAGTTGGGATGAAACAAAAGCTAACAACCAAGAGTCAGAATAAAACTCCCAAAGAATACCAACCAAAAGTTGGAATAACAAACAGAGGATACCAACCAAAAGTTGGAATAAAACCATGATTACCAACCAAAAGTTGGAATAAAACAGAGGATACCAACCAAAAGTTGGAATAACACAGAGGATACCAACCAAAAGTTGGAATAACATATAGAAGACCAACCAAAAGTTGGAATAACACAGAGGATATCAACCAAAAGTTAGAATAACACGGAGGATACCAACCAAAAGTTGGAATAACACAGAGGATACCAATCAAAAGTTGGAATAATACAGAGGGTACCAACCAAAAGTTGGAATAACAGAGAGGATATCAACCAAGAGTTGGAATAACACAAAGAAGACCAGCCAAAAGTTGGGATAAAACAAAGGATATCAACCAAAAGTTGAAATGCAACCAGCAAATACCAACCAAAAGCTGGGATGAAACTCCACAAGAATACCAACCAAAAGGTTGGAATACACAACCTGACCGCTTTCATAATTTTGTTTAAACACTTTCTTTTATTTTTTCATTGCAAAGTGAACCCCCCCCCCCCCCCCCCATTTTATTGTTTCCTTTATATTGCACAAATTTGTCTTGTTCAAACACACTCCTTGTGGATTCTATCTAAATAATTACTTCGACACTATCGGTACACTTGCCGAGAAGTCATCATAATTTAAAGAGTAAAAGGTGCAATGTTATTGAGATAAAAAGAATGAAAATAACCATCATCCTAGTGAGAAAGTGTTTGAAAAGGAAAACTGAAAAGATTGTGGCAGAAATAGTTGATCATGAAGTGGAAGAAGAAAAAATTCAAAAACAAGAAGGAAAAGAAAACTTAAAATAGAAAAACAAAGAAAAAATAGTTAAAAGAAAAGCAGAAGAAGTGGTAGAAAAAAGTTATCCTTTAATATATGAAATTTATATTATAAGGAAGACTAAATGTAAACTTCTAAAACAACGGGCAAGTCCCAAGAGATTCCTACATATGTGAAATTATGTACCCTAATTTGAAATAGAAGGAATAGTGGTTTAGCAAAATCATAGAGATGATCACGCATTTACAAATCAACAAATCATTTGCTAAGGATTTAGACAAAAATCCTAATTATGACAAATTCATGAAGGAGTTTATGATTAAAAAAAGTCGATGAAATAGTGACATTAACTGAACAGTTTAGTGTGATCTTTGATGATAAATAGTCATTATGGTCTTTTTTTTCTTGCATATTTTACATTAGTTGTAAGAATTTTTACTTCTAATGGTTTATGTTTTTGCAACTTTTTAATAAGATTCCAAAGAATTGTTGAAAAATCGATTTGTACCAACACCATTCTAACCAAAAAATTTATATATTTTTTCACTATTAAAGTTACTGTGACAATAATGGAGAAGACTTAGAAACAATAATTGAAAAAAAAAGAATAAAAATGAAAAGATTGGAGAAATTTCATGAGGCTGAAATTACTATTGACTCATAGGAAAAATAGACAGCATCCTATAGGACAGTGTGGCACATTTATTCTAAAATATGAGCTGACACTTCAGAGTAACTTCCTAAAGACGCCGTGTGGCCAAGGAAGCATGGCATCTTTGCGCGAGATCTAAAAATTCTCTATAAATATCAAAACTCTTTCAGTGTTAGGGTTCAAAATTTTATCACTAAGAATGCCAATTTTAAGAGCTTGAAGCAAAAAGTTAAAGATCATTCATCAAGGGATTCAGCTCTTTAACTTGTAATATTATTTTATTCTTCATAGTCTCTTTTTCCATAATTTCTCTTATAATGATTGGATAGCTTTGTTATATTAGGTCCCTTTAGATGAATTTTCTTTAGATTTGTATGAAATGTGTAATTCACCATGCATTGTTTATTGTAATGATAAACCATTATATTATTCAATAGTATTTGTTTTTTGCTTAATGTTTTCTTATTCATTGACAAATGAGTAAAAAATATCAAATCATGTTTGAAAACTAATTGTAGATAATGCGATTAAACCCAATATTATTGAGAGGCTATTTATATTACTAAGGATATGGTATACTTAGTTGAGACAAAAATATTTTAATATTTATTCAAGCCTTTGTTGGTTGCAACTTCTCCGAAGACATTGGGAGATTGTAGTATGATGAAGAGGGTTGTATAGAAAGACATTATGAACAACTATTTGTTAGAATACACGTAATATCTGAAGGTCAGAAAATACTTAGAAGGGGGGTTGAATAAGTATAGAGAAAATATTATGGCAATAAAAACTCAAAGATTTTTATCCTGGTTCGTTGAACTCAACTACTCCAGTCCACGCTATCAAGAGTGATTTGCCTTTCTTCACAAGGACTTAATCCACTATTAATCAAACTGATTACAATAGCAAGCACTAAGAGCAACTGTTCTTAGTCTTCTCAAGATCTACTGACCACAACTGGGTCTTCTCAAGGAACTTTTACAATCAAATGTAAAACTAAACAAGTGTTTGAATGCTTCTAAGAAAGCTATATCACAACTGTGATTTACACTTAAGTTTAAGAACTATGAAATAAATTCAGCAATGAGAATAAATTGTATGAGAGCTTTTCAATGAATTTCTTTCAATAATCGTCAACTGAAGAAGAGTGTTGGAGACTTGCTTTTATAGGCTTAGAAATCCAAGACATTTGCACTTTGAAGATCGTGTCTGCAAAGTAGCTGAAACCTTTTTGTCTTCACATCACTTGACCTTTCCTAGAAGTAGAACATTCAGAGAAATCCTTTTTGCCTGAGTTCTTGTGTCTAGCATAAATGAGGAAAGAGTCATTTGGCATTTATCAACGGATATAACTTTGAATTCTTCTTCAGCAAGTTTCTAATTCTCAGCAATTAACATCAGATCCTTGAGTGATCAGAGTCTTTGATGTTCATTAGAGTTTGTTGTATCAGAGCATTGTAGCAAGTGTGCTTTAGTGTGTAATAAATTAGAGCAGGGTTTAGAGATCAGATCCTTAGTACATGCAGGGTACAGTACCATTAGAGTCTTCTGAAAAACTGTGCTTGAAACTCTTCATACAAAGTCTTCATTCTATGCTTCAGATGCTTCTGTAGCTTCTGCTTCAGATCCTTCTGTAGGCAGCGCTCAGAGTCTTCTGTAGGCAGCATTCAGATTCTTCTAAGAGATGCTTCTGACGCTTCAGAGCCTTGCATATTTTAACGTTCAGATCCAATTTGCTTTCAGAAGTATATTAACTTTAATATCTGCAGCAAACATACTTGAACAAATTTTAGAGTATATAATTTCTTAATACAAAATTTCGTAAGAGTTATCATCAAAACATAGAGATATAACTAAGAACCAATATGTGTTCTAACAATCTCCCCCTTTTTGATGATGACAAAAACATAAGAAATTTTGTTCAATAAAGCAATAATTATAACTCCCCCTGAGATTATGTATCTCCCCCTGAATTGAATACTAAGAAGGAATAGAAACTTCCCTTTTTGTATGAGTATTCTTTTCAGAATCAGAGCTTGATTGTTCCAAAAATTAGATCTTGACTTGGATGAACTTTTCAGAATCAGAGCCTGATTGGATAAAACTTGATTTGGGGATCTCAGAGTTACTTTAAAGAATTTTGTCAGATTTTTCATAAGTTCTGAAATACTAAGAGTTCACGTTAGTTATAATTGATATGTCTGAATTCCATTCAGGTAAAGTTTATTTGAACAGACAGAATTTCATTTTCTCCCCCTTTTTGTCATAATCAAAAAAGAAAACTTTTAAAGACAAAATAAAAGGAAATAGAGAAAAGATACATTCAAGTAGAGAAAACATCATAGTCATTCATTCATTCAAATAAGTACTCAGACAGAACAGACAAAAACATCAAATCAGAAATTCAAGTACAAGTGCACAAACATCAGATACAGAAAACATAAAGCTAGGTTTGTTTGGAAAGAATCATCTTCAAAAGTTGAGTGATCTCAGATGAAGACTGTTCTTGCTTTGACATCCATTTCTCCATGTTCTCATTCTTCTGATCTTGTTTAGCCATCCAAGACATGATCTCAGATTGACCAGCTTCTAACACAGCAATCTTATCTTCTAATTCTGGGTTCTCTTTCTTGATCTCAGAAGAAGTAGATGGAGCAGATTCTGATGTAGGAGCAGAGTCAATAACCATTGGAATAGCAGAGTCTGGAGCCACAGATGCAGAGGGTTTGTTTACAATTGTCAGAGCCAATGGATTTTCTTCAGAAGCAAATTCTGCAAGAGTTTCTGTAGCAGATATTCCAGAAGATGAAGATACATCCTCAAGAAGCAAAGGCGCATATCTTTTCATGTTCCATACCATGGTTCTGGCAGTCTCAACAAATATGATCTTTGCATCATCAGAACATACATTCTTCAGATTTGAAGCAAATGTATTGAATCTGGAAATGAAGCTATTCCAGATAGCATCAGATTTTTCTGCATTCAAGGTTGACAAGCATCTCTTCTGTACAGAGCCTAAATTCATCTTTATTTCTTTCAGAAAATTAGCAAATAGAATATCAACGTTTAGCCTAGGTTTTGGTTTGAGAAGGGCTTCAAGAGTTGATGGTTTGGGAGGTTTTGGTGGAGTTGGTATGGTGAAATGTGGGAGTATGAACAGAGGACGAGGGTAGGAAGGAAAAGATGGATGGTCAGATGATGAAGTAGCAGTGTTGGATCTGGAAATGGTATGAATCAGAAATGATTTTACACGTGATGCAGAGGGAATGACATCAAATGTAGTGGATGTGTAGGGAATGAAAACAGATTTGTCAAACAACAAAGGTTCTGATGAAATGATATCTGGTAGTTGTTCAAATTAGGTTTGAAGTTCAGATGGAAGAGTGATTGAAAGGTTGGGTTTAAATGGATTGATTGGGTCAGATGGTTCTATTCTGGTATAAAAATGTTTAGGCTTTAAACCAGAAGGAAGGGGATCAGAAGGAAGTGGTTTAAAAGAAGCAACTGAAGCAAACTCAGATGTCCTGGGTTTAGGTGTTAGAGTGGGTTCAAGAATGATAGTTTCAGATGAAATAGGTGGATCTAGTTGTTTAGATTCATATTCTCTGAGAGAGGGGGTGAGCTAACATCTGGATGAATATCAGATTCAGATGAATCAGATGAAGTGGTTGAGGTACAAGATGTAGAAGATACATCAAATACAGTCTTAAGGGGTTGGACGTCCAGAACTTCAGAATCAGGTATATTTGATTCAGTAGGTTTGGATTGTTCTAGTTGAGGATTAGAAGGTGTGGATTTTGGTGGTTCAGATTGTATTGGTTCAGGTACAGAGTTTTGTTGAATTTCAGGTTGTTGTGTTGGAGTTGGTTCTGTTGTTTTTGTTGTTTGTGGTTCAGATGTTGTAGGTGGTTTAGATGTTGTAGGTGGTTCAGATGTTTGAGATGGACAAGAAGTGGTTTGAGTTTTAGAATGAAAGGGTTTAGGAACAGAGCTAATAGTTGATATATTTACTGCAATTTCAAGAATAGAAGGTAAAGATGTTTTAGTACCTTTTATCTTGATGCGTTTGAGAGGTGCAGAAGGAGCTTCTCCAGAAGCTTTTCTTTTCTTTTTCTTCTTCTGAGGTTCTTCATAAGACTCTTCCTTCTTCTGAGTCTCTTCAGAAGTTTTCTACTTCTTCTGAGGTGAACCTGCAGCTTCTTCTTCTCCTAACTCTTGCTTCCTCTGTCTCTTATGTTCAGCATAAAAATCTGGCATTGGTTCACGATTTAGAAATCCTTCTGGAAGAGGAATTCCTTGTTCTATACATGATCCAACAAATTTGATCAGAACCTCCTTTGGTTCTTCTGCATAAAACGTTGGAAAGTTTTCTACCAGAATTCTTATTTTGCTCACTTCTTCTGTATTAAGTTTGTTAGGAGCAGAAGCAAGTTCATCAATAACTTTCAGCCTTTGTAAGCTTTTAGCGTTCAGAACTTTTCCCATAACAGATGTAAGTTCCTCTTTTAATCCAGTCACATGCAGATACTCCACTAGACCATTCTCTGTCAGAATGTTTGAGATCAACCTTCCACAAGGGATCCAATTTCTTCCCTTAGTATGCTTTGTCTTCATATCTTCTCTAGATGCCTTGACATGATTCCAAATATGAGAGAAGAGCAGATGAGGCAGGTCTACTTTTGTGCTCTTACTAAGGCAATACATGAAGTAAATTTGATCATTGTTCACATAATCTGGTGAATTTGTAGACTTTCGATGATGAATGCAACCCATGAAGATTTTAGCCCAGATCTTGTAGTTGGGTTTCAAATCTTTAAACTTGTTAGAGGGTTCTCCAGAAACAATCACCTCTTCATACACAGCATCCATGTTGACACGTCCAGTCAGATGAGAAACTCCATCAGTTTCCTCATATCCAATGAGTTTCCTTATTAGATCTTCTGTAATCACTATTTCTTTTCCCAAAACAGACGACACTATGAACTTGGGAAACGCATGAGCATGAATCCATAACTCCTTCACTAAAACTGGATACACTGGCCCAAACAATCTATCAAAGTATTATGTCCATCCTTGAGAATCAATGATGGAACGCAGATTAAACCCATTTGCAGCAAGAGAGGCAAAATCCACCAACGATTCACACAGCACTTCAAGCTTATCAACTGGTGTGAGATTCGTTCTAACAGGTTCCTTAAATGGAATAGCACCCAGATTAGAAGAAGTAACTGCAGCCATTGTTGATTGAAACTGTGCTGAGGTTGAAGATGAGGTTGCCATTGTTGAAGATGATGAAGGTTTAGGGTTTAGATGAAGGCCAAAGAGCAAACAGAAATGCATATATGTGTTTGTGAGAGTGAAAAGTGTGAAATGGTGAGACTTATGGTATTTATAAGGACAATTAGGGCACACAAACAGACACACGATCAGCACGTTCTCACTTAGCAATTAATGGCATTTAATGAAAAGAATAATAATCATTTCACAACATTAATTGATTCTGACAATTTGGGGGGAAAACCAAGAAATTAACTATTCAAACAATACCTCAAATGTCTCTTCAGTATTGTGCACGCCATCTTTTCAGATTCTGAGTGACACGTGTTTGCTTGCATGTGCTTCTGAATTCTCTTTGAGAAATGAAACGTTAGCCAACGTTCAGATCCTCTGAGATTGGTTAGTTCAGATACACACAAATAATAATAAATCAAGAAATTAAATAAATGACAGATGAAATACTTCAGAGCTTTAAACATTTTGCATCTGAGAAGTTTACTTCTGATAACTATTATTCTAGACAAAATTCCATATCAATATTTTTCAGAATAAACTTGAACCTATCTTCAGCAAGGGGTTTTGTGAAAATATCAGCCCATTGATGATCTGTATCAACAAAGTCTAATTTTATAATACCCTTCTGAACATAGTCTCTAACGAAGTGATGTTTAATTTCTATATGTTTTGCCTTAGAGTGTAAAATGGGGTTTTTAGACAAACATATAGCATAAGTATTATCACAGAATATAGAAACATTACTCTCAAAGATCTGATAGTCTTCTAGCTGACTTTTCATCTAGAGCATCTGCGTGCTACATCCAGCAGCAACAATATATTCTGCTTCTTTAGTTGATAGCGCAATTGTAGGTTATTTCTTGCTGTACCAGGAGATTAAATTTCTTCCTAGAAATTGACAACTTCCATAAGTACTTTTTATTTCCACTCTGTCTCCAGCGTAATCAGCATCACAGAATCCAACTAGTTTAAATTCATTAGATCTTTTGTAACACAAACCCACATTAGAAGTACCTTTCAGATACCTTAGAATCCTCTTAACAGATGTTAAGTGTGATTCTCTAGGATCTGATTGGAATCTTGCACACAAGCATACACTGAATAAAATGTCAGGTCTAGAAGCAGTTAAGTAGAGAAGAGATCCTATCATACCTCTGTAGAGTTTCTGATCTACTTTCTTACTTACCTCTTCCTTACCAAGAGTACTTGTTGGATGCATAGGAGTCTTTTCCATCTTACTATCAATCGTGTTGAACTTCTTCAGAAGCTCTTTAACATATTTGGTCTGATGAATGTAAGTGCAATCTGGAGTCTGGTTGACTTGAATTCTTAGAAAGAATCTCAATTCTCCCATCATGCTCATCTCAAATTCAGCCTGCATACATTGAGCAAACTCCTTTCCCAGCATAACATTGGTAGATCCAAATATAATATCATCCATATATATTTGACAAATTAACAGATCTTTCTTAAATGTTTTACAGAAGAGTGTTGTGTCCACTTTGCCTCTAATAAATTTTTTCTCCAGAAGAAAATTTCTTAATCTCTCATACCAAGCTCTGGGAGCTTGTTTTAAACCATAAAGAGATTTCTTTAGTTTAAAAACATGTTCTGGAAATTTTTCATTTTCAAAACCAGGAGGTTGGTGAACATAGACTTCTTCTTCTATAATTCCATTTAGAAAGGCACTCTTAACATCCATCTGATATAGAGTGATGTTATTTTGTGCAGCAAAATAAATGAGTAAACGAATAGACTCTAACCTGGCTACAGGAGCATAAGTCTTTATATAATCAATTCCTTCTTATTGGCTATAACCTTGAGCAACAAGCCTTGCTTTGTTTCTTTCAACTTCTCCTTTTTCATTCAACTTATTTTTGAAGACCCATTTAGTTCCAATTATGTTGAATCCTTTTGGTCTTGGAACCAAATCCCAAACGTCATTTCTTGTGAACTGATTGAGCTCTTCTTGCATGGCAATTATTCAGTCATTGTCTTGCAGAGCTTCATCCATAGAAGTTGGTTCAATAACTGACACCAACCCAAATAATGACGCTTCAGATGATCTGAGGTAGGATCTAATTCTTATAGGGTCATCCTTCTTTCTAATGATCACATCCTCTGGGTGAGAGGCCTTGATTCTGGAAGATGATCCTCTAACAGTTGATTCTTCAGAAATATTCAAGTTGTTCATTTGAGAAGCTAAAGGAATTGCATCTGACGTTGCTTCTGGTTCCTTCACTTGAGCTTTTTCTGCCTTTGAGCCTTCAGAGTCTGTGAGAATTACTTATCTATCTGCAGAACTTTCAAACTGCTTTGGCTTTTTAATGCCAAGCTTATCATCAAATCTAACATGTATAGATTCCTCCACAATCTGTGTTTCTGTATTGTATACTCTGTAGCCTTTAGAGCGTTCAGAATAGCCAAGCATGAAACACTTATGTGCTTTAGAATCAAACTTGTTAAGATTCTATTTAGTGTTCAACATATAACATATACATCCAAAAAGATGTAAATAAGAAATGTTGGGCTTTCTGTTCCTCCATAATTCATAGGGAGTCTTTTCCAGGAGAGGTCTTATAGACACTCTGTTCTGAATATAACAAGTTGTGTTTATTGCTTCTGCCCAAAAATGCTTTGCCAGATTAGTCTCGTTGATCATGGTTCTGGCCATTTCTTGCAGAGTTCTATTTTTCCTCTCTACAACTCCATTCTGTTGTGGAGTTCTAGGGCAGGAGAAATCATGAGCAATGCCATTTTCATTAAAATATTTTTCAAAATATTTATTTTCAAATTCGCCACCATGATCACTTCTGACTTTAACAATTTTAAAATCTTTTTCATTCTGGACTTGTTTGCAGAAGTCAAAGAACACAGAATGTGACTCATCCTTGTGTTTTAGGAATTTCACCCATGTTCATCTGCTATAGTCATCAACAATGACTAATTCATACTTCTTGCCTCTGATGGATGCAGTTTTCACTGGTCCAAACAGATCAATGTGAAGTAATTCTAATGGTCTTGAAGTTAAAACAACATTCTTAGTTTTAAAAGAAGATTTTGAAATTTTTCCTTTTTGACATGCTTCACAGAGAGCATTTGAGTTGAACTTCAACTTAGGAAGTCCTCTAACCAGATTGAGTTTATTAATCTGAGATATACGTCTCATATTAATATACCCCAATCTTCTGTGCCATACCCATTACTCATCATTAACAGACATAAGGCATTTAACATTTTGAACCTTAAGTTCTGAAAGATTGATTTTGTAAATGTTGTTCTTCCTCTTTCCATTAAATAGGATTGAGCCATCCTTCTGACTAACAGCTTTGCAACATTGTTGATTAAAGATTATGTGATAACCATTGTCACTTAATTGACTTATGGACAATAGATTATGCTTTAATCCTTCTACAAGTAAAACATTAGATATAGAGGGAAGGTTACAATTGCCAATAGTACCAGAGCCAATAATCTTGCCCTTCTGATTCCCTCCAAACTTCACTTCTCCTCCAGATTTAAGCTCCAGGCTTTGGAACATAAACCTTTCTCCCGTCATGTGACGTGAGCAGCCAGAATCCAGGTACCATGGCTGGCGTCTTGACTTTTCTGCTAAATACATCTACAACAGGGATTATCTTATCCTTAGGTACCTAGATCTTTTTGGGTCCTTTTGGGTTAGTTGCCTTGAAAGTTTGTCTGAACTTCTGTCTTTTTACAACAGTTTTGTTCTGACTGACTTTTGGCTTAAACACAGGAACATTCTGATCAGAACGTGTGTGTTTAATATCATTCAGATGACCAAACTTAAAATGAGAGTATAAGGGAGTCTTCTTAATGATAAGTTTATCAACGGGCATTGGATTTAAATCCTTTCCAGAGGAAGATTCATATCCAATTCCTTTCCTGTTGTTTATGCTAACTCCATAGATCATTGAAGTCATCTTGCTTCTATCTATGCTTTTAGCCAGAAACTTCTGAAAGCTGAAGTCATATTCTTCTAAAATATTTTTGCATTTAGACTTAGTTTCAGATTCAGAGTCTTGTTGAGCTTTTTCAAAATTGGTTTTCATTTTCAAATTGTTTTCTTTGAGCTTAGCAACTTCTGACTTTAACAGATTATTCTCAGATTCAAGATTGCATTTAAGCTTCTTGCATTTGAGCTTAATCTGGTTATAGTTTTTCAGGACTTCTGATAAAACTTTAATAAGCTCTTCCCTAGTGAGATCAGAAAGTACCTCTTCTGAGTCAGATTCAGATCCAAATGATCCTTCATCCTGATCTTCCACGCCTGCCATCAGAGCCATGTTGGCGCATTCATCTTCAGATTCTGATGAAGATCCAGATTCATCTGAATCATCCCATGTTGCCATTAAAACCTTCTTCTTTTTGTCAAACTTCCTCTTTGGTTTTTCCTTTAGAAGCTTTGGACATTCATTCTTGTAATGGTCGGGTTCTTTGCATTCAAAGCAAACAACTTCCTTCTTTCCAGATCTTTTTGGTCCAGAGGACTCCTTGCGTTGATCTGGCTTCTTGAAGTTTTTGAACTTCCTCTATTTGTGCTTCTAGAGTCTGTTGATTCTTTTGGACAGCAAGGACAGTTCATCGTCTTCTTCAGAAGAAGACTCTTCAGAACTCTCTTCTAACACCTGCAACGCTTTAATAGATTTGTTAGATTTTAAGGCAATTGACTTACCTTTGTTTTGAGGCTCATCTTCCTCAAGTTCAATTTTATGGCTCCTTAGTGAGCTGATTAGTTCCACTAATGTGATCTTGTTCAGATCCTTAGCTAGCTTCAGAGAAGTGATCATTGGTCTCCATCTGATGGGCAAGCTTCTAATGATCTTTTTCACATGATCAGCAGTTGAGTAGCCTTTGTCCAGCACTTTTAGACCAGCTGTGAGGATCTGGAATCTAGATAACATAGTTTCTATAGATTCAGATTCTTCCATTTTAAATGCTTCATACTTCTGGATCAGTGCCAGAGCCTTGGTCACTTTAACTTTTAAGTTCCCTTCGTTTGTCATCTTCAAAGATTCAAACAAATCAAATGCAGTTTCTTTGTTAGTGATCTTCTCATACTCAGTATGAGATATTGCATTTAATAAGATTGTTCTAGCTTTGTGATGATTTCTGAACTCCTTCTTTTGGGCTTCAGTCATAGATTTTCTATCAATTTTCTTGCCATCCCCATCAGTGTGATGAACATACCCATCAATGACTAAGTCCCATAAATCAGCATCATAACCAAGGAAGAAACTCTCTATTCTGTCCTTCCAATAGTCAAATTTCTCCCCATCAAACATAGGGGGTTTTGTGCTGATTCTATCCCTTTCTTCATATCCGTTGTTGCTGTTAGATGTTAAAGTTTCAGCCATAATAACAACCAAGAATATATATCAAATTTTTCTCACTGGATCTTTTCTATCACGGTGAAGTGGTAGCACACATAGAACCGGAGCTCTGATGCCAACTGAAGGTGAGAAAATACTTAGAAGGGGGGTTGAATAAGTATAGCGAAAATATTATGGCAATAAAAACTCAAAGATTTTTATCCTGGTTCGTTGAACTCAACTACTCCAGTCCACCCTATCAAGAGTGATTTGCCTTTCTCCACAAGGACTTAATCCACTATTAATCAAACTGATTACAATAGCAAGCACTAAGAGCAACTGTTCTTAGTCTTCTCAAGAACTACTGACCACAACTGGGTCTTCTCAAGGAACTCTTACAATCAAATGTAAAACTAAACAAGTGTTTGAATGCTTCTAAGAAAGCTATATCACAACTGTGATTTACACTTAAGTTTAAGAACTATGAAATAAATTCAGCAATGAGAATAAATTGTATGAGAGCTTTTCAATGAATTTCTTTCAATAATCGTCAACTGAAGAAGAGTGTTGGAGACTTGCTTTTATAGGCTTAGAAATCTAAGACATTTGCACTTTGAAGACCGTGTCTGCAAAGTAGCTGAAACCTTTTTGTCTTCACATCACTTGACCTTTCCTAGAAGTAGAACGTTCAGAGAAATCTTTTTTGCTGAGTTCTTGTGTCTAGTATAAATGAGAAAAGAGTCGTTTGACATTTATCAACGGATATAACTTTGAATTCTTCTTCAGCAAGTTTCTAATTCTCAACAATTAACATCAGAGCCTTGAGTGATCAGAGTCTTTGATGTTCATCAGAGTTTGTTGTATCAGAGCATTGCAGCAAGTGTGCTTTAGCGTGTAATAAATCAGAGCAGGGTTTAGAGATCAGATCCTCGGTACATGCAGCGTACAGTACCATCAGAGTCTTCTGAAAAACTATGCTTGAAACTCTTCATACAAAGTCTTCATTCTATGCTTCAGATGCTTCTGTAGCTTCTGCTTCAGATCCTTCTGTAGGCAGCGCTCAGAGTCTTCTATAGGCAGTGTTCAGATTCTTCTAAGAGATGCTTCTGACGCTTCAGAGCCTTGCATAGTTTAACGTTCAGATCCAATTTGCTTTCAGAAGTATATTAACTTTAATATCTGCAGCAAACATACTTGAACAAATTTTAGAGTATATAATTTCTTAATACAAAATTTCGTAAGAGCTATCATCAAAACATAGAGATATAACTAAGAACCCATCTGTGTTCTAACAATATCTAGGGAGATCATTATGGTTCATAGAAGGTTACCACACAAATATTGAAAAAGAATTTAAAAGGGGGCCTAATCACTTTTTTTATTATATTTTATGCATGTGTAGTTTATTTTTATGCACTTTTACCATTGTTCACAAACTAATCCAATATGCTATGCATACCCCCCATTTTTATTATGTCATTTACTTTACTAAATTCAAGAATGATTTCCTTACTCTTGTGATTTTTATTGACACGAATTCTATACTATAAAAATACATTTCACAAAATATTTAACAAAATAATGTCGTTGTCGAGGGTTGTTGTTTATTTCAACAAGAAAATATTCAAAGGTTATACTTTATTTCAGTTGCAATTATATTTTTTTTAGTTTATATTATTTAAGTCCATTTATTTTGGAGTTATTGAGGTATTTGTTTTTTGTTGTTTATGCATTGTAAAAGAACTCATAGAGAATGCTAGAACTCCAAGAAAGTTGTTAGCTAGTCATAAACAAATGCAAGCTCAAGCGGACACATTATCAGACAATTTGAAAGCCTACAAAGGAGGAAATATTTAGTACAAGTAAAGTTGATCCAGACTCTAATGTGTGATTATTATGGCGGTGTTCATGCCAGTGGCTAATGCAATTTTGAAGGCTTCTTAGATGAAGAGGTTGATTGTATGAGAAACTACCAAAGGAACAATTATTACTCCAACACATCTAATTTAGAATAGAAATACCAACTCAATTTAGAATGGAACAATAGTCAATGGTAAGTATGGATTCAAGGAGGACAACAACCTCACCAACAATAGCAACAAACGAGGAAACCTTTCGTTATGGAAGAAACCTTTACTTAATTTATGAATGTATTGCATATTAACTTCAAAGAACAATATTAGAATCAAATCAACGTCAACATTAAACTCCAAGTAGGGATGAAAATTTAACTCATCCCCAGTGGGAACTTGCAAAAATACCCACAACGGGTTAGCGAAAATCCTAAATAAATTAGTACGAGTATAGACTCGGGTAATTACCCACTAAAATAAACGGGTACGGGTGCAGGTATCGGCACCTTGGTACCCACCCCGCCCCATTCTCGCACAATATATATTTAAATATTTTATTTTATATTATTATATAAAAATTTATGTGTATCAATTTTAATAAATATATCAAGGTTAAACCATTTCATATTTAATATAAGTGTTTTCTTATTTTAACAATTAATTTTTTGAAAACTTTTTAATTTCTTAAAAACTTAAAATTATATGATATTTGTTGCACCCCAAAATTTGCCCTCTTTCAAGGCTTGACTCATTTCTTCATTTCTTTCAAATTCAATGACATAAGGGAAGCCCATCATTCCAAATTCAAGATTCATGAATTCAAGGATAGATTCAAGAATATTACAAAGAAAATTTCATGACATTTGCAAGAATGTCACATTTGTTACAAAATCCAACTCTAAGTAATGTTTAGAAACTAATCTATTTCTAATCTTCATTCAAGTTTCTAATCAAATTCATGCCAAGATCAAGACAATGCATGCTTGGCCAATGGTGATTTTAATGTGATCCAAAGCAGCCCCATGCAAGAATTAACAAGTTGCCTCATGTCACAAAATATACATGTCACAAGACCAAGGGAATGGCATATGATAATGCATCTAAAAATCAGAATTTCAAAATTCTGTCCAAAGGTTAACATTGACCAAGAGGGTAGGCCAAGCATAAGCCAACAAAGAGGTGAAAGGATTGAGGGCAATGTAGAGGGCTGCAGAAAAAGACAGCATGGGAAAGTAGTGCAGAAAAATGCAGCATAGCCATATACATGGAAATGGAATGAAAGAGAGTGACATGAGAAAAGGTGGTAAGAGACATTTCCCCATAAAAAATCTGATGTTTGGGGAGAAGGGAAAACCCTAGAGGGGAGAGATAAGAAGGCAAGGGGCTGTAAACAAAGGGAGGATTCACTCTTCACACATTACACATTCTACACATTGCAAAAACCAGAAAATAGAGAGAGTAAGAGAAACCTTGAAAACCAGAAAAATATAAAGGAAGAAAAACCAGGAAAAAAGAGTGACATAGAAGCACAAGAGGACCATTGAGAAACAAAACCTTCACAACATAGAGTGAAGAGTGGAGAGCACCTCCAACAAAAATCAGTGGAGGACTTGCAAGAAAGATAGAAAGCTCTTGGGTATCCATTTCAAACCTTTCTCTCTTTACTTTTTGCTTTTATATTAATTTTACTTCCTCTTTTATGTGTTGTTGTACTGAGCATATCATGTAAGGTTCTAAGGGGACCAATAAATCAGTTTTTAGAACCAATAAAAAGGAAGAAAGTCACAAAAGACAGCAAAAAATACAGCAAATACTGTATTTTTCGCTTCAGGTCGCGGCGCGAACTGTCAAAAACAGAATCAAAACTTTTCTCAGTTCGCGGCGCGAACATGCAAAAAACAGAATGTTCATTTTCTCAGTTCGTGGCGCGAACACCCTTTGCGGCGCGAACTGATCAGTTTGTTTATGCTTTTTTCGCATGTCTCGATTTTTGTTTTTGCCTACTAGCCCATATGTTTGCATGGTTTTAGTGTAAATATTGCTATTGTCTTTGTTGACTCTTGATTACATAACCATTTTCAAAAAAAACAAACTCTCGATTTTATCGAGCCATTTTCGACCATGTAAGTCGGCCGCCTTGTGCGTCCGCCATCGACCTTGTTCGTGTCACCTCAAACCTTTTTAAGCAATTAAACCCTTGACCCAATGTCAAGCGGATTTTCTCAAACGATTGTTAAGCCAATTCACCATATTTAATAAAAGGGTAAAGTTCTCTTTGTATTGAACTAAAGAGAAGGGATTGAGTGTAGACTTCTTCCTTTCCGAGTGTCGAGATGCTCACTGTAGTGTGGGTGGTTTTGATACTTGTCTTTCAATACGAAGACGTTTTCATCCACACCTTTTTCTCCTAAAAAAACTCGGCCCCGTACCGAGTGCATTTTCAAAACACTTACAATAAATAAATCGATTCTCTTGGTATTGAACTAAAGAGAGAGGATTGAGTGTAGACTTCTTCCTCTTCGAGTGTTGGGATATTCACTGTAGTGTGGGTGGTCTCGATACTCGTCTTTTAATACGAAGACGTGACTTTATCCGCCACCTATCTCCCTCTACAACTTCTTTCCATAACCTTTGTCACCTAAAAACTTCGGTCCCGTACCGAGCGCATTTTTAAACTCTTTTCATAACAAAAACTTGAATGGTCGTGGAGTGGTTAGGCGTAGGTCTTCTCCTATCCCGAGTGCTGACGTTTACCATAGGGTTCTCTGTCGCAAAAGTGCTTACCATTTAAAACCAAAAACACTTTAATAAGAGAATGAAGCTCTCTTTGTATTGAACTAAAGAGAGAGGATTAAGTGTAGACTTCTTCCTCTTCGAGTGTCGAGATGCTCACTGTAGTGTGTGTGGTTTTGATACTCGTCTTTCAATACGAAGACGCTATGTTCGCCACACCCTTTCACAACAAAAACTTTGAGATGAAGAATTGGGTACTACCCGTAGGGGTTACTATCCGAGGACCTATCTCGCCCCCAAAAAAATAATTCAACAAATTAAATGTGACATCTTGCCTCGCATGGCGAAAACTTATCTTTCGAAAAGGATATGATACGTCCATTCTACCGCAAACAGGTAATGTCTAAATCTCCAACGAGCGAGCAGCAATACACCTAACTGCTAGAATGCGTACGATAGCATCATCCATAAAAACATCAACAAACCGTAGGCCGAACTACGGCTGCTCTGATTCTTTACTTTTTCAGGTAAAGATACGTAGGCACAAGGGCCACAATCCTTGTCGAGCACATTCCCCCTTATATCTGTAGTTCCCCGAACTACGTCGAATCTGATTTTCTCATATCCGTTGAGAATACGTAGGCCTAGGACCGCGAAGTCCTACCGAGTCCAACCTTTCTCTCTTCTTCCCTGTTGCCTTATTTCTTAGTTTCTAAACCCTCTTTCTTTACCCTTTGGAAAACACTTTTATAACATAACATTTAAGCAAATAAATTCACACGTCGACAAACAAATGGTTCCCATCGAGTACGATGGATGCGAGGGGTGCTAATACCTTCCCCTCGCATAACCGGCTTCCGAACCCGTTCATGGTTGCGAGACCATCTTATCCGTCCTTTTCTTAAGGTTTTCTCGATATTTTCCTTTCCCCTCATGGGATAAATAAAGTTCGGTGGCGACTCTTCTGTCCTTTTCCTTTTCGCCTTCCCCGTCGTTGCGATGTATTTTTCGAGTACCGACAATATTTTAGAAAAACCCGGTTCCCACTTTATTAGCTAACACCTACCATTTTGTGCATCTCTGAAACTTTCATGGTGGAGGGATGATTACCTGCTGTGTGCCCTTACTGTACAAGTGGTTTATTTCGCACTTGCCTAAATATGTCTCTTTTTGGAATCTTAATAGCGGACGCTGTTCAGAAAGGATTATGGCTTTGACTTATTCAGACATCGATTGGTATAGTCGTGAGTATGATGGGATTCTAATTATTGATAACTGCAGAGATTTTTCTAACATAACCTTGCTTGGCTTTGATGGAGGGATCAGTTATAGCCCTGTTTTAGCCTGTCGACAATTGGGATATCCGTTGAAGGAACCACCTAAGAGTGTTCAAGTGGAGAGCATTTTCTTCAAGGATAACAAAGAGCTTCAAGAAAAGATTATGGATGCATGGGGGCATTTTCATAAGAAGGGTAGAGACAGTTTGGGGAAGCCTAACTGTGTGCCTCTAGAACCATATCTTCAATGGGTTAGAAACAGAGCAATCAAGCTAGGGATGCCCTACCCTCGTCAAGATCCTATACCTCTAAGAGAAGAAACCGTTTATGTCTTTATGTCTGAAGCTGAGAAATTAGAGGTCGCATTGAGGAAGTCACAGCATGAGTCTGAAGTATGGAAAACAAGTATTTTGTGGTTGTTGCAGAGAATGTTGAACTTCAAAAACAGAATGATGAACTTCGAGAACAATTACAGTAAAAAAACGAAGACCTACCTCCTTGCAAGAAGAGAATAGCTTAGGAGGATTTATTTTCCTTCAAATCTCAGTCTACACCTTAAAAATTAACTGTGGACAGGTTTATCCTCGAAGGTCCAGGTGGAAGAGCAACTCAAGCGGCGGATTTTGAAACTTCTTTAGGGCTTTCATTAGCTTTTATTTAGCTATTTATTTGGGAATTTTAAAGGAATAATCATTTGTAATCCGTTTCAAAATTAATAAAACATTTTCTTTTACCACAATGTCCATAAATATCGGAATTCCATGAAGTCCTTCTCATCTTGCATTGCATTCTTTTTCTTTGTTCACTTCAAGAAACTCAATTCCGTTTTACAGGTGTTGTAACGATGGATTTCAAAAGAGAAACATTGAAGTACACTTTTCATAGTCCTAACATTGAAATCTTAAGAGAGCTAGCAGATCTTATTGATAACTGTCACGCTTTCTCGTCAGAATATGGAGGAGTGTTATATTTCCTCAAGCTCAAGATGATTGATGGGTTGTTGGAGACCCTTGTTCAGTGCTATGATCCACTGTATCATTGTTTCACCTTTCCAGATTACCAGCTGATGCCAACTCTGGAAGAATATTCTGAATTTTTTAGGATACCTGTAACTACTCGGCCTGTGTTTGCTGGATTGGAGGACATTCCTAGCAACTAGGAAATTGCATATGCTACCCGACTCAGCCTAGCAGATGTTCAAGCTCATTTTACCACCAAGGAAGGAGTCCTTGGGTTTCTGGCTGACTTCTTAATCGGGAAAGTCCGTTACCACGCTAAGAGAAAGGAAGTCCCGATAATGGAAGCTACCTTTGCCTTGTTAGTCTATGGGATTTTCTGGTTCCCAAAGATTGATGATTTTGTTGACATGGATGCAATTAAGCTATTCATCCTTAAGAATCTAGTTCCTACCTTGCTAGCTGACACGTACCATTCAATCCACTCGCGGAATGCTGAAGGAGGAGGACATATTGTCTGTTGTACCGCCTTGCTATATCATGGTTTACCGCTCACCTAACTTGGCATCCATCTATCTGGGAGCAGATCGAGGCACCCCGCTAGTCTGAAATAGTCATGGCCCTTACCCACTCTGATATTGTGTGGCATGACCCTACGTATGGAGGTGTTAAGATGATCAACAGCTGTGGAGACTTCCCCAATGTACCTCTTATTGGGACGAAAGGATACATTAGTTACAACCCCGCCTTGGCTCGCAGACAATTGGGGTACCCCATGAACGAAGTACCTGACCAAACTCTGATGGAAGGAGTCTTTTTCAAGAAAGGAGAAAATCCAGATTTGAAGGCGAGAATAATACGAGCATGGGATCGCATCAACGTGGGAGGAACAACTGCTTTAGGATTCCCTAATTGTGCTGCCTCTGAAGACTATCTACATTGCGTGCGAGAGAGGGCTCTCGACCTCAAGATGCCTTTCCCTTTTTACGAACCTATGGTGTTGACCTTTCATGATCCTGATTGGTTTGATGTGAGTGAGATAGATCAGTTGAAGACTGCCTTGGACGAGGCTCAGAAGCTGAAGACCGCTTGGAGAAACAAGTATTTCACCCTTAAGGTAGAGAAAGAGAAATCTCAGAAACTACCAGAAGTCGAATCCACAAGGAAAAGAAAGGCGCGAGAGGATTTATTTTCCTCTCGAACTGTCACCAATGATGATCTTCCCCCAACTACTGTGGTTTGGAAAGAGTATGTAGATCGACTCATCAGTGAGAAGGCAAAACTGCAGGAACGAGTCAATCAGCTTGTAGAAGAGCTTCGTGTGCAGAAGGAGCATAAGGAGTAGATCTCTGAGTTTTCTTTTGCTTTTGTTTCAATGTAATAAACTCTTAAAGGAGTACTTTTCTTTGTAATGCTTCTCGAATATAAATAATAAAATAAGTTTTCAATTATCTAACGTTATAATACTGAAAAACACTTTGAGTTTCTTGAAGTTTCATACTGCATTTGCATTTTTTTTTTGCATCGGCATAACATCGTTTGCATTCCAGGGTCTCACTCTTGCTTCATCTTCACAGACAAGCTGAATCATCAATACAATACTCGTGCCAGTCAACGCTAAAAGATGGATCAATTTGAACAAGAGAACAAGGTGCTCCGTGACGAAGTTGCAATCCTTAAGGAAAACCTAAAGAGATTAAATGGTTTAGTTGAAGCCTTGTCCAACCAGTCTACGCTCAACAATCAGGATGTTCCAAGGACTGTTATCTCCAAAGTTGTGTCAGCACCGATCCCAGTGGTGTCTACTGTTGCTGAAGTGACCTACAACATGCCTCCAGGTTTTCCGTGGGGGATGCCTCCTCATTTCACTCCTGCTGGCTATCGCCCGCCTGTTCCTGAGGTCCCTACCATGACCACTGCTCAAGTCGTCCCTGCAACTGCTGTCGTAATGACCACTGCACCTCCACATGTGAATGTTGCTCCGTATATTCTGGACGAACCAATTTTCCATGGGACACTCAGTGAAACTGTGGGTTTTGAAGAAAGGATGGATGGATTTCAGGACCAATTTTCTGAGATTCAAAAATAATTAAAAGCTCTTCGTGGAAAGGATTTGTTTGGAAAGGGTGCTTCTGACTTATGTTTGGTTCCGAATGTCAAGGTTCCGCCAAAATTCAAGGTCCCTGATTTTGAGAAGTACAAAGGAAATACTTTCCCTCAGAGTCATCTTATCATGTATGCCAGAAAGATGTCTGCACAAACAGACAATGATCAATTGCTCATCCATTACTTCCAGGATAGTCTGGCAGGCGCTGCGCTCAAATGGTATATGGGGTTGGATAGTGCGAAGATTCAAACTTTCAACGATCTAGGGGGCCTTCATCAAGCAGTATAAATATAATATAGACATGGCTCCTGACCGAGATCAGTTGAGGGCCATGATGCAGAAAGACAAAGAGAACTTTAAGGAATATGCTCAATGTTGGCGCGAGTTAGCCGGGCAGGTCACGCCGCCATTGGAGGAAAGGGAAATGACCAAGATTTTTCTAAAGACAATTGATTCGCTGTCGCGCGCGGATCAAAAACGAGTCTTTTGTAAAAATTATATTACAGCGACAGTAACTCAGAATATCGTTCTCAAGGATTCTTGTAGTGATTGACCAATAAAGTAACAGTTTATGGGGGTTTGAATTTTGATTAAGAGAAAAAAATACTTAAAATAAGTGACTATAAAAAAAGTGATTATTAAAATAAGCTAAAACGGCTAATCCTACTGATTCGGGTTCCGACTTATCATCGACTATTATAACATCAATTCCTAAACGGCTCCAATCCTATTCAATTATGATATTAATCAGACAAGCACTTACCAACATCAAATGAATTATGTTCCTATTTACCGAATTAAGCAAACGGTTAAGAATATGACGAATTAACGAATTAAGCAAACGATAACACGCAATTAAATTTAGGAACATGCATACAATCGAATTTAATCAATTATATCATATGAACAACAATTGAATTAAGCAAACAATTGCAATCAAATTAAGCAAATGACTTCAAAGAAAAGGATTGAAAGGAATCAGATTTAAATTGATATTATAATAACCTCAAAGTGTTGAAACCGTACACAGCAGGATTTGCCCGGAGGTATTAGTTTTCCATGAGTTCTTCTCAAACCTCTGTCTCCATTTTTTCCGTAAATAGTATATATTTAACAATAAAACAAGGTTTCCCCTAAAAAGAAAAACAATGGATCCGGTTCAAAATCCAACTGGGTCGAAAATATAACCCTGACCCAAAACATGACCCAAAACTAAAATAAATTCCTAATGCTGTAACTTCAACGAATATTCTGGAAAAATGTGTTCTGAATCTTACTTTGACTCAAACAAGAAAGTCGTAGCTCTATCTCTTAGCTTTCCGGCGATTTTCAGGACGCCTCAAACGGATTCCCGAAACTCCAGTTATGATCGTTTCCGCGCAGACTGCTAAAGCTGAAAAATAAAGTGCAAAAATCAAATTAAACCAAAAATAAAATAAAATATAAAAACATAATAAAACATAAGAATAATCAAAATAAAGTAAATAAATGCCTAAGTAAAAATATAGGAGAATGTGCATAAAGATGCACTGATCAAATTCCCCCACACTTGAACTTTTGCACTCCGAGAAAAATTAAAATAAAACAAAACAAAGAAAGCACAAACACATCAACAGTTACTCATTTCAGGCTGTAAGTCTTCTTCGGTTAAGTTTGCATCGATAGGTACTAATCTTACACACTAAGGATATCGTAGGAACACTAATCCACAACTGTGCAGACATAAGCCTCCTGAATACACAAATCAACTCAAATCATGCTATTATGTTAAAGCCTAACTTACTCTTCCTCCTTTTTGCTCTTTTTCATTCAGGCGCAATCACATTAAGCTCGTTATCTCCACACACTCATAGCAAGGCGACCGGTTAGTGACTCTGATCCTTTTTGTTTGGGGTTCTAGTACTTACGTTGCATAACCGTTTGCTTACTTAGTTGTAGTTGCGGGGGATCGGACTGTAATCTGCCCTACCAAGTTCAGCACCAGAAACCGCTGAACCAACTAACAACGAGTAATTTTTTTTCATCTTTTTTTTAAGGCTCTACATCCGTTAAGGCATATTCCATTTCTTTTCTTCTTCTTCTTTTTTCAAGCTAAAAATTTGATCACTCACTTATATTCATCGGCTTCCCTACATAGAGTGTGTATGAGATGGTGCTGACTGCTGAAATAAACTACTCAAGAGCTGTCAGAGAATGAAAATTTAAGCCTAAAACATAAAGAATATTCAAATTAATTTTTACATGCAGGAGACTTACGGTGTTAAGACGATATCGATCTTGTGAATTTTTCCCAAGTCTCCGTAAACTAATCTCAAATTAGTCTTTAGCCTAGAACTTTCAAAAAGATGCAATTTTTTTTAAAATTTTTTTATTATTATAACTGAAAACAAAACAAAACAAAATAGTAAAACAAGCAAATAAAACAAAGGTTTCCCTCCCCCAGACTTAAAACAAACATTGTCCTCAATGAAAGGACATAAAAATAAAATAAGAGTGAGAGAAAGGAAAGAACACACCCGAGGAGTCAAGGTGGATAAGTGATCACATATGCATCATTTCCCAAAGAGAGATTTCCTGCAGTCTCCTCTTCCAAAGTGGGGAGTAACTTTAGATAGCATCCATCGCCCTTGAAATTTGTATTAGTGCCTTCGCGTTTTATTCCAGGATCAAATAAGAATCTTCGATAAATAAAAGTGTCGAATGGGCACGTAAATGTGATATCCTTTTCCACAACATCAGAGAACAAAGGATTAAAGGATTGTCTCACTACTTTTCTTCTCTCTTTAATCGAGGTCCATCCAAGTCTCTTCTTATGTTTCTTCAAAACCTGAAAAGCTTATTTTCTTTATAAGAATCAAGGTTACAAGAAATTATAACTGGAAGCTTTTTATCCGTATCTAAATAAGCATAATTCAAATTGTTATGAAGTGGTTTAAGCTCCAAGGGGGAGGTTGTTCAATGGATGGTGAGGTTGGGGCAGCCGTGATGTTAAGAGTTTTAGCTACATAAACAACTTCATCTACATGAAAAACATCACCTTGTACGGCAGCATTAATCTCAGTATAAACAGAGCAAATGTTAGTGTCGGTACATGAATCACAAGAGTAAGTATCATCAAAATCTCCTAATGATGGAAAATCGAAACACAATTTAGAATAAGTATCATCAACTAAATTAGAAGGAAACTCTTTTGGATTCACTACTGTTTGAGCAGGTGGTTGGTTTGATTCTTGAGCTTGCTGCATGGCATTCACTATAGTGGCAAGCTGTTCAATCTGTGTCTGCAAAGCCTGAAGACTTGAATCTGTTTGTTGCTGAAACTGAAGATCATTTATAGCCATTTGCTTGACAAGGTCCTCTAGTGAAGGTTTGGAAGGTTTAAAGCACATAATTTGGAATTCCTTCATATGCTTATTCGGATCCTTACCTGCAAGACCATTAAATCTTGGCAACAAGTTTATTAAACCAGATTCCAATTCGAAAGGTACATTAATAGCAGGATATTCCATACATAAAGTATTATAATTCATATCAGGAGCAGCTAATTGCCTTAAGGTTCCATTATCATCCATTTCAAAATCAAGTTCAGTGTACGAAGCAAACAAGTTATGCAGTTAGACTCAGATAGTCAAAAACAAACACAAAGAAGGGAATCAATAAAAAAATCATAAAAATAAACTGACACCGAAATTAATCTAATGACTTAAAAATATAATTTTGAGAATTTTGAGAATTTTTTCGACTCTATGAAAACAATAAAAAATTCATTAAAAATAGAAAAATGATGAATTTGGCGATTCGTGGAGCCAACTCCTTTAACTCTTCAAGAGTTAAGGAATTTTGATCGCACGATTTTTCTGCTTCAAATTCACGAAACTGATCTAAAAAAGAAGACGATTTGCCCAAAATCTGGTTTTTTACTAGGTCTGACGAGAAACGGGCGAAACGGAACGGCTGGACACAAAAATGCAAGAAAATACACAAAAATACAGAAAATTAAAACAAACAAAACCTAAAACTATATTGTTGGCTAAATCAACAAGAATCTCCGACAAAGCGCCAATTTGATCCGCTGTCGCACGCGGATCAAAAACGAGTCTTTTTGTAAAAATTATAGTACAGCGACAGTAACTCAGAATATCGTTCTCAAGGATTTTTGTAGTGATTGGCCAATAAAGTAACAGTTTATGGGGGTTTGAATTTTGATTAAGAGAAAAAATTACTTAAAATAAGTGACTATAAAAAAAGTGATTATTAAAATAAGCTAAAACGGCTAATCCTACTGATTCGGGTTCCGACTTATCATCGACTATTATAACATCAATCCCTAAACGGCTCCAATCCTATTCGATTATGATATTAATCAGACAAGCGCTTACCAGCATCAAATGAATTATGTTCCTGTTTACCGAATTAAGCAAACGGTTAAGAATATGACGAATTAACGAATTAAGCAAACGATAACACGCAATTAAATTTAGGAACATGCATACAATCAAATTTAATCAATTATATCCTATGAAAAATAATTGAATTAAGAAAATAATTGCAATCAAATTAAGCAAGTGACTTCATAGAAAAGGATTGAAAGGAATCATATTTAAATTGATATTATAATAACCTCAAAGTGTTGAAACCGTACACAGCAGGATTTGCCCTGAGGTATTAGTTTTCTATGAGTTCTTCTCAAACCTCTCTCTCCATTCTTTATGTGAGTAGTATGTATTTAACAGTAAAACATGGTTTCCCCTAAAAAGAAAAACAATGGATCCGGTTCAAAACCCAACTGGGTCGAAAATATAACCCAGACCCAAAACATGACCCAAAACTAAAACAAATTCCTAATGCTGTAACTTCAACGAATATTCTGGGAAAATGTATTCCGAATCTGACTTCGACTCCAACATGAAAGTCGTAGCTCTCTCTCTTAGCTTTCCGGAGATTTTTAGAACGCCTCAAACGGATTCCCGAAACTCCAGTTACAATCGTTTCCGCGCAGACTGCTAAAGCTGAAAAATAAAGTGCGAAAATCAAATTAAACCAAAAATAAAATAAAATATAAAAACATAATAAAACATAAGAATAATCAAAATAAGGTAAATAAATGCCTAAGTAAAAGTATAGGAGAATGTGCATAAAGATGCACTGATCAACCTTTGGTCCTTTCTTTTATGAGAAAATGGTAGCAAGTGCACCCAGCGACTTCACTGAAATGGTGAATATGGGAATGCGTTTGGAGGAGGGAGTCCGAGAAGGAAGATTGGTCAAAGAAGAGAATGCTCCTAGCAGCGCTAAGAAGTATGGGAGTGGTTTTGTGAAGAAAAAGGAGAAGTAAGTGAATGATGTACAAGAAGGAAGACTCAGAAAAAGGTATTCATCATCATATCAGGTCGCAGCGGTATCGCCAGTATTCAACGCTCCAGCCTATCAGCCACAGCCACAACAAAATCATCAATCGCCTCAACAGAATCAGTCATTCAATAATCAGGGTCACGTATACAGGAAGATAAACTTTGATCCCATCCCTATGAAGTATGTTGATTTATTCTCATCCTTGATCGAAAAGGGCCACATTCAGACAAAAGTTCCACCCGAGGTTCCCAAGAATCCCCCTCCTTACAATAAAGCTGATAGATTTTTCCTTTACCATCAGGGAGCTCCAGGTCATGATATTGAGAGTTGTTTTGGTATGAAAGCAGATGTCCAGAGGCTCATTAAATGCGGAATCTTATCCTTTAAGGATTCCAATCCTAATGTGCAGGACAATCCATTGCCTCCGCATGGTTCACCCTCCGTAAACATGATTCAAAGTTACCCGGAAGAAAGTGATCAGGAAGTTTTGAATGGAAAGGCTGAATAAATATGTGTTATAGTGCCTCACTTCAAAGAAGTGGAGCGTATTTCAATCACGTATGACAGTAGAAAGTCGACCGTTACTCCCTTGGTAATCAATGTGCCAGGACCTATCCCTTACACTTCTAGTAAGGCTATCCCATACAGATATAATGCCATGATGTTAGAAAATGGAAAGAAGGTACCTTTACCTACTTTGCCTTCGGTTGTTAACATCACGGACGTCAATAGAGTAACAAGAAGCGACCGAGTTTACCCTTCAGTGCCTTCGAAAGACAAAGGAACCTCAGTAGAGAAACCGATTTCAAAAGACCCAATTGTAGATCAATCTGGTGGATCCAACTTGTCCAAGCCGGACGAAGTGCTGAAAGTAATCAAAAGAAGTGAATATAAAGTTGTGATCGGGAAACTAGCAAGTGTACTATTTTTACCAATTGTAGTAATAAGGGAAAAGTCCCAAGTATCGATCTCGAGGACTGCGTAGTAATTAACGGAATTTTTAGGATTCAAATGAACAAAAGGTCTAGTGGTTTGTTTGGTAGCAGAGTAATATAACAAGTAAATACGGACTTAATGAATCAATCTAAGAACAGTGTTAGGGGAGTGGAGACGATGCGAGTAAAGACCATGTATGATTATTCTACCATACTAGTTATTAACCTTAATTTATCAGTTGGCCACTTTAGTTGCCTTAATTCCTTAATGAAAACCCTTTGATGATTTTCCTGTACACTAATTCCTCATTGTCCCTGAAAAGCATCAAGCAATAGTTCCGACCATAAAATACGTGATACGGGATATCCTCATTCCTAAGCAATATCGACCGTGATACTATTTTGCAAAAGTGTTAGGTTGACTTTCCAGACTAAAGCCTAAGCACGATTCGAATTCTACTTTCCAATATGAATACGATTAAGATTAATGCAAAATAAAATATATCAAGGTAAAAACATAGTTCTCATAGAATAATTAAACAAAAGTCATTACATCGCACTTAGGACCACCCCCTAACAACTTGGGGTTTAGCTGCTCATGTTCTTGGTAAACATAAAAGCAATTAGAAATGAAAAGGAGAAGATCATTACAATGCAAGTTGAAATCCTTGGATCATCAATTGCTTCCGCTTTTGATCGATCCTCTGTTTCCAGCCGAACTCTCCTCTCAGTTGTCAATCCTAATATCAGTTCAAAAGTGTCCCCTACTTTCTAAAATGTGCCTCTTATATCTAAATTCAAATTACATCGTGAAATGTCTCAAATACCCTTCGAAACAGGTCTGACAACAAAAAATCAGAAAACAGAGAAATTTCACTTTCAGTGGCCCTGACACGGGCCGTGTTGTGCAACACGGGTGGCCGTGTCAGGCTGCTGACTTCTTCAGGGCGTGTCTCCTCTCCAAGGGCTGCAACACGGGCCGTGTTGCATGACACGGGCACCCGTGTTGCAAGTCTGAGTCTTCTTTTCTTCTACTTTGGTCCACCCGTGTCTGCCAACCGTGTCCTCCATGACACGGGCCGTGTTGTGCAACACGGATACCCGTGTTGTAGCTCTAATTTCCCTTTTTCGACTTTTCTTTGCCTCCGAATGTGGTGCGATTGTCGTGCTATCCATTCCTGCCAAAAACACACTAAAAGAAACCAAATCAAACGCACCAGCGGCAAAAGCAACATAAACTTAAAAATAAGACTCGAAGACACACAACTACGAGTAATGCAGATAATAACAACTAAAGCTTCGAAAAACAGATAAAAACATTGCGAAATTAACCACAAACAGCGTTTGAAAACACAACTGAAATCCACCGATCAAAACCCCATCTAAGATCTCTGTGTTGCAATTGCTAATGAGTTCTGAGGCACACGGGGAAGCGCTCCAAAAGATATTGGAGCAAGCATATGTCGAATAAGATGTTACAATGGAGCATTTTGATAATATCATCGGCAATATTACTTCATGCGATAATCTCAATTTTAATGAGGAAGACCTCCCAGAGGAAGGAAAGAAACATAATATGGCCTTGTATATTTCTATGAATTGTGGGAATGATTCTTTGTCTAGTGTGTTGGTTGATACTGGATCCTCTCTGAATGTGATGCCTAGAACCACTTTATCCAAATTGTCTAATCAGGGACCACCAATGAGGCTCAGCCATGTCATCATCAAAGCTTTTGATGGATCTAGAAAAGCGGTAATTGGTGAAGTAGATCTGCCAATGACCATCAGTTTGCAGACCTTTATGATCACGTTTCAAGTCATGGACATTCGCGCCGCCTATAGTTGTTTGTTAGGAAGGTCGTGGATACATGAAGCTGGGGCAGTTACCTCTACCCTACATCAGAAGTTGAAGTATGCTTTTGAAGGCAAAACGATTACAGTTTGTAGAGAGCGAGCTTTAGTGGTGAGTCATTTATCATCGTTTTCATATGTTAAAGCTAAAGAAGAGGTTGGTACGCAATTCCAAGATTTATCTATTATAGGCGATAGTGCTCAGAAACCCAGAATACCTATGTCATCATTTAAGGATGCGCATCAGGTTGTGAGCAGTGGTCCTCAGACAGGTTGGGGCAAAATGTTGTTTTTGCCAGAGAACAAGAATAAAGAAGGTCTTGGTTTTTCCAGTGGGTCTGCTCAACAGGTCATCAGAAATCAAGAGTTCCCGCCGATCAACGAAGTGTTCCGCAGCGGAGGGGTCATTCATCCTCCTCATATCAACGTCGTGTCCGAAGACGAGTCTGAAGGCTACATATCAGATGGTTCAACGAGTTTCTCCATTCCATTTGAAGATTATGAGCCCTATATGGAGGATCCGGGTTATGTCTCAGATGACTTTGATTATAGTTTTGGAGTCTATGCTGTTACTGAAGAAGATTCCGATGAAGATGTTCCAGACTTTGTGACTCCAGGAGTTTTGGTTAAAAATTGGAGTGTGGTTGAAGCCCCTGTTGTGATTCATATATCAAAGCAAAACATTTGTTTTTTTTAATTTTTCGCTCTGCCCAAGGAGAAAATGTGTTGTGTGGGCTTCTTTTAATAATTCCCTTTGCTCTGCCCAAGGCAAAAGTGACCTTGTTGGGAATTTCTCTGTTCGGATTTTGCTATCATCAATAAATATTTTGTTTCCATTTGTGTGTTATTTTATCTTTCTTTTATTATTATTACTATGTTGGAAAATAATAATAAGTAGCATCTCGCGTACACACACTTTCCACTTTATAAAACTGAATAAAATAATATCACATGCGCAGATTGCTATACACATCACATCTCGGGAATAATGACCCACTTCATTCGCTGAACTTCAAATTTCCTGTGTTTGAGGCTGAAGATAAAGAAGATGATATTCCAAAAGAGATCTCTAGACTGCTTGAGAAAGAAGAGAAGACTATCCAACCGCATCAAGAGCCAGTAGAGGTAATCAATTTGGGAACAGAAGAAATCCATAGGGAAGTGAAAATTGGAGCTCTGCTCAAGCCGGATGTGAAGGAGCAGTTGATTAAGTTGCTCAAAGAGTTCGTCGACGTATTTGCCTGGTCATATTAAGACATGCCTGGATTGGACACTGCCATAGTTGAACATCGTCTACCATTGAAACCAGATTGCCCTCAAGTTAAACAGAAACTCAGAAGAACTCGGCTCGATATGGCTCTGAAAATCAAAGAAGAGGTACATAAACAGATCGATGCAGGTTTTCTTATCACTACCGAGTATCCGCTTTGGTTAGCCAACATTGTGCCCGTTCCGAAGAAGGATGGAAAGGTTCGTATGTGTGTGGATTACAGGGATCTGAACAAAGCCAGTCTAAAGGATGATTTTCCATTGCCTCACATAGACATTTTGGTCGACAGTACTGCAAGATATGAAATATTCTCTTTTATGGATGGGTTTTCAGGGTACAATCAGATCAGAATGGCTCCCGAAGACAGAGAGAAGAAGTCGTTCATCACCCCCTAGGGCACCTTTTGCTATAGTTATGCCATTTGGATTAAAGAATGTCGGGGCAACATATCAAAGGGCTATGACTACTTTGTTCCATGATATGATGCACAAAGAGATTGAAGTTTATGTGGATGATATGATAGCTAAGTCAAAAATTGAAGATGATCATGTCAAGCATTTGTTGAAGCTGTTTGGTCGATTGAGAGAATACAAGCTCCGTTTGAATCCCAACAAGTGCATGTTTGGAGTACGATCAGGGAAATTATTGGGTTTCGTTATCAGCCAGAGGGGTATTGAAGTGGATCCTGATAAGGTGAAGGCTATTCAGGAAATGCCAGCTCCGTCTATAGAGAAACAAGTCAGAGGATTTTTGGGACATTTGAACTACATCTCTAGGTTTATATCTAATATGACTGCTAAGTGTAAACCTATTTTCAAGCTTTTGAGGAAATAACAAGGGTATGCTTGGACCGAAGATTATCAAAAGGCTTTCGATAGTATCAAAGAGTATTTGCTTGAACCGTCTATTCTGATACCGCCGGTGGAAGGGCGACCTTTGATCATGTATTTGACGGTGTTAGAAGACTCGATGGGTTGTGTACTCGGTCAACGAGATGAAACAGGAAAACAAGACCATGTCACTTATTATTTGGCAAGAAGTTTACCGATTGTGAATCTCGATACACTATGCTTGAGAAGACTTATTGTGTTTTAGCATGGGCCGATAGACGTTTGCGACAATACATGTTTAGTCATACTACTTGGTTAGTTTCGAAGATGGACCCCATCAAGTATATTTTTGAGAAACCCGCATTAACTGGAAGAATTGCTAGATGGCAGATGCTGTTATCAAAATACGACATCGAATACCGTACTCAGAAAGTTATTAGAGGAAGTATTTTGGCTGACCATTTGGCGCATCAGCCTATTTTGGATTATCAACCTTTGAATGACGATTTCCCGGACGAAGAGGTTATGTATTTGAAAATGAAGGATTGTGAAGAACCTCTTCCAGATGAAGGACCCGGGCCCGATTCTCAATGGAGTCTGATTTTTGATGGAGCTGTCAATGCGCATGAGAGAGGAATAGGCGCGATTATCGTGACTCCCCATGGGTCTCATATTCCGTTTACCTCTAGGCTAATGTTCAAGTGTACCAACAATGAAGCCGAGTATGAAGCATGCATTATGGTCCTTGAGGAGGCAGTGGACTTAAGGATTAAGATTTTGGATGTGTTCGGTGATTCTGCTGTAGTCATTTATCAAATCACAGGAGAGTGGGTAACTCAACAGGATAATTTGGTCCCGTACAGAGATTATGCAAGAAGGCTGTTATCTTTCTTTGACAGGGTCGATTTTCACCATATTCCTCGCGATGAGAACAGGATGGCAGATGCATTGGCAACCTTGGCCTCTATGATTGTGGTGAACTCTTGGAATGCGTGTCCTTGGATCAAAGTAAGATGTCTTGACAGACCCGCCTTTGTCTTCGCCATTGAAGATACGAAAGATGGAAAACCCTGGTATCACGATATTGAAGTGTTTCTCAGAACGCAAGAGTATCCTTTGGGAGCCTCCAACAAGGATAAGAGAACATTGAGAAGATTGGCCGGTAATTTTCTCCTGAGTAATAATGTGTTATACAAGCGGAACTTTGACATGGTCTTGCTGAGATGTGTTGACAAGCGGGAAGCAGACATGTTAATGATACAAATTCACGAAGGGTCCTTTGGTACTCATACCAATGGACATGTTATGGCTAAGAAACTCCTAAGAGCTGGCTATTATTGGATCACGATGGAATCCGATTGTTACAAGTTTGCTAGGAAATGTCACAAATGTCAGATCTACGCAGATAAGATTCATGTGCCTCCAACTTTGTTGAATGTTATCTCGTATCCTTGGCCGTTCTCCATGTGGGGAATTGATATGATTGGAATGATAAAGCCGAAAGCATCTAATGGACACCTATTCATCTTAGTGGCAATTGACTACTTCACTAAGTGGGTCAAACCAGCTTCTTATGCTAACATAACTCGGCATGTGGTTGTCAAATTTATCAAGAATCAGCTCATCTGCCAGTACGGTGTGCCGAGCAGGATTATTAAAGATAATGGCTCCAATTTGAACAATAGAATGATGAAGGAATTGTGCGAAGAATTCAAGATCGAGCATCATAACTCTTCTCCTTACAGACCGAAGATGAATGGGGCTGTTGAAGCCGCCAACAAGAATATTAAGAAGATAATTCAGAAGATGGTTGTCACGTACAAATATTGGCATGAGATGCTCCCGTTCGCTCTACATGGATATCGTACTTCGGTACGCACATCAACTGGGGCAACTCCTTTTTCACTTGTCTACGATACGGAAGTTGTACTCCCGATAGAGGTCGAGATTCCCTCCATGAGGATTTTGATGGAAACAAAGTTATCAGAAGATGAATGGTGCCAGAGCAAATATGATCAGTTGAACCTAATTGAAGATAAGAGAATGACGGCCTTGTGCCATGGGCAATTGTACTAGCAGAGGATGAAGAAAGCATTTGACAAGAAGGTACGACCCCGAGAATTCAAGGAAGGCGACCTTGTGCTCAAGAAGATTCAGTATTTCTTCACTGATGTCAGAGGAAAATGGGCTCCGAACTATGACGGGCCGTATGTGATGAAGAAGGTCTTCTCATGAGGCGCTTTGATGTTAGCAACAATGGACGGGGAAGAGATCACCCGCCCAATGAACATAGATGTTGTCAAGAAGTATTTTGCTTAAAACTTAGGAAGTTCCAGTCGACTTAGGAAGAAACAAGTTATTATCCCATCGATGTAATCAATTTTCATTGTTTTCCAACATTATAACATTAGAGTCACGCTGTTCTGCTGACTACCATTTAATAAATAAGGTTTTTCCCATTTGTGGTGTGTTAAATATTTCATTATGATGGCAAATTCCAGAATAAATTTTAAAAAATATTTTTCAAGTACTTTGTGTTTTATTTGATATATGAATAAAAAAAGGATGTTCGTGGACGTTTATTTCATCCACGAAGGCGAAAATTCATCATACCTCCCGTACAAGACAGTGGAAGATTTCCCCAGGCGGAGACTGATCTGCGGAGATTTAGCTCGAGTGCTTTCTGGTTGGGACTTTTGTTTTCGTCCCTGTTGGTTTCATTAGCATACGCATAGCATATAGATAGATGCCATAGCATGTGCATTTTGCTTTTCTCTGTGTTTGTTTGTTTTGTCACTTTGGTTGTGGTTATCCCCAAGTGGTTGGGTTTGTCTTATCCCTTCAAGTAGAGTTGTTAGCCCTAGGCAGAAAAGAGCACAATATTTCTATCTCCCCACAGAGTTCGACCCTCGTGGAAGAAGGTTGTTTTAGTTAAATACCATTTGAGTTCATGCCTCAATGGTCGAGTCTTGCTTGACAGTTTCTCTTCAGTTATTTCCTGAATTGAACTTCGGTCCCTGAAAACCACTGTGGATATCTCCAACCTTTTGAATATGGATTAAGTGTGCATTTATTTTGCACCTTACTACCCAAAAGGTTCTTTCTGAAGATTACTATCTGAGGACACATACTTCTCCAATAACATTCTCAACAACTTGCATCTGGACTGCAAGTATTCTCTTTATTTGAGCAACTCATTTTGACCAGAATCCCCTTCAAAACGACAAATGGCAGTCTCTTCAGGACAGTTTGTCCATTCCTAGTGGGTTTATCAAGATTGTTAACTCGTCAAACAGGATCTCTCCGGAAATCCGTCAAAGAAGTGCGTCGAAGACATTACAAATATTTCTCTGAGAATTTACACTACAAAGAATACATGTTTTACAGCTACAACAAAGATACTCTGCAGGAGCGTATTTCTCCAATGAGTCCACTACACAAGATTAATTCCATCAAACGGCATCTCTCCCGAGAAATTTGGTGAAGTTCATTACATTTGATCTCTCTTTATTTGAGAAGACATATTTGCAAATCAACAGGCTTGTATCTTTTCTGAAGATCCCCGATGAAATTTGTGATCTCCAATACATTATAGATTACTGCTAAAGTTTTGCAATCTACAATGACATTTTAATCCCCTATGAAGATGCTCTCACGAGTTTTCATCATTTTGGGTAGAAACTGAGACTCGTTCATGGCAAACACACCATGAGGCGTGGGGAGGTTATTTCAAGAAACTGAGACTCGTTCATGGCAAACACACCATGAGGCGTGGGAAGGTTATTTTAAGAAACTGAGACCCATTCATGGCAAACACACCATGAGGCGTGGGGAGGTTATTTCAAGAAACTGAGACCCGTTCAGGGAAAACACACCATGAAGCGTGGGGAGGTTTTGTTTACACTATTTTCAAGCACTATACTCAATTAAGAAGCTGAATTTTGTTTCGATCAAGAGAGTTCGTTTTGGTTATTACCATTGTTTGGACTGCCACACATTGGTAGTAAATTATCCTTCATTTACAAGTTTCTCACCTATTTTTTAAACCGCCATATTCTTGGCATATGTGTTACGTGTAACACCCCCTTTCTATACCCCCAAATAAACAAATAAATCATTTAAGACGTATTAAAATTTCATCAGAGTATAAATAAAACATGGTATAAAAGAGGTATGTCACATCATCACGAAATTAACATACAACACCTACTCGATAAAAGACATGCAACAGTGGGGTAGTTTCAACAGAGGAACTTAGTCCCTACACCCACATTTCAATATTTAGAATTAAAAGCGGAAAATCTAAACATTGAATCACTTTAAACATGTTAATCATATAAATACATATCATTCAGTTTGATTCACCACATCATTCATGTTTACATAAACATTTGTCATCAGATACATATACAAATGTATCTCAAAAGAATGCTATACAATCCTAACTACCCGGTGCTACATATCAGAGCTTAACCGACCAAAAGAATGAAGCTATACTTCACAAAAGACTTCCATCAAAGCTAATCTGCAATGCCTCATAGAGCATTATAAAACAGCAGAAGGGTGAGAAATATTATCATAATAATCAATGCATATATATATATATATATATATATATATATATATATATATATATATATATATATATATATATATATATATATATATATATATATATATATATATATATATATATATATATATATATATATATATATATATATATATATATATATATATATATATATATATATATATATATATATATATATATATATATATATATATATATATATATATATATATATATATATATATATATATATATATATATATATATATATATATATATATATATATATATATATATATATATATATATATATATATATATATATATATATATATATATATATATATATATATATATATATATATATATATATATATATATATATATATATATATATATACAAGCATAGAATACACATATTCCACATTTCTCACCACAATTCATTATCATTATCATATACATCATAATATATGTATATATAAACAAATGTGGAATGATCACCAAGCATATTTATCATGCACACATCCATAATTCTCATCAATTCGCATAACATACACATATGCATACATTCACGCGACATTTATCTCTATGCCATTTGACTCAATGCAACTCAATGCCATGTCGTACCAACACTTGTTATCGTTTTTCGGTTTTTACATTTAAATCGGGTCTGTCCTCTAGACCGATAACAACAAAGCCCGTCCTCTAAGCTTTCAAACCCACCCTTCTAGGTTTGGGACAAGTCACTAGTCTCCACGAAACTAGCAAGCATTGCCTCTTGACTAAATGATGCGTATGCAATCAACCAACAAATGCACTTAAGACCGTTCTCGCATCTTAATCCCATGTATTCTCGAATAATTCATCACACAAGAATTATAACATGATTGCACACTCACACATCATTGCAAAGCATTCATACTTTCAACATCATCACATTTATCAAGCAATGCACACATATTCATAATATGTTCTCATGCATTATTCACAATATTGCATACAATCAATATGCATTCACATCATAGTGCCAAACGGCAACAAACTTCATCACAATTCATCATGCATTTTTAATCAATTCAAACAATGCACATATTTGTCAAAGAAACCACATTCCACAATCGATTCCATAATCTAGGATTCACGCCATACGGCTACCCACAGCATATATATAATAGCACACAATTACTCATTTCAGATCAAGATTGAACACAATCGAACCAAACAATCAACATTGGATGGAAACACAAAGAAATAAGAATGATGTTGTTGCACCCCAAAATTTGACCAACCGATTCTCGCATTTGGCTTATGTTTCGACTCATTTTGCATTCTGCATTTGCATACCGCATACATTGCATTTTTGCAGTCAGATTGATTTTGTCGGGATTACAGCCTTCCCTGGCGTTTCAGGCATTCCAGGCCACAGATACGAGGATTTGTTTTGAGAATTTGTGCCCGTCCCGGTGTTTTCAGCTCTCGCTGTTGTTTTTAAGTACATTTCGGTGTCCGGTTTTTACCGTTTATTTCGCTATAGTCGCGCGTATGTTTTCTAATCGATTTAATTGGCTTCCTTGCATTTTTTAGATCTTTCCCTTATTTTCTAGTTTTTTAAAATAGAATTTAATAGATTTTAATATATTTATTTGTTTTTTTCTAGATATTAAATATATTTTTTTATAGTTTTAATAGGTAATTCTTTTTCTAGATATTAATAGATTTTTAAGTGGTTTTTTACTAGGATAACTCTTTTGCTAGAATTTTTTAAATAGGTTTAATAGATTTTCTTTTTTTATTGGTTTTAGAAATTAATAGATTCATAGGTTTTATTAGAGTTTAGGAAGATAATTTTCTTTTTAGGATTAGTTAAACATTAATTAGATATTAATCCTTTTCTTTTAATTAGATATTAATCCTTTTCTATTTTTTTAGGATATTATTTGATTTTAGAATATTAGTTAGGATTTATTTTAATTCCAGCATTTTAGCCTAACCTTTAGTCTTTAATCAGATTTTGTTTTAACATTAGTTGGTTAATTTTAGTCATTAGCTTTGTATTAATTTCATCTAGTTAATCAGTCCAGCTAAATCAAGTTTAATTGTCCATTAATCACTCTAATCATCCAGGTTTGTTCAGTCCATTATCTCATTTTCGTGGGCCAAGTGTTTGTTGTGGGGGCCCAATCCAACTTGCCACATGTCACGCTATAAAGGGAGCCACGCGTGCTTTTCTCACGCTTCCACCTTACCCTCTCTCTCTCTCTCTCTCAGAGCTGGCCACCTCATTCTGCATGGCCACCACAACTTGACACAACACACACTTCCCTGCCACCCGTCCTCACACGTGCCCGTCTCTCCTTCCTCCTCTGCATGCAGAGCGCCACCCTCCCCCCTCACCGGCCGGCCATGCAGCCGCCACAGGGACCGCCACAACAGTTACCGGAGTTCGTAACGTTCTTCGGAAACTGCATTTTCCACCGGAATCTTCATCTGTTCATCGTTCTTCCTCATTCTCATAGCGTTTTTGTAGAAACTCATCATACATCTCCAGCATGTTCATCACGATTTCACCAGATCTTCATCCACTCATCATCATAATCTTCGTCCAGATTTTGCCAGGTCTTCGTCCAGATTTTGCCAGGTTTCAAGTTCTTCATCAACGATCTTCATCTTCCTCCTGTTTCTTATCAGAAACACTCAAGAACTTCATCCATTCCACCTTTTCCAGATCTTCAATGAGAGTCAACCGCGTTCGTCACTGATTTTCCAGAAGTTCTTTGCAAGATCCTTCAACAACTCTATCAGGATTCATCAACGATTTCCAGATTTTTCAAGAACTAGTCATCTTCATCGCTTGTTCGTAAGTGTTTCCAGGATCTCATCCCAATCGCGTGAAGATTCATCACCTGCTTGTAGGTCTCTCAACGAAGTTTATCCGTATTGAGATCATCACCTATTCACACGATTTCCAGATCTTTTCCCCCAAATGAAGAACATCATCATGTTCATGATCTCTCAAGATCCTTTCAAGATCTTCATATCTTCGCAATACTTTTCCGGATCTCCACTATTTGCGAAGCATCTTCAACAACTCGTGTCCTTGCATTCAACTGAAAGGGGAAAGATCTTTTGGTGATGATGTTTGAAGCGGTTGAGCCGAGAGAGAGATTGAAGTTTGATCGGAAGAGATGAAGGTTGAGACGACGGTGAGAGTGGGAAACGGTGAGGACGGTGGCGCATCTGAGGGTAAGTGAGAGGAAGGAGAAATGCTTGGGTTTCAGACTGGAATGGAAGAATGAGGAAGACGAGGGCCTTTGGGTGATTGGGCCTCGTGGCCCAACTAACATTTCTTGACCCATTCACCCTCCATTTTTGGTTGTCTTGATTCTTGTTGGGCTAGGCCCAACTGATTGCTAAAGTCCATACCTCCAATTTCCCTAGCGAACCCCCCCCCCCTGATGGAGTTTTGGTAGTTATTGGGTTGGGCCCAGAATAGTGGTTTTCTGACTGTACCTCCAATGCACTGCGCGCACCCCCCCCCCCCCCAGTTTTTTTTATTTTGTTATTTTTCTGAATTTTGTATTATGGGCTGGGTCCAGTGGTGGTTTTTTACTACATTTCATCCCTTTTGCAGGCTGTACCCCCCCTTCCCTTTATTTTTCCAATTTCTCTTGTATTGGATGTGTGATTGTAATAGAATAGTTTTATTTTCCTATTTTCTTTTAGGATTATAGTTTTTATAGTTTAGCATATTATGCATTTTTTTACTATAAATTTTTAATATAGAATATTATAGATATTAATATAGAATTTTCATCCTATTTTTTTATAGGATATTATGGAGTTAGATAGAATTTTTTTATGCTATTTTCATATGCATTTTCTCTTAGTATTTCTTTGGGAATTTTTTCCAGTAGAATTAATTGCTAATATTTTAGGAGTAGCATGTTATTTCCATTTCGTTAGTGGATTTCTCTCCTCGTTTCTCTCTTAATTTCTTTTCTATCCGATTTTATCTTCGATTTTATTTTTGGCTGGCCGTGTGACATGATTCAATTGGAGAATGATTGTCGATATCATTTCTCTATCTTGTCTTTGACACGGACATCAATACGCTACCTCTTAGAGTTCGATTTCTCGTATAAGTCGAACCATGACGGTCTAAGCGTTACATTGTTCCTGGTTCGAGCGTCTTCATCAAGGATCTAGAGAGGAGAAGATTGGAATGGAGCTTGCGCACATGTCAGGAGCCAACGGAGCCGCTTCGTTCAACATCATCTTTCTTATTCAAGTCTTCAGGAAACCGTCGAGTGTTGTGAGTTGTATCGTTAGATATGTAGGAAATGACAGTTGAGGAGTTTCTTCTCAATCGTCTAGGATGTATAGTATGGTACCCTTTGGGTGACATGCGAAGCATTCGCTCCTACGTCTTAGGTTCTTGCGTGTGTGTCTCGAGTTCCTTCCCATTTAGGCGTAAGCCTGCTTCCTCTTTGTTCTCGCCCCTGGCAATCGAAACCCTTTTCTCTCGTGTTCAGGCGATTGAGACCCCTTCTCTTGCCCCTGCGCAATCGAGACTCGTTTTCCTGCCGAACTACGTTTGCTCTGATCTCTCGTGCCAGACGAGAGTACGTAGGCATAGGATGCGATATCCTAGCGAGCTCCATTTTCCCTTTTCCCCGTTTTGCTGTAGTTAGCCGAACTACAGCTGCTCTGATTTCTCGTACTAGACGAGAATATGTAGGCATAGGATGCGACATCCTAGCGAGCACACTAACAACTAACTTCTCTGTTCTCTCGTTGCCGTGCGATCGAGACTTTCCCGCTGAGGATTAAATCTCTTCCTTTTCTCTTGCCCGAGTGCAATTGAGACCAGACCCATAGTTCTAGAACCCGTAGGTTCCCATACCTTTCAAACCCGACATACTACGTTCGTTCTACCGCAAACAGGTAACACCTAAGTCTCCATCGAGTGAGCAGCATACACCTAACTGCTGGAATGCGTACGCTAGTATTGTCAATCCTTTCTCTCACCCCTGCGTGATCGAGAACACCCTGTCTAGCCGTAGTTAGCCCGAACTACGGAAGCTCTGATCTTTCACGCCGTGTGAAAGTACGTAGGCACGAGATGCGATATCTCAGCGAGCAAATTCCCCCGTAGTTTCCCGAACTACGTTGACTCTGACTTTCCCATTGCACGAGGGAATACGTAGGCATAGAGCGCGATGCTCTATCGAGTCAGTTCCTTTCCGTTTAGCTTTAGAAGCCATAGATAGATTGTTTTTCACACGTAGACAAACCAGCAAGCGTGGATCCCATCGAGTATGATGGACGTGAGGGGTGCTAATACCTTTCCCTTGCGTAATCGACTCCCGAACCCAGATAATGGTTGCGATGACCATTCCTTTCCCTTTTCGTCAGGTTTTTCCCGATCGTTTCCTTTCCCGCTCCGAGAAATAAATAATGAAAGGTGGCGACTCTTCTGTTTTGACGGCCTCAATTTTCGCAGTAGCCACAGCTAGAGACTCTACTGGGGACTTCTTTTTGCAATCTCGCCCTGTTTTTCCTAGTTGTTTGGGTCATCCCCAGAAGCTGGCGACTTTGTTGAGGAACTGGTTCTCTAAGCGAGTATTGTCTTGGATTCTCTTCCTAGTTGCCTTGGCAATCCCCAGCAGCTGGCGACTCTGCTGGGGGGTGCGATTCAATCTGAGGGATCCAACGTCTCGACGAGAGTCAATCCTAGCATTTGTTTGCTTGTCTGTGGGTGTTTATTTTTGTGCGTTGTATGTTGTATACCACTGTTGTATTTACACTGTCCGCCCTCTTACTTTTATCTGTTGCTATTGTGCTGTTGTGGGAAGGGAGCTCTGATGAGTGAGAAGCCAGACCCAGGCTTGAGTGTACCTAGTATTAGTTGTCTAAATTAGTGGGCGCGTGCTTGCTTTGCAGGCACTAGTGTCTCATGAAATCCACGCTCAGACGAGGTTCTCCCGGTTGTCTTCTTTTCCAGCCCTTTGGGCTTGAGGGGTTGTTGGTTTGGAGGATTGTCGACTCTGGGGACCGATCACTTGTGATTCAGCCGAGTGAGGCCGCTTCAAGAGATGATGATGCCACACCTTCTGAGTATCGTATCATCGTTCTTGAAAGTTTGTGACGCTGATGACCGCATAGGATGCCGAACCTGTGTCAGTTTAGGTCCACACCCGTGAGTGAGAGGGTTTTGCAGGAAACTTGACTTCCAGCCTACCCGGTATTTTGGTTTTCTCTCGTCAGAGCGAACTTATCCCGTCAGCAGCGCAACAGTGTTCAGAGCTTTGTGGGGGCTGTGATCCCGTGTTTGTTGCATTTTGCATTGCATTTCATGTGCATCTCATGCTTGCATGTCCATCCTCGGTCGGAACAGAGAGCTTACCAGTCTTTTGTCCAACTCGCAGTTGACTTCCCGGCATTCGCATTGGACTTGAGTTAGTTTCTGGAAGGATCATGAACTCCGCAGAGCAGAATCAGGTTGTTACCAGGGCCGAGTTTGAATTGTTGAAGAACCAGCTGAGTCAGGTCATGGAAGCCATAACAGCTATGACTAGAGGAGAGAACAACACTCAGAGGACTCCGGTGAACAATGTCGCTCAGCCTGTGCAAACCCCTGTCAGAGGACCACCTTCTCTCGATGATACAGAGTATCGAGGTTTCACTTTCTCCAAGGATTGTTCCTTCTCCATGGATTGTCCCACATCCAAGAGTTGTTCCGCAGGTTAATGTTCAGAACCCTAGGGTTGTTGAGGATGCGAGAAGATTGCAGCTGTTGGAAGATCAGATCGCTACCTTGATAAACAAGAATACTCTCAACCTGAATGCTGCGAGCATGTGTCTAGTGACAGGCCTTGTGTTTCCTCCGAAGTTCAAAATGCCCAATTTTGAGAAGTACAAAGGGGATAGCTGTTCGAAGCTGCATTTGGTTATGTTCTGCAGAAGAATGACTTCACATGTTACCAATGACAAGCTCATGATTCACTTTTTCCAAGATAGTTTGATCGGAGCATCTTTGGATTGGTACATGCAGTTGAAGAGTGACAACATCAAGTCATGGTCGAATTTAGCCAATGCCTTCGTGAAACATTACGACTACAGCCTGGATATGACTCCTAGTCGCATGCATTTGCAAGAGTTATCTCGGGCGGAGAACGAATCCTTTAGAGGGCATATGTAGAGATGGAGAGAATTGGCTGCTCGTGTTCAACCACTGCTTGTGGATAGAGAAATGGTTGACCTTTTTGTGGGTACCCTGAAAGGCCGTTACTATGACACATTGTTCAGTTGTGGAAATGCAAGCTTGGCAGACTTGATAAGAGTAGGAGAACGTGTTGAGAGCAGAATCAAGAGCGGAAAGATTCAAGATATTCCCTATACTGCAGTTTATGAAGATGAATCAATTGTCAGTTCTCAAGAAGAAGGGGAGAAAGGCAGTGATGTTGTCTCAGAATCTCCCGTACCTCAGATTCAGTATCCAGACACTTCGAGTGCTCAGAGTCAGCAACCGGTTAGGTCTGTATGTCAGATATCGGGTACCCGCCAGAGTCAACAGCCGTATCATCGTCAGCCGCGTCAGCACGCCCGACGAAGACCAAGGAAGCCTGAAAGGCAGTTTACTCAGCTACCGGTGTCATATAGTCAGTTGTTGCCGGATTTGGTCAAAAGTGGGCTGATAGTGCCGAAAGAGACCGATCCAATGATCCCGCCTTATCCTCCAGGTTTTGATGCCAACGCTCGCTGTGAGTACCATGTTGGGGCACAGGGGCATTCGACAGATGATTGTAAGGTGCTTCGAAGCCAAATTCAGACCTTGCTGAATTCCAACAGGATAACTATCACGCCTCAGGGTGTCAACCTTCCTTTATCCAGCCAAGTGGGTGAATCAGTTCAGGTTATGGGAGAGTTCATTGAAAGCAGATGTTCAGAGGAGTATCAGGATGACTTCGACGAGTAATTCTGAAGATGGCTGGCTCAGCAGCAAATAAAGCCCGGTTCCCAGCAACTGGCAATCTATGTTTTATCATGTCATTTCTTTGCATTCGTAGTTTCTTTTCTGTTAAATCGCAAATTGCATTCGTAAAACTTGTATTGTTTTCAATTGATATTGATAATGAAATGAGTATGCATGTTTTGATTTAATCCAGTCGTGTTCACTCAATGTTTTTACAGATATCCAACGCTTGGTTAAGCGGAATCTGGGGAGGATGACGAAGTTTAAAGACGCGCAAGCTTCTGATTGTATGCTTTCGAAAATAAAACTCGTTGATGATGTACATGCATTGTTTCAAATCCCTAAACACCGGAGTTATAAGGAAGATAATCCCTTGTCAACCCCTTTGAGCCTGGTAGTAGGAGTTCTTTCTAGAAACGAAAAACCCTCAATCTTAACCCGGGGCAGGGTAGGTGTTAGCTAATTTGACTGAGCGTCCAAATTGCAGAAAGGGAGTGTCTGTTTAAGGATCAATCACACCTCTAGAGGTCGTGCCTAAAAAACCACAGTGGTTAAGCGGCAGGAGTGAAGCAGTCACATTATTCCCCAATGAGTTAGACAGCCAGTGTCACACGACTTGTTCAGAAAAAAAAGAAAAGAATCAAAAGCCCGCTAAGTCAAAACTTGAAAACAAATGACTTAGGCAAAAATGGGGGCATCCCGCTGGACTTCAAAATCAAAAGAAGCTCAAAAGAGTCAGTCCAGGAAAAAATTAGGGAAAGCGAAAAACTGGAAAAAAAAATGAAAAGGATTACAAAATAAAAATCCTCAAACGAAATACCAGTCGTGTGACCCCAAGTGTCAAAGACAAAAAGTGAGTGGCTGTCACTCCAGAAACTCATGGTCTCTCGAACTATCACTCCTATCTTTCGACCTTTAAGAGGTAAACACTAAGGTCGGATTAGATAAACATAGGATTGGAGAACATCACAGAGAACAAGTGGGTGAAAATAAATTTTGAGCCTTTATCTTTTCCTTCAAAACCGTGAACCTGACCACGATACAACCAAAAAAAGTCCTAATTGAAGCAAGGTTGTTTCGAAGGCATACATCGGTAAAGATCGCGTCGAAGCTGACTCCTAAAAGGGTTCTTTTTACCATGTTGGTACTGATACTGATATTCTGATAAATGGTTTGATCATTGAATGCCATAAAATATTTTTTTTTCCCAGTGAACAAATTGGATGTCAAAACTGTCATATGCATTGCATTAATATATCTTTTATACAGAACAACTTGTTTTACTTGCGAGTAAGCGCTGGACAGCAGGAAAGTTTTCTACAGTGGAAAGTTTGATCAGGATAGAATGTGGAACGCCTGAATACTCCGTGAGACGGGGCAAGCTATATCAGGTAATCCCTAGTGATGTCAAGCCATGTAATGTCATCCAGTCGAAGTCGGTTATTCTGAAGCAGTCAGGTCGAGATTTGATGAATCTCTCGAGGACAACCAGTGTATTTCCCCGCAGATCATCCAGTTAGGGGCAAATTCGTGGAAGGCAGGGGAAGGCCACTCTAAGAAAAGTGCAGAAGTTGTTTCTTGCCCGAGGGGCATTTGATCCGAAGCATCTCTCTGAGGTTCAGAGTGCTGGGGCAGTTCATGGCAGACCATCAGGGTACAGAGTTTTAGATTTCCTTTTGAGGAATATCTCCACAGAGATCCCACAGACTGGGGCATATCAGAAGCGAAAGAATTTTTCTTCTCCGTGTCATCAGAGCTACTCAGAGCTACTCAAGCAGGTTCAGCCAATCTTCAAGTGTGAGGCGAATGTCAGGAAGTCGTGTTATTATCCCTCGACCTTTCAACCAGAGACCGTGAATTCAGACAGGATGTTTTCCAGCGTCAGTCGTACCTGACCCGTCACGGATAGCCTAAAGTCTAATCCTTATTGGCAATTGTCAGGAAGCCCAATCCATGTTGGAAATCACCGTGAAGCCCAATCCGTGTTGGCGCATCAGTCTCAAAATCCAGTCTTCATTGGTACGCAGGAAGACTCCGTCTGTTTTCCCCAGCAAAAGTCTAATGGTCATTGGCACGTGTATGCTATCCCCAGGGAAGTCCGATCATGCTTAGCACATTTGGTTATCCCTCAGCGGAGTCGGGTCACCTTTCCAGCATTTATTTTGCTGGTATAATTCTGTGATACCCGGTTATCCCCAACGGAGTTGGCTTTGTCTTCAGCATTTATTTTGCTGAAGCGGTTCCTGTCGCTTGCGCGAAAATAAGGTGTCGGCATGACAGAAGAGTCTCCACCTTTCGTTATTTATCCCTCAGAGCGGGAAAGGAAACGATCGGAAAAACCTAACGAAAAAGGGTAAGACAAGGTCATCGCAACCATGGTCTGGATTCGGGAGTCGATTATGCAAGGGGAAGGTATTAGCACCCCTCACGTTCGTCGTACTCGACGGGATCCTCGCTTGTTGGTTTACTTGGACAGGTTGGTTTTATTCTATCTACCTATCAAGGCTGGCTGAAAAAGAAAAGAAAAATGACTCGGCAAAGCGTTGCACTTTATGCCTACGTATTCTCATCAGAGAATGAGAAATTAGAGTCAACGTAGCTTGGCCTACGAAGGATTATGGGGGAAGGTAGCTCGCCAAGACATCGCCATCTTGTGCCTACGTATTCTCAACAGGCATGAGAGATCAGAGCTCACGTAGTTCGGGAAACTACGGTTTATTTCCTGTCTTTTACGAAAGAAGTGTTTTTTATTGTGTTTGCGATTTCAACCGCACTAGAGACTATGACCTGAGAGTGAATGCGTCGCATGTCACCCAAAGGGTACCATACTAAACATCCAGACTGTGGAAAAGAAACTCTCCCACAATCCTTTCTCAGATAGCTTAAGGCTCGTAACGTACGAAAGAAATCATTCATGATTACTGTATCTTAAACTGTTTTGAGATGAGAAGAGAACAGGCCCAACTAGGAGGGAGACTACCAAGTCCTACTATTATCATGCCATGGATTCATCCTATGGTTGAGGTTTGAAAAGGGAACTCCTAGATGTTTTCATGCATAGGTTTCAACCTAAAATTCTATCATCAAATCCTTATCAAAGGAAATGAGAGTCCTAAGGGATCATGTCAATGATACACCAAAACAGACAAAGCATCAGCTTAACAGTAAAATGCATGCAATGCAAGTGAGGGAGGAAATGTGTGTGGGGCTTCAGCCTCCACAAGCTCATCTCAACCTCAAGCCAGTCATGAAATAACAGTAATCATACTGAAATATAAACAACATGCTATCAAGCAATAAACAGTAAACTGCAATCATACAGATAAAAGAGATGAAGTGCCATCAGGCAAACAAACCACATGGGCAAGGGAGCTGAGCTCTACCGAATACCCGCAAGCAAAGCCACGCAGTAACAATACAAGCAGAGGGAGCAACTCAACCTCTAATGCAATCATGCTCCTAGATTCTACTTATTCTAGATGAACTTATTCTAATGCAACAGACAAATCAAGCAAAACACACAATACAGAAAAGAAAACAAAAGAAAGCTTCAGCTCCTCCAGCAGCAATTCAGTCTTCAGACTTCAGATATCAATTGCTTTTCCAGGTTTCAACCCTACAACATGAGTTTCAACTCATCTTCTCCCCTAAGCTTCAGCTTCTTGATCAGCTCCACCTTCAGGCTTCACCTAGTCTTCAGGGATCTTCAAGTATCAACTTGATCTTCATGCTCTTCAAGCTCCAGCTGGAATGGCAATCTTCAAGGATTCATCCTCTTCAATACTCTTCAATGAAGTCTTCATCTTCATGCTCAGGCTCAACCTCTCTCAAGACAATCAAACCAGAGAAAAATCACTTACTGGATAAGCTGGGGGATATTGAATTGCTTATTTGATCACCAAAGGTGACCTATAAGGGTCCAACATCAAATGAAGGGTTCCCTCAAAAGTTCTACCTCCTAGGTATAGCACTTATCCCTCCAAAGGAGAGAGGTGTATACCAGGGAAGGACTTTGAATCATAGGGAGGAATGGAGGTAAATGATACCATCCATATTTGAGAAAGAAATTATCTACATCTAAGCTCTTCCTAATCCTAACCCTAAAAACAAAACAAAAAGAAGAAAGAACAAGCTCCTCAAGCTCCTCCATGCATCTTCAACTCTTCTACGATGCTCCACAATGCTCCACAATGAGATACCAAGCCCCTCAAGCCAAAGGAAAACTCCAAAGCAAAGCAAACTAAACAAACATGCCCTAAAGACAACACAAATAGTCATTCAATTCAAAAATCAACTAAAAATAGCATACTATTATATTAAATCCTAATATAATTTCTAAGGGGTCCTACATACCTACCCTTAATACCCATATATTCCCCATAGTCTAAATTGTCCTAAAAACCCAAAATCTAAAATTGTTATGGACCTATGTTGAAGTTTTAACCTAATTCTACACTACCTAGAATTACCTAATCAAAACTATCCTAAAAATCACCACAAAAATATGGCATTAATCTAGGGGGAACCTAAAACATACATCTAACTACCCTAAAAAGATTGAACCAAAAATCTAAAGGGAACTACCCTAATTAAATTCTACAAATCAAGGTATCAACTAAAAGAATTAAAAAAGCAATTAAATGTCAAAATATACAAAAAATATAAAAATGCATGATATAAGAAATATTTTTATTTTATATTTTTATTGACAAAAAATGGAAAGTGGGAAAAAAAGTCCCATTAAAAAATATTCATTTTTCAATTTTATATGGATTTTCAAAGTAAAATAAAATTTGGAGAAAAATTAATATGAGAAAATGCAATGGGGGTGCCAACAGAAATAATATGCAGTTTAAATTTCACATGGGCCCAACATGAGGGGTGCGAAAAGTAGGGCGCGCCTGGCCCATTGTAAATCAGAAAAATAAAATAAAATGAAAAGAAAACAATTAAAACGCGGTGCAAATAGTAGCAAATTACAGTTCATTTCGTGATGGGCCTGCATGGGGGGGGGGGGGGGGTGGATAGCAATGTTCATTAAAAGCCCAGAATGCACTTAAATGAAACGTGGCGTTTTACGCTGCTTTCATTCTCCCTCCAATTCGTCTTCAAATCTGGGTCGTCCGATGGCTTTTTCAGTCAACCTTCAAACGTGTATCCAACGGCAACGGAGTCTTCTTCTTCCTTGGATCATTAGGGTTTGCAGAAACCATGAGAACACGAGCTCCATGCACGAAACTTCCAGTTCATCGTTCTCACTCATCTCTCCACCAAATTCCACGATATAAGAACCAATCTTGTTCTATTTTTCACGTAGAACACAACCATGCCATTGGTTTGCATTAATGTGGCCTCTATTACCCAAACCGAACGGTATAACCTCATGAACTCAACATTTCATCAGTTTTCAACCTCAACCCAAACTCATGATTCTTTATACAAAAATGATCCTTATGTTACACTGATTAAAATCAACCAATAATCTTGCCTTAACACTCACTATATAGCATGCTCTAGCTCCATCAAGAATTCGTGTCCATGGATGAAACCTCTCCAATCAGTCCCAAACTCACCAAAATGAACCACCTAATTGTCTCTAATAGTTTTACACTAAGAATTCATCCTAGCCATGCCTAAATTAGGGTGTAGAAGTGGTTTTGCATACCTTGCTCCTTGAAATGGTAGGTGATGAAAGTCTTCAATCTAAGCCTTGTAGCTCCTCAAGAACACTCCTAGAATGGTGAATTTTCTTCTGCTTGCACAAGATTTGATGTTGAAAGCTTGTATCTCAAGATCCAATGCCTTTTGCTTCCTTGCAATTTCAATAGGAAAGCTTTCAATTCTTCATCAATGGATCCTCACTCTAGCATGAACACACTCAGCAATGTTTGTGGAGATGATTTGTGAAGAAAAATGGAAGGGTAATGAAGAAGAATATGAAGATTCAATGTAATTTGCAAATGGAGAAAATGGATTTCAATCACTATTCTCTACCACAATTAACATAAACTATCACCAACCTTTCACCAATGGAAGTTGTATCCAATATATAGAGAGATTTAGAAAGGTCTAGAACCTCCTAGAATCCTCTAGTAAGAACTTGAATTTTCCATGACATGGTATTTTGCATTTTCATTCTCACCACATGATATATCATGACAAAATGCTTGTAATCTTTGGCAACCAACTTGATTATCTCCTTACATGAGATATGTGATAAGATACAATGCATAAACACCTTGTTTATTAAGCTTTTCCTTGTTTTGGTTTGGTACCCCATTATGCAAGCAATCAAATTACAAAGCAACCCTATGATGCAAGCCTCAAATAAAAATTGTGGCTGAACCATTGTTATTAGAATGTCATTTGGAGTCAAAATGACCTATCATATGACATGGTTAGGGTTTATAGCTTATGATTTATGATTTTCCATTTCACTTGAATTAACTTATGCCTCATTTTTAGGTCATTTTTATCACTTTTTGATATGAGCCTTTCCAACATCTCAGGACCACCCTAATAGCCTTAAAACATCATTCTAAGCAACTTTTATTTTGAAGATTTTTCCATTTGAAGCTTGGAAGTAGGAGATATGGCCTTATGCTTGAAATGACCTATAACTTCCAAATGACCAAAATGCCCTTGGCTTGTCAAAGCCATAAGTTTAGTTCTACAAATCCTATCAAGGACTTCTAGTACTCTCTAGAAAGCTAAGAAGATGATCTTCAACATTCATGTTGACCAAGAGATCATAGGAATCATCCTACTAGGGCAAAAGATGTCTGCAAGTTGGGTGACTTTCAAGGACTCAGATTCACATACCTCAGATGACCTGTAATTTGTCAAAACCATAACTTGAGCTCTGCAACTCCTATCAAGGACTTCTACCACTCAAATTAAAGCTAAGAACAAGCTCTACAACATTCATGCTGTGGTGAAGATGAGATGACAATCACATATTGAGCTAAAACTGCCTGGAAGATAGGGTTCAAACTAGGGGATTTTACATTGTTAATCCTTAGAAACCCTAGCTTAAAATTTCTCAAACTCCTCAATCATGATGAGTTGGTCTAGGAATCATCCTTATAGTATCTCAATACACCATTCCATGATCACATGGCCCTTGGATTAGGTCTCAACCTTCTCCAAATCTTCAGTTGACCTAGGGTTGACCCAGTCAAACCCTAATTCTACCATTCATGGCTGAATCTCCTGAATTCTTGTACAATGACCTCTCTAGGCTTCATGATGGATTTCAAGACATCTCATAAACTTTCTCAAAGCTTCAAGTCTATCCTCATAGTCTCAGAATCATCTGAGGAGCTCCCATAACTCTCAAGTTATGAGACACACAACCTTGGTTTCAACCAATTCCTCTAAGGATCTCTTAAGCTTTCTGATGAAGGTATCAACCTTCAAACACTTGATGGGTAAATAAATGTTGGTCAAATTTTGGGGTGCAACAGCTTCCCCTATTCAAACGGCTTGAACCTGACTGGGTGAGGAGCGAACGACTCTCAGCCAATCAAGGTGCGAGACGGTTGAATACCGGTAAACCCGAAAATTTGCCAACTGCTCAACTCTTCGAACACTAGAATAATAGTTGCACGGCAACTATCTGGAGGAATACTGATCTGACATCGCCGTCAGTTATCCACATTAAATCGTCATCAGACAACCAAACACCCAACATCGCCGCTGGAGAACTAAATCACCTGACATCGCCGTCAGAAACAAACATACCCAACATCGCCGCTGGAAACAAACAGAATCTGACAAAACACCCAACATCGCCGCCGGAAACAAAACACCCAACATCGCCGCTGGAAAACTGAATCATCTGACCTCGCCGCCAGAAACAAATATCCAACATCGCCGCCGGAAAACTGAATCATACCTAACATCGCCGCTGGAAAACTGAAGAATCTGACATCGCCGTCAAACATACACAATACCCAACATCGCCGTTGGAGACAAACATCCAACATCGCCGCCGGAAACAAAACACCCAACATCGCCGCTGGAAAACTGAATCATCTGACCTCACCGCCAGAAACAAATATCCAACATCGCCGCCGGAAAACTGAATCATACCTAACATCGCCGTTGGAGACAAACATCCAACATCGCCGCTGGAAACGAACATAACTCTGAGAGACACTCAACATCGCCGTCGAACAACCATAATCTCTGCTGGGGAGCTAAAGAATCTGACATCGCCGTCAAACAATATCTCATGACATCGCCGCCAGAAACATTCATCCAACATCACCGCCGGAGACAAACATATTCTAACCTCGCCGTCAAAACAACCCTCCAACATCGCCGCTGGAAACAAACACAATCTGACCTCGCCGTCAAAAATCATCCAACATCGCCGCTGGAAACAAACATAATCTGACCTCGCCGTCAAAAATCATCCAACATCGCCGCTGGAAAACTGAAACTACCTGACATCGCCGCCAGAAACAGACATAATCTGACCTCGCCGTCAGGATAAAGAAACTTCATTGGGGAATGGGTCACACGGTAACCCGTAATATATAGTCAATCATGCCATCAGGCATTCCGCATTACTGAGATAACTACTTCATTAACACGGGCAGACTTCAATCATGGAGTCTTCAAGGGAGATTTCAACTTCGCCGTCGAAAAACCTGCTGGGGAGGACGCTTCGCCGCTGGGGAATCTGGAGAACTGTCAAGCAACTCCGCTCCGGGGGTCCAGAAATCATTCTAGAGGAATCAACTCTGCTGAGGACTTCAAGAATTGTCTTGAACAAATAACTCCATCGGGGGCCTCAAGAATCATCTTGAACTGATAACCATTCTAGAGACTTCATTCTGTTGGGGATTCCAGGAATCATCCTGGGCAACTCTTGCCGGGGACAAACCAATCATGACTTGAGCAGCTTCCAAGGATTCGGCTCTCTTGGGGCTTTAGGAATCGTCCTGGGCGATCTTAGTTGGGGGCTCTAAGTATCAATTTGAGCAACCAACTCTGGAGACTGCACTGGGGAGGTTAGGAATCATCCTAAGCAAGCGGTCCTGCTGAGGAATTCAAGAATCATCCTGAACTGAAGACTTCGCTAGGGATCTCAAGAATCATCTTGAGCGAGAGACTCTGGGGATTATGTCAGGAATCATCCTGAGCAACTGATCCTTCGACGGAACACCTGCAAAACAAGAATGGTAACAACCTAGATCATGTTTATTATGCATATGCTTCGGCGCCATGCTCCACACGGTGGAAATGCTATGAGTTTATGCTAAATGCTATGCATTCATGCACAATGATACGATCCCGTCAGCAAAATAAATGCTGAGGGGGAACTCCTCCTGTCAAGGAGAACTACTCAGATAGAGGAATCATCCTGTTGAGGAGAACGTGGACACGCTAATATCAATTGGACTCCGTCTGGGGAAATGATCTTCAGTTGACTGCTGCAGGGGGAACAACTTCAGTTGATTGCTGCAGGGGGACGAATCTCTACGAGAACCTGGACCTGCTGAGAGAAAGCGATGTCAATCGCGGGAGTAACTGCGTGGCCGTCTCGGCTACTCTTCTGGGGATAACACTCTGTGGGGAAACAACTTCAGCTGCTCAACACTCCACTGGGGAAAACCAATCATGGTTTGATCAACTTCTAAGGATTCGGCTCTCTTGGGTATCTGCAAACTCGGTTGAGGAAGGAGAAAACATTCTACTTCGCTGGAAAGAGTACGACTCTGGGGGGAAATACAGCATCAGCTGCTCGACACTCTGCTAGGGGAAATCAATCATGGTCCCTACTGCTTCCAAGGATTCGGCTCTCTTGGGGGTTTGCGAACTCAGTCGGGGAGAGAAATCATTCTACTTCACTGGAGAGTACGACTCTGATGAGGAATTTCAACTCCGCTGGGGAAGAAGGAGTCATCCGACTTCGGGGGGAGTACAACTCTGGTGGGGAATCTCAATTCCGCTGGAGACTTCAGTCTGGCACCATCAGTTGCTGCATACTTTGGCGTACGAATAGTTTCCTACGAAACCTGCACTTGTGACCCGGTGCGGGGGGAAAGAATACGAGCTTCAGCGCCCGAGCATTTCTGTGAGACTTGCACTTGTGACCCGGTGCTGGGGAGAACACGAGCTTCGGCGCTTGACTCAGCTGAGGAGGTGACGTTCCTTCAGGATGCGTCTGCTTGGGGAAGAGAATCATCTCTGCCTGGGGAGACATATCATTGCTCACCGTCTGGTGTTCAGACTCTGGCGGGGAGAGGCCACTGAACTCTGCTGGGGAAGGAGGAATCATCCTGCTTCGGGGATGCGCACGGCGCACTGTCTGGAATATGCTACACCTGTAACAACACAAACAAACAGACAAGATACCCTTCTCAAAGGGACCTATCAAGGTTATTATCTCGTGGCAATATTCAGGTAATTAATTGTTTCAACAATCAATGGCCTAGGCCGGTAAGTTTATGTATGCGCATTTTATCAAAAACATCGGCGTTCTTTTTTGCAAACAAAACAGATAAACGCTAAACAGACAAACAGGATTGCTGAATAGTATGCATTTTATTGATAATGAACCCCTAAATGAGTAAAAATGTTTTACAACAGAGGCAAGCTCCTGGAATGAGGAAGCCGCGCAAAAATAAAACATAAATATACATCAGTATATACAAATGTCGGCAACGAGGCGTAGACGAACACCATGAGTTGGTCCCTCTATGACCCACTCGACTTCGATACTTCTCCGACGCTTCAGCTTCGGAAGAGATTGATTCAGATAAACAGCCCTCAGGTCCTCCAAACCACTAAACAATGAAAGTCCACACGCGGAATGCAGTCATTTGCTTTTTTAAATCCCTAACTTTTGCGTGAACCGCCCTTTGCGGGTTTTCAGTTCACCGGGATACCCTTTTTTGCCGAAGCCGCCCAGTGTAGGTTTTCGACTTCGCGGGTGTACATTTTTTCAATATATCCCTAATTTTTGCCCGATCCTTTTATTTTGTTTTTGGTTCGCCAGGATTCCCCTTTTTTGCCTGGACTCTTTCTTTTTTGTCCAGCGGGTCACTTTCAAGCAAAGTATTTTTTAACTGCGTCCGCATTCACCGGGGATGCAAAATCTTCACCATCCATCGTGGATATCAACAAAGCTCCTCCTGAGAAGACCTTGCTGACGACGTATGGACCTCCGTAATTCGGAGTCCACTTGCCCCGGTGATCGGAGTATGGAGGAAGAATCTTCTTCAGGACGAGATCACCCGTCTGAAAGCTTCTAGGACGCACCTTCTTATCATAAGCTTTCTTCATTCGGCTTTGGTACAGGCGACCAAATGCAATCGATGCTAACCTCTTCTCGTCCATCAGGCTGAGTTGGTTCAGACGATTCGTAATCCATCCTGCCTCGTCGAGTTTCACATCAACCAAAACTCGCAAAGAAGGGATCTCCACTTCTAACGGTAGGACAGCTTCCATACCGTACACCAAGGAGAAAGGAGTTGCCCCGGTCGACGTACGCACCGTCGTACGATAACCGTGCAATGCAAACGGCAGCATCTCGTGCCAATCTTTGTACGTCACAACCATCTTCTGAACAATCTTCTTTATGTTCTTGTTGGCGGCTTCGACGGCGCCATTCATCTTCGGCCGGTAAAGAGATGAGTTGTGGTGTTCAATCTTGAAGCTCTGGCACAGCTCCTTCATCATCTTGTTATTCAGATTCGAACCATTATCAGTAATGATCCGCTCGGGAACTCCGTAACGACAGATGATGTCCCTCTTTATGAATTTAGCAACCACCTGCTTGGTCACATTAGCGTACGAGGTTGCCTCCACCCACTTGGTGAAGTAGTCGATAGCTACTAGAATGAAGCGATGACCGTTGGATGCAGTGGGCTTTATCTTGCCTATCATGTCGATGCCCCACATGGAGAACGGCCACGGGGAGGACATGACATTTAACGGGCACGGCGGCACATGAACTTTATCAGCATAAATCTGGCATTTATGACATCTCTTCGCGAATCTGAAGCAATCCGACTCCATAGTCAGCCAGTAGTATCCTGCTCTCAGGATCTTTCTCGTCATGGCATGCCCGTCGGCGTGCGTACCAAATGTGCCCTCATGGACTTCTTCCATGAGCATACTCGCCTCTTTCTCATATACATATCTGAGTAGCACGAGATCGTGGTTTCTCTTATACAACACTCCATCAGGATTGAGATAAAAGTTTCCTGACAGCCTCCGCAGAATCTTCTTATCCTGGGTTGACGCACCCGCAGGATATTCCTTAGTCATAAGGAAAGTCTGGATATCGTGGAACCATGGCTTGTCGTCAGCGGCATCCTCGATTGCAAAGACAAATGCCAGTCTATCAAGACGCGAAAGCACAATTCTTGGAGCCTCATTCCAAAAATTGACCTTATACATTGAAGCCAACGTGCCTAAGGCATCAGCCATCTGATTTTCAGCCCTGGGTACATGATGAAGTTCCACTCGATCGAAGAACAGAAGTAGCCTCCTGGCATAATTCATGTACGGCACCAAATTCGCTTGACGAGTCTCCCACTCCCCTTTAATTTGGTTGATCACAAGTGTCGAGTCACCATATACGTCTAGATTATTGATTCTCAAATCAATTGCCTCTTCTAGACCCATAATGCATACTTCGTATTCCGCCTCATTGTTGGTAACTGGAAACGTCAGTCTCGCAGTAAACGGGATGTGGGATCCGTGGGGAGTCGTGATGATCGCCCCGATGCCACTTCCATAGGAATTGACCGCTCCGTCGAATATCAACTTCCACTGAGATTTCCTATCTGGCCCCTCGCCGGGCAACGGCTCATCGCAGTCCTTCACTTTGAGAAACATAATATCTTCGTCAGGGAATTCGAACTTCATCGGTTGGTAGTCCTCGATCGGCTGTTCGGTAAGGTAATCAGACAATACGCTTCCCTTGATGGCCTTCTGGGACACGTACTGAATATCATATTCCGTTAACACCATTTGCCACCTGGAAATTCTGCCCGAAAGAGCCTGCTTCTCGAAGACGTACTTGATCGGATCCATCTTCAAAATTAGCATAGTGGTGTGATTAAGCATGTACTGTCGTAGACGTTTGGCAGCCCAAGCTAGTGCACAACACGTCTTCTCCAGCATCGAGTATCGAGATTCACACTCAGTGAACTTTTTACTCAAGTAATAAATGGCATGCTCTTTTCTGCCCGTCTCGTCGTGCTGACCGAGGACACACCCCATACTATTCTCCAGAACCGTCAGGTACATGATTAGTGGTCGTCCAGCCACTGGGGGTATCAAGATTGGAGGTTCTTGAAGATACTGCTTTATCTTATCGAATGCCTTCTGGCAATCTTCATTCCAAGTAATCGCCTGATTTTTCTTTAAAAGCTTGAACATCGGTTCACAAGTGGCCGTGAGCTGAGAGATAAACCTTGCAATGTAGTTTATTCGGCCCAAGAAACCACGAACTTTTTTTTTTGTTTTCGGCATTGGCATTTCTTGAATGGATTTTATTTTCGCAGGATCAACCTCGATACCTCGTTCACTAACGATAAACCCCAATAACTTTCCGGACCGCACTCCGAAAGTGCATTTGTTAGGATTCAGCCTCAGCCTGAATTTCCTAAGCCTCTCAAACAGCTTCAATAAGTTGACCAGATGCTCTTCCTCCATTTGGGACTTTGCAATCATGTCATCAACATAGACCTCGATCTCATGATGAATCATATCATGAAACAAAGTTACCATTGCTCGTTGGTAAGTGGCCCATGCGTTCTTCAGACCGAAGGGCATTACCTTATAGCAGAATGTTCCCCATGGAGTGATAAACGTTGTTTTCTCCATGTCCTCTGGTGCCATCTTGATCTGGTTGTAATCGGAGAAGCCATCCATGAACGAAAACACGGAAAACTGGGTTGTGTTGTCGACCAACACATCGACATGAGGCAACGGGAAATCATCTTTAGGGCTCGCCCTATTCAAATCCCGATAATCGACGCACATGCGTACCTTACCGTCCTTCTTTGGTACAGGCACTATGTTGGCGACCCACGGAGGGTAAGTGGTGACGGCTAAAAATCCTGCGTCCAACTGCTTCTGGACTTCTTCTTTGATTTTTACAGCCATGGCTGGTCTCGTCCTCCTAAGCTTCTGCTTGACTGGAGGGCAATCTTCACGTAGCGGCAAGCGGTGGACCATGATGTCCGTGTCAAGTCCGGGCATATCTTCGTATGACCAAGCAAATATGTCACTATACTCTCGAAGCATCTCGACCAATCTCTGCTTGACATCACTCTGCAGCGCAGCCCCTACTCTGACATTTCTGACGAGCTCTTCAGAACCCAGATTTACGATCTCAATTTCCTCCTCGTGAGGCAGAATAACCTTTTCCTCTTGTTTCAACAAGCGGGCCAACTCTTCCGGAAGGTCTTCGTCTTCATCAATCTCTTCCTCGACTTGATAGATCGGGCAATCGAAGTCGTAGTGAGCCGTAGAAGGTCCAGAGTCGATGTCGTCTGTTATGTGGATCCTGCAATAACAAGGGTTAAGTTTAAGACAAGAATATGCAGGTTAGCACAAACCCCGTTGCCATTTTACTGTTTTTCAAAACAAATATAAAAACAGGAATAACAGAGAACACAATATTTGAATACGACAAAAACGCCTTTGATTTATTAACAAAATGCATGTACATAATCCAATAAGGCCCTGACAATAAAACCGCTATGCCCCGGGTAGGACATAGGGTTGTACAATGATTGTAAAAAGTAAATCATTACTCTTCACTTGTCAGCTGGATAATGTCCTTGATGGTCCAATTGTTGAGGCGCTCGCCCGGCTTGCTTGGCTGAATCCAAGAGTCGAGATCACAATCGCTATCCCCGCTGTCTTCGGACGCTACGTTGATGCTTTCGAAAATCACTCCGCCACTAGTAAATAGGATCGGCCCCTTACCACGAGACATGCTGCTAGACGAAGAAGATGAAGCTTCAGCTTCAGGAGAATACCCCAATCCAAACTTATCCTGCTTGATCGGTATCTCCAAAACATGCCCCCAGCCTGGGGTAGAACCGGCTTCGACGACGGCTCGAGCTTCTTTGAATGAGGAGAGATTCATCCCTTGCTTCTCTGTGACGACACGAGCTACCTCTTTCACCTTGACGGCTTCAAATGCTTGGCAGAGAGTTTCATGGATTTCGCCATCCATTTCAACATACTTAAAGGATGACAAATGGCTCACCATAATGTCCTCCTCACCGCACACGGTTACTATGCTTCCCCCGACATCATATTTGAGCTTTTGATGCAACGTGGACGTCACGGCACCAGCAGCATGGATCCATGGCCGACCTAAGAGGCAACTGTAGGCAGGCATGATGTCCATGATATAAAAGACCGTGTTGAACGTTTCCGGACCAACTTGGATCGGCAGGGTCAACTCTCCGAAAACGTGGCGCTTAGTTCCATCAAATGCTTTCACCACCAGATCGCTGGGTGTGCAAAGGAATCCACGAGTGTCCAACTTCATTAATGCCTTCTTCGGAAGCACATTAAGCGACGAACCCATGTCCACCAGGACATGCGACATGATTGTGCCCCTGCACTCTATCGAGATGTGCAAGGCGCTGTTGTGATCTCTCCCTTTAGGAGTCAGCTCCAAATCTGTGAAACCTAGCCCATTGCCAGCATTAACGTGGGCTACCACCTCTTCTAGCTGATTCACCGATATCTCTTGCGGTACGTAGGCAGCATTCAATACCTTCAGTAGCGCGTTGCGGTGCGCCTCAGAACACAGCAACAAGTTGAGAATAGAAATCTTCGAAGGCGTCTGATGGAGATGGTCTACAATCTTGTAGTCGCTCTTCTTGATTAACCGCATAAACTCCTCGGCATCTTTGACCAGAAAATCTTTCTCTACCCCACCTGGGGTTTCTTCGACGACTTTGCTTTTACCCTTATCAGCCGCATCAGCTCTGACTGCTTTCTCTGCCACAACCTCTGTCGGTGCAAACACTCTTCCGCTTCGAGTAATACCACTGATTCCTGCGAGATTCTGCATAGTCGACCCATACGGCTCCAGCTCTAACTTCTGACCATTGCAATAGACTTCGGCGCCGTAATGCCACGGGACGGCGTTAGTGCTCTCAAATGGGATCGGCCCAGCTTTGGTAATAGTGATTGTAGGCGGTCGGGGCGCAGAAATAGTTATTGGTTGGCGAGGAATGGTGATGGTGGCGACTTCATCGGCTTGCTTCAACACTACCTCTCCTGATACACTCTCAGCCTTCCGGCTGAACTGCAAGATACCCTCAGTCATCAGACTTTGGATTCCTTCTACCAGCTGCTCACACCCATCAGAATGTGTAGCACAGTCCATGCATAACTCTCCGTATCCTGGAAAGAACCCTTTCTTCAACAACTTAGCTTTGACGAAACCAAGCGGCGTCTTTAAGTCTTTAACATCAGTCAACAGTTTTGCACTCTCTTCTTCGATAATGGCGTTCACTCCGCCTCCCCTATGATTGGGCATAGGATTTTTCATGACATTGGGCATATTATCGGAGAAATTGATAATCTTGGCGTCTACCAGGTCATGCACCTTGTGCTTAAAGGCTTTGCAGTTCTCGATTGTATGGCCTGGTGCCCCTGTATGGAAATCGCAAGTGGCATTTGCGTCGTACCCTGGTGGAGGTGCCCCTGTCAAGGGAGCCATCGTCCTCTTCTGGACCAACTGAAGCTGAAGCAAAGTCTGCAAGAGTTGCGCATACGACATAGGCGGTGCCTCGAAGTGACGGTTTGTCAAAGGAGCCCGATTCTGGTACTTTCTATATCCCTGTTGATTCTGTTGCTGCTGTTGTTGTTGCTGCTGCTGCTGTGGAGCTGCTGGGATATTTATACTGGCTATCTGCTGCTGATGGCCCTTGCCCTTTCTCCGAGCATTGGTCACAGCGCTCGCATCTCCTTCTCGACGTTTACCAGCATAAGGTTTCTTTCCAACTCCTCTAGCTGAGGAGGACTCACCTTGGATTTTCCCGATCTTAATACCATTCTCGACGTGCTCGCCCATGGTGATGAGAGCTGAGAATGTCCCAGACATACCACTGACTAACTTTTCATAGTAGATTCCCGGGAGTGTAGCCACAAACATCTGCACGAGCTCGCGCTCAACCATCGGCGGTTGAACCCGAGCAGCCAACTCACGCCACTGCTGGGCGTACTTCTTAAATCCTTCATTATTCCGCTGCGAAAGGTTCTGGAGCTGGACTCGGTTCGGGGCCAAGTCGCTATTGTACTGATAGTGGAGGACAAACGCTTCAGCGAGATCTTTCCAGGTGCGCACGGTAGTGGGCTCCAAGCCCATATACCACTCGAGGGATGGACCAGAAAGACTATCTTGGAAGAAGTGCATCAGCAACTTCTCGTCTTCGGAATAGGTAGACATCTTTCTATAGTACGATCGCAGGTGGACACGAGGGCAAGTAGTACCCTTATATTTCTCAAAGACAGGCACCTTGAACTTAGGAGGTACCTTGAAATCAGCGATTAACCCCAACTTGGACATATCAACGCCCAAAGTATTCTGATTCTCAATGTCTCTCATTTTGTCTTCCAGTGCTTTGAATCTGAGTCGCGCTTCAGCATTCAGCTCCGCTTTCGCACCTCTTTGAGAAAACACATCATCCTGATGATCCTCAAGCCACGGTTGAGGCACCAACAGATTCCCGACGCCAGCATTGCCGTTGACCGGACCGATGTTGACATTAGCTCCCAGACTACCATTGCCGACGCCCGTCGCATTGAGTCCGATGTTGGCCATTACATTTCCATTAGCACTGTCGTTGCCCCCGGCAATAGGAACAACATTCTGCGGAGTATACACTGGTGGAGGAGTAGGCACCGCCCCGCCATGAAGTATGTCGTTACTGTCAACCCTGGAGATCAAAGGTTGTACCAAAGTCCGGAGCTGGTCCTGACCATTAGCGACTACCTGCATCAGCTCCATAAAGCGATCCATCCGTTCACGGAGCTCCTGGACATCTGTCTGCACTTGATCCATGATCCTTGTCTGATTAGCTCGAGTTGAATAACGGTGAATGAGTCTCTGATCAATCCTGGAATCACGGAAACAGTCTGGAACCTGTGAACCTGAAAAACCTGCAAACACTAAAGGTTAGGAAAAACAACAAAATGTACGCCATGCAAATGCTTCATGCAGATGCATGCGTGTGTCTGTGTGCTTGGGAAATTTCCCCCGATCCTAGTGCCTTAGTGCCAGTGCTGATAATAATAAGAAGAAGAAGTCCGAGCCCAATCGTGGAAACATCAATCTCATATATATATATATATAAGGAAAGGCCTATCAAGGCAGTACATAGAATCAGCGAGTACAAGACAAATCAACAGCGTGACCTCAGCCAACAAGCCTGGTGATGGTCAGCATACAACAAAGATCAAAACAAAAGGAATACAACTAGTCAAGCACGGCCACGGGCGCGGTACTCTGCTAATAACTCCTTCGTCTTTGGATGATCTGGAAAAGTGAGCAACCCCTCGACGAGTAGTTCCCTCTGCGCAATGGTATACTGAAGTCCCTGAACTGAACTTTCCCACGCTCCTTCGCCGAAGCAATCTTCCAGTTTCCGCTTTTTTGACTCAAACATCAGCTTGTGCTCCTTCAGGTTGGCAAGGGCTTTGTTGAGTTGGCCTTCGGCGGCGTACCTGCGGGCGGTTTCTTCATCAAACCTTCGCTCACTGTCCTTCACCTCGTCGTCCAGCTTAGAGATCTGCAGCATCAGCTTGTCCTCCCGCTCTTTCCTGGTGGTCAGGGAAGCCTTCCAGTGCTGGTTGAACTTAGATATCCTCCGATATGCCTCGTCCAAATGCTGCTTCTTCGTAGCTAATACGTCATTAACATCCCTGAAATCTTTACCCATGCGCTCACGATCGGCTATCTGCTTTGCCAGGTCTGTACCCAGTTGGTTCACCAACTCTGTCTGCTTTTTGAAAGAATGAACGGCCTCGTTCCTTTCACTTCGAAGCTGAGCTAACTCCTTCTCCAGTTCTGCGTTCGCCCGCTTCAATTCATCCCGCTCAACTAATACCTGGATGTGCTGATGAATGGGCACGGTAGTAGGCTCTTCGACTGCTGGAGGACCCTCTGGTCTGGCATGAGGAAATGGCATCCCTATAGCATTGGCTCTGGCTCTGATCCAAGCTGTATATGGAGGGTAGGCTTGACTGTTGCTTTTTCCCAACAAAGGCTTTCCTCGCTTACTGATACTGTTCCACGCACGTTGAAGCTTGGACAACAAATCCCCTTCCAAAGTACCCGTGAGGTACAGAGATTCCTGTACCTCTTCCTCCTTCGGCGGAGTCCTCAAAGCATACGCGAATTGTCGAACCAGCAACGACGGATTGTAGTTTATGCAACCCTTCCTACCTATCAGAGGTACATTAGGAAACCCACTACAACTGAAGATCACCTCAGTACCTAACCTATCTCTGTCGAACCAATCGATATCTTCTGCAGATAAACTCATCAGACGCTCAGGCCACTCAGTTGTGGCTGTAGACAAGACAAAAGGACCCCTCTTGGGCAGATGACTATCAAACCATTTGTACAGCAAAGGTACGCAGCATGAGACATTCTTCCCTCTCCTGTTCTCATTCTTATAGTGAACTAAGTGATAGACATCTTCGATCAAAGTAGGGACTGGATTCCCTGAGGCGAAGATGTGAAACGCATCAAAGTCTATGAAATCGGGCATGTTGGGGAACAGGATAATGCCATATATGCATAAAGCGAGGATGGCATTAAATGTGTCCCAACAGCCGTCCTTAGCACACTGCTGAGCCTTAACTACCAGAAACTGCAAAGAGAACCCAGGAACCTTGTTCCAACTAGTCAGCACTAACTCAGAGGCGTCCAAATAAAGTGAAGAAGCTAAACCAGCCAGATCAGGCTCAGCATCCATGTGGACAAAAGGCATCTGCCTCTTGATAGGCACCCCCAGCAAATCAGCATACTCTTCCAGCGTCGGCGCGAGAACGAAATCCTGAAAAGTGAAACACCTCAGCGGAGGGTCATAGAACTGCAACAGAGCATGCAACCCATTCAACTTGAACGTAGAAGGCTTGCAAACCAAACTGAGCAACCGGCCATAAGATTTCCTGAACTCATCCTTCACAGAATCACCTGCTAGAGCTATCAAACCAGTCAACTTCGACACATCAGGGGTCGGGAACTTGTACACAACGGTCTTCCTGAGAGAGGCCATAACAATACAATAGGAGGTAAGAAATCCTGGATCGGGGAAACGGTACCTGCAACACAGACACACGTTAATGAAATGCAAATGTCATGCAAACTAATGCAAAAATGCAGTTATGCAATAATATATCCAGGCAACTGCTGGTGCGGAGATTCTGTATCAACAATCACTGATGAAAAGAAAACCCCGGCGTAGGACCACAGATCTGATCTGCTCAGAACAACCATCTGATAGGACCATATATACATAGGATCATAATTCTGCTCTGTCGAGAACAAATGTCTGATAATAAGGACCTCAGATGTATGATCAAGAAGTATCTGCTGATGAAGTCTTCGGACCCCAAATCAAAAATCTGCCCTATCAAGAACAAACATACAGCTGCTGATGAGATCTTCAGACCCCACTCAAAATCTGCTCTATCAAGAACAAACAACATCTGCTGATGAGATCTTCAGACCCCAAAAATATGCTCTATCAAGAACAAACAACTGATGATAATACTCTGATCAAAACCTGCTCTATCAAGAACAGACATACACCTGATGATAAGATCCTCTGATCAAAACCTGCTCTATCAAGAACAGACATACACCTGATGATAAGATCCTCTGATCAAAACCTGCTCTATCAAGAACAGACATACACCGGATGATAAGATCCTCTGATCAAAACCTGCTCTATCAAGAACAGACATACACCGGATAATAAGATCCTCTGATCAAAACCTGCTCTATCAAGAACAGACAAATCAACAACTGAGAACCCTGGTACCAACATAACTGATTCACTGTCAAGAAAACCAGGTAGTCTGAAGGTCAAGGTTTCCTGCAATAAACCCAATCCCACTCACAGGTATGGACCTAAATTGACTCAAGGTACGGCATCCTATGTGTTCATCAGCGTCACAGACTTTCAAGAGAGGTGATACGATACCCAGAAGGTGTGGCATCACCAGCTCATGAAGAGGCCTCACTTAGCTGAATCACAAATGATCGGTCCCCAGAGTCGACAATCCACCAAACCAGCAACCGTCTCAACCCAAAGGGTTGAAAGTGAAGCCAACCGGATGAACCTCTTCTGAGCGTGGATTTCATGAGACACTAGTGCCTGCAAAGCAAGCACGCGCCCACTAATTTCCACTCTAAGTTTATGGTGCACTTAAGCCTGGGTCTGGCTTCTCACTCATCAGAACTCCCATCCTACAACAGCACAAATAATCATATTATACTAAAGATAAAACGCGGGAAATAAAGTGCGAGAAGTAAAATGCGATAAATAAACGCAACCCAACAAGTAAACATACAAGCGTTAGGATTGACTCTCATAGGGAACCGTTGGAGTCCCCAGCAGAGTCGCCAGCTGTCGCTTGCGCGAAAATAAGGTGTCGGCATGACAGAAGAGTCGCCACCTTTCGTTATTTATCCCTCAGAGCGGGAAAGGAAACGATCGGAAAAACCTAACGAAAAAGGGTAAGACAAGGTCATCGCAACCATGGTCTGGATTCGGGAGTCGGTTACGCAAGGGGAAGGTATTAGCACCCCTCACGTCCGTCGTACTCGACGGGATCCTCGCTTGTTGGTTTACTTGGACGGGTTGGTTTTATTCTATCTACCTATCAAGGCTGGCTGAAAAAGAAAAGAAAAATGACTCGGCAAAGCGTCGCACTTTATGCCTACGTATTCTCATCAGAGAATGAGAAATCAGAGTCAACGTAGTTCGGCCTACGAAGGATTATGGGGGAAGGTAGCTCGCCAAGACATCGCCATATTGTGCCTACGTACTCTCAACAGGCATGAGAGATCAGAGCTCACGTAGTTCGGGAAACTACGGTTTATTTCCTGTCTTTTACGAAAGAAGTGTTTTTTATTGTGTTTGTGATTTCAACCGCACTAGAGACTATGACCTGAGAGTGAATGCGTCGCATGTCACCCAAAGGGTACCATACTAAATATCCAGACTGTGGAAAAGAAACTCTCCCACAATCCTTTCTCAGATAGCTTAAGGCTCGTAACGTACGAAAGAAATCATTCATGATTACTGTATCTTAAACTGTTTTGAGATGAGAAGAGAACAGGCCCAACTAGGAGGGAGACTACCAAGTCCTACTGTTATCATGCCATGGATTCATCCTATGGTTAAGGTTTAAACAGGGAACTCCTAGATGTTGTCATGCATAGGTTTCAACCTAAAATTCTATCATCAAATCCTTATCAAAGGAAATGAGAGTCCTAAGGGATCATGTCAATGATACACCAAAACAGACAAAGCATCAGCTTAACAGTAAAATGCATGCAATGCAAGTGAGGGAGGAAATGTGTGTGGGGCTTCAGCCTCCACAAGCTCATCTCAACCTCAAGCCAGTCATGAAATAACAGTAATCATACTGAAATATAAACAACATGCTATCAAGCAATAAACAGTAAACTGCAATCATACAGATAAAAGAGATGAAGTGCCATCAGGCAAACAAACCACATGGGCAAGGAAGCTGAGCTCTACCGAATACCCGCAAGCAAAGCCATGCAGTAACAATACAAGCAGAGGGAGCAACTCAACCTCTAATGCAATCATGCTCCTAGATTCTACTTATTCTAGATGAACTTATTCTAATGCAACAGACAAATCAAGCAAAACACACAATACAGAAAAGAAAACAGAAGAAAGCTTCAGCTCCTCCAACAGCAATTCAGTCTTCAGACTTCAGATATCAATTGCTTTTCCAGGTTTCAACCCTACAACATGAGTTTCAACTCATCTTCTCCCCTAAGCTTCAGCTTCTTGATCAGCTCCACCTTCAGGCTTCACCTAGTCTTCAGGGATCTTCAAGTATCAACTTGATCTTCATGCTCTTCAAGCTCCAGCTGGAATGGCAATCTTCAAGGATTCATCCTCTTCAATACTCTTCAATGAAGTCTTCATCTTCATGCTCAGGCTCAACCTCTCTCAAGACAATCAAACTAGAGAAAAATCACTTACTCGATAAGCTGGGGGATATTGAACTGCTTATTTGATCACCAAAGGTGACCTATAAGGGTCCAACATCAAATGAAGGGTTCCCTCAAAATTTCTACCTCCTAGGTATAGCACTTATCCCTCCAAAGGATAGAGGTGTATACCAGGGAAGGACTTTGAATCATAGGGAGGAATGGAGGTAAATGATAGCATCCATATTTGAGAAAGAAATTATCTACATCTAAGCTCTTCCTAATCCTAACCCTAAAAACAAAACAAAAAGAAGAAAGAACAAGCTCCTCAAGCTCCTCCATGCATCTTCAACTCTTCTATGATGCTCCACAATTCTCCAAAATGAGATACCAAGCCCCTCAAGCCAAAGGAAAACTCCAAAGCAAAGCAAACTAAACAAACATGCCCTAAAGGCAACACAAACAGTCATTCAATTCAAAAATCAACTAAAAATAGCATACTATTATATTAAATCCTAATATAATTTCTAAGGGGTCCTACATACCTACCCTTAATACCCATATATTCCCCATAGTCTAAATTGTCCTAAAAACCCAAAATCTAAAATTGTTATGGACCTATGTTGAAGTTTTAACCTAATTCTACACTACCTAGAATTACCTAATCAAAACTATCCTAAAAATCACCACAAAAATATGGCATTAATCTAGGTGGAACCTAAAACATACATCTAACTACCCTAAAAAGATTGAACCAAAAATCTAAAGGGAACTACCCTAATTAAATTCTACAAATCAAGGTATCAACTAAAAGAATTAAAAAAGCAATTAAATGTCAAAATATACAAAAAATATAAAAATGCATGATATAAGAAATATTTTTATTTTATATTTTTCTTGACAAAAAATGGAAAGTGGGAAAAAAAGTCCCATTAAAAAATATTCATTTTTCAATTTTATATGGATTTTCAAAGTAAAATAAAATTTGGAGAAAAATTAATATGAGAAAATGCAATGGGGGTGCCAACAGAAATAATATGCAGTTTAAATTTCACATGGGCCCAACATGAGGGGTGCGAAAAGTAGGGCGCGCCTTGCCCATTGTAAATCAGAAAAACAAAATAAAATGAAAAGAAAACAATTAAAACCCGGTGCAAATAGCAGCAAATTACAGTTCATTTCGTGATGGGCCTGCATGGGGGGGTGGATAGCAATGTTCATTAAAAGCCCAGAATGCACTTAAATGAAACGCAGTGTTTTACGCTGCTTTCATTCTCCCTCCAATTCGTCTTCAAATCTGGGCCGTCCGATGGATTTTTCAGTCAACCTTCAAACGTGTATCCAACGGCAACGGAGTCTTCTTCTTCCTTGGATCATTAGGGTTTGCAGAAACCATGAGAACACAATCTCCATGCACAAAACTTCCAGTTCATCGTTCTCACTCATCTCTCCACCAAATTCCACGATATAAGAACCAATCTTGTTCTATTTTTCACATAGAACACAACCATGCCATTGGTTTGCATTAACGTGGCCTCTATTACCCAAACCGAATGGTATAACCTCATGAACTCAACATTTCATCAGTTTTCAACCTCAACCCAAACTCATGATTCTTTATACAAAAATGATCCTTATGTTACACTGATTAAAATCAACCAATAATCTTGCCTTAACACTCACTATATAGCATGCTCTAGCTCCATCAAGAATTCGTGTCCATGGATGAAACCTCTCCAATCAGTCCCAAACTCACCAAAATGAACCACCTAATTGTCTCTAATAGTTTTACACTAAGAATTCATCCTAGCCATGCCTAAATTAGGGTGTAGAAGTGGTTTTGCATACCTTGCTCCTTGAAATGGTAGGTGATGAAAGTCTTCAATCCAAGCCTTGTAGCTCCTCAAGAACACTCCTAGAATGGTGAATTTTCTTCTGCTTGCACAAGATTTGATGTTGAAAGCTTGTATCTCAAGATCCAATGCCTTTTGCTTCCTTGCAATTTCAATGGGAAAGCTTTCAATTCTTCATCAATGGATCCTCACTCTAGCATGAACACACTCAGCAATGTTTGTGGAGATGATTTGTGAAGAAAAATGGAAGGGTAATGAAGAAGAATATGAAGATTCAATGTAATTTGCAAATGGAGAAAATGGATTTCAATCACTATTCTCTACCACAATTAACATAAACTATCACCAACCTTTCACCAATGGAAGTTGTATCCAATATATAGATAGATTTAGAAAGGTCTAGAACCTCCTAGAATCCTCTAGTAAGAACTTGAATTTTCCATGACATGGTATTTTGCATTTTCATTCTCACCATATGATATATCATGACAAAATGCTTGTAATCTTTGGCAACCAACTTGATTATCTCCTTACATGAGATATGTGATAAGATACAATGCATAAACACCTTGTTTATTAAGCTTTTCCTTGTTTTGGTTTGGTACCCCATTATGCAAGCAATCAAATTACAAAGCAACCCTATGATGCAAGCCTCAAATAAAAATTGTGGCTGAACCGTTGTTCTTAGAATGTCATTTGGAGTCAAAATGACCTATCATATGACATGGTTAGGGTTTATAGCTTATGATTTATGATTTTCCATTTCACTTGAATTAACTTATGCCTCATTTTTAGGCCATTTTTATCACTTTTTGATATGAGCCTTTCCAACATCTCAGGACCACCCTAATAGCCTTAAAACATCATTCTAAGCAACTTTTATTTTGAAGATTTTTCCATTTGAAGCTTGGAAGTAGGAGATATGGCCTTATGCTTGAAATGACCTATAACTTCCAAATGACCAAAATGCCCTTGGCTTGTCAAAGCCATAAGTTTAGTTCTACAAATCCTATCAAGGACTTCTAGTACTCTCTAGAAAGCTAAGAAGATGCTCTTCAACATTCATGTTGACCAAGAGATCATAGGAATCATCCTACTAGGGCAAACGATGTCTGCAAGTTGGGTGACTTTCAAGGACTCAGATTCACATACCTCAGATGACCTGTAATTTGTCAAAACCATAACTTGAGCTCTGCAACTCCTATCAAGGACTTCTACCACTCAAATTAAAGCTAAGAACAAGCTCTACAACGTTCATGCTGTGGTGAAGATGAGATGACAATCACATATTGAGCTAAAACTGCCTGGAAGATAGGGTTCAAACTAGGGGATTTTACACTGTTAATCCTTAGAAACCCTAGCTTAAAATTTCTCAAACTCCTCAATCATGATGAGTTGGTCTAGGAATCATCCTTATAGTATCTCAATACACCATTCCATGATCACATGGCCCTTGGATTAGGTCTCAACCTTCTCCAAATCTTCAATTGACCTAGGGTTGACCCAGTCAAACCCTAATTCTACCATTCATGGTTGAATCTCCTGAATTCTTGTACAATGACCTCTCTAGGCTTCATGATGGATTTCAAGACATCTCATAAACTTTCTCAAAGCTTCAAGTCTATCCTCATAGTCTCAGAATCATCTGAGGAGCTCCCACAACTCTCAAGTTATGAGACACACAACCTTGGTTTCAACCAATTCCTCTGAGGATCTCTTAAGCTTTCTGATGAAGGTATCAACCTTCAAACACTTGATGGGTAAATAAATGTTGGTCAAATTTTGGGGTGCAACAGCTCCGTATCCAGTTTCTCCAGCAGCGGAGTTGGCTTCACCGTTCCAGCATTTATTTTGCTGGAATGATCCTTCTGTGTACAGCTTTTCTCCAGCAGCCCGAGCCTGCCTTTGCATCTTGCATATATCATCATATTTGTATCATATCTGCATTTCATCGTCAAATGTGTAGCATTCCATCTTATATGAAGCATTACACCATAGAAAAATGCAAACATACGCATATGCATACGAAGCATAAGCCAGTTTTTCTATCAGCCTTTCGTGGCAACGTGAAGCACTCTGTAATCAGTTCAGGGGCATTTATCCAGCAACTTTGTTCAGACAGCTCTTTGGGTTATTTGGTTTTCAGATCATACGATGGTTATGCTTTGTCCATCAATCATCTGATGACGACAGACTTATCTTTCCGTCAATTCCTATTGAAGATGTGTACCTCCGAGCAGGTTTTTTGCCCGTCAGTTCCAATTGACGATGTGTTTTTCCATGCAGGAGATTGGAATTCTTGTTCAGGATGGTCTCCGAATATTCAGATTTTTTGGCACGAGATATGCGATGATGACGTTCGTCCTATCATGTGTGTTTTTATCATAGTTACTTGGTTAAGTTTCCTTTCTTCCCCAGCGAAGTTTTCCTCAGATTGCTGTTACGTCAGCGTTAAAAGATCCCATGGATTAAACTTCAGATTTTTACCCGTGTTGACGAAGATTGTTAACCAGGTTGACGAAGATTGTTAACCGGGTTGACAGGGATTTTTACCCGTGTTGACGAAGATTATTACCCTGGTTGATGGAGTTATATCTTGGTTGAAGGAGTTATACCCTGGTTGATGGAGTATTACCCTGGTTGATGGAGTTATACCCTGGTTGAAGGAGTTATACCCTGGTTGATGGAGTATTACCCTGGTTGATGGAGTTATACCCTGGTTGATGGAGTTATACCCTGGTTGATGGAGTTATACCCTGGCTGATGGAGTTATTGCCCTAGTTGATGGAGTTATACCCTGGTTGATGGAGTTATACCCTGGCTGATGGAGTTATTACCCTGGTTGACGGAGTTATTACCCGTAGTTAATGGAGTTATTATCTTTGTCAATGGAGTTATTACCGGTGTTGGCAGAATCATTACCCGTGCTAACGGAGTGGCTCCCCGTGGAATTATTTGTTCAAGTATCTTTGTTTTCGGAGGTGTCCCCTGCAGAGTAGCTTGTTCAGATCTTCGGATGCCTGGTTCGCACTTTACGTTTGTTTCTTCACAAATGAAGGTCAAGAAGTTTGTGATTTTGACGTGGTCCTATGGCTCGAGGCCTGCTTGTTGTAGCAAAATTTGAAGTTCGATTGATGATCCAACACTTGCGGCGTCACAGGGGTGATGGATGGAGAGATTAGATGTTCTTTGTCAGATGATTGATCAGTTTGTTGCTGTGACAATTGGATTCGGTTTTCTGGATACTTTCCCCAAGCAGTTTTTGCAGTTTATTTCTGCAGGTTGACAAATTTTGGGGTTCTTTAGTATTCAACCGTCTTCTACCTTTGAATGTTTGAAAGTCGTTCGCTTCTCAACCCTTCAGGTCCAAGCCGTTTGAATAGGAGCAGCTGTTGCACCCCAAAATTTGACCAACCGATTCTCGCATTTGGCTTATGTTTCGAATCATTTTGCATTCTGCATTTACATACCGCATACATTGCATTTTTGTATTCAGATTGATTTTGTCGGGATTACAGCCTCCCCTGGTGTTTCAGGCATTCCAGGCCATAGATACGAGGATTTATTTTGAGAATTTATGCCCGTCCCGGTGTTTTCAGCTCTCGCTGTTGTTTTTGAGGACATTTTGGTGTCCGGTTTTTACCGTTTATTTCGCTATAGTCGCGCGTATGTTTTCTAATCAATTTAATTGGCTTCCTTGCATTTTTTAGATCTTTCCCTTATTTTCTAGTTTTTTTAAAATAGAATTTAATAGATTTTAATAGATTTATTTGTTTTTTTCTAGATATTAAATAGATTTTTTTATAGTTTTAATAGGTAATTCTTTTTCTAGATATTAATAGATTTTTAAGTGGTTTTTTACTAGGATAACTCTTTTGCTAGAATTTTTTAAATAGGTTTAATAGATTTTCCTTTTTTTATTGGTTTTAGAAATTAATAGATTCATTGGTTTTATTAGAGTTTAGGAAGATAATTTTCTTTTTAGGATTAGTTAAACATTAATTAGATATTAATCCTTTTCTTTTAATTAGATATTAATCCTTTTCTATTTTTTTAGGATATTATTTGATTTTAGAATATTAGTTAGGATTTATTTTAATTCCAGCATTTTAGTCTAACCTTTAGTCTTTAATCAGATTTTGTTTTAACATTAGTTGGTTAATTTTAGTCATTAGCTTTGTATTAATTTCATCTAGTTAATCAGTCTAGCTAAATCAAGTTTAATTGTCCATTAATCACTCTAATCATCCAGGTTTGTTCAGTCCATTATCTCATTTTCATGGGCCAAGTGTTTGTTGTGGGGGCCCAATCCAACTCACCACATGTCACACTATAAAGGGAGTCACGCGTGCTTTTCTCACGCTTCCACCTCACCCTCTCTCTCTCTCTCAGAGCTGGCCACCTCATTCTGCATGGCCACCACAACTTGACACAACACACACTTCCCTGCCACCCGTCCTCACATGTGCCCGTCTCTCCTTCCTCCTCTGCATGCAGAGCGCCACCCTCCCCCCTCACCGGCCGGCCATGCAGCCGCCACAGGGACCGCCACAACAGTTACCGGAGTTCGTAACGTTCTTCGGAAACTGCGTTTTCCACCGGAATCTTCATTTGTTCATCGTTCTTCCTCATTCTCATAGCGTTTCTGTAGAAACTCATCATACATCTCCAGCATGTTCATCACGATTTCACCAGATCTTCATCCACTCATCATCATAATCTTCGTCCAGATTTTTCCAGGTTTCAAGATCTTCATCAATGATCTTCATCTTCCTCCAGTTTCTCATCAAAAACTCCCAGAAACACTCAAGAACTTCATCCACTCCACCTTTTCCAGATCTTCAATGAGAGACAACTGCGTACATCACTGATTTCCAGAAGTTCTTCCCAAGATCATTCAACAACTCTATCAGGATTCATCAACGATTTCCAGATTTTTCAAGAACTCGTCATCTTCATCGCTTGTTCGTAAGTGTTTCCAGGATCTCATCCCAATCGCATGAAGATTCATCACCTGCTCGTAGGTCTCTCAACGAAGTTTATCCGTATTGAGATCATCACCTATTCACACGATTTCCAGATCTTTTTCCCCAAAATGAAGAACGTCATCATGTTCATGATCTCTCAAGATCCTTTCAAGATCTTCATATCTTCGCAATACTTTTTCGGATCTCCACTATTTGCGAAGCATCTTCAACAACTTGTGTCCTTGCATTCAACTGAAAGGGGAAAGATCTTTTGGTGATGATGTTTGAAGAGGTTAAGCCGAGAGAGAGATTGAAATTTGATAGGAAGAGATGAAGGTTGAGACGACGGTGAGAGTGGGAAACGGTGAGGACGGCGGCGCATCTGAGGGTGAGTGAGAGGAAGGAGAAATGCTAGGGTTTCAGACTGGAATGGAAGAATGAGGAAGACGAAGGCCTTTGGGTGATTGGGCCTCGTGGCCCAACTAACATTTCCTGATCCATTCACCCTCCGTTTTTGGTTGTCTTGATTCTTGTTGGGATAGGCCCAACTGATTGCTAAAGCCCATACCTCCAATTTCCCTAGCAACCCCCCCCCCTGATGGAGTTTTGGTAGTTATTGGGCTGGGCCCAGAATAGTGGTTTTCTGACTGTACCTCCATTGCACTGCGCGCACCCCCCCCCCCCCCCCCCAGTTTTTTTTATTTTGTTATTTTTCTGAATTTTGTATTATGGGCTGGGCCCAGTGGTGGTTTTTTTACTGCATTTCATCCCTTTTGCAGGCTGTACCCCCTTCCCTTTATTTTTCCAATTTCTCTTGTATTGGATGTGTGTTTGTAATAGAATAGTTTTATTTTCCTATTTTCTTTTAGGATTATAGTTTTTATAGTTTAGCATATTATGCATTTTTTTACTATAAATTTTTAATATAGAATATTATAGATATTAATATAGAATTTTCATCCTATTTTTTTTTTATAGGATATTATGGAGTTAGATAGAATTTTTTTATGCTATTTTCATATGCATTTTCTCTTAGTATTTCTTTAGGAATTTTTTCTAGTAGAATTAATTGCTAATATTTTAGGAGTAGCATGTTATTTCCATTTCGTTAGTGGATTTCTCTCCTCGTTTCTCTCTTAATTTATTTTCTATCCGATTTTATCTTCGATTTTATTTTTGCTTGGCCGTGTGACATGATTCAATTGGAGAATGATTGTCGATATCATTTCTCTATCTTGTCTTTGACACAGACATCAATATGCTACCTCTTAGAGTTTGATTTCTCGTATAAGTCGAACCATGACGGTCTAAGCGTTACATTGTTCCTGGTTTGAGCCTCCTCATGAAGGATCTAGAGAGGAGAAGATTGGAATGGAGCTTGCGCACATGTCAGGAGCCAACGGAGTCGCTTCGTTCAACATCATCTTTCTTATTCAAGTCTTCAGGCAACCGTCGAGTGTTGTGAGTTGTATCGTTAGATATGTAGGAAATGACAGTTGAGGAGTTTCTTCTCAATCGTCTAGAATGTCTAGTATGGTACCCTTTAGGTGACATGCGACGCATTCGCTCCTACGTCTTAGGTTCTTGCGTGTGTGTCCCGAGTTCCTTCCCGTTTAGGCGTAAGCCTGCTTCCTCTTTGTTCTCGCCCCCTGGCGATCGAAACCCTTTTCTCTCGCGTTCAGGCGATTGAGACCCCTTCTCTTGCCCCTGCATAATCGAGACTCGTTTTCCTGCCGAACTACGTTTGCTCTGATCTCTCGTGCCAGACGAGAGTACGTAGCCATAGGATGCGATATCCTAGCGAGCTCCCTTTTCCCTTTTCCCCATTTTGCTGTAGTTAGCCGAACTACAGCTGCTCTGATTTCTCGTACCAGACGAGAATATGTAGGCATAGGATGCGACATCCTAGCAAGCACACTAACAACTAACTTCTCTATTCTCTCGCTGCCGTGTGATCGAGACTTTCCCGCTGACGATTAAATCTCTTCCTTTTCTCTTGCCCGAGCGCAATTAAGACCAGACCGTAGTTCTAGAACCCGTAGGTTCCCATACCTTTCAAACCCGATATACTACGTCCGTTCTACCGCAAACAGGTAACACCGAAGTCTCCGTCGAGCGAGCAGCGTACACCTAACTGCTGGAATGCGTACGTTAGTATTGTTAATCCTTTCTCTCACCCCTGCGTGATCGAGAACACCCTGTCTAGCCGTAGTTAGCCCGAACTACGGAAGCTCTAATCTTTCACGCCGTGTGAAAGTACGTAGGCACGAGATGCGATATCTCGGCGAGCAAATTCCCCCGTAGTTTCTCGAACTACATTGACTCTGACTTTCCCATTGCACGAGGGAATACGTAGGCATAGAGCGCGATGCTCTACCAAGTCAGTTCCTTTCCGTTTAGCTTTAGAAGCCATAGGTAGATTATTTTTCACCCGTAGATAAACCAGCAAGCGTGGATCCCATCGAGTACGATGGACGTGAGGGGTTCTAATACCTTCCCCTTGCGTAATCGACTCCCGAACCCAGACAATGGTTGTGATGACCATTCCTTTCCCTTTTCGTCAGATTTTTCTCGATCGTTTCCTTTCCCGCTCCGAGGGATAAATAACGAAAGGTGGCGACTCTTCTGTTTTTCCGACCTCGATTTTCACAGTAGTGACAGATGTCACGCTCGCAGGCTTGCTTGCCTAGCGAGTCCCTAGCGAACACTAGCTACCTGTCCGCCTAGCGAACAAGCTCGTGAAGGCAAACAGAAGCTACTGTAAGGCTTCGCTACCTACTCGCTGCAGCGAGGTCCTAGCGAATCCTTCGCTACCTCATTCGCTACCAGCGAACAAGATCAAATACATCTATCCAAGTCTGGGACCACTCGCTAGCTTGCTCGCTTAGCGAGTTGCTAGCGAACACTCGCGACCTACTCGCCTAGCGAAGGTGCTAGCGAACGTCTGCGATGTACAAAACCCTCACTATCCAAAACTCTCCAAAACTCCCAAAATCACTCGATTCAATTCAAACGAGTTCCAGTACTCTTAGTCTAACAGTCCTCGACTAATTTACACCATTTATTCCGGATTCTAGCCGTTAAAACCTTGATTCTACCGATTAAACTCATCTATGCCCTAGAATGGAAAATGGAGAAAAACATCCAAACAATTCAAACCAATCATACATAATCATATACATTGACAATATAATGATATTTCACACCCTTACCTTGATTAAATCAAAAGCTAGGAGTTGTTCTTGATGATTCTAAGCTTTTCCTTCTTTTCCTTCTCTTTTCTCCTCTTCCTCTTTCTTTCTCTTCTTTTTCTCTTATGTTTCTATCTTTTTCCTTTTCTTTCTACTTTTCCTTATATTCTCTCCATTCTATTTTCTTCCATCATTTTCTCCTCTCAAATATCTACCAATAATTCAAATAATTAAAACAATCCAAATAAATCAATTATTTAATATGAATAATTAATTATTGAAAATTGGGCTGTTACAACCCTCCCCCACTTTAGAAATTTTCATCCTCGAAAATGTTACCTGTTCCAAACAACTCTGGATAAGACTCCCTCATCTGGCTCTCAAGTTCCCAAGTCACATTCCCACCAGCCAGTCCTCCCCAAACGACCTTCACCAAAGCAATCTCTTTGCCTCGAAGTTGCTTCAACTCTCGATCCTCTATCTGCATAGGTGATGTCTCCACAGTCAGGTTATATCTCACCTGCACATCATCTACTTGGACTACATGAGACGTATCCGCAATGTATTTCCTCAACTGGGATACATGGAACACGTCATGGATATTAGCAAGCGACGGCGGTAAAGCAACATGATAGGCTATCTCTCTTATCTTTTGCAAAATCTGATAAGGACCAATGAAACGCGACGTCAACTTACGCGACTTCAATGCCCTACCAACACCAGTCATAGGAGTAACCCGAAGAAACATGTGATCTCTCTCCTGAAATTCAAGTGTTTTCCTCCTCTTGTCATGATAACTCTTCTGACGACTCTGAGAAATCCTCATCTTCTCTTAAATCATCCTAATCTTATCGGTAGTCTGCTGGACTATCTCGGATCCAACCACAGAACTCTCTCCAGATTCATACCAACACAATGGCGTCCTACACCGTCTACCATATAATGCCTCAAACGGTTCCATACCAATACTCGAATGAAAATTGTTGTTGTAAGTAAATTCAATCAAAGGTAAGTAGCTATCCCAAGCTCCTCCCTTCTCCAACACGCAAGCTCTCAAAAGATCCTCAAGTGACTGAATCGTTCTCTCAGTCTGACCATCGGTCTGCGGATGGTAAGCAGAACTCAAACGCAACTTTGTACCCAAAGCACTTTGCAAACTCTCCCAAAATCTCGAAGTAAACCTCGGATCTCTATCTGACACAATGCTAGACGGAATACCATGCAAACTGACAATCCTCTCAATGTACAGCTTTGCCAATTTCTCCAACAAGTAATCCATTCGCATAGGAATAAAGTGAGCAGATTTGGTCAATCTATCCACAATAACCCAAATAGCTTCAAAATTACTAGGCGTCCTCGGTAAACCAGATAAAAAAATCCATAGAAATGCTATCCCATTTCCACTCTGGAATAAACGACGGTTGCATCAAGCCTGACGATTTCTGATGCTCAATCTTTGACTTCTAACAAGTCAAACAAGAATACACAAACTCGACAATATCCTTCTTCATACGAGGCCACCAAAACACTTTCCTCAAATCTTGATACATCTTAGTAGCCCCCGGATGAATACTCAATCCACTACGATGCCCTTCTTCAAGAATACTCTTCTTCAGCTCAACAACATCAGGAACACAAACTCTATCATGACACCTCATGATACCATTTTCATCAATCCGAAAATCACCACCTTGACCTTGATTGATCAAAGTCAACCGACCAACTAAACTCAAATCAGATTTCTGTCCTTCTCGAATCTCGTCAAGAATACCACTAGTAAGCTTTAACATACCAAGCTTAACTCCGTAGGAAGTCTTTTCACACACCAAACTCAAATCGCGAAATTTCTCAATCAATTCTAATTCTTTTACCATCATCACCGACATATGCAATAATTTCCTACTCAATGCATCAGCTACCACATTTGCTTTACTCGGATGGTAATTCAAACCAAAATCATAATCCTTCAGAAGTTCCAACCATCTCCTCTACCTTGCATTCAATTTTTTCTGATCGAAGAGATACTTCAAACTCTTATGATCACTAAATACCTCAAATCTCGAACCAAACAAATAATGCCTCCAAAGCTTCAGCACAAATACAACGGCGGCCAACTCTAGGTCATGCGTCAGATAATTCTTCTCATGCACTTTGAGTTTCCTCGAAGCATAAACTACAACTTGTTTATTTTGCATCAACACACCTCCTAAACCCATCAAAGAAGCATCACAATACACAACAAACGGTTCTGTCGGATTCGACAAAATCAAAACAGGAGCTATCGTCAATCTTCTCTTAAGCTCTTGAAAACTTCCTTCACACTTTGCATCCCAAACAAAAGCTTGACTTTTCCTAGTCAACTGCGTCAACAGCAATGATAACTTGGCAAATCCTTCAATGAATTTCCGATAATATCCCGTCAAACCAAGAAAACTTCTAATCTCAAAAACTGATTTCGGAGCCTCCCAATGTGATACCGCTTCAACCTTCGACGGATCCACTGCAATACCTTTACTCGAAATCACATGACCAAGGAAACTCACTTCCTTCAACCAAAATTCAAACTTAGAAAGTTTAGCATATAACTGCCTTTCTTTCAACACCGATAACACAATCCTCAGATGTTCGGCATGTTCTTCTTCACTCTTCGAATAAATCAAAATATCATCAATGAACACCACTACAAACTTGTCCAAATAAGGATGGAAAATCCTGTTCACGTACTCCATAAATATACCCGGTGCATTAGTCACACCAAATGGCATCACAGAATACTCATAATGTCCATACCTCATTCTAAAAGCAGTCTTCTGAATATCCTCAGCCTTCACACGAATCTGGTGATACCCAGATCTCAAATCTATCTTACTGAACATAACGCACCAACCAAATGATCCATCAAATCATCAATCATCGGAAGTGGGTACTTATTCTTGATAATCACCTTGTTCAATTGTCTGTAATCCACACAGAGTCTCATAGAACCTTCTTTCTTATTAACCAATAACACTGGTGCATCCCACGGTGACACACTCGGACGAATAAACTTTTTCTCAAGTAGATCTTCAAGTTGACTCTTCAACTCTTTCAGTTTCGATGCGGACATACGATATGGAGCCATCGATATCGGACTAGTTCCAGGGATTATGTTGATCGTAAACTCCACTTCTCGTTCTGGCGGTAAATCTATTATCTCCTCAGGAAAAACTTCCGGAAAAACACGGACAATTGGTAAAGCATCAATTGTTCCACTTTCACTAATGTTCAAAGTTGCCATCAACATAAATACCTTCGCACCATCTGGAATTGATTCCTTCACTTGCTTAGCAGTCATAAACAAATCTCTTTCATCATCAGGTTCAGGAAAAATAACTGTTTTGTCAAAACAGTTAATATAGACACAATTGAATTTCAACCAATTCATCCCAAGAATAACATCAAGTTGATCTAAGTGAAGACACATTAAATCGACTCCAAATTCTTTACCAAAAATACTCAACGGACAATTCAAACACACATACGGGGTAATTACCGAACCCATAGCAGGAGTATCAATAACCATACCACCACTCATAACAGACAACTCAAGATTTAATCTCTTAACACAATCCAAAGAAATAAAAGAATGTGTAGCTCCAGTATCAATTATAGCGATCAAAGGTATACCATTAATGAAGCACGTACCTCGGATCAATCGATCTTCACTAGCAGTCTCTGATCCAGATAGAGCAAACACTTTCCCATTCCCTTGAGTCTTCTTTGGCTTATCACACTTGGTACTAATGTGCCCTTGCTCACCACAGTTTTAGCAAGTCACATTCGCACCGCTTCTGCACTCAAGAGCTTTGTGGCCTGGCTTGCCACACTTGAAACATTTCTGCTCCACACTTTTGCACTCAGGAGCGCGGTGTCCTTCTTCACCGTATCTATAACATCTCACTGGAGTGGAAACTCCTCCCCCACTTGGCTTCTTGTCGTAACCAGCTTTCTGTTTCCCCTTATCAGCAGGAGTCACATACGGCTTCCCTCTAAATTGACCTTTTCCCTTCTTATCATTTAAACTCTTGTAGTGACTAGACTGAGCCCTACTATCTTCATCATAAATTCTACTCTTGTTCACCAACTCAGAAAATCGCCTAATTTTCTGATAACCAACGGCTTGCTTGATTTCAGGCCTCAAACCATTCACAAACTTGAGACACTTAGATCTCTCAGCATTAGCAGTGTTATAATGAGGACAAAACTTAATCAATTCCTCAAATCTTGCGGCATACTTGGCCACAGTTGAGTTACCCTACTTCAGCTCAAGGAATTCAATTTCCTTCTTACCACGCACATCTTCTGGAAAATACTTCTCCAGAAATGCCTCTCTAAAAACATCCCAAGTAACCACAATCTCATCCTCTTCAAACCTTTGGCGAGTATTACCCCACCAGTCCTCAGCTTCCTCTTTAAGCATATGAGTTCCAAACTGCACCCTTTGCGCATCCGAACAGTTCATGACTCGAAAGATCTTCTCAATCGCTTTCACCCATACTTGTGCTTTGTCAGGTTCATGGGTTCCCTTGAAAATTGGCGGATTGTTCCTTTGGAATCTTCCCAAAGCACGAAACTCATCATCAGTGTTATTTCCAACATTCACATTGGCTTGAGGATTCTGCCCAATCGCTCCAGCCAACCTCATCAACGCCTCAGCAATCGCTTCACCATTCCTACCGGCGACCATCATTCTGAATCCCAACAACAGAACTCATAAGAACCAATAATATTGATAGTGTCACACACACAATCAGATATATATATATAGGGAGTAAACACATTAACAACTAGGCCAACTGACCTACCTGCTCTGATACCACTAATGTAACACCCCCTTTCTATACCCCCAAATAAACAAATAAATCATTTAAGACGTATTAAAATTTCATCAGAGTATAAATAAAACATGGTATAAAAGAGGTATGTCACATCATCACGAAATTAACATACAACACCTGCTCGATAAAAGACATGCAACAATGGGGTAGTTTCAACAGAGGAACTTAGTCCCTACACCCACATTTCAATATTTAGAATTAAAAGCGGAAAATCTAAACATTGAATCACTTTAAACATGTTAATCATATAAATACATATCATTCAGTTTGATTCACCACATTATTCATGTTTACATAAACATTTGTCATCAGATACATATACAAATGTATCTCAAAAGAATGTTATACAATCCTAACTACCCGGTGCTACATATCAGAGCTTAACCGACCAAAAGAATGAAGCTATACTTCACAAAAGACTTCCATCAAAGCTAATATGCAATGCCTCATAGAGCATTATAAAACAGCAGAAGGGTGAGAAATATTATCATAATAATCAATGCATATAATCACACACACACACATACACACACACACACACACACACAGATATATATATATATATATATATATATATATATATATATATATATATATATATATATATATATATATATATATATATATATATATATATATATATATATATATATATATATATATATATATATATATATATATATATATATATATATATATATATATATATATATATATATATATATATATATATACAAGCATAGAATACACATATTCCACATTTCTCACCACAATTCATTATCATCATCATATACATCACAATATATGTATATATAAACAAATGTGGAATGATCACCAAGCATATTTATCATGCACACGTCCATAATTCTCATCAATTCGCATAACATACACATATGCATACTGTCGCTACTGCGAAAATCGGCGCCGGCTTGACAGGAGAGTCGCCACCGTGCGTTATTTATCCCTCAGAGCGGGAAAGGAAACGCTCGAAGTAAACCTCGCAAAGACGGGAAAAGGTATGGTCATCGCAACCAAAACCTGGATTCGGGAGTCGGTTACGCAAGGGGAAGGTATTAGCACCCCTCACGTCCATCGTACTCGATGGGATCCACGCTTGGTGTTTATAGGTAAAAGGGTGTGTTATCTATCTACGCTAATGGCTGGTCTGAAAAGAAAATAAAAGGACAAGACTCGACAGAACATACGGTGTTCTGGGCCTACGTATTCCCTCGTGCAATGGGAAAGTCAGAGTCAACGTAGTTCGACTTCCTACGTCTAAACGGGGGAAAGGTTGCTCGCCAGGACATCGCGTCCTGTGCCTACGTACTTTCATCTGGAATGAAAGATCAGAGCAAACGTAGTTCGGCTAACTACGGGTAAACAGGGGCTCTCACACAGCAGTGAGAAAACAAACTAGTCTCTAAGGCTCTAGAACCTACAAATACGATCTGGTCTCAAATGCACTCGGGCAAGAGAAAAGGATAACAATTAGTCGTTAGCGGGAAAGTCTCGATCGCACAGCCGCGAGAGAACTAAAGTTAATCGTTAGTGTGCTCGCTAGGATATCGCATCCTATGCCTACATATCTTCGTCTGGAACGAAGAATCAGAGCAGCTGTAGTTCAGCTAACTACGGGTCAAGCTACTCAAAAGCTCCTACAGAAAGGAAAGGGAAACCCTAAAACTATAGCTGCGAAACAAGGGAATCTACTTACTGCTATCACACCTGGTTGACCATTCTAATGTCTATCATAACAACTCCGCAACGGAGAAGTCAGAGCTCCTAAGGGAACATGGCAACAGGATTAAACTACAAACAAGAAACTGCAACGTAAATGAATACTGAAAATATGCATGAATGCAACAGCTAAACAAACAAGGCGCAGAGGCCGCAAACCACAAAGGCAAGGGAGCTCAGCTCTACCAAATACCAACAAGCAAAGCCACGCAATAACAAACAAGCAGAAGGAGGACCACCTCAACTTCTCATGCACACAAAGTCTATCTCTAAGATGCACCTTCTCAGAACTATCTAGATGAACACCTAAGTCTAATGCAACACAATATCACACAAGTCAAACAACACAAAGAGACTAACCCTGAGCAGGGCTTCTAACACCTGAGACAATTCTCCTAATCTATTTCTAAACAGAACTCTATACAAAGCCCTAAGCAGGGATCTAAGCAACAACTCTAATCAAAACCCTAAGCAAGGATCTAAACAAACTCCTAGGCAAGAGGAATCAATCCCAGTCTCCAAGCTTCAGAACAAGCTTACCAGAGAAAGGAAGCTAAGCAGACAAGCTCATAGTGCTCTCCTCAGGAAAGTACTAGGAGATTGACACTTAGGAATCATATCCTATGCGGCTCGACAACTGTGATCAGTTTATATCCCTCCTCAGGAGAGATTAAACTCACATGAAGGCTCCGGCGTCACTGGATATTTGGGAAAGAACCTATATGCACTAAGGGAACTAAGTGAACAGACTCATAGGACTTTCCTCAGGAAAGTACTAGGAGGCTGACACTTAGGAATCGTATCCTACGTGGCTCAACAACTGTGATCAGTTTATATTCCTCCTCAGGAGGAATTAAACTCACAAGTTGGCTCCTACATCACTGGATACTTACGAAATCCTAGACAAACTACTGGAACTAAGTGAATAGACCCATAGGACCTTCCTCGGGAAAGTACTAGGAGGCTCCCACTTAGGAATCGTATCCCATGTGGCTCAACAACATGTGGTCAGTTTACATTCCTCCTCAGGAGGAATTAAACTCACAAGTCGGCTCCAACATCATTGGGTACTTACGAAAGAGGTGAGAAGGAAGGATGAAAGTCATTCATAGTGCCTTCCTCAGGAAAGTACCATAAACTCCCTTCAAACTTCAGGATCTCGAACCTCACAAACAGACAACAAGCTCCTAGACTAAGCCTCAATCTACTGCATCCTTGCAAGCTCCAACAGGACTTCAATCAGCTCCCACCTTCAAGAAGAACCCACAGGCCAACAAACCACAGGAAACTATCTCTGAAGTTCAACCACAGTTGAACTTCACAGTCAGAAGTCATCAAAACTTCTCCTATCTTCAGGCTCAGACAAATCCTATCAGAATACCCTACAAAAATCTATCAACAATCTATGGGGAGACCTACATGGCTCTAGGACAACATACTAAAAAATCAGAATAAAATTCAATACCAGATGAAAGAAATAAAATCAGCAACACAGACATACCCACAGACCAATTATTCAAACATCAATAACAGTGGAAAAATGCAATTAAAATGAAAATGCATGATTGAGCTAATCTTTTTGTACTATAAAATTCTACACTGAATCACGAGTCTACAGAAAAAAGAACGGAATTATTTGACTAATTCTACCATTTTTTATGAATTTTCTAATGATATGCATGCATTAAAAATATTAAAAACAAATCAATTAAAATGGAAAATATGCAAAAAAAATAGGAAACTAAAATAAAATGACAATTTTATTTTTATTTGATTTTCCTAACATTTTTTATGAAATGGTTAAAAAAAGAATTATTGAAAAAAAACATTTATTTACATTTTATTATGAATTTCTAACATGAAAATATAAAAAGAAAATCAAAATCTAAAAGAAAACGACATGGGGTTCAAATAGCAAGATATAAGCCTATTCTACATTGGGCCCACATTCTGGGGGGTGCCAACAGCAGTTGGTGCGCAGGCCCAGGCCTACTAACCAAAAACAAATAAAAAAAAAAACTGGACTGCAATGCAGGGGGGTGTCACATTAGCAATTTTCTCAGTTGGTTTCATTACTGGGCTACGCCCAGGGGGTGCAGGAAGTAAATCTGGGCCTAAGGCCCAACTCACTCTCTCAGACTCTCACGCAAAGGGGGTGATTGAGTAATTGAGGTGCAGCGTTCAGTAAAACGTTTGGGCCCAAGCCCAGTACGCCAACCCTAATCCACAACTCAGTTGGACAAAACCTAAAAACCCTAACACTGTTCATTCTCCTCTCTAGCCGTTCCCTCTCGTCTCTCTCAATTCACTCCCTCTCTGCAACTTCATCTTCACTCACACAAATCCCCAACACAACAACAACAAAACACCACAATATTACCATTATCCCTCTCAGCCCATGCCCTAACCAAAATCAAACTCTAATCGAAGCTGAAAACTCAACGAATCAACGCAAAATCAAGAGTGAAATGACGTGTACCTGGCTGTAGCGAACCTCTCGAACAACTCTCAAACAAACTCTATTCTCAAATCTCTGGGCGAAGCAAGAACAAGATAAGGCACTCTTGAGGTTCGTTGAAATATCCTGAAGCGCGAAATCTCTGGAAAGCTGATGAAGATCTACAAGTTTTCGGAGAAAAACTGAAGAGTTCTTGGATACCGAAGCGAGACGATTGGAGATCTTGGCGCTTTTCTGGGCCTCTTGATGCAGATTGTTGGCGTTCTGGAGAAAACTGATGAAGATGGATCTTGTTTCTGGAAAAAATTGATGAAGAGCGATGAAGGTTCTGTTTCTGGAAAAAAGATTGATGAAGATGATAGCGATTTGAATGGAGATCTGATGGTTGAACGAAGGTTGGAGGAGGAAGACGGTTTCTGGAGCTCTTTGAAGTTTCCGGTGATGCGCCGATGAGGGTAGACGGAGGAGGTCTGGGGAGAAAGAAGAAGATAGGAGGTTTCTGATGATTTTCTGGCAAATTGCAATTTTCCGGTGAACTGATGGTGGCCGGAGGTCGTTAGGGGCGCCGGCGGTGAATGGCTAGGGCGTCTGCATGCCCGGCGGTGGGAGGTTCCGGCGAGGCTAGGGGTGTGACAAGTGGTTCAGGGAAGGGCTTGCATGGGTGCCACGTGGTGGCGTGGAGAGAGAGAGAGAGATAGTGGGGGACAGGTGGTGACGTCTGGGAAACGAAAAGGTGGCGCAATAATTGAGAAACGCGTGGGACCCTCCTCTTGCAGACACGTGTCTGCCTTTATACCACTGCAAATGCCAGAACTCTCTAGAAACTTCCAGGCTGCGCTGGAAGCACTTGGATGACCTGGGCTTTTTTGGACAAATCTGTTGCTGCATTGTTGGACAAAAAAAATGCAAACTGGGCCTTGCACTACTTTGGGCCCAGTACGAAATTGAATGAAAAAAAACTGAAAAAAACTGTATTAAAACAATTAACTAGACCTAATTAACTCTAAAAAACTCAATTAACCTAATTAAAACTCTAAAAAGTCATTAACCTATTTAATTCTAAAAAATTCAATTAATCCTAATTAAACTCTAAAAAATGATTAAAGTCTAATTAATTCTATATTATACTAATTAAATCTAAAAATCAATTAACCTCTAATTAACTCTAAAAAGCAATTAATTCTCTATTAAACTCTAAAAAGAAATCAGTCTAATTAATTCTATATCTCTACTAACTCTATTAAACTTCTAATGTTATTTAATATCTACTAAAAATCTATTATTAAAAAAGAAAAACTATATTATTTCTATATTATCTAAAAACATTAAACCTATTTTAAAATCTCTATAAAATTCTAAAAATGATTTAAAAATTCTTATAAAATCCTAAAAAGAGATTAAGCTATTAAAATTTTCTATAAACCTATTTAAATTCCAGAAAAAATTATAAAGCCTATTAAAAATTCCCAAAAACCTATAAAACCCTAAAAAATGCAGATGAATGCACAAATGACTCCCATAAAAGCGCACGAGACCAGATCGAATCGGACGGAGATCCCCGGGTATAAGAATATCCCCAAAATCACTGAAAAATCACCGAGGAGCGCACAATTTCCCGAAAATAAAACCCTGGTAATCTGGACTGGATCTACCACATCTGATAGACAAAAATCAAGCTGTAAACTCTGATATCCCCTGCTTGTGCACAAAAATCATACATCTGAGCTGTGAATATGAAATTAAACCATGAGTCAAATGGGAGAACCGGTTGGTCAAATTTTAGGGTGCAACAGCTGCCCCTATTCAAGCGACTTGGACCTGAAGGGTTTGAAGAGCGCTCAGCCTTCAAACATTCAGAGGTACGAGACGGTTGAATACAAATAAAACCCGAAAATTTGCCAACCGCGAGCATATACTGTCAACTGCTTGGAGAATAAAGTCCAGAAAACCGAGTCCAGTCATTATGGCACCAAACTGATTTAATCATCTGATAAAGAACTCCTGATTTGAATACCCGTTGCTTGTGATACCCCATATAACAAACCCGAGAGCTGCAACAAAATACCTGATTCTTTCACATTGCCTACTGATAGGCAGGAAGAGAAATATACTCACATCGCCCAAAGATGGACGGGAAGACACCATTATTGAATACTCACCTCGTCTAATGATAGACGGAAAGACAACATCAATCTCCAAATTCACATCGCCTAAGGATAGACGGAAAGTCACCATAATGACAAATCAATTCACATCGTCTAAGGATAGACGGAATCACATTCTTAATCTCCATATTCACATCGTCTAAGGGTAGACGGCATCACCATAATCTCCATATTCACATCGTCTAAGGGTAGACGGCATCACCATAATCTCCATACACACATCGTCTAAGGGTAGACGGCATCACCATAATCTCCATACACACATCGTCTAAGGGTAGACGGCATCACCATAATCTCCATACACACATCGTCTAAGGGTAGACGGCATCACCATAATCTCCATACACACATCGTCTAAGGGTAGACGGCATCACCATAATCTCCATACACACATCGTCTAAGGGTAGACGGAATCACATTCTTAATCTCCATATTCACATCGTCTAAGGGTAGACGGGAACAAAGCCTGAACGCATACTCACATCGTCTAAGGATAGACGGAAAGACACCATTATCTCCATATTTACATCGTCTAAGGATAGACGGCAAGACACCATAACGCAATTCAACACCATCCCTTGAATTTCAGAATCCTTCTGTCTACGGGAATCGATGGAGAAGTCAATATCCTTGAAGGGGCCACATCGTCAGTATGGACTAACGGGAAGAAAAACCACCTTTTAAGAAACATGTCGTCAATAAGAATCGACAATCACGAAAACTGAACATTCTTCGAAGAGCCTCGACATCAATAAGGATTGATGGTCAGAAAAGTACCTCTTGAAACGTCATCTCATCCAATGAACAGAAAGAGAACCAATATCCAAAATCATTTTGAAACCCCTCAACAACTAAGGATAGCCGGAGAAGACTCGCTGGGGAAACACCTCATCATATGTATGATCTGGCAATAAGAAAACCCGCTGAACAATAGCTCGAAACTTCACATCGTCTGCTGACAGACGGAAAGGAAAGCTACTTATTAGAACAGCTCTATTTTGAACTCCATTGAAAATCAACCAAAGCTTCACGTCGTCTACTGATAGACGGTAAGAAAAGCATATCCTGGGAGAAACCCCTTCTTGAAATCTCACTGCGATCACCCGCAACTTCACATCGTCTATGGATAGACGGAAAGAAAACCACATTCATACTCAAGACGTCTAATGCTAGACGGAGAAATCCACTTATTGGGGGAACACATCGCCAATATGAATTGACGGGAAGAAAAGCTTGTCAACATCAGATGACTGACTGATCAAAGCATAATCGCTGTATGATCTGAGATACAAATAATCCGCTGAACTGTCTGAATACTGCTGCTGAATAAATGTCCCTGAACTGATCACAGAGTAATTCACGCGCCATATGAGGTTGACAGAAACCTGACTTATGCTTTGTATGCTTATGCAAATGCTTTAGTCTTTCTACAGCGTAAGGCTCCATTCTAGATGGAAATGCTACGCATTTTGAAAATGTCATGCAGGTATGATGCAGGTATGATGCATGCAATATGTTAGCAGGCTCGAGCTGCCAGAGAAGGCCGGGTACAGAAAACCACTTCAGCAAAATAAATGCTGAAGGCGAGGCCAACTTTGCTGGGGATAAACCGGATATCACTGAATCGTCCTAGCAAAATAAATGCTGGGAGAGTGAAATCAACCATGCTGGGGATACCGGGAACTTAACCGAACACCTCGACGAAGCAATACCCTGCTGGGGAACATAACTCCGTTGTAAAATAGCAGACGTGCTGAATATGATTAGACTCCTCTGGGAATAGCTTACCCATACCAATGACCAATTTGACTTCTGCTGGAGACAATGGAGGGAGTCCTCCTGCGTACTGACGACGCTCGGATCTGGAAATTGATACACCAACACGGATGGGCTTCGCAGTAATCGCAAACATGGATTTGAGCTCTTAAGCTTATCTTGCTGGGTCAGGTACAACTACCACTGGAAAACATTCTTCCTGAATACTCAACCTTGAGGAGTCAAGGGATAGTGACACAACTTCCCGCATTCATCTCGCTCTCGAAAATCGACTGCATCTGCTCGAATAACTCTGAATGGCCTTGCTGATACAGAGAACAACAATCCCTTCGCTTCTGATATGCCCCCAGCCTACGGGACCTTTGTGGGGATAGCCCTGAAAGGAAATCTGCAAATCTATTCTCTGATGGTCTGATATAACATGCCTCAGCGTTCTGAACTTCTGGGAGATACCTCACCTCACCTGCTTCTCGCATAACTTTTGCGCGCTCAAGATGATCTGCCCCTGACTGCAATGACCTTGCTCCGATTATCTGATTCAGAGTAGTACCTTCTGACTATGCCGTATTCACCAAATCTCAACTTGATTGCCCCAAAATAACTGACTTCGAAAAGCTGCCCTGATTGGGGATTACAATAAAGCTTGCCCCTGCTCTCGGAACATTCGGGCGCTCCACATTCTATCTTGACCATACTTTCCATTGTAGGAAGCTTTTCTGCTGTCAAGCGCTTACTCGCAAGTAAAACAAGTTGTTATGCATAAAAGATGTATTAATGCAACACATATGACAGCTTTGACATCCAATCTGTTCACTGGGAAAAAGGAAACACAGTTTATGGCATATGATGCACAAAACATTTATCAACATCAGTATCAACATGGTAAGAGGAACCTTTTAGGAGTCAGAATCGACGCGACCTTTACCGGCGTATGCTTTCGAAACAACCTGCTTCAATTAGGACTTTTGAAGGTTGTAACGTGGTCAGGTTCATGGTTTTGAAAGAAAGGATAAAGGCTCAAAGTTTACTTTAACCCACCCGTTCTCCTTGATGTTCTCCCATCCTACGTTCAGCTAATTCGACCTTAGCGCTCGCCTCTCAGAGGCTGAAAGATATGAGTGATAGTTCGAGAAACTTTTGGATTTTGGAGTGACAGCCACTCACCTTTCGTCTTTGACACTTGAGGTCACACGACTCGTACTTCCATCGAGGATTTTTCTTTTGATCCTTTTCATCTTTTTCTCTTCATATCCCTAACTTTTGCCTGGACTGACTCCTTTTGAGTTTCTTTTGATCTTTTTAAGTCCAGCGGGATGCCCTCATTTTTGCCTAAGTCATTTGTTTTGAATTTTTCTTGACTTAGCGGGCTTTTGATTCTTTTTCTTTCATTTTTTCCTTTCAAACAAGTCGTGTGACATTGGTTGTCTGACTCTTTGGGAATGATGTGGCTGTCCCACTCTTGATTGAACCACTGTGGTCTTTTAGGCATGACCTCTAGGGGTGTGATTGATCCTCGAACGGACACTCCTCTTGTAATTTGGACGCTCGGTCAAATTAGCTAACACCTACCCTGCCCCAGGTTAAGATTTAGGTTTTTTTTTTCGTTCACAGAAAGAAACTCCTACTACAAGGCTCAAAGGGGTTGACAAGGGATTATCTTCCTTATATCTCCGGTGTTTAGGGATTTGAAACAATGCCTGTACATCATCAGCAGGTTTTATTTCAAAAGCATACATTATCGGTAGTTGCATGTCGGTCATTTTCGTCATCCTCCCCAAATTCTACTTAACCAAGCAGTGGATATTTGCAAAACAGTCAGTGAACACGACTGGATTCAATCAAAACATGCATATTTATTTCATTATCATCAATTTGAATGAAAACAACAAGTTTTACAAGCAAGCTTACAAATTCAAACAGGAAAGCAACTACAAATGCAAAGAAATGACAAGCTAAAACAAAGAAAATATGCTAGCTTCTGAGAACTGGGCTTTCACATCTGCCCTGCTGCTGAACCAGCTATCTTTATTAGAGGCAATCCGATGCTGTCCTGATCTGCATTCGATGACTCAAACAAATTATAGAGCCCTTTCTCCTTCATTCAGATGATTTGGGGACCTCTCTGCCCGAAGCTGATTGCTGCACTGTCAAGCAAATCCTGCACTTTGTGCTTAAAAGCATGGCAGCCTTCTATATCGTGACCCGGGGATCCAGAATGAAACTCACAGTGCTTACTTGCGTCATAACCAAACGGGGGAGTTCCCGTTATTGGTGCCAGAGTTCTTGTCTCTACCAGATTCAATCTCAACAATGTTTGCAACAACTCGGCATATGTTGAGGGAGGCTTCTCAAACACTCTTCTCGACTTGCCACCCTGGAATCGTCGCTGAGCCTGCTGTGCCCCCTGCTGAGGCTGCTGCTGCTGGTATCGGGTTGACCCTTGAACACCCTTTGCATCAAATGCAACATCGGTTTCTTGATTTTCAATGTACTGAACACTCTCCTTATGCTTAACCATTTTCTTTCTCAGATCTGCCCCAGGAATGGGCAACAATTGTGGGCCTGGAGATTCTGACACCATGGAGTCCAGGATACGCTTTTGACCCACTGCAGCTTTAGAAACATCTGTCATTTTAGCATCGACTGAGACAGGAGCAATATGCACAGCTACGCCGCCCGGCGTGAATTCAATATCGTGCGAGTCAATCAGGTCTTGAACATTGTGCTTAAAAGCATGACAACCCTCGATGTCATGTCCGAATCCTCCAGAATGAAATTCACATTGCTTACTGGCATCGTACCCTTGAGGAAACACTCTCGTTGGTGGTGTCAACGTTCTCTTCTCAACCAGATTAAATCTCAATAAGATCTGCAAGAGCTCAGCATATGTCATAGGTGGTGCTTCAAATATTCTCCTTGGCTTTCCTTCCTGGATCCTCCGCTGAACCGGCTGCATCTTCTGTTGCTGCTGCTCAGGTTCCACATGCACAGGTGGCGCGAGCTTCTTCATTGCGGCTTCAAATAGCTGATCGTCTTCTTTCCTAAGCACATTCTTGACTACCTCCATGATCAAGCTCATTTGGGTCTTCAGCTGACTGTTCTCCTCTTTGAGAATCTTCTGCTCTAGACGCATCTCTTGCATGTCTTTCATCATCTGCCCCAGCTGGCTTTGGACTTCGCTCAATTCAAACTGATTCTGTTCCATATCTCTGACGGAATTCCTGCAACAAACTGGAGGATGAGGAAATAAGGCCCACAGTGCTGATATACCTGTCAAATAATAATGCAGCGCAGAAAGCAAACAAGCACACATTCATAACGAGACAAAGAGAAACTCAAGCTATAAGCACACAGACGAACATCTCCCATAAATGTACAACCAACAAAATCAGCAGGTAAGCACAAATGAGTCTGAATATAACGACCCCATCCAACAATCCTGGTGGTGATCGACAAATACTGATGCACAAAAGCTAAACGGGTTAGGCAGAGAAACAGATGCGACACCCGGCATAAAAACCTCTAGAAACTTCCCCCATATTCAACTGAACTCTCCGATTGACAATCTTCGGAGCACACACTTCCTGCGGAGTCTTCCATGATATTAACTGACGAACCCCCACAACTGGAAGATGGAAAATCATTAATCTGAACAAAACCCTGAGGCGTGATGCAAATACGGCTAGAGTCTAACAAATCTTGAATCTGACTTCTGAGTACTTTACAATCATTTGTGGAATGCCCCTGTGCCCCAACATGGTACTCACAGCGGGCGCTGGCGTCAAAACCTGGAGGATACGGTGGAATCACCGGCTTAGTCTCTTTCGGTACTATCAATCCACTTTTGACCAGATCTGGCAACAACTGGCTGTACGACACCGGTAGTTGAGTAAACTGCCTTTCAGGCTTCCTTGGTCTTCGTGGAGCATGCTGACGCGATCGGCGATAGGATGATCGTTGACTTGAAGTGTCTGAAAACTGATCCTGAGATGCTAGAGATTCTGAGGTGGCGTCATCTCCTTCCCATTCTTCTTGAGAACTGACAACTGACTCAATCCTATCAACTGGGACATAAGGAACATCTCGAAACTTTCCACTCCTGAGTCCTCTCTCAACAATCTCTCCCAGCCTCATCAGGCCCACAAAGCTTGTGCAACTGAACAATTTGTCAAAATAATGGCCTTTCAGAGTACCCAGGAAGATGTCAACCAGTTCCTTTTCCGGAAGCGGTGGTTGAACACTAGCAGCCAATTCTTTCCATCTTCGCAAATACGCTCTGAATGATTCATTCTCTGCCTGAGATAATTCTTGCAGATCTACGAGACTAGGAGTCAAATCCAAGTTGTAATCGTACTGCTTTATGAAAGCTCTGGCTAAATCCACCCATGATCGAATCTGATTACTCTCTAATTGCACATACCATCTCAACGATGCCCCAGTCAGGCTATACTGGAAGCAATGGATCATCAATTTGTCATTTCGCACAAACGAAGTCATCCTTCGACAAAACATCATCAAATGCAATTTCGGACAGCTATCTCCTGTGTATTTCTCAAATTCCGGCATTTTGAACTTGTACGGCATTACCAAGTCAGGAACCAAACACATGGCTACAGCATCCAGGTTAACGGCATCTTTCGCTTCCAAGGCTTTCATTTGCTCCTCCAACACTCGGAGTCTTCTATCATCGTCAAGAGCTCTTGGATCTACTAACCCGGTCATTGGAATATCTCTCCGGTAATTCATCACAGGGAAAGCAACACATTGATTGTTAACAGGAGGATAACGTTCATTTCGGGCAAGAAACTGCTCATGCCGATCTCTGTTCTCAACAGTTGGCTGCACAACTTGGTCTGCAGTAAGATTGTTCGCTTGCGGGAAGTCCTCCATAAAATCATACTGATGGTTGGGCGCCATAGTAAACCCTGCCTGGGTGTCAGGAAACTGGAAATTGCCTTCAGACATAGCCACCAATTACCGGTAACTGATTACACTGCTTGATTCTGCTCAAATCTGCTTCAGCCCCTTGGTCGTCTTCAACACTCCACTCTTGCCTCAAACAGTTCCCCGAGAATCACTTTCTGGTGAAAACAAAGGCTGGATAAGTGCTCTGACCTGCTAAATGCTATGCAATATGATTTATGCAAACAGAAATACAAAAATGCTAACGTGCATGTGTGCATTGGAGATATTTTCCCTCCAATTCCAGTGTCAGTGGTAGCAAGACGAGATAAACCATAAAGACAACATTTGGAAAATCCCTCATATATTGCTTAGAATAACAGTCTTTACATAACTATGCTCCATACAGCTGATATGACAAAGAGGATCCCAGCCAACATGCCTGGTGGTGATCTCAACATACAGAATACAAGAGAAATCAAATACGGGTACGGTTGCGGAAGTCCTCGACCATCTTCTTTGTCTCTGCATGATCTGGTTGATTAATCAAACCTTCTATCAGTCGATCCCTCTTCCTGACTGTCCCCTGGATGTCTCTGACAAAGTCTTCCCAAGCCTTATCATTAGCACCATCCCCTGGTTTGGGTCTCTTGGCATCTGCTCTATGCTGGAGATCTTCCAAATTCTTCATGGCATCTATCAACTTGCGCTCGGCCTCGTATCGGCGACAGGCTTCTTCTTCAAGCTCTTCATTCTTCACTTTGACCTGTTCTTCTAACTGAGCAATCTGTGTCTTCAGCACTTCTTCTCGCTCCTTGCGCTTGGTCATAGTGAGATCCCAGTGTTCTCTGAATTTGGCTAGCTTTGTGTAGGCCCTGTCCAGCTCTTGCTTCTTGGTGGCCAACACACTACTAACGGAGTCTACATCTAACTCCAAACGCTTCTTGGTTTCAGTCAATTCCAATAGCGTGGCCTTCAGATGTTTCAGAGTTTCAGCCTGTTGCTTAGAAATATATCCTGTTTCAATATTTTCATGCCGAAGCTGGGCATTCTCCCGCTCTAAAGCCTCTTTAGCCCTGGCTATCTCTTCTTTCTCCGCCATCAGCTGCTTGTAAACCTGAATGTCCACAGTGGTAGGCTCCTCTACCGGAGGAGGATGCAATGGCTGAACTGCTGGATACGGCATAAGGAACTTCACAGCTCGCTCACGAATCCATTCTACATATGGGCTAGGAACTCGAGTATCCCCTCTGCTACCTGAAAGCTTCCCTCTCTTGTGCAAGTTTTTCCAGGCTTTCTCAAGTTTGGTCAGCATCTCTTTCCCAATTGCCCCAGTGAGATACAGAGATTCCTGTATCTCCTCGGGCTTTGGCGCTCCTTGAGGTATGTACCCAAATTGCTTGATCAACAAGGAAGGGTTATAGTTGACACAACCTTTCCTTCCTATTAACGGAACATTCGGGAATCCTTCGCCTTTGAGTATGACTTCAGCTCCAAATACCTCTTTAATGACCCATACCACGTTCTCAGCAGTCAATCCCATTAAGCGCTCGGGCCATCCTAGAGAATTGATAGACGTGACAAAAGGGCCTGACTTAGGCAAATGACTGGTGAACCACCTGCATAAGAGAGGTACGCAGCAAGACACATTCCTTCCTCGTCGCTTTTCATTCTGGTAGTGAGTTGAATGGTGGATGTCCCCCAGCAAAGTAGGAACTGGGTTTCCCGCAGCCAAAATATAGAAGGCATCTGAATCAACGAAATCAGGAATATTCGGGAATAACACGATGCCATACACACATACAGCAAGAATGACGTCAAAAACATCCCATTTACCCTTCTGGGCATACTCTCGAGCCTTATCCACTAAGACATCCAACGGAAATCCCCATACATCTCCTCTTCTGATCATCTTCCCAGACAGCTCAGACTCTTTCAAACACAGGATGGCAGAAAGCTCAGCCAGCTTAGGCTCAGCGTCCGTACGATAAAAAGGCATCTGATCACGGATCGGAATATCCAGAAGTGCAGAGTACTCCTCCAGGGTAGGAGCCAAAACGAAGTCGGGAAATACAAAACACCGGAGCTCCGCGTCGTAAAACTGTAACAGAGTATAGATGCCGCTGGTCTCGTAGGCAGATGGCTGATAAACGTATGTCAGAATCCTCCCATATCTCTGTCTGAAGTCACCCATTCCTCTCTTCTTAGCAATAGCAATCAATTCTAACAATAGACTGATATTCGGCGACGGGAATTTATAGGGCAATACTCTCTTCAGGTTTTCCATGTCTTGCTAGGAACAAACACCAGAACTGGAAGGGAAATATGTACCTGCAATACACACACGTTAGTTGAATGCAGATGGTAATGCAATGATGCAATATGATAAATAATGCAATCTGCGAACACAGGGGCTATGCTGTAGCCTGAAGAGGAATATCTTTGTGATCAAGAACAGAAAACCAACACGGTCATCAGAATCTCATGCCAATAACTATCATCTGATACTCAAAATATCAATCCCCTGGTAAGAAAACCATCTGAACCTCTGTATCTGACGAGAATACCATCTGATAATAGCCTCAACCTCAGATAAGAAACCCATCTGACCCAGACAACACACCTGGAGATGAATCAAGAATACCATCTGATAAAGATACTGAATCATGGTTTCTGAAGGCCAGTTTTCCTGCAATAACCCAGTCCCTCTCACAGGTAGGATAAACCTAATCCACGGACAAAGGTACGGCATCCTATGCGGTTATCAGCGTCACAGACTTTCATGAGTGACGATACGATTCCCAGAAGGAGTGGCATCATCCCATCATGAAGAGGCCTCACTTAGCTGACTTCCAATTGATCGGTCCCCAGAGTCGACAATCCTCACGTCTGGACTCCCCTCAGATCCTCAGGACCGGAAAGGAGCACCTCTGCAAGAATCTCGTCTGAGCGCAGATTTTCGTAGGGAACTGTGCCTGCTCAGCAGACAGGTTCGTCTACTACTTCTCCACAACTATATCTAGGTGTGTACTCAAGCCCGGGTCCGGCTTTCACTCACAGTAACCTCCCTTCGCCCACAGCAATAATCATGATAATATAATGCTGGAAAATAAATGCGGAAAGGTAAAGGTACAGAAAAGTAAAGTGCAGAAAAGTAAAGCACAATATGCACAACACCCAACAAATAAACACCCAAGCGCTAGGATTGACTCGCGTAGGGGATGGGAAACGGTCCCAGCATAAGGGATGGGAAAAGTCCCTAGATGCTATAGATCCCCAGCAGAGTCGCCAGCTGTCGCTACTGCGAAAATCGGCGCCGGCTTGACAGGAGAGTCGCCACCGTGCGTTATTTATCCCTCAGAGCGGGAAAGGAAACGCTCGAAGTAAACCTCGCAAAGACGGGAAAAGGTATGGTCATCGCAACCAAAACCTGGATTCGGGAGTCGGTTACGCAAGGGGAAGGTATTAGCACCCCTCACGTCCATCGTACTCGATGGGATCCACGCTTGGTGTTTATAGGTAAAAGGGTGTGTTATCTATCTACGCTAATGGCTGGTCTGAAAAGAAAATAAAAGGACAAGACTCGACAGAACATACGGTGTTCTGGGCCTACGTATTCCCTCGTGCAATGGGAAAGTCAGAGTCAACGTAGTTCGACTTCCTACGTCTAAACGGGGGAAAGGTTGCTCGCCAGGACATCGCGTCCTGTGCCTACGTACTTTCATCTGGAATGAAAGATCAGAGCAAACGTAGTTCGGCTAACTACGGGTAAACAGGGGCTCTCACACAGCAGTGAGAAAACAAACTAGTCTCTAAGGCTCTAGAACCTACAAATACGATCTGGTCTCAAATGCACTCGGGCAAGAGAAAAGGATAACAATTAGTCGTTAGCGGGAAAGTCTCGATCGCACAGCCGCGAGAGAACTAAAGTTAATCGTTAGTGTGCTCGCTAGGATATCGCATCCTATGCCTACATATCTTCGTCTGGAACGAAGAATCAGAGCAGCTGTAGTTCAGCTAACTACGGGTCAAGCTACTCAAAAGCTCCTACAGAAAGGAAAGGGAAACCCTAAAACTATAGCTGCGAAACAAGGGAATCTACTTACTGCTATCACACCTGGTTGACCATTCTAATGTCTATCATAACAACTCCGCAACGGAGAAGTCAGAGCTCCTAAGGGAACATGGCAACAGGATTAAACTACAAACAAGAAACTGCAACGTAAATGAATACTGAAAATATGCATGAATGCAACAGCTAAACAAACAAGGCGCAGAGGCCGCAAACCACAAAGGCAAGGGAGCTCAGCTCTACCAAATACCAACAAGCAAAGCCACGCAATAACAAACAAGCAGAAGGAGGACCACCTCAACTTCTCATGCACACAAAGTCTATCTCTAAGATGCACCTTCTCAGAACTATCTAGATGAACACCTAAGTCTAATGCAACACAATATCACACAAGTCAAACAACACAAAGAGACTAACCCTGAGCAGGGCTTCTAACACCTGAGACAATTCTCCTAATCTATTTCTAAACAGAACTCTATACAAAGCCCTAAGCAGGGATCTAAGCAACAACTCTAATCAAAACCCTAAGCAAGGATCTAAACAAACTCCTAGGCAAGAGGAATCAATCCCAGTCTCCAAGCTTCAGAACAAGCTTACCAGAGAAAGGAAGCTAAGCAGACAAGCTCATAGTGCTCTCCTCAGGAAAGTACTAGGAGATTGACACTTAGGAATCATATCCTATGCGGCTCGACAACTGTGATCAGTTTATATCCCTCCTCAGGAGAGATTAAACTCACATGAAGGCTCCGGCGTCACTGGATATTTGGGAAAGAACCTATATGCACTAAGGGAACTAAGTGAACAGACTCATAGGACTTTCCTCAGGAAAGTACTAGGAGGCTGACACTTAGGAATCGTATCCTACGTGGCTCAACAACTGTGATCAGTTTATATTCCTCCTCAGGAGGAATTAAACTCACAAGTTGGCTCCTACATCACTGGATACTTACGAAATCCTAGACAAACTACTGGAACTAAGTGAATAGACCCATAGGACCTTCCTCGGGAAAGTACTAGGAGGCTCCCACTTAGGAATCGTATCCCATGTGGCTCAACAACATGTGGTCAGTTTACATTCCTCCTCAGGAGGAATTAAACTCACAAGTCGGCTCCAACATCATTGGGTACTTACGAAAGAGGTGAGAAGGAAGGATGAAAGTCATTCATAGTGCCTTCCTCAGGAAAGTACCATAAACTCCCTTCAAACTTCAGGATCTCGAACCTCACAAACAGACAACAAGCTCCTAGACTAAGCCTCAATCTACTGCATCCTTGCAAGCTCCAACAGGACTTCAATCAGCTCCCACCTTCAAGAAGAACCCACAGGCCAACAAACCACAGGAAACTATCTCTGAAGTTCAACCACAGTTGAACTTCACAGTCAGAAGTCATCAAAACTTCTCCTATCTTCAGGCTCAGACAAATCCTATCAGAATACCCTACAAAAATCTATCAACAATCTATGGGGAGACCTACATGGCTCTAGGACAACATACTAAAAAATCAGAATAAAATTCAATACCAGATGAAAGAAATAAAATCAGCAACACAGACATACCCACAGACCAATTATTCAAACATCAATAACAGTGGAAAAATGCAATTAAAATGAAAATGCATGATTGAGCTAATCTTTTTGTACTATAAAATTCTACACTGAATCACGAGTCTACAGAAAAAAGAACGGAATTATTTGACTAATTCTACCATTTTTTATGAATTTTCTAATGATATGCATGCATTAAAAATATTAAAAACAAATCAATTAAAATGGAAAATATGCAAAAAAAATAGGAAACTAAAATAAAATGACAATTTTATTTTTATTTGATTTTCCTAACATTTTTTATGAAATGGTTAAAAAAAGAATTATTGAAAAAAAACATTTATTTACATTTTATTATGAATTTCTAACATGAAAATATAAAAAGAAAATCAAAATCTAAAAGAAAACGACATGGGGTTCAAATAGCAAGATATAAGCCTATTCTACATTGGGCCCACATTCTGGGGGGTGCCAACAGCAGTTGGTGCGCAGGCCCAGGCCTACTAACCAAAAACAAATAAAAAAAAAAACTGGACTGCAATGCAGGGGGGTGTCACATTAGCAATTTTCTCAGTTGGTTTCATTACTGGGCTACGCCCAGGGGGTGCAGGAAGTAAATCTGGGCCTAAGGCCCAACTCACTCTCTCAGACTCTCACGCAAAGGGGGTGATTGAGTAATTGAGGTGCAGCGTTCAGTAAAACGTTTGGGCCCAAGCCCAGTACGCCAACCCTAATCCACAACTCAGTTGGACAAAACCTAAAAACCCTAACACTGTTCATTCTCCTCTCTAGCCGTTCCCTCTCGTCTCTCTCAATTCACTCCCTCTCTGCAACTTCATCTTCACTCACACAAATCCCCAACACAACAACAACAAAACACCACAATATTACCATTATCCCTCTCAGCCCATGCCCTAACCAAAATCAAACTCTAATCGAAGCTGAAAACTCAACGAATCAACGCAAAATCAAGAGTGAAATGACGTGTACCTGGCTGTAGCGAACCTCTCGAACAACTCTCAAACAAACTCTATTCTCAAATCTCTGGGCGAAGCAAGAACAAGATAAGGCACTCTTGAGGTTCGTTGAAATATCCTGAAGCGCGAAATCTCTGGAAAGCTGATGAAGATCTACAAGTTTTCGGAGAAAAACTGAAGAGTTCTTGGATACCGAAGCGAGACGATTGGAGATCTTGGCGCTTTTCTGGGCCTCTTGATGCAGATTGTTGGCGTTCTGGAGAAAACTGATGAAGATGGATCTTGTTTCTGGAAAAAATTGATGAAGAGCGATGAAGGTTCTGTTTCTGGAAAAAAGATTGATGAAGATGATAGCGATTTGAATGGAGATCTGATGGTTGAACGAAGGTTGGAGGAGGAAGACGGTTTCTGGAGCTCTTTGAAGTTTCCGGTGATGCGCCGATGAGGGTAGACGGAGGAGGTCTGGGGAGAAAGAAGAAGATAGGAGGTTTCTGATGATTTTCTGGCAAATTGCAATTTTCCGGTGAACTGATGGTGGCCGGAGGTCGTTAGGGGCGCCGGCGGTGAATGGCTAGGGCGTCTGCATGCCCGGCGGTGGGAGGTTCCGGCGAGGCTAGGGGTGTGACAAGTGGTTCAGGGAAGGGCTTGCATGGGTGCCACGTGGTGGCGTGGAGAGAGAGAGAGAGATAGTGGGGGACAGGTGGTGACGTCTGGGAAACGAAAAGGTGGCGCAATAATTGAGAAACGCGTGGGACCCTCCTCTTGCAGACACGTGTCTGCCTTTATACCACTGCAAATGCCAGAACTCTCTAGAAACTTCCAGGCTGCGCTGGAAGCACTTGGATGACCTGGGCTTTTTTGGACAAATCTGTTGCTGCATTGTTGGACAAAAAAAATGCAAACTGGGCCTTGCACTACTTTGGGCCCAGTACGAAATTGAATGAAAAAAAACTGAAAAAAACTGTATTAAAACAATTAACTAGACCTAATTAACTCTAAAAAACTCAATTAACCTAATTAAAACTCTAAAAAGTCATTAACCTATTTAATTCTAAAAAATTCAATTAATCCTAATTAAACTCTAAAAAATGATTAAAGTCTAATTAATTCTATATTATACTAATTAAATCTAAAAATCAATTAACCTCTAATTAACTCTAAAAAGCAATTAATTCTCTATTAAACTCTAAAAAGAAATCAGTCTAATTAATTCTATATCTCTACTAACTCTATTAAACTTCTAATGTTATTTAATATCTACTAAAAATCTATTATTAAAAAAGAAAAACTATATTATTTCTATATTATCTAAAAACATTAAACCTATTTTAAAATCTCTATAAAATTCTAAAAATGATTTAAAAATTCTTATAAAATCCTAAAAAGAGATTAAGCTATTAAAATTTTCTATAAACCTATTTAAATTCCAGAAAAAATTATAAAGCCTATTAAAAATTCCCAAAAACCTATAAAACCCTAAAAAATGCAGATGAATGCACAAATGACTCCCATAAAAGCGCACGAGACCAGATCGAATCGGACGGAGATCCCCGGGTATAAGAATATCCCCAAAATCACTGAAAAATCACCGAGGAGCGCACAATTTCCCGAAAATAAAACCCTGGTAATCTGGACTGGATCTACCACATCTGATAGACAAAAATCAAGCTGTAAACTCTGATATCCCCTGCTTGTGCACAAAAATCATACATCTGAGCTGTGAATATGAAATTAAACCATGAGTCAAATGGGAGAACCGGTTGGTCAAATTTTAGGGTGCAACACATACATTCACACAACATTTATCTCTATGCCATTTGACACAATGCAACTCAATGCAACTCAATGCCATGTGGTACCAACACTTGTTATCATTTTTCGGTTTTAATGTTTAAACCGGGTCCGTCCCCTAGACCGATAACAACAAAAGCCCGTCCTCTAAGCTTTCAAACCCACCCTTCTAGGTTTGGGACAAGTCACTAGTCTCCACGAAACTAGAAAGCATTGCCTCTTGATTAAATGATGCGTATGCAATCAACCAACAAATGCACTTAAGACCATTCTCGCATCTTAATCTCATACATTCTCGAATAATTCATCACACAAGAGTTATAACATGATTGCACACTCACACATCATCGCAAAACATTCATACCTTCAACATCATCATATTTATCAAGTGATGCACACATATTCACAATATGTTCTCATGCATTATTCACAATATTGCATACAATCAATATGCATTCACATCATAGTGCCAAACGGCAACAAACTTCATCACAATTCATCATGCATTTTTAATCAATTCAAACAATGCACATATTTGTCAAAGAAACCATATTCCACAATCGATTCCATAATCTAGGATTCACGTCATACGGCTACCCACAGCATATATATAACAGCACACAATTACTCATTTCAGATCAAGATTGATCATAATCGAACCGAACAATCAACATTGGATGGAAACACAAAGAAATAAGAATGTTGTCACGCCCGCTGGCTTGCTCGCCTAGCGAGTCCCTAGTGAACACTCGCTACCTGTCCGCCTAGCGGACAAGCTCGCGAAGGCAAACAGAAGCTACTATAAGGCTTCACTACCTACTCGCTGCAGCGAGGTCCTAGCGAATCCTTCGCTACCAGCGAACAAGATCAAATACATTTGTCCAAGTCTGGGATCACTCGCTAGCTTGCTCGCTTAGAGAGTTGCTAGCGAACACTCGCGACCTACTCGCCTAGCGAAGGTGCTAGCGAACGTCTGAGATGTTCAAAACCCTCACTATCTAAAACTCTCCAAAACTCCTAAAATCACCCGATTCAATTCCAACGAGTTCCAGTACTCTTAGTCTAACAGTTGTCATACCCTAAATTTGCCCGCCGACCTTTGTAAATATTTTCTCATTTTTCCATTTCGAATTGTTTACTTAAGTCCGTGCCGCTTAGACAAGTGTCCTCCCCTGATTGGGCGTTTTTCAAATCTCAACAATTTTGCCCAATGGGAGCGTGGCACATGGCTTAAGGTTTTTTTTTTGTAAATTTCAATCCTTTTTTATTTCTCTTTTTCCTTGATATTATTTTTTTTTTGTATATATTTGTGTTTTAGCACTTATTTAGTTTAAATAGGTTTTTCGTATTGTTTTAAATAGAAATAGATTTTTATTGTTAGTTTTATTATAGTTATTTATTTATTTATTTCCTTATTAGCTTAGATTAAAGTTTTTTCTTAGAATTATGTTATTAGGATTTTAATAGACTTTTAGAATAGGTTATTTAGAAATAGAATAGAATTTTATTTGTTTTTAGAATAGATTTTATTTTATATTAATAGTTAAATAGAATTTAATATAGGATTTTATTATTTTGTTTTAGATAGAAAATAGAAGTTAGGTTTTAAATAAGTTTTATTTATTTGTTTAGAACTATTTTCAATTATTAATTTAGATTAGTTATTAGAATCAATAGATATTATTTTTTAGTTTTATTATTTAGCTAGTTCTTTAGTTTTGAAATTAATTAGAATTTAGTTTTAGAATTACTTAGTAATTATTAGTATTATTAAATTAGAATTTTAGAATTAATCAGATTCGATTTGATTTAGTATTATTTTAGGATTTTAGATTTAAGTTAGTAATTATAGAGATATTTTAGGATTTTAGATTTAAGTTAGTAATTATAGAGATATTTTAGGATTTTAGAATTAAGTTAGTAATTTTAGAGATATTTTAGGATTTTAGAATTAAGTTAGTAATTTTAGAATTGTTATTAGGAATTAGTTTAAAATTAATTAGAATTTTTAATGGAATAGAATTAATTTAGAATTTTAGATTTAGAATTAGAAATAGTTTTAAAATTATTTAATTTTAATTAGATTATTAGTAATTAATTATTTTCTTTTATTTATTCATTTAGATTAATTTAATAGAGTTTAAAATAGATTTAATTATATAGTTTAGAAATAGCTTTTAGGTTAAATATAATTTAGTATTTTTATTATTAGAAGTTAAATAGAGTTTTATTTTTTTTATTTTTTTATTTTTTTATTTTGTTAGAACTTTTGTAAATAGTTTTATTTTAAATAGAGTTTTTTTTATAGATTTAGTTTAAATTATTTGTTTAGGAGTAATTAATTTTAATTATTAATTAGATTATTTTTATTATCAGAATTATTTTCTTTTATTATTATTTAATTAGGATTTAAGTTATTCATTAGGATTTCATTTAATCATTTTTTTGTTAACCGTGTTCATCATCAGCCTATTAATCATTATTTAAGTTAATTAATCCCCAATTAGCCCTACAGCATGCCACGTGGCAACCCTATATAGGGTGTGCCACTATTCACCATCTCCCAACCTCAGAAGACAACCCTAGAACGAAACGGCCGCTTACCCTAATCTGAGGCGCCTCCAGCCTCCTTCCCAACATCATCATCTTTCCCAAACACCACGAGCCTCCATCATCTTCGTTCATCTTCACCTCCATTTTTTATCCTTCAAAACCATACCCAAACCTCCAAAACCAGAAAAAATCATATCTCCAAACTCTCCATTCCAACAGCTCGCGAAAACCACTTTCCGTCTCCAGATTTCAACACCGTTAACCCACCATCGAAAACACACCCAGATCCAGAAACGCGAAAGCCAGAAAGATCAAAACAGAGAAACCCATTTTCTCTCCCTTTCAACCTTTTGTTCTTCCGTTAAACCACTTCAAACTACTCAATCGAAACCCCCAACATTCACAGTTGGATAACAAATTTCAGAAACCATTTCTTCAATCTTTAAAATCAAGCACAAACCAAATCTGGACAGAGGGAAGAGATTATTGTTTGAGATTTCAAAACTGAGATTCGAGACAGAGAAAGCATTGTTGAGCGGAAAAAGAAATTGGAAAAGTTGAACGAAGAAGAGAACATCTGTTTTTTCTTATTTTATTTTATATTACTTTTCTATTTTTAACTTTTGTTGATTGTTGGTGGACCGGGCTTGTTCCACTGAAGCCCAACCGAGTTTCTGTCTCACCGTTCCCATATTAATTTCATACCCCTTCCCTGTTCATTTTTTTTATATATAATATATATAGTTTATATTATTCTTTTTTCTAACAGTTTTATGGCATATATGTAGATATATTTTAGGTTCAGTTTTTAACTTAGATTAGTAGTTGCATTTTATATTGTATATATATTATTCTTTTTCTTAATATATTTTTTAGAAGTTGTTATATAATTTATTTAGAATTTCATTCTTAATTTTCATTAGAGTTGTATATATTTTATATGTTTTGTTATTTCTTTTAAAAAGGTTTTTTTATTAATTTTCTTTTGATAACTTTTGTATATATTTTATTTAGAAGTTTGTTATTATTGTTATGTATATATTATTTTCTAAGATTTATTTTATATTTATTTATTTTTAGATTTCTATTCTATTTATATTAGAGTTTATATACATTATTATTTAGAAGTTGAGTTCTATTTTTTCTTTTGTTATTGGGCATTTTCGCCTTTTGGGTCGATGAAGAAGTTTTCATAAATCGATTACTAAGTCAATATATTGATAAGTATTATTGGATCTGAGACCCACCTCTTTTCTTTCTTATTTCTTATTTCGATTCGATTTTATTTTTGACTTGTGGATCGATGAAGTCTTTTTATCCTCAAGCGTCAGATTTTCGAAGTCGATAACCTTCCCGATTTCAAATCTATGGGGGATGATCATTTGGGTCATCTTCCTTACTTTGAGATCGCGATAGGCTACCTTCGATTAATCGACATTTTGTTTGTGGTTAAGACGATATCCCATTCTTTTGTGTCCCGATTCGATACACTAACCAATATACAAATGCTTTAATTTCTGTCAAATATTAATTGCTTTATTTTTTTCAGTCATTTACATTCTTGTACATATTATATATTATGTATACTATTATTATCTTGTAAATATTCAACTAACTTGTACATTCTTTCAAAATACTTAATAAATATCAAACCATAAAATCTTAATTGATGGACTGTTTATTTATTTGTATCCTGTATATATCTATCTCTGTTTTTCATCTCTTTGCAAATTCTCAAAAAAATCTTCAATAAAGGAATCGAGTTATATTCGTATTGAACTAAAAAGAGGGGATTAAGTGTAGTCTTCTTCCTCTCCGAGTGTCGAGATGCTCACTGTAGTGTAGGTGGTTTTGATACTCGTCTTTCAATACAAAGACGCTTGTATTTTCCACCCTCTTCCTCCTAAAAAACCTCGGTCCCGTACCGAGTGCACTTTTCAGTAAATCGACCTCTCTTTGTATCGAACTAAAGAGAGATGATTGAGTGTAGACTTCTTCCTCTCCGAGTATCAGGATATTCACTGTAGTGTGGGTGGTCTCGATACTCGTCTTTCGATACGAAGACGTAACATTATCCATCACCTATCTCTTTTTACCACCTCCTCCCACAACTTCCTTTCGCAACCTTTCCCACCTAAAATCTCGGTCCCGTACCGAGTGCTTTTTCAAACTCTTTTCTTAACAAAACTTGAATGGTCGTGGAGTGGTTAGGCGTAGGCCTTCTCCTATCCCGAGTGCTGATGTTTACCGTAGGGTTCCTGTCGCAAAAGGCACTTACCATTCAAAACCAAAAACACTTTAATAAGAGAATGAAGTTCTCTTTGTGTTGAACTAAAGAGAGGGGATTGAGTGTAGTCTTCTTCCTCTTCGAGTGTCAGGATACTCACTGTAGTGTGTATGGTCTTGATACTTGTCTTTCAATATGAAGACGCTATGTTCGCCACACATTCTTTACAACAAAAACTTTGAGATAAAGAATTGGGTACTACCCGTAGGGGTTACTATCCGAGGACTTATCTCGCCCCTAAAAACAATCTCACCAATCAAATGTGACATCTTGCCTCGCATGGCAAAAACCAACCTTTCAAAAAGGATATGTTACGTCCGTTCTACCGCAAACAGGTAATGCATAAGTCTCCTCACATACGAGCAGCAAAACACCTAAACTGCTAGAATGCACACGATAACATCATCCACAAAAACACCGGTTACACGTAGTAGCACGAACTATGTTGCTCTGATTTCTCTTGCATATTGAGAATACGTAGGCATAGGACTGCGGCAATCCTAGCGAGCACCCTTTTCTATTTTCCACCCTTTCCCAGAAAGGCATGCTACGTCCATTCTACCGCAAATAGGTAACGCTTAAGTCTCCTCACATGCGAGCAACAAAACACCTAAACTGTTAGAATGCGCACGATAGCATCGTCTATCAGAACTTCCCCGCAAACCGTAGGCCGAACTACGGCTGCTCTGATTCTTTACTTCGTTTAAGTAAAGATACGTAGGCACAAGGGCCACAATCCTTGCCGAGCACTTTCCCCCACATCCGTAGCCCCGAACTACGTCGACTCTGACTTTCTCATACCTATTGAGAATACGTAGGCCTAGGACCGCGAAGTCCTACCGAGTCTGTCCTTTCTCTTCTTCCCCCCGTTATTTCTCTTTCCCTATTTTTAACCCTTCTCTCTCCTTTGGAACACACTTTTTATAGCATAATATTTTAGCAAATATAATTATACATCAACAAACAAATGGTTTCCTTCGAGTACGATGGATGCGAGGGGTGCTAATACCTTCCCCTCGCATAACCGGCTTCCGAACCCGTTCATGGTTGCGAGACCATCTTATCCATTTCTTTCCTAAGGTTTTCTCGATATTTTTCCTTTCCCCTCATGGGATAAATAAATTTCGGTGGCGACTCTTCTGTCTATCTTTTCCGCCTCCCCGTCGTTGCACGATGCATTTTTCGAGTAGCGACAGCTGGCGACTCTGCTGGGGAAATAGCCAAGCCTATTTTGTTTGTCGTGTTTGTGTTTTTATTTGCTTTATTTGTTTGTGCTTTATTTTCTAACCTGTTGGGTTTATTTGGGTTGGTTTGTAAGAACAAAAGCCTTCTACCTGAGCTTTTCGAGTATACACTAAGATTAGGAGGTGGTTTCTTTCTGATTTGCGAGACTTAGGACTCGTTGAGTTGGATCAAATTCCACCGCTCAGATGAGACCCCTTTGGGATGATTATGTCTTACGTGTAGTCGTAATGGCATCTTTATTTCCAACTTGGGAGTCCGTGACTCTGAGGACCTTTTGTAGAACCTTATTCCGAAGGTTCCTAAAACATAACTCTGTGTTCATCCTTTGAAGGGATTACCGTCTTACGAATAGTCATTCTGATGGAAAGCTTTTGAGGGTTAGTGCATGGGACTTTGTTTAAAAGCCTTTCGGATACCCTCTTATAAACCAATAGATTACCCACCCGATGGGAGAGATGCTTTTTATTGTTGTCTTGCAGGATTTGTGACATAGATCCTTGTTGTGGATCTGTTCTCGTGTGCACTCATTACATTGCATTTGCATAAGCATATCTGCATCATTTTGCATTTTCTTCCCTAACTAGTGCCAAGAGCTTACCCATCCTCTGTTCATAACCCGCAATTGATTTCCCGACACTCCCGTTGAACTCGTGAGAGCTACAAAGAGTTTGAAGCAAGAGGAACATAGAAGCCTTGAAAAGGCCAATTAGACGAAGCAAGTTGAGATAGCTATGTCAGAGAACGACCGCCAGAATGCTGATCCCCCACCAGGATTTACTATGATGAGAAGGGAGTTTGGTTGTCCATGCCAATCTCTCAGCTGTCTAAGCTCGAAGATTTCAAGGGTCATCTCCAAAAGCCAATGGTCCAGACAAGCAGACGTTCTCAACATTGACAGTCCTTGGGCGCTTTTATCATTTGCATTTGTAGTTTATTTCCTGTTAATTGCTACTGGTTTTTAAACATTATTGTTTTGAATGGTAATATTAATGAAGTGATTATGCATTTTCCGAATCAGTCACGTCGTATTCACTCATTATTTCCACTTATCACAGACACATACACTTTTTATCCACTCCACTTCATCACTGTTGTTTAGCAAAGATTGGAGGGAGGATGACGAAAACGAAATACCCATAATTGCAAACCGTATGCTTTCAGACAGAATCTCGTCAATGATGTACAAGCATTGTTTCAAATCCCCTAAACACCGGAGTTATAAATAGTTAATCCCTAGTCAACCACTTCGAGCCTAGAAGTAGGAGTTTCCTTTGGATATTCAACCCCTTAACACTCAACCTGGGGCAGGGTAGTTGTTCAGTTAATCCAACCACGCACTCAAAATTCAAAAGACAAGACGGTTGTTCATCAATGACCCATGGTGTGGCAGTCATAATCTTCCAACAAAATTCAAAAAAATCAAAAGCCTGCTAAGTCAAGCACCTCAAAGGGGACTTAGGCAAAAATCAAGGCAATTCCGATGGATCTGACAAGCAAAATCAGTCCATGCAAAAGTTAGGGATCATAAAGAAATTAAAAGAGGTTCTCAAACCCTCCGAAAAAACAAAATAAGATTCAGTGGTCACCCAAAAGGGGCACTGACTTCCATCAAACATCAAAATAAGGTGACTGCCACGTCGAGCAAACCTTGAACTATCAAGATTACACCGTCAAGACAAATAGGTGCAGAATTAATTGAACGTAGGACTGGAGATCATCAAGAAGAAGGGGTGGGTACAAATCATACTTTGAGCCTAATATCCTTTGTTTTATAAATGTGAACCAAACCACGTTACAACCCTCGAAAGACCTAATTGAGGCGAGGTTTATTATGAAAGCATAATATCGCAAGGTTGCGTAAACTGACTCTTCACATATTTGCTAATCATCAGAATTGGTGTCATTATCCTTGCTATATCTTTCACACCAATCAAGTTAGCACAACGTTTGGACTAACGGTCCATTTCTCTCACAATCACGACACTTTAATAAATGACAATTCTTTTAAAAACTTGCATGAACGCCGCATTAAAATTACCATTCGTGAACAAAACAATTTTAATTGCAAGTCAGTAGTTGGCATCAAGGAAATTCCAACATGAAGCAATTAAACAGGACTGGATCATTCAGCTGTCTGGATCAGAATCGAGCATACTTTATAGCCCTGTGGATCTGAGGCGTTGTCATCCCGCAAATTTGGAATCAATCAGTCTGAGGCAAATCCCCAAGCATCGGTTGATTATGGGGCAAATCATTCAAGAAGCGGTTGATCAAAAGTGAATCATGCCAATCAGGGGCAGGCCACTCAGAGTTTCTTTGACTTAAGGATAGATCCCTCAAATGTTCAATAAGGATAAGTTAAGTCGCTTCAACGCTCTTTTAAGAGCAAACTACTCCAAAGAGTATATTGAAGCCAACCACCAAGAGTCCGTTAAACAATGATGAATCTATTCGTGGTACAAACTCTGAGGCAAGCCATCTTGAGGTCATCTCATGGCAAGTTACTCAAGCAAGTTCATCCTCATCAGCAACTGTTGAGTTCAAGACGAGTGTCAGGGAATCGTACCGTCACCTCACCCAATAACCTTAACCTCCCGAAAAGGCCTTGTTGTCATTGTATCCATCATCCCACAACCTAAACCTGCCACCTATCAAAACAAACCAAACCTCCAAAGTCCAGTCCTTACCTGTCAAAACCTTGTAACCTTCAAACCACTCTCATTTGGTTAACCCTTTGCTGAATACCTAGCCCCGTCTGGTATATGTCAGCTTTTGAACCATCTCCCATCTGGTCACCCTTCCTTTAGCCTTCCGTTTAACCAGTCCTCGTCTGGAAAACACAATTTCAAAGTCCATTCCTCGTTTGGCAAACCACAAAGTCACTTCCCGTCTGAAACCAAACCTATAAGTCAGTTCTCGTTTGACAACTTAACCTTTTGCCACCAGTTCTTGTCTGGTAAACCTCATCCCAAAGTCCAGCTCCCATCTGGCAAACCACAAAATCATCCCTCCTTTGACAGCTTAACCTTGCGCCAACCAGTCCCATCTGGTTTACCCTCCGAATACCAGCCCTCGTCTGGTACTTCCAACCCCAAAGTCCAATATGCATTGGCAACCACCAAAGTCCGCCACATCGGCACCTGCATTTTTGATTACCCCTTCATAATCATATGCATCATACGCATCGCATAAGCATCTTGCATCATATGCATATCCAGAATCATATCATATCCCCTCAGCTCTTGCGTCTCCGTGCATTAGCATTTGCATTTGCATTTCCATTTAATATGGAACATCATTATCATCAAGCATTCACATATGCAAGATCAGATTCAGGATCAATTTCGAAGATTTTCAAGATAATAATCAGCCCAGTCAGGGGCATTTCTGCAAGACCGTGAGCATTCTCCCACAGAGTTGTGCAACTTTTGTTGGGCAAATTCAAGAGCTTCAATGCAATCATCAGCCCGGTCAGGGGAATTATTTGCAAAAACCGTGGGTCCTCCCACAAAATTTAAGAATATCAAAGCAAGATTCAGCCCAGCCAGGGGCATCTTTTCAAGACCATGGGTGTATCGCATGACGTACTTCAACCTCGTGGTTAATCAAGATCTTCAAATCAACATCCAGCCCATACAGGTGCATCTTCAGTAAAGTCATGGGCGATCCCTAATGCTTTGTCTCCAGCAGACTTGACTATCCGTCTTCGGCGATAAGTGGCAATCTCTTCAGAGAAGCTTATCCTTCATCAACGATAAGTGGCAATCTCTTAGGAGAAGCTTATCTGTTACATCCTTCTGGGTGTCAGGTTTGTCTGTATTTCACTTCTCAAACTTTTATTTTTCTTTTTCGTACAAATTTAGGGTCTTCTATATTTAATCATCTTCTACCTCGAAAGAATGAATGCCATGGCATTTCGTCTTACTAGGTTTAAGCCGATTAAATAGGGGAATCTGTCATACCCTAAATTTGTCCGCCGACCTTTGTAAATATTTTCGCATTTTTCCATTTCGAATTGTTTACTTAAGTCCGTGTCGCTTAGACAAGTGTCCTCCCCCGATTGGGCGTTTTTCAAATCTCAACAATTTTGCCCAATGGGAGCGTGGCACATGGCTTAAGGTTTTTTTTTTTGTAAATTTCAATCCTTTTTTATTTCTCTTTTTCCTTGCAAATATTATTATTTTTTTTGTATATATTTGTGTTTTAGCACTTATTTAGTTTAAATAGGTTTTTCGTATTGTTTTAAATAGAAATAGATTTTTATTGTTAGTTTTATTATAGTTATTTATTTATTTATTTCCTTATTAGCTTAGATTAAAGTTTTTTCTTAGAGTTATGTTATTAGGATTTTAATAGACTTTTAGAATAGGTTATTTAGAAATAGAATAGAATTTTATTTGTTTTTAGAATAGATTTTATTTTATATTAATAGTTAAATAGAATTTAATATAGGATTTTATTATTTTGTTTTAGATAGAAAATAGAAGTTAGGTTTTAAATAAGTTTTATTTATTTGTTTAAAACTATTTTTAATTATTAATTTAGATTAGTTATTAGAATCAATAGATATTGTTTTTTAGTTTTATTATTTAGCTAGTTCTTTAGTTTTAAAATTAATTAGAATTTAGTTTTAGAATTACTTGGTAATTATTAGTATTATTAAATTAGAATTTTAGAATTAATCCGATTCGATTTAATTTAGTATTATTTTAGGATTTTAGATTTAAGTTAGTAATTATAGAGATATTTTAGGATTTTAGATTTAAGTTAGTAATTATAGAGATATTTTAGGATTTTAGAATTAAGTTAGTAATTTTAGAGATATTTTAGGATTTTAGAATTAAGTTAGTAATTTTAGAATTGTTATTAGGAATTAGTTTAAAATTAATTAGAATTTTTAATGGAATAGAATTTTAGATTTAGAATTAGAAATAGTTTTAAAATTATTTAATTTTAATTAGATTATTAGTAATTAATTATTTTCTTTTATTTATCCATTTAGATTAATTTAATAGAGTTTAAAATAGATTTAATTATATAGTTTAGAAATAGCTTTTAGGTTAAATATAATTTAGTATTTTTATTATTAGAAGTTAAATAGAGTTTTATTTTTTTTTATTTTTTTGTTTTTTTATTTTGTTAGAACTTTTGTGAATAGTTTTATTTTAAATAGAGTTTTTTTTATAGATTTAGTTTAAATTATTTGTTTAGGAGTAATTAATTTTAATTATTAATTAGATTATTTTTATTATCAGAATTATTTTCTTTTATTATTATTTAATTAGAATTTAAGTTATTCATTAGGATTTCATTTAATCATTTTTTTTTGTTGTTAACCGTGTTCATCATCAGCCTATTAATCATTATTTAAGTTAATTAATCACCAGTTAGCCCTATAGCATGCCACGTGGCAGCCCTATATAGGTTGTGCCACTATTCACCATCTCCCAACCTCAGAAGACAACCCTAGAACGAAACGGCCGCTTACCCTAATCTGAGGCGCCTCCAGCCTCCTTCCCAACATCATCATCTTTCCCAAACACCACGAGCCTCCATCATCTTCGTTCATCTTCACCTCCGTTTTTTAACCTTCAAAACCATACACAAACCTCCAAAACCAGAAAAAATCATATCTCCAAACTCTCCATTCCAACAGCTCGCGAAAACCACTTTTCGTCTCCAGATTTCAACACCGTTAACCCACCATCGAAAACACACCCAAATCCAGAAACGCGAAAGCCAGAAAGATCAAAACAAAGAAACCCATGTTCTCTCCCTTTCAACCTTTTGTTCTTCCGTTAAACCACTTCAAACTACTCAATCGAAACCCCCAACATTCACCGTTGGATAACAAATTTCAGAAACCATTTCTTCAATCTTTAAAATCAAGCACAAACCGAATCTCGACAGAGGGAAGAGATTATTGTTTGAGATTTCAAAACTGAGATTCGAGACAGAGAAAGCATTGTTGAGTGGAAACAGAAGTTGGAAAAGTTGAACGAAGAAGAGAACATCTGTTTTTTCTTATTTTATTTTATATTACTTTTCTATTTTTAACTTTTATTGACTGTTGGTGGACCGGGCTTGTTCCACTGAAGCCCAACCGAGTTTCTGTCTCACCGTTCCCATATTAATTTCATACCCCCTTCCCTGTTCATTTTTTTTATATATAATATATATAGTTTATATTATTCTCTTTTCTAACAGTTTTATGGCATATATGTAGATATATTTTAGGTTCAGTTTTTAACTTAGATTAGTAGTTGCATTTTATATTGTATATATATTATTCTTTTTCTTAATATATTTTTTAGAAGTTGTTATATAATTTATTTAGAATTTCATTCTTAATTTTCATTAGAGTTGTATATATTTTATATGTTTTGTTATTTCTTTTAAAAAAGTTTTTTTATTAATTTTCTTTTGGTAACTTTTGTATATATTTTATTTAGAAGTTTGTTATTACTGTTTATTTATGTATATATTATTTTCTAAGATTTGTTTTATATTTATTTTTTTTTAGATTTCTATTCTATTTATATTACAGTTTATATACATTATTATTTAGAAGTTGAGTTCTATTTTTTCTTTTGTTATTGGGTATTTTCGCCTTTTGGGTCGATGAAGAAGTTTCCATAAATCGATTACTAAGTCAATATATTGATAAGTATCGTTGAATCTGAGACCCACCTCTTTTCTTTCTTATTTCTTATTCCGATTCGATTTTATTTTTGACTTGTGGATCGATGAAGTCTTTTTATCCGCAATCGATAACCTTCCCGATTTCAAATCTATGGGTGATGATCATTTGTGTCATCTTCCTTACTTTGGGATCGCGATAGGCTACCTTCGATTAATCGACATTTTGTTTGTGGTTAAGACGAGATCCCATTCTTTTGTGTCCCGATTCGATACACTAACGAATATACAAATGCTTTAATTTCTGTCAAATATTAATTGCTTTATTTTTTTCAGTCATTTACATTCTTGTACATATTATATATTATGTATATTACTATTATGTTGTAAATATTCAACAAACTTGTACATTCTTTCAAAATACTTAATAAATATCAAACCATAAAATCCTAATTGGTGGACTGTTTATTTATCTGTATCCTGTATATATCTATCTCTGTTTTTCATTTCTTTGCAGATTCTAAAAAAAATCTTCAATAAAGGAATCGAGTTATATTCGTATTGAACTAAAAAGAGGGGATTAAGTGTAGTCTTCTTCCTCTCCGAGTGTCGAGATGCTCACTGTAGTGTGGGTGATTTTGATACTCGTCTTTCAATACGAAGACGCTTGTATTTTCCACCCTCTTCCTCCTAAAAAACCTTGGTCCCGTACCGAGTGCACTTTTCAGTAAATTAACTTCTCTTTGTATCGAACTAAAGAGAGAGGATTGAGTGTAGACTTCTTCCTCTCTGAGTATCAGCATATTCACTGTAGTGTGGGTGGTCTCGATACTCGTCTTTCGATACGAAGACGTAAATTTATCCATCACCTATCTCTTTTTACCACCTCTTCCCAGAACTTCCTTTCGCAACCTTTCCCACCTAAAATCTCGGTCCCGTACCGAGTGCTTTTTCAAACTCTTTTCTTAACAAAACTTGAATGGTCGTGGAGTGGTTAGGCGTAGGCCTTCTCCTATCCCGAGTGCTGACGTTTACCGTAGGATTCTCTGTCGCAAAAAACACTTACCATTCAAAACCTAAAACACTTTAATAAGAGAATGAAGTTCTCTTTGTGTTGAACTAAAGAGAGAGGATTGAGTGTAGTCTTCTTCCTCTTCGAGTGTCAGGATACTCACTGTAGTGTGTATGGTCTTGATACTCGTCTTTCAATACGAAGACGCTACGTTCGCCACACATTCTCTACAACAAAAACTTTGAGATAAAGAATTGGGTACTACCCGTAGGGGTTACTATCCGAGGACTTATCTCGCCCCTAAAAACAATCTCACCAATCAAATGTGACATCTTGCCTCGCATGGCGAAAACCAACCTTTCAAAAAGGATATGTTACGTCCGTTCTACCGCAAACAGGTAATGCATAAGTCTCCTCACATGCGAGCAACAAAACACCTAAACTGCTAGAATGTGCACGATAACATCATCCACAAAAACACCGGTTACACGTAGTAGCACGAACTATGTTGCTCTGATTTCTCTTGCATATTGAGAATACGTAGGCATAGGATTGCGGCAATCCTAGCGAGCACCCTTTTCTATTTTCCACCCTTTCCCAGAAAGGCAAGCTACGTCCATTCTACCGCAAACAGGTAACGCTTAAGTCTCCTCACATGCGAGAAGCAAAACACCTAAACTGCTAGAATGCGCACGATAGCATCGTCTATCAGAACTTTCCCGCAAACCGTAGGCCGAACTACGACTGCTCTGATTCTTTACTTCGTTTAAGTAAAGATACGTAGGCACAAGGGCCACAATCCTTGCCGAGCACTTTCCCCCATATCCGTAGCCCCGAACTACGTCGACTCTGACTTTCTCATACCTATTGATAATACATAGGCCTAGGACCGCGAAGTCCTACCGAGTCCGTCCTTTCTCTTCTTCCCCCCGTTATTTCTCTTTCCCTGTTTTTATCCTTTCTCTCTCCTTTGGAACACACTTTTTATAACATAATATTTTAGCAAATATAATTACACATCAACAAACAAATGGTTCCCATCGAGTACGATGGATGCGAGGGGTGCTAATACCTTCCCCTCGTATAACCGGCTTCCGAACCCGTTCATGGTTGCGAGACCATCTTATCCATTTCTTTCCTAAGGTTTTCTTGATATTTTCCTTTCCCCTTATGGGATAAATAAAGTTCGGTGGCGACTCTTCTGTCTATCTTTTCCGCCTCCCTGTCGTTGCACGATGCATTTTTCGAGTAGCGACAACAGTCCTCGACTAATCTACACCATTTATTCCGGATTCTAGCCGTTAAAACATTGATTCTACCGATTAAACTCATCTATGCCCTAGAATGGAAAATGGAGAAAAACATCCAAACAATCCAAACCAATCATACATAATCATATACATTGATAATATAATGAGATTTCACACCCTTACCTTGATTAAATTGAAAGCTAGGAGTTGTTCTTGATGATTCCAAGTTTTTCCTTCACTTTTCTCCTCTTCCACTTTCTTTCTCTTCATTTTCTCTTATGTTTCTATCTTTTTCCTTTTCTTTCCACTTTTCCTTATATTCTCTCCATTCTATTTTCTTCCATCATTTTCTCCTCTCAAATATCTACCAATAATTAAAACAATCCAAATAAATCAATTATTTAATATGAATAATTAATTATTGAAAATTGGGTTGTTACACTACGCTCTTGTACTTTTGGAGATTCCCCCCATTGCTGGTTGTTTCCTTTTCCCGTGGAGTCTCGCTCTGTCGAGCCCATTTTTCTCATTGCTCTTGTGCTCCTCGCGTGTTATGTCTAGTTCGTCCCCTGTGGCATCCTGTCTCCACAGGACCCTTTGTCTTGCATTATCATATCATTGCACATCATATGCATTTGGTGGCATCTTAGGGCCAAAAATTCGTGCAATGTTTGTATTTAAGTCTCTCCTATCTCGTCGAGACGAAGATTTCAATCTCCATATCTCCGGATAGAAGAAACTTAAATAGGGGCATCTGTCACACCCTAATATTTGACCTTAAGATCTCGCCTCCTTGTTTTACTTGACGTCTTTTGTTACTATTATGTGTGCATTATTTACTAACAAGTCTGTGCAAGTGTGATAACTTCAGGTAGAAATAGTATTCATCCTCATTGACGAGCATCTCGAAGCATGACCGGTTGATCCTGATACAGGCTCCATTTCTGTAATCATCTCTGCACCGTTGGACCACTCTCGGATCATTTTTTAAGACAACTTGGATGGACTTTCTGACTGTATCTCGTTAAAGTCGTAACCAAATTCGTTTTCTTATGAGCCAAAGGTGGTTTAGGATTCATGATACTAGAGTGCATGGTTAATACTTCACCACTACCTCAACATATAATGATTGTATTTGGGCCTTTGTTTCTTCTCGAGTCATTACTTCATCAGGGCAAGAGAAGCTTATTTTGGAAATAGATTTGCCTGAGGAGATAGCTTGGATTCGGGTTTGAAGTTCGGTCTTGCTTTGAATTTCTTTATTTGCTGGTTTATGGTTTTCTGATGGCATCGGACAATTTGCCATTCAATTTACAAGATCAAAAGGGATAAGGAGCCTTAACTCAAGATCTTTCCAAAGCAAATCAAGCCAATAAGTTCAAGCTCCACTTACGGCTTCTATTTTATATTCATGAACTTTATGACAAAAATGTTGCAAGTTACGCATATTACAAATTACAGGTTTACCCATTGGATTTTAGTACACACGTTAATACGAGATTACAATTCGAAAAAACAATAGTAGGAGTATTTGTTGTACCAGCTCAAAAGTTTCTTTCAATTTATTTGCAAAACATGCAAGACATTACAATGCAAGGCATTACAATTTGGAACTTCGGGAAATTACAACATCAAGCCTTTTCGAATTCAGAACGTACTCATACACCAAGATTACAAAAGTAAACCTAAAGCTAAGCAATTCAAAATAAGTTGTCACAATTTTTGTTAGAGCCTAGAACTTCAAGAACCTCCTTTGTCACTACTGCTGCCGGACAAAAGTATGGCACCCTCCATCATGCTGGAACCTTCATCATGCTTGCAACCACGAGTCCGCCGTCATCCTCAAAACGTGAAACAAAAGAGAATGGTTAGGGGAGAATTGTTATCATCACAGCCATAAAAGGTTCGTGAGATTGAACAGAAGACGAACAGAGTATTACCTTCACTGCTGGTTTGATCTCGAATCTCATCATCGTCCAAGCACTCTGTTAACAGCAGCACCTGCGCGGCCTTAACAGAATAATTCGCGATTTAAGAGTTAAGAGAATTTTTGATTTAATTCCAGCCCTCAGTTTGAAGTCATCATAGGGTAGAAGTTCGAGTGGTCGGGAGGGCGACAACCGGATGTTGCCACCGACTCCCTACCAAGCGTCGAAAGCAAGAGAAGCAACTAATTTCAGATAGCCCCATCACAATTCAAAAGTGCAAGCAATATCAAGGTCGTAGCTGCATTGGTAAGCTATCAGCTCAAGTGTTTCATCACCATAACAACAACGTTTTCAACCTCCTCGCGGTTCAGACCGTTGTGTCATCATCACCGCTTCGAATCCCTCTCGACAACGGCATAACAACCGACAGCTTCTGAACTGCTAACGACATCCTGAAAGAAGAAGAGAAATGTCAGCACAACAAATATTTCCATATCAGTTGCAAATATCAACTACAAAACAACGACAGTACAGAGCAGTAAGCATCAGCAGCGAGCGTTTCGGCATCATCTGCAAGCACGTCAGTGGCAGTAGCAAGCATTTCAAAGCCAGCAGGAGCAAACAACACAACTAAGAATCCGAATAAACCATTGTAGGAGGAGTTTGAAGGATAAAGGTTAAGGATAAAAAGAGGTTATATTCTCAGCCCTCAGTTCCACTCATCATTGGGCAGAAGCTCGAGTAGTCGGAAGGACAACAAAGGGGTTTTTCGTCAACTCCCTACCAGCTCAAAAGCATCAACGGACATTTGAAAGCAACGGCAGCCGCAACTCTCAGCTCATATGTAATGTCGTCATCGCTGCAACAAACCTTTCTCAGCAGCGGCATAAATTAAGGCAGCACCCTGAACTCAAATGTGGTGTTCCCTGCGAAGAAGAAAATGAAGCGTTAGCGGTTTCAGAACATCACCATGACCAGTTCCTATTTTAGCAACACAACAAGAAAACAAGTCACAAAGTCAACAATGAATATTACAAATTAATACGAAGATAGGAAGATTCAAACTTCCCAAAATTGAAGCCAGCATGTCATCGACAAAATCAAGCGAACAAGGAAAGAATTGAAGTTGTTCCCCAAATTCACCAAGCTGCCTCGACAAGATTAGACAAACAAGGAAAGAATTGAAGAGCAATATTCATTGGAGGCCCATTGGTTTCACTTATAAAAGGGGCGGCATTCAGCAAATTAAGGATCGGAAAAAAAATCACCGAAGGAGAGGAAGCATACACGCTCAGAGCTTGATCGAGAAAGTCCGTCACCATCGCGAAGCTCAGACTACCCGCGAAGACTCATCATCGCCGGTCGAGGGAGAGAACGAGATCGTGGATTGCATCACCGTTTCCCCGTTACCGTCAACCCACCTCCGACTCCAGATTGTGGGTAAAAGTCTACTCCCAAATTATTTTGCATGTTTTTCTTTCTACTTGGTTGCAGGTTATCATAAATTAAGACGAAGAAGAAGACGGAGAAATTGTTCGAAGAGAGGCAACGATGGAGATCGCGAAGTGATGAGGAAGAAGAAGGCCGACGCCGCGAGATGGTTTGGGGAAGGGATAAGGGTTTTGCCCCATTTTTCGTTATTGGCTTATTGCTTGTAAATTTTGTAATGTAAAATGATCACACGCGATGCACACACGCACATACCACGCACCCTCGTACACACGATCCTCGGATCTCCAACGGATCTCATCACATGGTCAACATCGCGCATACCCACAATAACTCATGCACCTCGCTCGCATAGGATCCATCCGCCTGATTAATCTTTTTATTAAATTATTAACCTCAATTATTTTATAAACTAACTAATTAATCCTTTTTAATCACTTAACTAATAATTATTTTTTTAAATCAACCTAATTAATAATTATTAATATCTATTCTAATCACCCTTTTTAATTAATTGGACTGCATTTTATTTATTTAATCTCTTAATTAACTTTTCTTTTAATTAACTAATAATAAATTCGTTTGTTAATCTTTTCTTAAATAAATAGTAATTCTTAATTAACCTTTGCAAAAAGGTAAATCAACCTTTTAATTAAGTTCTATTTCTAATATCTTGGCAATTGTTTAAATAAGCGTCTTCCTTTTAATTAGTTAATTTGATAATTCTTGAGTGAACTTTTTATAAAATCTTTCTTAATCAACCCACACTTAAAATTAATCTTTCTAAGCAACATGATAATCACTCTTTTTTTTAAATAATTAGAAAATATTTCATAACTTAACTTTACTTATTTAATAAAAATAATGATATAATAACTAAGTTTATTATAATAATAAAAACTTATTTTATAACTAAGGGAAATAGTAACTTGTTAATAGAATATTATCTTGTATCTGATAAAACTTTTTATAAACCCTTTTATTTAAAATCAAATCTCACCCAAATAATTTATTTTCCCATTAATACAAATTCGACTAAAATTAATCAACTTCGCCTAAAATCCAATCGCACGCGCTTGCACTCCGCTCACATTATTCACTCTCACTCACTTAGCGCTTTCATGCGTTCGTGTATGTTTTACTTCATCCGCAACTTTTATTTACTGCAATTTATATTTACCATCATTTATCTTATCGCATCACATAAACGTCCAAAGGAAGAATCTGCGCGTAACGTAAAACTTACGCGAATGCATCTCATTTGCATCATCAACCCCATTGATCCTTGATCCCATTCAAGTCTATCACTTAAGATAGATCCTACCCCATAGGAGGGCCTTTGTCTTTTATCTTTACAACTTAGAAAAACAAAATAATTCAACTCAAATCAAACATTATTCAAACATATTAGAGAATAAGATGTTAATCATCTTAAGCGAGATAAAACTTCTAACCCATAACAATTCAATCAATATGTAGGGACTTTTCCGCTTAAGAGAGATAGAGGCGTACTTGTTGACAATCCGAGTACTTAAGCCCTTCTCTTAAGACGATGCAAAGACTATTTTCCTACAAAGTTGTGGTGGTTAAATCAAGTAATCTCCCTTAAAATGACAACTCATCTTTTCTCTTAAAATCAATCAATCAACTACCCTTATCCCATAGGAACTTTGACCATATTCAAAGAACTCCTCAAACCCTTTAGGGGAACTACAAATACTGTGATTCCATTCCCGTCAGGATATGTAGGCATAAGATGCGACATCTTGTCGAGTATACTTAGAAATAAACTCCTAGGTCTTTCATCCTTAAGCAGATAAACCTTAGGAATAAACAACATATAACAAGAGGTTCCTGTAGAGTACTACCAAAACTTAGGATGCTAGCACCTTTCCTAAGTTTAACCAACCCCGAACCTATAACTCTCTAGCTTTTGCATTTACACTGCATTGTGGGTAATTCGATCTTTTCCTCTTCCTTTGGACAAATAAAAGACCGGTTGTAATGAATTTAGATTCAAGCTAATCAATAGCTTGGTATCCAATTTTCACTGCGACATCGTGGAATAGTACAACACTACTTTTCTTAACCTTGATGAAGATGGCATATGTTAGAGATGAAGGAGGGAGACGAATAAGAAGAACAACAAATTAGATCAGTTGAATATGAACAATTGAAGGGAACTCGTGTAATGGAGGAAAACGGTGAAATAACAAAAAGAAAGGGATTAGGGCTCACTGTGTTTTGGTATACTATTTATGATAAAAAAATTTATTCCAAAACAAAACTGATGTGTGTTGCACCCCAAAATTTGCCCTCTTATTTTCAACCATAACTGCCTTGTGTTTCACGTTCATGTGCATTTTCCATTAGGACATAACCTTGCATTCATTCATTTGCATTGAGCTCCTAAAGACATGGATCAAAACATTTTCCCGTGATTTGAGTTTTCCCTATTAAGAGGTGATTTATCTGGACATTGCACTCGAGTTGAGATAAATGATGAGTTCCCAACATCATGATTATCTTCTTTATCGAGGCTCATCAGATATCAAGGTCATCTTCTTCATGATTGTTTAAGAGGATCAGTGTGCACTCAAGGGGAGGAATTTCAGTTTCAAGTCAAATGTGGTTATTCATTCATGATTTTATCTGGGCATTTTAAATTTTTTATTCATCCGACTTTATTTTTACTTTGCATAGCACGTATTTTATCTCGCATAGTGTCTAAAATGTCACCGGAATAATTTCTCGAACTTACAGACAGACCAGTCAAACTGAATCTCAACAGTGCATAAAATCGGTGGACGTAAAATTTTAAAATCGAGCTTGCAGACGTTAATTATATTGATCTACATTTAGCGTAGTTTAATCCAACGTGTTCGTTTTATTTTTCAACCATTTTTCGTCGCATTTTGATTAGTTTGAGTGTTTTAACGGATCAAAATTTATTTTAAAATCTGATCAAACGCTGTATTTTTTCAAGTCGTATATTTCGCGCTGATCATTTTGGTGTACTCGGTTTATTTTTTCGAGCACTTTGGCGTCTGACTTTTATTTATTTGGGTTTCAATTATTTTTATATTTTTGTCTAAATATTTAAAATAAATAAATAGGATAATTACTGTTTTAATTTTAATTTTATTTTAGATTTAACTAATTATTTAATTTGAGCTTTAAAATGAATATTATAAACATTATTGACAATTTAGGGTTAATTCTAATTTGATACCTATATAAATATAAGTTGTATTTGTTGAAAGGGAGTAAAAAGGGAGGCTCGGAAAAATACACAAAGCGCGACATAGGTATCAATTTTCACTCGACATTGTTTTGTGCATAGAATTTTCGTTAGATATCCGCAGAATTCCTATTGATCTACTGCTACTATTCTCTTTCAATTAACTAGTAATATGTGTTACTGTTCATATGCCGCTACTGTTTGAATATATTGGTCTCAGCATCGTTTCGTGCGTAGAAATTGGATTGAGGCATTGCTATTTCAATTAGTTACTACATATTTGTCACTACTGTGCAATTATTATTTTATATGTAAAATTCTATACTGACACATTTATATATAAATAAGTTTTAAAAAATTCTAAAAGATTTAGTATTATCCTATGTACTTGACACTTAAACATAATATATAAATAAGTTCTAAAAAGTTTATTATATAGAAGATACTGTCATGTTAAACGTTTCAAATCTGGGTTCTAACATTTTATATATATATATATATATATATATATATATATATATATATATATATATATATATATATATATATATATATATATATATATATATATATATATATATATATATATATATATATATATATATATATATATATATATATATATATATATATATATATATATATGCATCGCCAGTGTTAAAGATTTTTTATATTATCAGTTGATTACAACCGTTAATTTATTTGAAATGTCTGATTTTTATTTTAACCACTTAAAAATTAAAAAGTAATAATAACGGATGGTTGTAATGAATCGACAGTCTAAAATTTTTTACATATTTATTATTTTTATTTTTTATTTATAAACTTCACAAAATACATTTTAATTTTATTAATGCTTAGAAATCTTTAGTCGAAGAAATTGTATTGTGTTATTTTTTATACTATGATCAATATGGTGTTGGTCTAGTTTATTTTATTTTATATGCTATAAAGTTCATTAAGGTTACTAATATGGGCTATGATGCATGCAAACCCCCAGCTATACCCAAGAGAGAAAAAACCTCCATATAGCGTAATAACGGCTTAAAATCATGCACAAAATTATCTTCCTACGAAACTGGATTTTGATTAATTCTGAATATCACGTTGAATTGAAGCGGCTTTTTTGCCCTTAAACGTTCAACATTTTCAGAGCTTAATTAATTTATTTTTCTTCTCTTATGTTGATCCGTTCTTCTTCTTGATCCCTCCATTATCCATTGAGGTGAGTTCTCTTATAATCACAAATGTGCTTTGTTGGATCTGTTTTTACTCTTTATTCACATTATCTTTCTAGGTTTTTCTATGTTTTGGTTAAAGCTTGAAGATTTTCTTTCGATTATGTTGTTGTTATTGTGGTATATAGCCATTAATTTCTTGTACTTCATTAGGGCATGATTTTCAGGGTTTTCTGCCAGTGAATGTTTAATGATCGATGTTATTTGGAAAATACTGTTCTTACTTTAATTGGAAACATGGTTTTAAATTGTGGTTACACTGATATTGCGTGAAAATGCAGTCAAAACTGTCAGATTGTGGTTGAGACGCCTTTAAGGTCGCTGTTACACTGAAATTGGGTGAAAATGCAGTCAATACTGTCGAAATTGTGGTTGAGATGCTGTTATGGAGACCTTCAATTCCTTTAGGTCGCAATTGCAAACCGCAATTTAAAACCATGATCGAGATGTTTTTCTCTGAATAAAAACGCTGCTTATTTTGATTCATTTTATGTATACAACTATGAACTATCTCCAAGGAGATTTGAACTTTGTTCCTTAGTTTACAAAGCCAAACTCTTAGCACTTAGTTGAAACTTCATGTGAGATGACTTTTCTGCTTGCAAAAATTACAATGAAAAAACTTATATATGACATCATCATTTATTTTTTTTATCATTAAAACAAGTTCTTTGATTAGCAGGAAATAAGCATTCCTTCAATGGCAGAAGAAACCTTTAGAGATGATTCACAACAAAACCATTTTAGTCGCTTAAAAGATCAAGTTCGTTTGGTTAAAAGGAAAAACTGTGAACGCTATGAGGTTGCTCCAATCAAAGACAAACTATCATTTGAGAATGGGTTTTTTATGGTACTCCATGCATGCCAGCTGTTGGCCCAGAAAAATGATGGAGTGATATTAATAGGGGTGGGGGGTCCTTCGGGGGCTGGAAAGACTGTGTTAGCTGATAAGATATTCAACTCCATGCCTGGCATTGCTGTTATTTCAATGGACAATTACAATGATTCTAGTCGAATTGTCGATGGAAACTTTGATGGTAAATCGTTATGTCATCTTTTCTTACGTGAATACATAAGTGCCACAACTCATTCTCTCATTTTTCTTCTCCCTGATAAAAAAGTATCAATTGTGAAATAACATACTTTTCTTATCAATTGTGCTCACTGCTGATTAGATTTACGATTATTTGAATTAGTGTAATGTAATGACATGCTTGTAAAACACTAAAACTGATAAAAAAAGTCTTTAGAGCTAATGGTTTTGTTTCGAGTCTACTCTTATACCAATCTCCTTTTAAGATCTAATAAAATGAAAGTGCTAGTTTTTGTACCAAAAAGATATTTTCACATGTTAGTCATCGAATACTTAATTGTGTAGAAAACACTTGAATGAATATATAAGCCCGATATAAACTGAGATAAATAATTTTAAAATGTAGCATTAAAGACAATGCTCATGCATGAAAGGAGTTAATATGTTGTTGCAAAGATAAAACTGCCTGGTCCACAGAATTACGTGTCTGTGTATGACTTTCTTTTCATACTTTGATTATTTCTGATATTTTGATCAATGTTGTCACCTCTAATATATCTGTTTGAGCAGATCCACGTTTAACAGACTATGAAACGTTGCTTCGAAATGTATGTGATTTAAAGGCAGGAAAGCCAGTTGAAGTTCCTGTATATGATTTCAAATCCAGTTCACGTACAGGATACAGGTTAATCCTGAGCTACCTCTGAATACTTGTGTGTTTTGTTTCTGTAGTTTGCTATTCCTTAATTTATTAGGAAATCTAGGCTATGCATTCAATTTTAGCTTGCAGTGTATTTTATTTCCAGGACGGTCGAAGTCCCGAGCTCTCGGATTGTTATTATAGAGGGCATTTATGCTTTGAGTGAGAGGTTAAGACCTCTACTGGACCTTCGAGTATCTGTAACAGGAGGCATTCATCTTGACCTCATCAAACGAGTTATACGTGATATACAACGTGCTGGTCAAGAACCTCAAGAAATCATTCATCAAATATCTGAGACGGTGCACATTTTGTTTTATTCCCTTCATTGCTATACAATATAGGTTTGTGCTTAACTACATAATTGCTCAATTTATTCTTCTGCAGGTATATCCAATGTACAAGGCTTATATTGAGCCAGATCTCCAAACAGCACATATAAAAATAGCCAACAAGTTTAATCCATTTTTTGGATTCCAAAGCCCTACTTACATATTAAAGGTTAGTTCTCAGATAACAATACTATACTTGTGTCAATGTGTAAGTACACAAATATAGAAATTCCTGTTAGTTCTGATGCTTGTAAGTGACAGATGATATTACTTTAGTTATACTTGTATTAGTGTAAGTACACAAATATTCTGTGATCGCTAATGCTATATAAAGAGTTAGTGATCAATGTTATGATTTGTTCTAGTCAACTAGGAATGTATCGGTGGATCAAATTAAAGCTGTTCTATCCCAAGATTTTGAGGAAACAACTGAGCAGACTTATGACATATATCTTCTACCACCCGGTGAAGATCCAGAGAGCTGTCAATCATATTTACGGATGCGAAATAAAGATGGGAAATACAGTCTCATGTTTGAGGTTTGCCTCATCCAGTTTTGGTTCCTTTCTTCTGTAAAATTTAAAATCCGAATAGCCAAGAATTGACTTGCTTCCTTGTGTAAACTAATTGATGGCTTATACATGAAGGAATGGGTGACTGATGATCCATTTGTCATATCACCAAGAATTACTTTTGCGGTCAGTGTGCGTCTTCTTGGTGGACTTATGGCCCTTGGATACACAATAGCAACCATCCTTAAAAGAAGCAGCCATATCTTATCTGATGATGAGGTTTGTGTAAAACTAGATTGGCTTGAGCAACTAAATCGACATTATGTTCAGGTATTTTTAGAGTACATCTAGAATCCTATTTTACTACTCTCTCAAATGCTTAGAAAGATTTTCATTTTAAAAATTTTCTGGTGTTTTGGATTTGGTATTAAGATGCTTAGTCCATGTATCTTTTATGGTTTGGCATCATGGTATCAAATTATAGTTGTAGCCACATATGTGATTGTAATTAAGGGAATCGTGGATGTTGCCGTATATATTGCACACAAGAAACAATCATTGCTTAAATCTAAACTATGGAAGACCAAGCCTATTACGATTGCAATTCGAATCCATGTTTATAATCTCTTAGGTTTCACATTTTGTGCTTTCATTTATTCTTTGATTTGTATATCTCTTTTCTTTTGGTTGATAACACATTGCACAATAATAAACAGGTACAGGGAACAGATCGATTAGCTGTATCATACATAGCACAACAAATGGGTTTGGAAGGTTCATACATTCCCCGGACTTATATTGAGCAGATTCAACTTGAAAAGCTTGTAATGGTATGAAATACTCTAGTCTTTAGCACCTATGGTCCCTCATCAAAATTCTCTTTCTAACTATTCCGCACAGGCCATGCCAGATGATTTAATAAGAAGAAAGCTCAACCTTACTGAAGATTTGGTGTCAAGCCCCAAAGCAGCACATTTTAGAACCTCTAGTGATGGGACTTCCATGAGACATAAGCGTATCAGAAGGTGAATATTTAGTATATATACTTTTCTATTGACTCGACAACATTCAATCTTATACAATACTGCAAGTCTTATAATTGTGTAATGAAATTTTCCTTTATGCTTGAATGGTATTTCTTTACCGCGTATTGCATTAAAAAACCAGGTCAAGCATTTTCTAGAGTGGATAATTCTAGCTGATTTTGACCAATGAGTTTATGGTAGTTATGTCATTTGACCAACTTATCTCTGCATCTTTCCAATATTTGATTGCTCTGATGTATGAAATAATTGGATATCCATTGTACTTTTTAAATGATAAAATAATAGGCTTCTCTAGAGTTTGCAAATATAGTAGTGTCTGTGATGTGAGTTAAATATAGGCCAGAGTAATTTTATCGAATAAAAATATTTTCAACAGTGATATTTCACAGTTGAATAATAACACCAATGTGCATGTATCTTCATTAGTGATATGTCACAGTCATTTACAAATCAAAAGGATGAAAATCAAGCCAAAGTAACTGGATTCGTGCCGAACCATCAAGGACTTCATGAAAAAAATAGTTCAGATTCCGAAATGAAACTGGAAAATCAGGCAAGTTCATTTAATTTTAGCAATTTTCATTGTAAAATCATTTTCTTAATTTAAAGATCACTCTATAGAATTTCATTCAACAATGATTTTGGTACTTTGCAGGGTACCATCACTCAGCTTTCAGAACAAATTGCATCCCTGCATGATAGAATGGGCGAATTTACAAATCGTATTGAAGAGCTGAACTCAAAGTTAACCACAAGCGAAAATTGTCCAAACCAACAAAATATGGTCCTGCAATCTGAGTCGTGTGATGGCTCTGCTCCCACCTCTTACTTCGTCACTTGTTTGAGTAATGGTTCCCTAATTGGATCTATAATGCCAAATTCCTCATTCCCATCACAATTAACTTTGAGTAATGGTTCCCTAACTGGATCTACAATGCCAAATTCCTCATTCCCATCACAATTAACTAAGGATGCACCTTTAAGAGATGAGGTATGCATCTTTTCATATTCTGATGTATCAACTTTCTCTCAATTACTAAGATATGTGATATTGATGTTGCATTAGTTCTTGACTGATTTTTGTGATCATCAGATATCAGGTATTGCACGGGTTCAACGCCAGATAATGAATCAGTTGGACAATTTGAATAATATTTTCTGTGAGAATTTGGAAGAGAAGCCTCATCAAACAAGAACCAACTGGAAAAGTGCTTCTTCTTCTTCTTCAGATTCCGGTGGACGTCAGATAATAGCTGCAGTGGCTATTGGTTGTTTGAGCATCTTCGTAATGAAGGGTTTGTTAACCGGAAATTGATTCTTGTAAATATATAGGCTAGTCTATTTTTCTTCTACTTCATGACATTTCAGATTATAGAATGAATTTTTTTAGCAAAACCCGAATCATCAAGAATTCCAAGATTGACTCACTCAAATTTCAACTTGTTAATGTTTGACAGAATTTCGTAATTAATTTATGAGTTTGGTCATATAGTTCTGAAATCTCCAATTTAAACTACAATATTAGGTGAATAAGTAAAACTAATATTACTAAATCACATTGATAAAGTTAACTTCTTTGTCTTTCTTTGATGAAATCTTTCTCTTAAAATTCTGTCTCTGTTTGATGAAATCTTTCTCTTGAAATTTTTTCTTGCATTTTAAACTTTTCAGATACTCAATTACATAATTGTGTTATTTATGAGTGCACAGTTAAGTATCTATCTGTTTTTATTGTTAAACTTTTGTATCCCTCAATCAGCTTTTAATAGGGAGAGTCTTGCTTGAGGGGACTGTTACTGTTAATGAAATAGTGGATTTTGCAAAGAGATCTAAGAAAGATTGTTTCATTTTTAAGGGGGATTTCGAGAAGGCCTTTGACTCTGTTAATTGGAGTTTTTTTTTACTATATGCTCTCTATATTTGGTTTGATTCAAAGTGGCGCGCTTGAATGCATGCGCGTGTGTATATTTTTGGATAATTTGTTTGTTTTTAGTGGGTGATTTTTTCCATTGTAAATTACCTATACCCTTTAATTATTTTGGTCTTGCTGTGAGAGCCTTGTTCTGAGTCTTCTTGGGAGCCACTAATTAACTTGATTTCTAAGATGTTGGTTAACTGACGGAATAAATATGTGAGTTTCAAGAGGGAGTAGTCAATTCTTAATTCAATTCTTAATTCTATTCTTAATTCTATTCTATACTTGTATTTTATCTCTCTTGTTACGAAGATGCCTTTGAAGGTCCGAGAGAATTGTGAGAATTCAAATACGCTTCCTTTGGGGTGAAAGGCGATGTTAAGATTTCTTGGATTTATGGTATGTTGTTTGTAAGTCTAAGAATTTGGCAGGGTTGAAAGTATTGGACATATGACTCATAAGAGAAGTGAATTCTATAGATTTGAAAATTGTTTATTTAAAAAAAATCATTTGATAATTCAGAGTTTAAAATCATACTATGAAAACAATTGACAATGCAACAGAAATTCAAAATAAATACCCTAAAAGTAAAGAGATAAAGGAAGAGAGATAACGCCGAAGAATTATACAACTTTAGTCAAGAAGATTTAATCTTGTTTCAAAGAATTGATCTTGATATTATCCACTATGCATGAGAGCTTTTAAAAGGTAAAGCCCACAAACCCCCTTATATAAGAAAATGAAGCTTCATGGTGACTTATAACCAAACAAGAAACATTGCTTGCAGCAGTTAGTCTTTGCACAAAACATAGGTTTTGCACGAGCTGTTCTCAAAGGAAGATGGAGTTTTGAGTAAGCTATCCTCCGAACCAAAACGCGGTTTTATATACAGGCTGACCATGAATCAAGACAAAGTTTTGAGTTGGCTATCCTCCAAACCAAACGAAGATTTATATTGGGATGATCTCAAACCTACCGAGCTTTTGTATAGGGCTAAACTCAAAAACTGAGGAAAATTTTATACCAGAATGATCTCGAACCAATGAAGTTTTTAATCGGACTGAGCTCAAGAACTCTTGTGGAGATTTTTCAATGTTTTATCTTCACAAACCCAAAAGAGAATTTTTCTTCAATGACGGAGCTCACAAACCAAACAGAAACTTAGACAAATCCCCCTAATAAAAATAAGAGTTTTCCCGATGGTTTAGTTATCAACCAAAGTAATCATTTCCTAAGAAAGAATTATTTACTCAAGAAAAAATTCACTCTTGGTAAATTTACAATAATACCCCTCAGACAGAACAATATCTTAATTGAGACTAAAGAGCGTGCATGCGCGCGTACGCGTGTGTGTGTGTGATTTAGTCATAATACTTTCTGAAATGAAATTATATCTTAACAAGACACTGATCACTCAAACGGACACGATTAAGCGAGCTTTCGCACTTTCTCTTTCACACTCTTAAGCTTCAAGTCCTATCAACAAAATATTTGACCTTAGTGCATGCAAGAATATTGAGTCTTTTTTATGAGGCTTGAGATATCTCTATGTTAATTACCATCATCTGATAGACTGAAAGCTAAAATCACAGGTGATCAAAAATCCTAAGTTTTCACTTGAGAGTCTTTGGACTGTAGTGTTGACTTTAAACAAGTCTTTAGTTTGATTTGGGAGGATAACTTTATCAACCATCTTGTGCATCTTTAACTGCTTGAGCTATCTTTAATATTTGCTGGAGTTTAAGTGTTGTCATCATTAAAATCATGTCTTCGTCAAGACTAAAAATCTATTGATCTTGTTATCCATAAGCTTTACCATCTTGGATCACTTATAGATTATACCCGCAAACACATAAATCCATAGGGGTTATGGACCTTAACCTGGTAAACTTAGCTTTGTTTGGTAAGTGGCGTTGGAGGTTGTTATCTAAAGCTACCACTCTATGGAAGGATATCTTATCTGCAAAATTTAGTGCCTAAGTGGTTTCTTCCTTAAGAGGTGATATATCTTCTAATCTCCATTTAGATTCATCTTGGTGAAAGGGTATCTCTTTTCTAAGTTCTAGAGTAGGGGATTGATGACACTTTGTCATCATGTAATTTTTATAAACATTTGCATGTGTTTTTAATCATTTTTCAGGTGATTTTAGTTAGTTTTGATTAAAAATGAAAACAAGATAAAAAAATGAAAGACATAGGAAAAAAGAGGAAAAATGAAAGAATTTTGAGCAAAAAGAGCATTTTGTCCTTGGAAAACTCATGGCCACATCATGACGAGATGAACATCACATCGCGGTGCGATGTAAAGTTATCGTGGTGTGATGACTAACTTTTTTCTGTCATGGTTTACTACTATAAATATGGAAAACAGTGAAGAAATAAGGGTTGGAAATTTTTGTATGGATTCTTGATGGCAAGGCAAGTTTTATAGGTCTGGAGCGAATATTTTCATCAGCGGAAGTCAAATTCTAACAGGAGATTCATGTATTTTTCTCTTTATTTCTTCATCTATAATTACTATCAATATGAATAACTAAATTTTTATTGATTAGGGCTTGCTAGATGAACCTGTACGAACCTATCAGATCACATGTTTGTGTATTGTACTAATGACACTTTTGATTAATTTAGTATCATTATTCAGTCAATTTCATGTTTATTGCTTTGTATGTGTTTATGAATTCATATATCAAACTTAGAGGCGTATTATGTAATGCCCTGATTTAATTTAAATTATTTTCGTGATTTAATTATGTGACATTTGGTTACCTTATTGTGTGATTGGTATTTTGGTGTATTAGAGAGCCTTTTGGTGTATGATGGTAGCCTTGGAAAATATGATTTTAGGTGTTGAGTGTAACACCCCGTTTCCCCAAAAGAGAATAAAACAATTAAAATAAACACACATCAGAGTTTTCCCACAACGGGATGTCACAATTTTCAACATAATTCCACAAATTATCTCAAAACTGATTTCCCATGAAATTTCAGCGGAAAAAGAAGTCTGTCATAACACATAACAACATATATACATTATCCATGTCATCAACATCGTTATATATAACAATCGGCCATCTGTCCAAAACATACATAATGTCATCACATGTCTCACAAAAGTCAGATACGCCACAGGGGCACACATATCAACAATAAAACAATAAGACTCCCAAAAAGCCTCGGTGTTACGTATCAGAGCAGTCATACGACGACGCCACAATCTAAGCTAGCTAAACACCTGGATTGTCTGTACTTCCGAAGAAGCACAGACCACAACAACATCAAAGGGGGTGAGAATCACGATCAAATAATAATGGTATAATGGTACATGAAATGAAAGGCAGAAACAATAACTCATTATTTCACATACAACATATGTGGACCTACTGTCCCATGCCAACACATTATGCATACCACGAATGCAACACATCCGGACCTACTGTCCCCTCATTCACAATCACAACACACACAACCCACAATGCAACACATGCACTCGACTCAACAATTATGCGGTACCGACTCAACTCAGGATAGATCACATACACTCCACCGAGCAACGATCTATCCCTACCACGCTCCTCCTGAGCCCATATAATCAAATCATCAAAGTCCCCCACTTGGGACACGGGTGGTCGCATACGCTCCATCTGAGCAACGATCCAAATCCCGTCCACGCTCTCCCCTTGGAGCACGCGAGTGAATCATACACCGCGTCCACGCTCCCCCACTTGGAGCACGTGAGTAAATCACACCTCACGTCCATGCTCCCCACTTGGAGCACGTGTGTGAATCACATACACTCCACCGAGCCATGATTCACCACGTCTACATGCTATGCAAGACACTATGCATAACCACACGGAATTCACGGTGCCCACGATCCTACTGATCCATCGCATCATATAATGCATATACACACAAGCACACAAAGTGCATCGATCCTACTGATCTAATCACCACACAACATATCACACACCATGCACATAAGGCATATCGATCCTACTGATCCAATCACCACACAACATATCACACACCATGCACATAAGGCATATCGATCCTACTGATCCATCGCATCATATAATGCATATACACACAAGCACACAAAGTGCATCGATCCTACTGATCCAATCACCACACAACATATCACATACCATGCACATAAGGCATATCGATCCTACTGATCAAATCCAACAAACAACACACAAACACAACGCACATAAGGCGTATCGATCCTACGGATCCACTCATCACAACAACATATAACGCAACGCATATAAAGCGTATTGATCCTATGGATCCACTCATCACAACACATCACCACAACGCACTCGATGCGTGACTATCCTACTGATCCACATATCTCACACCTAGCACATAGTGCATACATATCATATACACATTCATACATATCTATATTTAACACATAATCCACCGATTATGTCAAATACGATAAACGCCAGCCACACGGCCCTTATAACCCTCAACATATTCTCAACCCTCATATATCATCACTGCACATCAATTCGATCGCCCTCGACATCATCAGCTGCACACGACCCTCAAAAACCAAATCCTGCTACACTCGCTACCTGATCGCTATGCGAGCTCCTAGCGAGTGTTTGCTACACATTCGCCTAGCGAACCCCCTCGCGAACCACACTTCTGAGCTACTGGAAGTGCTCGCCACTACCTCGCTCAGCGAACTTGCTAGCGAGTACAGAAAAACAGCCACTGTCAAGGCTCGCTACACGCTCGCTACGAGAGCTGCTAGCAAATGCTCGCCAGACATTCACCTAGCGATGGGCTAGTGAATATCTGCGATCCTGGAAAAATAAAATTGCTGCTCAGAAATCAGCAGCTCTCCCACTCTCCAATTTCCATCGAGACATCACTAAAATCATCGGCTTAAGGTTCTACAACCTAGCCCCAATATCCAAACTCAATTTTACCCGATAAACCTCATTATCTGCTCAATTATCCAACTTCCGACAATAAACCTCGAACTACCCGGAACCCCAATTTCATATAAACCATTGCCCCACAGCACATGCAATGAACTTTCAACATAACAATCACAATCATAACAGAATTAATACATGTATCAACATCATTCATCATCATCCATGGGAATTAGGGGATTTCCCTCTACCAATCTATTCATGCAAATACCCATTCAACCGATCAATCCCCCCTCCTTACCTCAAGTTCGATGCTGATGTTGATGAAGCTTCTCAATCCACACGAATTGATAATCTTGATGATCTCCTGGCCAAGCTTCAACTCTTGCTTCAACCTTCCTCAATCGTGTCCTTCGCTTGCTTCCCCGCGCATGTGTTTCTCTAATTTTCCAAAATGCCAATGTTACCCCTCATCCCAAATAATTCTCTTTTAATCCCAATAAATCATATTCTCATAATTCTTTTAATCCAAAAATCCAAATAATAATAATCCTCTTATTTCTTTTAATTCGCAAAATCCACTTAATTCCAAAATTCCATTTAATTACATTTTTCTCATATTTTAATATTAGTAATAATAATGATAATAATTAATAATAATATTACATTACTATCAAGGCAAAATATCCTTTTTAGTCCCTTAACTTTACCTCGGAGTCCAGTTTGGTCCCTTAAGTTTAAAAAGTGCCTGGCTGAGTTGGCAGTGAACAATCATCTTCATCACCAAGGTCACCAAAATTTAAAAAAAAACCCAAAACTTTACCTTCAGCAAGAATTGAACAGTGATCACCATGGTTACATGGAGAGGTAGTGTACCACAAGGCTATAACATATTTATTTTATGAATAAAATATATATTAACAACCATATATTTTCCAACAATTCAACAAGATGCATTTTGTTCATATTCATACCAGATGCATACCATATGCATTAAACCAGATTCATCCAATCAACAACAAAACATACTAATCTGAAATGTTACAAACCCAGAAATTATTTCACAAAACAAAATTTCACGTAAAAACCAAAATTGAAATCTTAATCGAAACCGAAATCAAAATCCAAAAACTATTCCACAAATCTTCCACAAATGAAAATTTCAATTGTATATACAATTGAAATGCATAACTTTTTATTTTGATTCAGAAACCACTCAGATTTAAATTTTTTTTGGGAATGAATTTTTCTGGGTTTCAGTTTAATCTGGGTATAAATTATGATCTTCATCTTCTTCATTGTGGCTGACTTTAAATTTTACAAACCTAGAAATTGTACAAACCAGAAATTGTACAAACCATTTTATAAACAGCAAAACATACTAATCGGAAATGGTACAAACCCAGAAATTATTTCACAAATCACAATTTTACGGAAAAACCAAAATTGAAATCTTAATCGAAACCGAAATCAAAATCCAAAAACTATTCCACAAATCTTCCACAAATAAAAATTTCAATTGTATATACAATTGAAATCAAGTTCTCTCACTGTGATTGCATAACTTTTTCTTTTGATTCAGAAACCACTCAGATTTAAATTTTTTTGGGAATGAATTTTTCTGGGTTTCAGTTTAATCTGGGTATAAATTATGATCTTCATCTTCTTCATTGTGGCTGACTTTAAATTTTACAAACTTAGAAATTGTACAAACCCAGAAATTGTACAAACCATTTTATAAACAGCAAAACATACTAATCTGAAATGGTACAAACCCAGAAATTATTTCAGAAATCACAATTTTACGTAAAAACCAAAATTGAAATCTTAATCGAAACCGAAATCAAAATCCAAAAACTATTCCACAAATCTTCCACAAATGAAAATTTCAATTGTATATACAATTAAAATCAAGTTCTCTCACTATGATTGCATAACTTTTTCTTTTGATTCAGAAACCACTCAGATCTAAAAAAAAATTGGGAACGAATTTTTCTGGGTTTCAGTTTAATCTGGGTATAAATTATGATCTTCATCTTCTTCATTGTGGCTGACTTAAAAAAATTGGTTTATATTTTTTAATAAATTTTATTTATTATATGGCAAACACATGGCATCCATCTTGACAAAATAAAATTACACCTAACCATTTCAAACTCCACATCAGTGCCACGTAAACCATATCATTGACTTTGACTAACTGAGTAAACGGAAAGGATTAACGTGACACATTGTGTATAATTAAGGGACCATTTTGGCACTTTTTAAACTTAAGGGACCAAACTGGACTCCGAGGTAAAATTAAGGGACTAAAAAGGATATTTTGCCTACTATCAACTATCACATTTTCTTCACTGTACACCAATATCATGAGTTCTTGATTCTCCAATTAATTTCTCAAAACACATCCGCGAATAAAATATCTCTGAAACCAAAAATAATTAAAATGGGTGTTACATTGAGGGTGTGTGAGTAATAGTGTAGACATGGGTGGTGTGGTGAGTCGGGCTAATTAGCAATATTAGTTAGTAATTAATTAGTTAGATAATATATATTGGTATTATTTAATTTAATTATTTAAATAAATAGGTATTATTATTATTATTATTGGTGGAAATAAATAATAGTAATAATAAAATAATAAAAGAAGAAAAGGAGTTTTTGGGATAGAAAACTGTCAGAACATGAAACACGAGAAAGTGAGAAGAGGAAGCTAGGGCTCAAGGGGAAAGGAGACCACCATTGTTAAGAGGTAGAAGATCTTGCAAGAATTATAAGGTAAGAGTGGGGTTCTGATTCTCTAAGGGATAGTATGATGAATAGTGGGTAAGGGTTTAGGTTTTTGCAGTGTTGAATTATTGTGTTTTCTTATGCCATGAACTTCGATCTATCCTTGCTGATAAATTGTGTGTTTTTCTCAATGATGTTATGAATGTTGTGAAGGAGTTGATGGATAATATGTATTTAATCCCCTTGAATGATGCTCTATATGTTATGTTGTGTTTGGAATTTTTAGGGGTCAAAATATGGGGTTTGGGTCTGTTGCAAGGCTAAAAAATAAGAAAAATTGCACGAAAAAGAGGGTTTTTTGGGCTCTGCTACGGGCCGTAGCAGCTAATACGGGTGTGTTGCACCCCAAAATTTGACCAAGCGGTTCCCATATCTGGTTTATGTTTCGATGCATTTTGCATTCGCATTCGCATACTGCATGCATTGCATTTTCTCAGTCAGATTGATTTTATCGGGATTACAGCCCCTGGCATTTCAGGCAGTTCAGGCCGGTTTGAATAAGTGTATTTTGAGAATTGGTGCTCGTTCCCTGTGTTTTCAGGCCATCTCGGTGCCCGGTTTTCGCTATGGTTGCGCAATTGTTCTCTAATCGATTTAATCGGCTTCCTGGCATTTTTAGATTTTTCTATTTTATTTTTTCTAGATTTTTAATGCAGTTTAATAGATTTTTTAAATAGATTTACTTGTTTTTTTAGATATTAAATAGGTTAATATTTTTTAATAGAATTAAATAGATTTTTTTAAAGATTTTTTAAATAGATATTCTCTTTTTTAAATAGTTTTAATAGATATTAATAGATTAATAGAATTTAGATAGATTTTATTTTTAGGTTTTATTAAATAGTTTAAATAGATATTAGGTTCAAATTAATATAGTTTTAATAGTCTTAATTGATTTGCTAGATTTTAAGTAGGTTTTACATAGATATTAATTAGATAAGCATTAATTAGATTAGGGTTTAGTTTTAATTAGGATTTATCATTAGCTTATTAGTCAGATTTTATTAATTGGGTTGGTTAATAGTTTTAATTAGGCTTCATTAATATTTTCGTTTTTAATTAGCATTAATCATATCTTAATCATCTTCATTAAGTCAATTAGTCTGAGTCATTAAGGCCATAATAGGCCAGGTGTCTGAATTTGGGGGCCCATTTGCTGCCATGTGTCCTATTTAAAGGGGTCCCACGCGTCCTTCTCTCTCTTCTGCCACCTCACAAATTCTGCCAGCTCAATTTTCTTCCACCTCTCTCCCTCTCTCTCCCACGTGTCCCTCTCTCACACCACTCAGTGCCACGCGTCCCACCTGTCCTCCACTAACACCACCTCGCCGCCGGCCATGCAGTCGCCGCCAGAGACGCCCTAACCATTGCCGGAGACGCCTTCCATCGTCGCAACTGTCGCCGGAATCCTCAAACCCACTGGAAACTGCATTTTTTTCAGAATCACCAAGAATCTCTCCCAATCTTCTTCACCAATCTTCGTCAATCCCTCGCCGGAAAACGCATCCTCGCCGGAATCTGCGAATCATCAATCTCCTTCAGTGTTCTTCAGGTGTTCATCATCTGTTTGCCAGAAACTCCATAGATCCTTCAAGATCTTCATCCAACCTCTCCAGTTGCCCAGATTCATCGTTTCCCCAAATTTTCAAGAACCTTCAACAAGGATCTTCAACCAGCTCTCAAGATCTTCATCCATTCGCCAAACCTTCGTCGCGTTTTTGAGCTTCACCAGATCTCTGAGCCCTCAAGAGTTTCGGAATCGTCTTCGTTCGCCATCAGATTCAAGATCTTCATCCGTCCGTACCAAAGAGCTTCATCGCCGCGTGGATCTTCGAGCATCAACGAGGAATCTCTAGAAGTGGCTCTTTCCAGTTCTTCGTGAGCTTCGCCAAGCTTCATCTCAAATCTCCAGAAGCTTCATCGCCTTCATCAGGTTCTTACTGCGAACTTATTAAGCTTGTTAATTTGTTGATTGCGTAGTTGTGGAATTAGGTTAGTTTGAGTGTCAGATTTGGAAACGGGTTTAGGTTGTGGTGGTTATTGATGAACGGGGTTGATGAAGGGTTTGTGAGACAGAGAGAGGATGCGAGAGAGGGTGAGACGGCGAGGTTAGGGATGAACAGTGGAGAAGAGTTTAAGGGATTAGGGTTTTGTTGCTGAGTTTGGGTGGTAATGGACTCGGGCCTTAGGCCCATGGTGTTTGTGCTAAGCGTCTCCCCTGATTTTCCATGGCACCCCCTCTCCGTTGGATTTTCTTTTTGGGCCTAGACCAGAATTACTAATCACACCCCCAAGTTGAAGGCCCAGAGAAATAACAAGGCGAATAGTTGCTATTCGCCACGCTTTTTTTCCTTTTCCTTGTTTTTTCCAGTTATTTTCTGGTTTGGGTTTGGGCCTAGCGCGTTTTGATTTTTTCACCCCCTCCTGAGCCCAACTTTTATTTTGAACTGTATGAAATTGCTATTCACCACGCATGTTTCTTATTTTTAGGTGATTTTCTTTTATTTTTCATGTTTGCATAGGATTAGAAATGAATTCATAACAATTTGGAAAATAATCATTTTAGGATGGGATTTTTTCCCTAGTTTCCTTAAGACCTCTAGAAAATTGTGAAATAATAAAAATATTAATTTATTGCATTTTATTTTTTTTGGTATATTTTACAATATTATTGCTTTTATTTTGCATTTGTTTAGTACTTAATTTTTCTGAATTTAGTATGAGAGATTTGTGCATGATTTTTGATTGATTCTTGTGAGGCTGATTAGATTAGGGAAGCATGTACCCTTATGAATTTTTTCATATTTTTGTGACTAAAGTTTAGATTAATTTGAGAGGTAGATAGGAGAGATATCAGAATTAGGGTTTCACAACAATTACGTGCAGTTTAGGGTATAGTTTTGGGGTTTTAAAATTGATTTAGGTCTTGGGGTTTATATGGGGTATAGGGTATATAGTTAGGTTCCCTTAGGAATTAATATAGAATTTTATAATGAGTTTTACTATTTTACTTGATTTTTGCAATTTGGTTGATATTGGTGTGTTTCCCACTTGGGATGTTGCTTTGTTTGTTGGGTTTTGGGCATTTCAATTGGGTATTGGGCTTGGGATTGGCTTGTTGAGGCTTATGAAGACCTTGGATGATGATTGAAGACAAGGGATAGAGCTTAATGCATGAGGATTCCTCTCCTTGAGGATGGTTTGTGAAGACTTAGGAGATAAGAAAAATAGGGAGAGCCTTAGATTAGAATGAGGATTCCTCCCTATGACATAAAGTCCTTCTAAGGTATTCACATCCCTCCTTTGGAGGGATAAGTGGCTTATTTTAGAAGTAGAACTTTGAGGGAACATTTCTCTTATAATGTTAAACACTTATAGGCTTCCTTTGGTTGTCAATAAGTTGTTTAGCATTTCAACTTAATCTGTTAAGTGATTCTCTCCTGTGAATGCTTGCTTTGAAGATATAAGTCCATTGAAGATAAGAAGTTTATTGAAGATTGGTGAAGATAAAGCCTGTACTTGTCAAAGCTGGATATCTGTTGAAATTAGGGTTTTGCTGCTGTTTGAAGCTGTTTATTTGTTGGGGTTCATTGCTTGCCAGAGCTGGGGTACTTTTGAAGACAGGAGCTTATCTAAAGCTTGGGGATCATTGGAGAGTGAAGATAGGGTCTTACTGGAAGGTGTTACTGTTAACTGTTTGCTGTTAATCAACTGTAGCTGTCAGAGCTGGTGCTGTTCGAACTGCTTACTGTAGGAGCTGGTGTTGCTGTCAGAGCTGGTGTTGGATTTTATTTCTTTTTCTGTATTGTTTGTTGGCTTGTTCAGCTTGCCCCCTTAGGTTTGAAGTGAAGCTGTTTCACTTTGCCTATTGTTTTCCAAGGTTCGAGGTTGAGTGGGACTCCCTTGCCTCGCTTGTATTGATGCATCTCATGTATTTTACTGTTTACTGTATATCCGCTGTTTCTTTTCCGTTTATCCCTTAGGATCTCTGTTTTTCTCTGTGCAAGAGAGAAATATGACAGACATTAGGTGTTAACCCATGCATGACAACATTAGGGTAGTTTTGATTCCCATTTTCAACCATAGGGTTTTAGAGCGTAGTTTCTCTTCTTATCTCAAAATAACTCAAAAAAAAAACACAGTAATAAGGTTAATCGATGTCGTACGCTACGAGCCTTAAGCTATTCGAGAAAGGGTTTCTGGAGAGTTTCTTTCCGGTAGTCTGGCTGCTTAGTGTGGTACCCTTTGGGTGACACGCGACGTAGTCACTCTCAAGTCATAGTCTCTAGTGCGTCAGAGATTGCAAACATCATAAAAAACAGTTCTTGCGTAAAAGACTGAAAACCAATCAAAACGTCATTTTTGTCCGCTTGGACTCTTAATCAGGAGAAAACCTTTTCAGAAGGATCTAAAAAACAGTCAGACAAATCTGTGTCTTCCGTAGCCCGAACTACGTTTGCTCTGATCTTTCATGCTGTATGAAAGTGCGTAGGCATAGGATGCCGTATCCTAGCGAGCAACCTTCCCCTCCTTTCCCGTAGGTAGGCGAACTACGTTGACTCTGATTTCTCGTTCCAGACGGGAATACGTAGGCATAAAGTGCGATACTTTGCCGAGTCATTTTATTTTCTTTTAACCCAGACCTCTAGTGTAGATAGAATAACAATTTGTACCGGAAAACAAGCGTGGATCCCGTCGAGTACGACGGACGTGAGGGGTGCTAATACCTTCCCCTTGCGTAATCGACTCCCGAATCCAGGAATTTGGTTGCAACGACCATTCCTTTCCCATTTTGCGTTAGGTTTACTCTGAGCGTTTCCTTTCCCTCTTGTGGGATAAATAACGCACGGTGGCGACTCTTCTGTCATAGCCGGCGCTGATTTTCGCAGTAGCGACAGGGTGCCCGTAGCAGCCCCCTGAACTATGGCACCACGAGCGTGCCCGAAATGAAATTTTTTGCTTAGGAGTGCTACGGGTGGCCGTAGTAGCTCTCTGGATTTGTACCATTAAATCGTTTCGATCATAACTTTTGATTTGTAAGTCTGTTTGAGGCACCGTTCGAAGCGTTGGAAAGATAACGCGAATTACTATCAAATAAAATTACTTCTAGAGGCTGATCATGATAATTAATTGATCTTTTGATATTTGAAAGAAATGTTGAGCTTGAAACTTGTTTATCTTTCGACGATTTTTGTTATATCTTTCTAATCATGTATCCAATTGAGGAGCCGTTTGAAGTGTTAGAAAGCTAACGCTCAAAGATATAACATGGTAGCAATAGGTGAAATTTTTATGCATTTATTTCTATTCCTACTGTATTGATGAAGTGTTAATTTACATATTTGGATAATGAATCGTTGTATTGTTGTGCTAATATTATGTGATAATGATGTTGATATGTTGATACTATTATAATGATGTTGTTGATAATTTTGATATGATATGATGTGGATGTTGTTGATATGTTGATGTTATTGATGATTTTGATATGATATGATATGATATGATGTGGTTTTTGTTGATATGATGTGATGTTGATGATGTTGATATGATATGATGTGGATGTTGTTGATATGATGATGTTGGTGATAATGTTGATATGATATGATATGGATGTTGTTGATATGATGTGATGTTGATGATGTTTATATGATATGATGTGGATGTTGTTGATATGATGTGATGTTGATGATGTTGATATGATATGATATAGATGTTGTTGATATGAGGTAATTTTAATGATGGTAATATGAGGATGTTTTAGATGTTGTTGTGATTGCATAAAAGATATATATCTATATTGTACGAAATATATTTTATGCTCGTTGGCCACTTTGGGCGGTGTATAGTAACCATGGTGGTGGGTTACTGTCCACGATGATGTTGTCGTTGTGGTATATATATAAATAGTTGTGTTGCATACATTTGTGGACAATGGTCTGTTGTTTGTGAGTCTAAACTCACACTGCATGGATTGGGCCGATAGTTGATTCTGGAGGTGATGGATCATTAAATGGTTCTAATCCTAGAGGTAGAGATTATAATAGTGAACCTGAGTGTTCACAAAAATTGGTACCACATGCATATGCATTGAGTCAGGTTGTGAGTCTAATTGTATTACATATTAACTATGTTCCTGTCTTGCTAAATATGTGGTGTTGTGAATTATTTGGACTTGTTATCATGTGATTTCCATGTTGGTTGAAGAATAATTAGTAATGATGTTGTTGGTTGATTAATATGAGATATTTAGATGAATTGTTGTTGTGTTATCTTTATGCTTGGATAACTTAGTGTTGGTGTTAGGTGTGTTGTGTTGAAGAAGGATTGATAATGCATGTCCTAATCTAATGCATACTGTTTATCATGCGTTTCTTTATATTATTATGATATATCACCCCTTTTGTTTAAATGTTGCCTCCACGTGGGTAACACGCAGGTGATCCGCAGTGAAGGTGTGGATGTTAGTAGAAGAGGCTATTATCCTTTATTCTTTTTTCGAGTCGGCGTCTGCTCTGATATGTAACACTGAGAGTCGACGCTTGTTTTGTTTATGTTGGGAGGAAACTATATGCATGCCTCTGTTGTTGCATGATTTTTTATGTTGATGGAGATTGTTATGTGAATCTCTTTTGTTGATAATTTTTTATAAATACATTTGTTATAATTATGTTAGAAGAGTTTAACTATTCAGTTGTGATATTTTCCGCTGCTTAACAAAATGTTAAAGTTCAGACTTATGTTGTGTTCTTTAATTATTATATGTGTTACATATCGAAATATATGAGCAGATTGTTGTTAGATGTGGCATCCTAATTGTATGATTGTTTTTATTTTACTCTGATTTTAATTATAAGTACGTGTAGGTCATTACATATTAATTGCCAATCATAACTATACGAGTCAGATCTAAATTACTATTCAACTTAGTAATTGATTAGGAGGGATAAGAAGGTATAAGTTGTAACTTATTGTTTAACATAACTGAATATTATTTGTTTTAACTATCTAGTTGACCTAATGAATTAAGGAGTTATAATGTAGAATAATGAGTTATACACCAAGGAATTGGGTATAACGACGTATTAGTTAGACTGTCATAATCACCGAGGAATCATCAGAGGTAAAATAGATACCAAGTTCGATAACGACATACATGTGATTTGAAGCAAGGCCTAATCCTCTCTAAATTGATTAATTTTCTAACATGTTTTATTTACGCAATTGTTCTTTCAAACCAAACTTTGAAAACCCCCTTCCCCCGAGATTTTACTTTCAATAACACCTTATTGTCTTATTAAAATAAAATAATCCATGTGGGACAAATTTATTTTATTACATCGATAACATTTAGAACACTTGCTAAAAGTTAATTAGGATGTTTCTGGTTGGTTTGCAGAAGCCGGGAGTATGAAAGAATAGGATGGTCTAGACACCTCTTTTTTGGATGATCCTTGGCTAGGATCGATCCCCATAAAATAGATGTTTCATAAGTGATATCTTATTGGTCGTAATCCAGGTGGGTTAGAGGGTAAGGTGGTGGTGCTTGGGGGAGGTCAATTGCGGTGAATTTTCTATAGGATGAGAGCTTTATTTGTCCGGGAATAGGTGTTAGTGGATATAATTTTCACTTTCTTCAAGGGGTTACTCTTTTTTCGGGTAGTATTTTTGATGGTGGAAGGTAGAGAAGATGAGGTATATTCGGCCGCTTCATCTTATAACTTTCTCATTCACGAGAAGCCTAGTCTCTATATCCCTCTAATCATGAGAGATTATGCTATGTCTTCTATTTGGCCTAAGTGGGCTCACTCGAAAATAATTGTCTTTTCTTGAGAACTCATGCTGGATAAGTCCCACTCTAAACTTAATTTGGCTAAGTGTGAGGTGCTTTTAGAAAATGTAGGATAACTTTCAATTTTTGTGGTAGTGTCAAATGATCGACTTCTCAATTATTTTTTACTTGTGACATTGTTTTGACGCTGTGATATAGGATTTTGAGGTGGCTAGGTTGAATTTTTGCTGGTAATGGAGATATTATGGTTTTTTTAATCTTGTGGTAATTTAGGGACATCGACTTAGTTAAGAGACAAGTTTTTGATAGATTGCTATGTTACGACTTGGTTTATTTAGAAGTCTCAATATGATTTGATTTTTTAGGTAAAGTTGCTAACATAGAGACTTGATGATGGTATATGAGGAAGTATTCAAATAACTCTTTTATTTTTATTTGCTTGGTTGGAAAACCCTACCCTCATTATGGGTCAATAGCGGCTCTTAGTTCGTATGACCTTCTTGGGGTGAAACATTTTTCCACTTCTTGTGGATGTTTCTTTTTTGTTTTTTTAGTAATACTTGTTATTGGATTCTACTAGTATCTTTTGAGTAGTTTTTTTTAGTGCATGTGATGTTTCTTTTCTTCTGGCTTTTGTTAGGCACTTGTGTCGAATTTAAACGTATAAGTGAACTAACCATTCTTGGGTTGCATCTTTCTTCTTAATTAATCTATGTATTTTCCCATTAAATATAGATATTTTTTCAGAGGTAATTGAGAGTCATTTTGAAGGTAATTCAAATTGATTTTAAAGGTTGACCTTTCTTAACATATGCTTTTTATATGCATGTGCTTCAACTATATATCCTAACCAAATGGTTAAGAGATTGAAGTATCTATCATTGGGGTGTGTATATATATATATATATATATATATATATATATATATATATATATATATATATATATATATATATATATATATATATATATATATATATATATATATATATATATATATATATATATATATATATATATATATATATATATATATATATATATATATATATATATATATATATATATATATATATATATATATATATATATATATATATATATATATATATATATATATATATATATATATATATATATATATATATATATATATAATTTTGACCTTCTATTTTTACTTATTTATGGAATTAGTCCACACATTTCAAATTTAAACAAATTTGGTTCTCTCATATTTTTATGCTTAAAACTTATGATATATCACTTATAAAATATTATAGAAAATCATAATATTACATATGATTGTAACACCTAAAAGATTAAAAATATATATGTGACATCTCATTAAAAATGGACATATCATCAATTTTTAATGCAAAAATATAATAAATTAATCAAAGTTGTTTGAATTTAAAATAGCGGAAGGAGTTTCATGAGTGAGTTAAAATATAAATGAATGATTTAAAATAGGAATCAGAAATGTAATTAAATATATTATATAAATATTTAATTGATGTAAAATAACAGTATTTTGGCTAAATTATAATTTTGATTCCCTTATTATATTCTGCTCACGAAATAATCCCCCTATTTTGTTTTTAAACTATTTTGGTCTTCCATTCCCCAATTTTAGTTTAAAAAAAACATAAATGGAACTTTTTAAATCATAGTATTCGTGTTTTTTGCCATTGTCTTCTTCCTTGCCCTAACTTCATCGTGTTAAACATGTGTCACATATAAAAAAACGTTCTACTTCAACGTTTTTGACCAAAATCAGAAATAAGAGACCAAAATTGTTTAAAAACAAAATAGGGAAACGGATTTCCTAAGTAAGAAAAAAAATAAGGGGATCAAAAGTGTAATTTAACTTAATATTTTTCTATTTCAAAATATAATTTATGAAACTTTTACAATAAAAAGAAAAATCACATGAAGTTTGAACATAGGTTAATAGTAATTCTTTTTTTTTTTGTTAAAAATCGGTTATCTTCTGTTTGTAATTATAGAGACTAATTCTTCGATTCCGATAAAACCTCATTGGGTGGTAAAACTTTTTCTCAAAAGAATTTAGCATTGTTGTGTGTCTAGAGCCGAGTTTGAACCCAAAATCTCTGGTTAAGTGAGAAGAGATCCCTTACCATCTCATTCAAGTGTTCTTGAATAGGTTAATAGTAATTCTGTCTATGCAATATTGATCCAGTATAATTTGGTTCCTTTTAAATTTGCCAATGAAAAAGTGGGCAAATATAAATTTGGTGCTTTTAAAATTTTAGTTTCATCCTTACCATTTAAAATTCAAAATTTTTACCATGGTATCCAACTTACTCAATTTAAAAATAAATAAAAATTGCCAAAGAAATGGGCGCGTCCTCCTAATTTTAATAGGGTGCATTAATTGCATCAGTGTCACAGTGTTTTTTTTAGTTTTATTTATATTTCGTAGATTTTTCTGCAGATGTGACATTTATTATAGATTTGACGTTTACTGTGGATTTTTTTGCGGAATCTTTTCCCATGTAAATAAAATATAATTTTCTGCAAGAAATGTAAAATTCGCAGGAAACATAAATACAACTAAAAAAATTATGGCAACGGTGCAATTGACACACTCTATTATAATTAGAAGCACACGCCACCTTTTTTATAAAAAAAAAGGTTGAGTATATTGAGATTTTAGTAGAAAATCTAGTTTGTTTGGGTATTTGGTTGAAAATGTTGAGTAGATAGATGGATAAAAATGATCATAAGGCTTGCAAGTAAAAACGATCACATAAGTGTCTTGATAGCTAGAAACATAAATGGAAATAAGACATAACTGCAATGGCTACAATAGGCCTCCAACATTCAAATTGAGTCATGTGTCAAGTATGCAAGAAACATTGTCTAGTATACATAAGGAAATTTAGTTTATAGTTTACCATGAATTATTACTATGTCATCTTACATTTATGTCAATTTTTTTTATTAGTATAGATTTCGAAACCTTATTTCATATAAAAGGTTTAATGCATAATCATTTTGCCAGCACTAAAGATTTCAACAATAAATCTATTAACTTACCTTTTAGGATATACCATTATTTTTAACTTGGAATCTCTTACAATTTGACAATCATTTTTTCCGTCAACAACAACATTGTCATTTTCTTTACAATTTTTCATTAGTTTGTTTAAAGTTACATAGTATGAGAGTTAAAATTGTTGGGTTTCGGCTCCCTTTCTACGTAGAGAAAGATTCAAATATGATTAGCCAATTAAGTGGAGAGGATCAATTTAGGGTTGAGAGAGATAGAGAAAAAATAAGGATTCAAAAAGAGAGAAACTCATTCCTGTTTTTTTGCAACCAATCTCACTAAATCGACAATTCCCAATTCGTTAACCGTTGGGTCGAGCTCTAATTTGGAGCAGCTCCGTAACACATGTATCTAACTTTTGACCATTCAGAACTTCAATACAACGTCTAAGGTGAAAGTTATTTGCTTCGCACTGAAGCTGCAATTTTGGGGAAATTTTTCAGCTTTTGATTCTTATTTGTAAGCTAGTTTGCTTTGTGATTTGCGGTTGTTTGCACTAGTTTGTGAATCATTTTAAGACTCTCTTGTACCCTTAATTGATTATAGTAGAGTTATTTCTTTGGTATGGACGACTCATGGTTTTTACTCTCATATTGAGGGGTTTTCCACCTTAAAAATATCGGTGTTCTTTTGTGTCTTTATTTGTTCGATTTTTCGTCTTATATTTGTTTTTAATTCTCAAGATTCATACAAGTTTAGGGAAGTTTTATATCCGCTGCATATTGGTCTATTATTGAGTCTTAATTTCTCATTAGAGTGGCATCAGAGCTCTTGGTTAAGGGATATTTTACTTGTTTGATTGATGGAGTCAAATACAAAGATGAATATGGTATTATTGAATGGTTCTAATTACCATTTATGGAAGGGAAAGATGAAAGACTTACTATTTGTGAAAAAATTGCATTTAGCGGTTTTTAGTTCTGCAAAGCTGGATTTTGTGTCTGATGAAGAATGGGAGTTTGAACATCAACAAGTATGTGGTTTTATTCGACAATATGTAAAAGATAATGTTTATAATCATATTGGTAATGAGACACATGCAAAAAATTTGTGGGAGAAGATAGAGTCCTTGTATGCCTCTAAATCAGGGAGTAATAAATTGTTCTTATTGAATAGTTTCATAAGTTTGAAGTATAATGAGGGGACTTCTAATTCATATCTCTTGAGTGAATTTCAAAGCCTTCTTGATAAGATGTCAAGAATGAGTATCAAATTTGATGATGAAATTTTGGGACTATTTCTATTGCTATCTTTACCAGAGTCTTGGGAGACATTTCGGGTTTCTATCACAAGTTATGCTCCTAGAGGTGTTGTTTCTTTGGAAACAACTAAGGATGGTATTCTTAATGAGGAGATTAGAAGGAAGGCACATGGTTCTTCATCTCAACTCGAGGTACTTGTCACTGAAAATAGGGGGAGAAGTCATAAAAAGGAACTGAAGGGTGGTAGAGAGAATAGCAGAAGCAAGTCCAAGCCGCGATACAAGAATCTAGAGTGTCATTATTGTCACAAAATAGGACACATACAAAAGTATTGCTATCAGTGGAAATGAAATAATAAAGACAAGAAGAGTAATTCGAAACAAAGAGACCATGAAGATCATGATGGTGATTGTGTTACTACTGCTACTAGTGATGATCTTGTTATTCTCGTGATCATGAGTCTGTTAATCTTGTATCAGACGAGAGCATGTGGATAGTTGACAGTGGTGCTATATTGCATGTTACACCAAGGAAGTATTTCTTCACATCTTATACTTGTGGTAATTTTGGAGTGTTGACGATGAGTAATGATGGTGTATCTAAGGTAATTGGTGTTGGTGATGTTTGCTTGAAAACCAACATAGGAATGCAATTCTTTCTTAGAGGTGTCAAACATGCTCCAGATATCCGCTTTAATTTGATCTATGTGCATATGCTAGACGATTGTGGTTATGATAATCACTTTGGTTCTGGAAAGTGAAAACTGAACAAAGGTAACTTGGTTGTGACTAGAGGGGAAAAGATTTCTAAATTGTATTGGACAAAAGCTTTGGTCGCTAGGGACAGTGTGAATGCGATCGACATGGAAGCATCTTTGTGGCACCGAAGACTTAGTCATATTAGTGAAAACGGGTTGAATGTTTTGGAGAAAAAGGATGTTCTTCATGGATTAAAGAATGTAGGTTTGGAGAAGTGTTCTCATTGCATGGATGGTAAATAGACTAGAGTATCTTTCAAGAGACATCTTCCCTCAAGGAAGTCAAAGTTGCTTCAATTGGTACATTCTGATGTTTGTGGTCCATTAAAGGTAAAATCTTTTAGTGGTGCATTTTATTTTGTTACCTTTATTGATGATTGTTCCATGAAACTATGGGTTTACGCCTGAAGACAAAAGACCAAGTTTCGAAAAAGTTCAAAGAATTTCATGCTTTGTTTGAGAGGAAGACAGGCAAGAAGTTGAAATGTGTTCGTTCAGACAATGGTGGAGAGTATTATGGACCATGTGATTCCTATTTCAAACAACATGGTATTTTACATGAAAATACTCCTTCCAAAACTCCTCAATTGAATGGTTTATAAGAGAGAATGGATCGAACACTAATTGAGAGAGTAAGGTGTATGCTCTCTGAAGCTAAGTTGCCCAGTCATTATTGGGGTGAGGAACTTTACATGGCAGTGCATGTTCTTAATCTCACTTCTACTGTATCTTTGAACAGTGAAGTTCCAGTAAAAATTTGGTTTGGAAAGAATCTCAAGTATGATCATTTGAGAGTCTTTGGTTGTAAGGCTTTTGTGCATATTCTAAAGGATGAAAGATCCAAGTTGGATGCGAAGTCAAAACAATGTATCTTCATCGACTATGGGTAGGATGAGTTTGGCTACAAGTTGTATGATCCCGTAGGGAAGAAGCTTATTCAAAGCCGCAATGTGGTGTTTATGGAAGACCAAAATATTGAAGACATTAATAAGGTAGATAAGGCTACACCTAAGAAAGATATTAGTTTGTCTAATGTTGATCCAATTTGGTTACCTAGTCATAATTTGGATGCTATTGGTGGTGATGATCATAATGGTGATCCATATGATTATGTTGATTATCAACAACTTGGAAATGAGGTAAATATTCCAAATAATGATGGTGAAGGGGAGAGTGAGTTTGCAACATGATGAGAATCTTGGTGAAACTCCATAATCATCTCAAGTTCAACCTAGGAGGTCTAACATGCAGAGACATCCTTCTACAAGGTATAATTCTGATGAGTATGAGACCTTGACTGATGAGGGTGAACCCAAGTGTTTTCAAGAGGCCATGTAAAGTGATAAAAATCAAAAGTGGATGGGTGCAATACATGATGAGATGAAATCGTTGCATGATAATCAAAATTATGATTTAGTGAAGCTGCCTAAAGGCAAAAGGGCTTTGGAAAACATATGGACTTATAGAGTTAAACATGAGAGCAACTCTAAGTCTCCAAGATATAAAGCCAGATTAATGGTGAAAGGTTTCTATCAAAGAAAGAGTGTTAATTTTAATGATATTTTCTCACCTGTTGTAAAGATGTCATCAATTAGAACCATTTTGAGTTTAGCTGCTACTCTTGATTTAGAGGTTGAGCAAATGGATGTGAAAACAGGTTTCCTTCATGGCGATTTAGAGGAAGAGATCTACATGAAACAACCTGATGGTTTTCAAGTTAAAGGTAAAGAAGATCATGTGTATAGATTGAGAAAGAGTTTATATGGGTTGAAGTAAGCTCCAAGGCAGTGGTACAAGAAGTTTGAGTTTGTTATGTGTGATCAAGGATACCAGAAGACAACTTCAGATTATTGCGTCTTTGTTAGAAAATTTTCTAACGATGACTTCATAATCCTGTTGTTATATGTTGATGATATGCTAATTGTAGGGAAAAGTATTTATAACATTAACATGTTAAAGAAGCAATTGGGAGAGTAATTTTTCATGAAAGACATGGGAGCGACGAAACAGATTTTTGGAATTAGAATCATGCGTGACAGAAAAGAGAAGAAACTTTGGATGTCACAAGAAAATTATATCGAAAGAGTGTTACAAAGGTTCAATATGGAAAGTTCTAAGGCGGTAAGAACTCCTCTCGCTACTCATTTCAAGTTGAGTTCTAATCAAAGTACTTCATGTGAAGATGAAGTAATTGATATGAAATGTGTTCCTTATGCGTCTGTTGTGGGTATTTTAATGTATGCAATGGTGTGTGCAAGACCAGATATAACATATAATGTTGGTACAATCAGTAGATTTTTGTCAAATCTAGGTAGAGAGCATTGGAATGCTGTAAAATGGATTTTAAGGTATCTTCATGGTACTACTTCTATGAGGCTTTTTTTTGGAGAAGATAAGCCTACTTTAGTGGGGTACTCTAACTCTGATATGCCTGGAGACATTGATTCTAGAAAGTTCACTTTGGGTTACATGATTAAATTTGCAGGGGGAGTTGTTGCTTGGCAGTCTAGATTGCAAAAGTGTGTAACACTATCTACTACAGAGGTTGAGTTCATTGCAAATACCGAAGCATGCAAAGAGTTACTATGGTTGAAGAAATTTTTGTTGTTCAAGACAAATATGTGTTATTTGTTGATAGTCAAAGCGTTGTTCATCTTGGTAAGAATCCGACTTTTCATAATAGGTTCAAACACATTGACGTGAAATATCGTTGGATACGTGATGTTTTGGATGCTAAGGTGTTGGAGTTAGCTAACATTCATACAGATGATAATGGCTCTGATATGATGACTAAAGCATTACCAAGAGGGAAATTTGAAGCTTGTTGTGATATCGCCGGTTTGGTGATTTCCTCCACATAATTGTGAGGGGGAAATTTGTTGGGTTTGGGCTCCCTTCCTATGTGGAGAAAGACTCAAATATGATTAGCCCATTTGTCTCACTTATTTAAGTAGAGAGGATCAATTTAGGATTTAGAGAGGTAGAGAAAAAATAAGGATTCAAAAAGAGAGAAACTCATTCACGATTTTCTACAACTAGTCTCACTAAATCGACGATCTCCAATTTGTTAACCGTTGGATCGAGCTCAAATTTGGTGAGCAGGTTCATAAGACATATATATAACTTTTGAGCATTCAGAATTTCAATACAACGTCTGAGGTGAAAGTTATTTGCTTCGCACTGAAGCTGTAATTTTGGGAAATAATTTCAACTTTTGATTCTTATTTGTAAGCTAGATTGCTTTGTGATTGTGATTGTTTGCACTAGTCTGTGAATTAATTTAAGACTATCTTGTACTCTTAATTGATTATAGTGAAGTTATTTCTTTGGTCTAGACGAATCGTGGTTTTTACTCTCATATTGAGGGGTTTTCCACGTTGTCACGGTGAAAATTGGATACCAAGCTATTGATTAACTTGAATCTTAATTCATTACAACCGGTCTTTTATTTGTCCAAAGGAAGGGAAAAAGATCGAATTACCCACAATGCAATACAAATGCAAAAGCTAGAGAGTTATAGGTTCGGGGGTTGGTTAAACTTAGGGAAGGTGCTAGCATCCTAAGTTTCTATAGTACTCTACATGAACCTCTTGTTTTAATGTTGTTTATTGCTAAGGGTTATCTGCTTAAGGGGTAAAAGACCTAGTGGTTTATTTCTAAGTATACTCGCCAAGACGTCGCATCTTGCGCCTACATATCCTGACGGGAATGAAATCAGAGTATTTGTAGTTCCCCTAAAGGGTTTAAGGAGTTCTTTGATTGTGGTCAAAGTTCCAAAGGGATAAGGGTAGTTGATTGATTGGGTCTAGGAGAAAAGACGAGTTGTCATCTCAAGGGAGAATACTTGACTTAGCCACCACAACTTGTAGGAAAATAGTATTTGCATCGTCTTGAGAGAAAGGATTAGAAACTCGGATTGTGATCGACGAGTATACCACTATCACTCTCAAGGCGGAAAAGTCCCTACATATTGATTGTATTGTTATGAGGCAGAAGATTTATATCTCGACTGTCAAGATGACTAACATTTTATTCTCTAATGTGTTGAAATAGTTTGATTGAGTTGAATTGTTTAATTCTAAGTTGTAAGAAAAGACAAAGGTCCTCCTTATGGGGTAGGATCTAACTTAGAGATCAACTTGAACGGGATCAAGGATCGGTGGGGAGTATGATGCAAATGTAATGCATACGCGCAAATTTTATGTTACGCGCAAGTATCTTCCTTTGGACGCTTATGCAATATGGGAAAGTAAAGGACGATAAATATAAATTGCAGGTAAAGTAAAAGCATACAAACGCATGAAAGCGCTAAGACATACAAGTGAGTGAAGGTGAATAGTGAATAGTGAATCGGTATGGGGACGTAAGCGTGCACGATTGGATTGAATTATGAGGAGATTGAGTTTAGGCGAATTGATTTTAGGAAAATTATATTATATTAGTTAGTGAAAGTAGGTTGCTAGATGAATTGACCTTATGAGAAGGTTAATTGACCTATTTTCTAGTGAGATTGTTTTTTTTAGGAAAAGTTAACTTGATTATTAGATTAGATTAAATTTTGAGAAAAAGGTTGAATTAATTTTAGTTTTTATTAATTATATTTTTTCTAAAAGAAAAGGTTTTAAGTGAAAGCTTTAATATATTAAATGAGGGGTTTTTATTATTAAAATTTGATTTAGTCATTAATAAGTAAAATATATGTTATTTAGAAAATAATTCCTTTAAATAAAATAATTATAGATTATTTATATCAAGTTAAAAAAACTTTTTATTTAGAACATGAGAAAGGGATATTAAATGGAATTATTGAATTGATAAAATAAATAAATTAGTAATATTGAATTAATAATAAAGTTGAGAAAGTTAATTATAAAAAGTTAGTTTTAACCAAAAAAAAACGATTAAAGATTAATAGTGATTAATTAGTTAAATTAACAATAAATTATAGGGTTATTTTAATTGACAGATTAGATTAGGATTAGTTGAGAAATTAGTGGGGCGAATGGTTGTGTGTGCACAGGTGCATGGAAGTCTCCATGGGGATGCAGGTGTGGATCGGCGGATTAGATCCGTTGGAGATCTAAAGGCCGAGCGTGTGAGGGTCCACCATGTGTACGTGTATGCACATATACACGATTATTAGAGCAAAAGAAAATACAAAGACAAAATAAAAACCCTAAGCCCCCAATTGGTCTCCCTCCTCGCGCCGTTGTCCCTCTCTCTCGATTCGCTTTGTTCTCCCCTTTCACTCCATGGCTTCCCTTTCGTTTTGAACCTGCACTAGAAATAACACATCAATAACTTCAATAATTCTTCGATGCGAATGGAGAAGTTACTGTAAACTGAGGTGGTGTCGGAGAATCGAGATGGCAAGGTGGTGGCTGTTCTCGGGTTTGGAGAGACGATGATGTGATTCGTGAATTCCTTCCCTTTAACCGGCGATGATGAACCTCGAAAATGATCTGAGCTTTTCGGAGGTGAAGATCCTCGTCGGTTTGAGCTTTAAGGGTTTCTACTCTTTTGTAATGGTAACGGCTTTTTTTTTTCATTCCCTAATTTGCTGAATGTCGCTCCTTTTATAAGTGAAACTGATGGGCCTCCAATTAAGTTTTTCACTTCAATTCTTTCCTTGTTTGTCTAATCTTGTCGAGAAAGCTTGGTGAATTTGGGAAACGGCTTCAATTCCTTCCTTATTTCATCTGATTTTGTCGAGAAAGCTGGCTCTATTTTTGGGAAGTTTGAATCTCTCTTCTTCCGTATTAATTTGAGATGTTTGGATTCGTATAACTAACTTATCTCTGTTACTTGTTGACTTTCGTGTTAATGCTTCTTTTTCTCTTCTTCTCGCAGGGGGTGCAGTACATGAGTTCAGATGTTTGCCTTGTCTTGTGCTTGCTGAGGAGGGTTTGAACCGGCGATGACGACATTATGTCTAAGCCGAGGGTCACGGTTGTCGTTGCTTTCGTTAGTTGAGCTCTTTCCCAGTGATGAACCTTAGGCTTCTGAGGGCCTAAGCCTCCTTCAGTTCATTATGAGTTTTCCTTGCTTTTGTTAGTGGCCTTTCTGGTTTTGAGGTTCGATTTAGTGAAGCTTTCAAACCATGGTGTGAGTTGTTCGAAGCTGGTTGTTGAAATGCTTGTTGTTGCCACTAATGTGTTGCCTTACTACCATTGCGGTGGTTGTTGATGGTTGTAACTGTTTCAGGCCATTAGTCTCTTGTAGATAAATTGTCTCTTCGAACTCTTGCTCTGGGCTGTTTAACATTCTTCTTTTCTCTTTCAGGAAGGTCCCTTGCATTCAGAAGCTACCAACTTCTTCCCCGAATTCAGCAAGTCGATGTGTTAAAGGTTTTCTGTCTGCTGTTTCTCAGGAGATGAAGGTGCAGATGTATAGTGATCAATCATTCTCCACTTTTGTCTGATAAGGAGAAGTGCAGCTTACCCAACATATAAGCGAAGGCTTTCGGTATTGTTCGTCTACTCTTGATCAAAAAACTGTCGTTGATTTGGTTATCCCCAACCACCTTGCTGATTCTGTTTCTAATTTAACATATGGATCGTTATGGTCTAGGAGGAGCAACATTATGGCACAAACGCGTAGTCTATGGATTTTTGCATCAATGAATCGACAAGTGTTGTTCTTATGACTTTATTTCTTGTCTCTCCAAGTATGCTTTGCCGTATTATTGCTATCACATGATGAATCTTGAATGAGTTATCTTTGTAGGGTCGGTTTGAATACTTGATGTTAGATTGGAGATTGAGGAGTCCTTGGATAGGGTCGGGTCGTCTTGACGAGACGGTGAGGACAAAATACGAGGTTTGGCGTGAGGAAATGTCGTGACTTTGCTCCCTTAATCTTGCAGCTATGTATGCGTAACTTTTGGATTTCTATGGATTTGAAACCCGACACATGATTGCGGTATGATGGAATTGCGCTGTTGCTGCTACTTACTTTTCTCTTCTTTTTTCAGGTAGTCGAACTTATGAGCTTTTGTGGGTCTTTACCTTCTGAATGGACACATTCTTCAAAGATATTTCTTGTAACTTTCTCAAGTTCTTTTCCATCAACTCAAGGAGGATCCTACTGACCAATTCCTTTAGACCACGGGACGATGCTCGGTTGATCTTTCCTGGCCTCACTGTTACAAATCTGAGGGAGATCATCAAAGTCGATTATTACCGGTCTTGTCGTGGAGAGCCGTCGGCTAAGTATAATCACTTTGAGACATTATTGTTAAGAACAATGAGATTCCTCACAAACTTGGTCGTGACAAGTGTCGATAGAAGCTTTGTAGTTGCTGTTAAGAATTGAATGTAACTGACTTGTAATACTTGAAAATTGTAACTTAGGACCTGTTGTTACTTTGAGTCAAATGGTAGGAAGTTAAAAAAAAAGATTCACGTATCCTCATCTTTGTGACAATATGATCATGATAATAAAGTGTTTAATGGTTTTCTTTCAATAAGAATGGGACTTTCCCTTATTGAGTGAATAATAAATGGTATCTGAGGACATATCCAGACGGAAATGAATAGCATAGGAGATATAGTTGATGAAAACACCCCCTAATAACACTTCTTGTACTTCTCTTAACTTGTAACAAAAAAAGATAACAACGTTGCCTCCAAATCTGATCACAACCTGCACTCACAACCTTCTACCGAATAACCACTAATTGAACACGAGAATGAGGTCACAGAACTCTTCTTCATCTGGTCTCAGCAAAGCTTACAAGAGACAATTATTGTTAAAAACAAAGAGCATTAATTATAATTAAAATAAGCAGAAACAAACCCTTAGGTTGTTTCGAAATTGAGATTACCTGGTCGAACCCTGAAACACTATTTAAGATCAAATGCATATGAATAAACTGGTTAGTCTTAATAAACACGCGCAAAAGTAAAAGAAAACACGCAAGAAAACAGACAAGGAGGTGGAATCTTAAGGTCAAAAATTAGGGTGCGACGCACATTAAAAATATCAGTGTTCTTTTGTGCCTTTATTTGTTCGATTTGTCATCTTATATTTGTTGTTGATTTTTAAGGTTCCTACAAGTGTGGGGTTTTATATCCATTGCATATTGATATATTTTTGTGTCTTAATTTCCCATCATAATGACAACATAGCTCTTGGTTAATGGCTATTTTACTTATTTGAATGACGAGTCAAATACAAAGATGAAAATGGTATTGTTGAATGGTTCTAATTACCATTTATGAAAGGGCATGATGAAATACTTAATATTTATGAAGAAATTTCATTTACTGGTTTTTAGTCCAGTAAAGCTAGATTTTGTGTCTGATGAAGAATGACAGTTTGAACATCAACATGTATGTGGTTTTATTCGAAAAGTATGCAAAAGATAATGTTTATAATCATATTGCTAATGAGACACATGAAAAAACTTTGTGGGAGAAGATCAATTCCTTGTATGCCTCTAAATCAGAGAATAATACATTGTTCTTGTTGAATAACTTCATAAATTTAAAGTATAAAAGGGAAATTATATTTTAGATCACTTGAGTGTATCTCAAGGGCTCCTTGATCAGATGCCACTAATGAGTATCAAATTTGATGATGAGAGTTTGAGACTATTTCTATTGATATCTTTACCAGAATCTTAGGATATGTTTCAGGTTTCTATCACAAGTTCAACTCCTAGAGGTATTGTTTCTTTGGAAACGGCCAAGAGTGGTATTCTTAAGGAGGAGATGAGAAGGAAGGCACAAGGTTCTTCATCTCAATTCGAGGTACTTATCACATAAAATAAGAGGAGTATTGATATATTATTGGGGAAGTTTTATATCTGTTACGTAGTGATCTATTATTGAGTCTTAATTTCCCATCAAGAATAGGGTAAACAATAGTCATTTCTTCCTTTATAAGTTAACTCCACTAGAGATAATTATATTTAAGGTTTATCGGAAATATTCAATTTTAGTGTTACTTTTTTTTATTCAAATTTTATCTTTTATTTAAATTTCTTTATTACAAAATTAACTTTAAATTAAATCTAATCTTTTAAAAGTGGTTGTTTAGTTAGGATATGTAGGTGTTTCATTATATTAATTACTTCTTCTTCATTGTACTTCACAGGTGGTCAAATCTCAGAAAAGGAAGGATCACATGTCTAGAAATTAGAAGTCTTTGAAACCACATTACATTTTGGAGGAATTTGGAAACTTGAAGAGATGTTGGTGGTCTTGCCAAGTTAGTTGATAATGTATTGGGAAGCTCTGGGTAAGATGGTTGTAGTAATATTGGTGTTTATATTCAAAGAGAAGATAAAAAGATAAACACTAATATCAAGAAATACCTCCACAAGGTTGTAGGTGGTCATTTCACAATGGTTGTGAAACTATTGAGGTCATATAGAGTAGACCTTATACATGATATACAATAAAGGTTTTGTGGTTCTATGTACATACAAGTTTTGATGATGATGCAAGAACATCAAACATGAATGAACATCATCAAAGAACGGACATGAATAAAAATTCATGAAATAAACGTGTTGATGACCAACTCGACCAACTCAACAATAGATTATATTTATAAACATAATCAAGAAACAAACATGATTGTTCAAAGCATGTCCCTAATTCAAAGCTAAAGTGTTTACTAATTTTTTCGGATCAGTGTGTAAAATTAGTGCAATGCTCTCTAAGTAGTAAGAGTATATCACATTTTTTTCAAACTTCATCTCTTTTAAAAAAAACTTTTATGAATAGACAAAATCATTTTTACCAAAGCATAATTCAGTATGATTCATAAATATTCGGTTATTGAACGTTACCCACTTTCTAGTCGATTATGATGTTGGTATACTTGATTATGAGGTGTGTTTCTTTTAGTTATCAAATTTAGCTTAAGCCTAATTGAATATGGTACCAAATGAGCTAAAACTTTTCTTATTTGCGAGTGCATACTTCATTATTGAAATTCTGGTATGCAGATCTCAGATGTCCTAAGAGATGTCGAGATACTTCATCTCTGCTTTAAACACAATGACAAGAAGAAGCACAATAAAAATTGCAGAAAGTAAATGAACACACAGTAATTGTTAACCCAGTTCGGTGTATAACAACACCTACGTCTAGGGACTACCAAGCCAGGAATGAAATCCATTAGATAGTATTGTCTTACCCCAAATTTGTCCTACATTTTTCAAAATTTCATTTGTCTGACTTTATTTTCAGTTTGCATCGCCTGCATAACATAACTTGTTTTTCCAACATGAATAGCGTCTAAAATGTCAGCCAGAATAAATTTTTAGATATACAGACAGATCGGATGAATTGTTTCTCAAACTGTGCATAAAATCAGCGTACAAAAAATTTTAAAATCGAGCTTACAGACGGCAGTATTCTTGATTTACGTTTTGCGTAATTTAACTTGGCATGCCTATTTTATTTTTTCGATAACTTTTTCAGTCGCATTTTGATCAGCTGAGCCTTTTAACTGGTCTAAATTTATTTCAAAATATGACCAAACGTTGTATTTTTTCGAGTGGTTTCTTTCGCGCTGATAATTTTAGTGTAGTCATTTCTCATTTTCGAGAACTTTGATACTCGACTTTTTATTCGTTTTTAGTCATTTTAATTTTTATTTTTCTAGATAGAATAAATAATCCTTTAAGTTTAGAATTAATTAGATAATTAATTTTATCCGCACTTTTCTGTTTTAAAAAATTCTACAAAAATGGATTTGTCCTTTTTTTCATTATTTTATTATATTCTTGTTGATTAAGTTTTCAGAAGGGAATTTTAGGCATTTGGATTAAAAGTTGTAACCTTAACTGATGAATATAAATATCAAAGTTGTTACTGAAGTAAGAGGCCTCGTTTGTTTTTACTCACACACGACGCTATTGAGGTGAAAATTTCAAAAATAAAAAAGGGGAGTGGGTGGTCTAAATGTTTTCCTCTCTCACTTTGCAAACTCAGAAAATTACAACAAGCATACCCTTTTCTTTAAACCTTACACACATCTTCATCATACCATTTTCATGTGAAAGCAAACACCCTTCCTACGTTATCCAGCCGGCGGAGACACCACCACTTCCTCCGCCATATTTGCTTTCACTCCATACTTCCACCTTGCTTCACTTACCTCAGCCGTGAAATCTTTACAGCCACCGTTAACCTCTGATTCATCTCCACCCTCAATTTCCCTTCTTCCACCCTGTCATACCCCAAATTTGTCCTACCTTTTTCAAAATTTCATTTGTCTGACTTTATTTTTAATTTGCATCGCTTGCATAACATAACGTGCATTTCAGCATGAATAATCCTAAAATGATCAGTCATAATGAATTCTCGGATATACAGACAGATCGATTGAATTGTTTCCCAAATATACAAGAAAAATAAGTGGTTGTAAAGTTTTGAATTTAAGCTTGCAGAAGTCGATGATTTTGACATACTTTCCATCAGAGTCGCCGCACTCCACGTAAGTTCCTGCCATAGACACTTACTTATCTTTCTCTTTCAACTTAATTTTAGACTTGGAGTTGCCGCACTCCATGTAAGTGTCTCACTATGAACACATACTTCCCCCTTGGAACCTTGACCATAGTCAAGAGTTCCTCACCCTCGTTGAGGGGAACTACGAATGCTTTGATTCCATTCCCGTCAGGATACGTAGGCACGAGATGTGATGTCTTAGCGAGCATACTTAGAAATAACCCCTTAGATCTCCTTTCACACCTTTAGCAGTTAAAAGTTAACAATAACAAATAACACAAATAAAACAAGAGGTTCATGTAGAGTACTCCAGATACTTAGGATGCTAACACCTTTCCTAGGTATAACTAACCCCTGAACCTTAGATCTTTCTGCATTGTTTTTACAGTGTAATTAGGGTTTTTTTTCGTTCTTTACCCTTTCCTTTGGATAAATCAAAACTCGGTGGTGAACTTCAAGATTTGTGATTCAAGTTAATCAATAGTTTGATATTCTCACCGCAAAACTAAACTTCAAAGAATAAAAAATTTATGAGATTTGAGTCTAGATCTTGAAAAGGAGTGTTAATGATTAAAAATTTACAATTAGGGTTGAAAAATTTAGGAGGTTTGGGTTCTGTGTCATGAAGAGGAGGGTCGAGATCTAGAACTTGGAGAAGAAGGTTGCAAAATTGAGGGATTTTAGGTTCTGCATATTGAAGATTTTGAAGGGAATAAAAAAACCAATGAAGCTCTAATAGAAGATGACAATGAAGATTGTGAGAGAAAAATTGAATAATATAGCTATAGAATAAAATAAAAAAAAAGATTTTGAAAAAATCACGGATTTGTATAAAGTTTGGAGATGAAGATATGAACACAAATTCAAAATTAGGGATTAAAACCAAAAAAAAGATTTAGATGACAGAGACTAAAACCAAAAACGCGCTAACTTACAAAGACGAAAATAGTATTTTATCCAGAATTCTAGATTTGTGTTCATATCTTAATTCTCAACCTTTATACAATCCCATAATTTTTTCAATCCGATTTTTTTATTTGAAATGTGTTTGATCAAGAATTGGCATAGAGTTTGAAGGTTAAAAAAAGTGGAGGAGAGAGATAAAGTTTAAAGATAAAAAGAATAAAGATTAGAGATGAAATGAGGAAGAAAATGTTTTAAAAAATTATATATTTTTTTATTTCATCTTTTCATATCATGTCAACGATGTCATGTCATCGGACATTTGACACCTATGTTTTTTTTAATAAAGAGTTGGGACATTTGACACCTATGTTTTTTTTAATAAAGAGTTGACGCCAAAAACTTAATCAAAACGAAAGTCAAACATGTATCTTTGGAAGCATTTTTCCATTGCTCTTTTATTTTTCTATTACAGAGAAAAAAAAACTATTTAAACTATTAATTTAATACAAACAACTATGTTGGCCATCCATAAACGTGTATCTTTGGGACCATTTTTCCATTGCTCTTTTATTTTTCCACATATGAAAGAAAAGCCCCACATAAACAAAACACAAGAGGACAACTAAACCTTGAGGTGCAAGCAATTCGAGGTTCTTAGAATCTCTTTAGAAACATCGAATCAACCAATTCATTCCCATTTAAATTCCTAACAACCAATTACAGCCCTACACTTATCCCTTTAAATGGTCAATCCCATACTTTCTTTTTCTTCACGAATCTGATCCTCTCTTTTATTCTCCATACATTTCTTTTCTGAGTAAACAACCATTTTCATGTTCAGTATATGAGACAATGTGATTCTTTAACCATACAATTATTACAAATATTTTTACATGTTTTTTATTTTCGTTTATTCAACTTACTATTTAAATATAATCTCTTATGTTAGTTAATTTTGTATTGAAACATGATCTTTGTTAATTAATTTGACTCTCAAATAGTATATTTTAGGTTAGTATGTTTAATATATGAAATTATTTTAAAACGAGAGACACGTGAAGTTTTTCTTAATTATATATATTTAGAATTTCAATGATGAAGCCTCTAAATTTAATAAGGATATAAAATGTCTGTTTAATTATTTAGTTATTTTAGTTGTTTTTTTTCTTTATTGTTATTTGTTCTCTTTCGTTTTTCCACCATGGATTGAGAAGTAGACATATGACAAGGTTCGATTTTTAATTATTGTGTATTTTTTGGGTTGGATTAATTTCTATTATATTTGGTTTAGTGTTAAATTGGTTTGTGATTTTTCTAAATATTTTATATTTTATTTTTAGTTTTTTAAAATATTTGTTTTAAAGAAGGATGATTTTAAAAAATTTCATCCATATTTTTTGTTTTCTAAAATCGTCGTTAAAGTAATTGCTAACTCAGTCGCTAAGTAATAAATCATCGTCAATTCTATCTTTAAGTTGTAAAGACCGTCACTAAATTATAGGAAGGACCAAATGAATTGATGGAAATTTTTAAGAGGATATTTTTTTAAAAAAAAATTTAAATTAAAAATAAAATATAAAATATTTAACAAAAGTTAAATATGGAAAGATAAGAATAAAAATAAACTATTACAAATAAGTAATAATAGAAAGTAAACTAGATTTACAGGCTTAAAATTATGTATAATTTGGAGTCTTAAATTTATAATATGTAGAATTTTATATAAACTAAGCATGAGTTTGTTTGTAATAATAGCTATAAAAATAAAGCAATACAAAGTGTAATAAAGTGAATTTGTTATTATAAGTTTAATCTTTTTTTTTTAGAAATTTATATTTTTTTATACAATTTATTGTTCAACTATATTTTTTTTTGTTCAATTATATTATTTTTTGTTCAACTTTAGAGAGAATTGTATTTCATATTATTATTAAAAGCCAAATTTTTGTTGTAGCTCCAACAATTGATATCAGAGTCAATTGTAAAATTTTAGAGTGGTAAAACGTTAATGATTTTTTGTTATCAAATATAATGGCTTCTACTGGTGGACCAATCAAGGTTGTTAAATAGAAATTGAAAAATTCAATGAAAAACAATTTTTTCTACTAGAGGATGCAGATGAAAAACCTGCTTATTTCACAAAAATTGCACAAGGCATTAGCGAAAAAAGAAAAAAAAAAGAAACATGTGAAAGATTAGATCTCGAATCACAAGTCACCATAATCTTCCGTCTTAAGAGAGTTGTTGCATTCTTGGTAAATGAAGAAGCAACAATGGTTGGCGTGTGGTCAAAGTTAGAGAACAATTTTATGACAAAAAATCTAACAAATCGAATCTACTTGAAATCCAAATTGTATACATGCAAGATGGAGGAAGGCGCCTCAATATGAGATTATGTAAACGATTTTGATATGATTATATCAAACTTAAAGGATATAAAAGTTAAGATTGATGAAGAAAACCAAACACTCTTGTGACTACTTTCATTACCAGAGTCCTATGAAAATCTAATCCAAAAATTGATGCTTGTGGGTGATACTCTAACCATGAATAAAACTAGAACATCACTTTTAGCGGTCTATCTTCGAATGGTTGTTCAAATGAAATGTCGAGCAGTGAAAGAGAACATAGGGAACAACCTTAAGAATCGTTTGCTACTAGAGGGATGACCAATGAAAAAGGACATGGTAGGGGAAGGAAATATATATCAAAATATAGAGCTCCTGCAGAAAGAAAACGCTTTAAATATGGTGAGCTAAGAATGTATTATTTAAGAACCAGACCAACAATGACAATAACTTCAAAGGCAAACAACAAGATTTTTTAGAGGCTATTATGTCTTGAATGACGATGATGATTATTATTTCTCCGTCTCAAAGAAAACCATGATATTTTTGGTATGTAGATGGTTAATTCTGGAGCCTCACACCATATGTACCCAAATAGAAAGTGGTTTACTACCTACCAAAATATATATGGTGGAACTATTTTAATGAGAAACAACCATGCCTACAAAATTATGGGGTATATGGTACAATAAAAATCAAAATGCATTATGGAACGTTAAAAACTCTTATGAATGTGAGACATGTTCCAAGTTTGAGGAAAAACCTTATTTCTATTAGTGTACTAGAGGAAAATGGTTGCAAAAAATTATGGAAGATCGATTTATAAAAGTTGTATGTGGTTTGTTTGTTATGATGAAGGGAGGCAGTCACATAAATCTATGCTTTTAAATGTGAAACTGTCACAGAAGATTTGGAAGTTAGAATCAGTTGAAGTGAGGATCAAACAGAATGCACGAGGATAAGGCACATGCGCCTTGGGCATATGTAAGATAAAGGTCTATCATTACTTAGTGAAAAAGGTTTGTTGAAGAAAACACGCATGGAATTTTGTGAACATTGTATGTATAGCAAATCACATTGCTTGAAGTTTCCTACAAGCAAGCATAAGACTGTTAGACAATGTGCATATTTATGTTTATGGTCTGGCTCAAGTTACTTCTAAGGGTGGTTCCAGGTACTTTGTGACATTCGTTGAAGATCATTCTAGGTATGCTTGGAATTACCATTTTAAGCATAAGAATAAGGTATTTGATATTTTCAAGTGTTGGAAAGCAATGGTTGAACAGAACGGGTAAAAAGTTGAAAGCCATAAGGTTCGACAATGGTACAAAACATATTGATAGAGGTTTCAAGAAGTTATATGCACAAGAAGGCTTTATAAGACACTGAATAGTTAGAGGCACACCATAACAAAATGGAGTCACAAAAAGACTAAATCGTACACTTCTTGAGAAAGAATGGTGTATGCGCTCAAATTCTAGGTTAGGTCAAAAATGACGTGCATAATCAATTGTTACATATTTTTATATAGTAAATCGATCCCCACATTCTAGTTTAGATGGAGACACTCCTTATATGGTGTTGTCAGGTGAACATGTTGATTATAATAGACTGAAAGTTTTTGGATACATCGTCTATTATTAAGTTAAGGATAACAAACTTGATAATAAAGGCAAGAAAGCTATCTTTCTAGAATATGTAAAAGGGGTCAAAGGTTATCAACTTTAGAGTGTAGAAGATTATAAGTTTGTGATTAGCAAGGATTTTATATTTGGTGAAAAATCTTTGGTGCCTACTAATGGTGATGTTAAAATATCAAACCAAGTAGTTGAGATAGAATCTAAACACGAACCAGATTCTAGTCATGTTAAGGTGGGGCATCCTAGTTTTACTTAAAATGATGAGAAGGATGGAATTGATCCCGAGGATGTTCAAAAGGAAAAATATACATACATTACAACAATAGAAACATGAATATTTGGATATTAGGCCAAAAAGGAATCACAAATCAATTCAAAATTTTGGGTCAGACAAACCTCTGAGGCATTGTGGGCAGGTAAACTTAGTGAAATACGCACTCTCGATTGAGGGTGATAAGTCAGTAACCTTAAATCAAGATATCAAACACAAAGATAGAGAGATTTGGTCGGTTGCTTTGGAGTAAAAAATGCAATCTCTTCATAAGAATAAGATATAGGAGGTAATCTCATTGCTTGTGGGAAAGATTGCTATTAGTTGTAAGTGAAGTACAAAAGAAAAGAGGATCCTCACAAGTCTGATTGTATAAGGTATAAAACTTGGCTAGTGGCCAAGGGACTTGCACAAAAAGAAGGAATTGATTACAATGAGATATTTTCTCTAGTAGTAAAACATGTTCCTAATAGAGTGTTTTTAGTATTGTTACTCGTGGTGATCTTGAGCTAGAACCACTTGATGTAAAGACAACCTTCTTATATAATGATTTGGATGAGGAAATATATATGTATCAATCTGGGGGATACAAGATTGAGGGTAAAGAAAGTCAGGCATGTCATTGAGAAAATAATTTTATGGATTGGAATAATCTCCTCTCCAATGGTACAAGTGATTTGACTCATTTATGTCAAAACAAGGTTTCTCTAAAAGTGATTATGATTGTTGTTGTACTTGTCAAAAAGTACAGGAGTGCATGATACCCCTAAGCTTGTAGGTATGACCAAAGGCCTTAGTGGATTTATAATCGATATGGCTTGCCCACAATGACAAGGTGCTCTATTTGGCAGTGTTTATGGTGATGAGAGGTGGTCATCTCATGTGAGGTGATATGTTTTATGTTTATGTTGGGTAAGTTATGATCAGTCCCTTTAACCCTAAGGTTGGGGTATTTATATGGGCGTCTTGGGCCTAGGGTTTCCTAGGGAATAATAACCGCCCACTCAGTCAATGTTGGAGCATTAAATCCTTATTTCCTAGGGAGATGTGAGTTAGACTATTGACCCTGACTTCTCTCTGACCAAAGAACGTCTTTTCCTACATTTCCCATGATTGGGCAAGTAGGGAGAACTCAAGACGTTGCGGTCCCTGGGCATTAGGTAGGAGTCTCCCCTTAAAGGAAATTGGAACTTACCCTCCCTTAATAGGTCTTTTACAAATGTATTACTATATAGTCTCTCAAGCACAAGGGCTTTGAGAAAGGGGTAAGTTCTTTGAATAACATTGCATTGGGGGTGTCTTTCCATGGGGACCCAAGTCCCTTAAGAAATATTATATGTTGAGCCTTGGCTGATGAGACTTCCAAGTCCCTCAAGAAATATTATTGTGTTACTCAAGTGACTTCAAACATAAGAGGTTGAGTGAATTGCGACACAAAAAGTTCTTAAAGAGTTTTAAAAAATGGTTTTTAGATTGATTTTAAGAAGAGGTATAAAGAAGAAAAGAATGATAAGTGAATAAGAATAGGAAAATAAAGAGTTGAGAGACAAGAGAAGAACACAACATATTTTATATTGGTTCTGTTAGGTTTGGGCTCCCTTCCTATATGGAGAAAAGCCTAAATATTATTAGTGCATTTGTCCCACGTATTTAAGTGGAGACAAATTTAGGGTTGTGAGAGATAGAGAGAAAAGAAGACTTCAAAAGAGAGAAAAGTGAAGATAACCCTATTTTCATTTTTTTGCAACCAAACTCACTAAATCGGCAATTTGAGATTTGTTAACCATTGGATTGAGCTCAAATTTGGCGGACAGGTTCGCAACACCTGTACCTGACTTTTGACCATTCAAATCTTCAAAACAAAGTCTGAGTTGAGAGATATCTGCTTCGTTCTGAAGCTGCATATTCAGACATGTTTTCAGCTTCTTGATTCTTAATTGAAAGCTAGTTTGCTTTGTGATTTGCAGTTGTTAGCATTAGTTTATGAATCACTATAAGAATCCCGTGTACTCTTATTTGATTATAGTGAAGCTATTTATTTGGTCTAGATGACTCATAGTTTTTACTCTCATATTGAGGGGTTTTCCAAATTAAAATATTGGTGTTCTTTTGTGTCTTTATTTATTTGATTTGCTACCATTTTTTTAATCGTAATTGGTTCTTACAAATTTTGAGAATTTTATATCTGATGCGTATATGTATGTTATTGTGTGTTAATTTCCCATTAAGTTTAGCTAAAAACCATGAGGCCTACGTCTAGCTTCGAAGGATTACCTTGAGATTTCCACTATTATATGACTTTTAACACGAGATTAACTTACAACCTCCTTACGCCAAACTTTTATCTCAAATTCAACTTGTAACCTCACAGTTTAAAAGAGCATTTATCTCTTATTTTATAATTACAAATCTGAAGGATAAAACCACATTTATAGAAGAAAAACTCAACTTATTTTTTTTGTCTCAATACTAAATGGAAAGGAGTCAAAGAGGTAGAGGTAGATAAAGACCTAGGAAAAATATTAGAGAAATTGTTAAGAAGGATCTTAAAATGTACAATTTGGATAAAAACATGGTCTGAAATTGAACATTATGGCTGAAGTTGATCTATGTAGCCGACCTCACGTAGTGGGAGAAAGTTGGGTTGTCGTTGTTGTAATCTCAACATAAAATAGTATTTTAAATGTATAAGTGAAATATTCATAAATTTTGTGTGTTTTCAAAAGAACACAATACCTATTTATATAGTAAAATATTTGACCAATAAAGGATATTTGCAGGGTTGGATCCACCTCATAATAGATTAGTCTACAATCATAATCGATTATGACATCGTAAAATAAGGAAGATTTTATTGTATATAAACATAATGTATTATAAAGATTCCTTAATCGAATATTGAGCGAGTTCGCCTCCATAATGGATTGCATAAGTTCCACAATCGATTATATGACAATTTTTGCTATATAATAGATTAAGTAAACATTATATTCGATTATACTTCGGTTTTAAAGAGATTTAGCAAAATTAAAGTGATTTTAAGAGAAGCTTTGAAAACATATGAAGTTTGGAAAAAGAGTTTGTGTGTGTGTTATGATCTTAGTACTTTGAGCGTGTCACTTTCAATATTGGGTCAAGAGAAACACAAGTGAGAAAGACACCACATATGCTCAACTAACCACACTTATAACCAATATGGGACTCCAACTCATTTCGATTTCAACGAAACGAAACACCACTTACTGGGCAACATTAATATTGAGCAAAGAGCAACACAAGTAAGAGAGACACCACATATTCATCCAAAATCTTAAGGTGATAAGTGTATGGATTCTCCAACTTATAAATGTTCAACTATCCACACTTATAAGCAATGTGAGACTCCAACTCTCACTTGACATATTATTATTCTCAACAGACGACACTTTTTTGCTAATGATATTATTTAGCATTTGATACTTTTGCACCAATGATCGAAAAGTTCTTGTCTTTTAATTTGTTTAAAACTTTCATCTTTGTTTGATGATATTTATAATATTTATGTTAATCTTTTTGTCACCATCAAAACTTGTTATACTTATTCAACAAATAAAACTATATGTTAATTATTTACACATTATTTAAATATTACTACAAAAATTAAATATAATAATATTTTTTAATAAAATATTTTTTTAAAACAACTTACACAAAAATATATGATGTTTTGTTATTTACATTTCAAACAAACAAGTAAAATAAAATAAGAGAATATAAACATATAAACTTTTTTTTTGTTATCCCAATCACATCAAAGAATATGATTCGTTAGTATGCCTTTTAATTTATTGATTTTCTCCTACTCTTTATTCTATTAATTATTTTATTATTAGTTTTAACTTTTATACATCTTTATTATAAATTGTTTTTTAATTTATTTAAATTTTGTAAGCTTCCTTTGAAGAAGGTCTATAAATAGACTTCATTTCCATCCGAACCAAGCAACTCAACTCATTCTTCTCTTTCATTTCCTACGCTTCTCGTTCTCTCTATTCTCCTTTGTATTTCGCATTCGTAAGTAAGCACTTTATTTTCTCTGCCAATTATAATCGCTTAATCTTTAAGCTGTTTCGTGTTTTCTTCATCGAATTCTATCAATTCAGGTTCGTTTTCTTCCACTGTCATATATTTATTTCTCTTCCTTTTCTCTTTATATTAATTTGATTTTGCCTAATTTTTCTGATTAGACTTGTGCAGTTTCCCTAATTTTTCTGTAGAAGTGTTTTTCTATTGTATCTATCCAAAGTTCTCGCTGATTCTTAATTATCAGTTTCTAGGAATGCATAACTTATATGAATCACTATAGTAGAAATTGGTAGTAATTTGAGAAAATAAAAGTGATTATATGTGATTGCATGTTTGGTTCTGCTTTGAAAAAAATTGATGTTAATGGAATTGATTATGTAAAATTGATGTTCATGGTTGTTGTTGTACCAACAGTTTGTGGCTTTGTTAAGTTGTCTATTGGCTGTTGTGAAGCAGGTTTGAATGATCTAATGGAATCCAAAACTAGTAAGAAGAAATCCAGTAGTAGTAATTCATTGTTCTACGAAGCTCCCCTTGGCTACACTATTGAATACGTTCGCCCAAACGGTGGAATCAAGAAGTTCCGATCAGCTGCTTACTCACACGTAAGTTGTAACTCTCGTGATTAAATGATGATAATTATATAGACTTGCTAGAGGGAAAACCTATTTGATTAGTACCCTGTGCTAATTTACTAATCCATGTGGTTTCTAATTTTGTGCAGTTCTCAAGGAAGCCATCCTGAAATTGATCTACTTTGCGTGGAACCGTTTTTTTAGTTGCTTTTATTTTCATTAGGCTTATAATAATTCATTACTCTACTTCAGTTGTGCTTTCTCTGTTCTCTGTTTTTCGGGTTCTGGTGGTGTTCGATTCTTTTTTCTGAAACAATATGGCCATGGAAGTTTCTGCAATCGGCTTTGAAGGGTTTGAAAAGAGGCTAGAGATATCATTTTTCGAACTGGGAATATTTGTGGACCCTGAAGGAAAGGGTCTTAGGTCTCTAACAAAATCCCAGATAGACGAGATTCTAGGACCTGCAGAATGCACCATTGTTTCCTCACTATCAAATGAAAAGGTTGACTCTTATGTTCTCTCTGAGTCCAGCCTTTTTGTTTATCCATATAAGATCATAATCAAAACCTGTGGTACTACCAAATTGCTGCTTTCGATTCCACCTATATTGAAATTATCCGAGGCACTTCCTCTCGGTGTTAGATCGGTAAGATACACTCGTGGAAGTTTCACTTTTCCAGGTGCTCAGTCATTTCCACATCGCAGCTTCTCCGAGGAAGTCGCAGTTCTTGATAGCTATTTTGGGAAGCTTGGATCAGGAAGCATGGCTTATATTATGGGTGGTTCAGACAACTCACAGAAATGGCATGTTTACTCTGCTGCTTCAGAATCTGTGAGCTTAATTGATTCTGTTTACACTCTCGAGATGTGCATGACCGGTTTAGATAGAGAGAAAGCATCGGTTTTCTATAAAGAACAGTTTAGTTCAGCAGTTCTGATGACTGCAAATTCTGGTATTAGAAACATTCTTCCAGATTCACAAATATGTGATTTTGATTTTGAACCGTGTGGATATTCAATGAACTCTGTAGAAGGACCTGCTGTTTCTACAATTCATGTTACTCCGGAAGATGGATTCAGTTACGCCAGCTTTGAGACATGCGGGTATAATTTGGAGCTGATGAATCTGAACCAATTGGTTGAGAGAGTGTTGACATGCTTCCAGCCGAATGAATTTCTGATAGCTGTGCATGTGGACGTTGAGAGCAATTCATTTGCCGAGAACTGTTTGGTGAATGTTAAGGGATACTGTCGTGAAGAGAGGTTTTACCAGGAACTTGGAAGAGGTGGCTGTGTTGTCTTCCAGAAGTTCACGAAGATTTCTCGATGCAGTTCACCTGTTTCAACTCTGAAATGCTGGAAAGCAGAAGGGGAAGAGTAGTATATCAATTTAGTGTCTTTGATGGTTTTTTGTGTTCTTAAGTATAAATAAAGTTGGCTTTTCAGGCCTTTTCTGATGGTACTTGGATGACTTGACGTACCATTGTCGTTGGTTGTTTCTACATTGTACAGTTTGGTTGTTATTTTCATTGACCGTTGATTTGAATAATTATGCATGATGTTTGATTATATCTTTTAGACTTGTTTTTCTCACTATTCATATAACACTTGTTATAATGTAGTAATGATTACTTGTAATTTTATTGACAATTTGATTGTTGAAAGCTATCCCAATTTGATTAACTTGTTGTGCAAGACTCTCATTTTATGTTTGATGATTCTAATCATCTTATTTAGACTCATCCTCTTCTAGAAATTTTAGTTAAAAATATTTACTTGTTCTACAAATCAAATGGTCACGTGCCTTGAACTAAAATCACTGGCATGTTAACATTTCCTATCTAAGTCTCTTCTATTTTAAAGAATGTCCTCAAAAAGCTTCCCCAACAAACTTCCTACTAATGATAATCTAGAGGAAGACAGTTAGTTTAACGTGTACTTTATGCCAACAAGATATCAAATGTAATGTTCATCTATTTTTCTCTGATAGGTTTGCTTAAGATATTTGACATTGGCTTAGCGGCTTGTTCAAATTTAACTTGACTTATTATTCCACTAACCAAGTCCTCTTCGATATAATCTGATTTCAAGCTAACTAAAATGAGTTTCAAAAAGCATAACATTGTGTCTTGAAACTTAAGAAATAGATGAGAGAATTGTTTGATTCTAACTTCATAGATGATTTGTATTAGGGATAAATTTAATAGTTTGTTAAAGTTTGTTAGGTTTGTTAGAGTGTAGGGTTGATCTTATTTTTAAGTGTTATTAGTTTGTTAGGGTTTATGCTATTTTCAAGCTCTGAAAAATAGATCAACAACCTATATATAAAGGTATGTCATGAGTCATAAAAAACAATAATAATACAATATATTTTTCAAGTTAACTTTCAATTATGGTATCCGAGCACTCTTCTGATTCAGAAGACATATTTAAGAAGAAAAATACTTCCAAACTTGAAAACATGAATATTGTTTCAATTGAATACTTGATAGTGGTGTTTCACACCACATAACTCATTTGATCTCAATATTAAAAAAAATCATAAAATTAGATAAATCTTTCTACATAACTACACCAACAGGGGTTTCAACCTTAATTGAAAATATGGGGGATGTGAATTTATCAAGTTTCCTTACGTTAAAAGATGTGTTATTGGTTCCTGACTTTATATGCAATCTGATTTCAATTTATAAACTAACATATGATTCAAATTGTTATGTGATTTATGATCAAAATTCTTGCACAATACACGACCAAGCCTCGAAGAGGAACACTGAATCAGGTGACATGCATGAAGGGGTTTATGTGTTCATAAAACAACATCAACAAGGCTTCATGGGTGCATCTAAGAAGGATATGACAACCGTATGGAACATCAGAATGGGACATTCATCTAATCAAGTCCTTCAACATATTTTACATTTAGTCAAATGCAATTTTGATAGAGAAAATTGTTATGATGTATGCCACAAGGAAAAACAATGTAGAAACTCTTTCCCTTTAAGTATTAATAAAGTTGAAGCACCTTTTGAATTGATTCACTGTGACTGATGGGGGAAATAATGTACTGCCACAAAGAATGGATCACATTACTTTCTAACCATTGTAGAGGGCTACACTCATGACATATGGGTATATTTAATGAAGCACAAGACAAAGACTTTACAACATTTAATTAGTTTCAACAATCTAATCAAAAGAAAGTTTAATATGCATATCAATAGGATTAGGAGTGACAATGAGACAGAGTTTACTAACTTTGATTTCAAGTGTTTCCCTAAAAAAGAAGGGATCCTGCATGAAACTTCTCGTGTTGCAACACCTTAATAGAATGGACGTGTGGAATGCAAATATAGAAAAATTTTGAACATAGCACGAACCTTGCGTTTTCAAGAAAATCTTCCATTGCATTTTCGGGAGATTGTGTATTAACAGAAGCGTATCTAATCAATAGAACTCCTACAGTGGCAAATAGTGGAATCACTCCATACGAGTTACTTTTTAAGAGAACATCAAACTATGAGCACTTGAGAACTTTTGACTACTCGTGCTACAAGAAAAATGACTCAAAGAGAATCAATAAATTTGATCCCAGAGTTGAAAGGTGTATTTTTATTGGTTATCCACAAGGACAAAAAGGATGGAAAGTTTACAATCCAAAGACTCGTTAATGCTGCATATCGAGAAATGTAGTGTTTTATGAGTATATCTTTCCTTTACCATGTGCAAGACAATAATGAATCTACTAATTTTAGAAATAACTCATCAAGTGATAACTTCAATATTGAGTCTTCACTCTATAATGATGCATAATTGGAAGTACCAAGCCTTAGAGAAATTCGTCATAATGACCAAAGATCGGATCTTATAGAAAGTTTACCCATTAAGGAGCCTGAATACACAAGTTAAACTGAGGGTGAGCCTATAGAACAAGAACATGTATCCATAAATGATGTGAAGGAGGAATTCACCAAGGATTCTAAAAAATAATCATCAAGTGAAAGTGAAGGAGAAGTCTCAAATGACGGGGAGCCTCATAACATGCCACACATAAGACGACCTCTAAATTATCTAAACAACTATGATTGTGGCAAAATAAACATAAACTCCAAGTGCATGTCATCAATTCAAGAATTCTATTCAGGTATCACCTATCCCATCTCAAAATTTTTAAACTATTATAAGTTTTCACAAAAATATAGAGCTTATCTTGCAACCATCACTAACGACAAATAACCTCAATCATATACTCAAGCATTCAAAAAAACATTTTGGAGGGAGGCCATGACTTAAGAAATCAAGGCTCTAGAAGACAATGAGACATGGGAACTAACTCATTTACCGCAAGGGAATAAAATTGATAGGATGTAGATGGTTGTATAAGATCAAACATAAAGCTACATATGAGATTGAAAAGTATAATGGCAGATTAGTTGTTAAATGTTACACACAAATAGAAGGTGAAGACATCAATGAAACTTTTTCAGTAGTGGCCAAAATGACCACAATCAGATGCTTGTTAACAGTTGCAGTGGAAAAATGATGTAAATCACATATAATGGATGTTAGCAATGCCTTATTGCATGGAGAATTGACATAAGAAGTATATATGAGTCCTCCACAAGGATATATAGTTCCAAAAAAAAAATTTGGTATGAAGATTAAAGAAGTTATTGTATGAATTGAAAAAAGCATCTAGAATTTGGTATATCAAGCTATCTCAATCTTTAATAAAATATGGTTTCCAAGACAACCAGTCTGATCATAGTTTATTTACATATTCACATGGATCAATTTTTCTTGTTGTTTTGATCTATGTTGATGACTTGATCATTACTAGTAATGACCTTGAGGACTACGATCAGTTCAAGCAATATCTCAGTCAATGTTTCCACATGAAGGATCTTGATTTTCTTAAGTACTTCCTAGGCCTGGAACTAGCACAAGGGTCAGAAGGGATATTCCTTTGTCAAAGAAAATATACCTTATACATGCTACAAGAATGTGGAATGCTTGGTTGTAAGCCTTCTTTGTTTCTGTCATACCCTAATTTTTGACCCTAAGATCCCACCTCTTTGTGCGTCATATTGCATAACATATTTAGGTCATACGGGATTTGTGTGCGTGCTTATTATGACTAACCAGTTTGTGCAAGTGCAGTAATTTCAAGTGGGAATAGTACTCATTCTCACAGTCAAGCATTTCAGGGAATAACCCTTCTAATTCGAAGAGCCCTAAGGTTTTCTACTAGTTTGAATCTCTGGTTTCATTAAAGATCAATTCAACTGGTTCTCTTATGAAATTAAGGTTTAAGCATACTCTTATCAAGGATCAAAGGTCACTTCCCTCAAAATTTCTCAGAAGCTTCCGGGCATACTAAAAGAATTAGGGTTTTCTGTCTGTTGGTGTTGAACATGATCAGTTGAGGATTGGTTATGGGTTTCATTGCAAGTTACATTACAAGTGGTATTTCAAGAGGTTCCTCATACATAGTGCTTGTGTTTGTCCAAAGGATTGTTTGAATTTTTTCAAAGTGTTTCATGTTGGATTGAGATCTTATATGATTGATTTATGATTTAATTGAAGACTAAGGCTAACAGTCATGGATTAAAGAATGTTTCAAGTAGCATCAGGTTCTTAAGTCAAAGGTAGAATAGTTTTCGTGTGGTTTTTTCTCATGGGTTCAAGTAACAAGTGGATTTTTTTCATAACCATTATCTACACTTTCAAAACCATTATCTATTCTTTTCATAACCACTTTTCTACCCAAAACCATTTACCACTTTCTATACCACATCCATAAATCAATATCCAAACCATATCCATAAATTATTCTATATTTGGTTTAAAACTCCATGCTCATTTTTTTCTTATATTAAGTACATTATTCCAACATGTCCATAAAATCCAAGATTTGAAAAAGAAAGAAGAAAAGAAAAGTTACAAGTTCAAGTCAATTCACCAAATTCAAAGCATGACAAAGTTCTATCCTTACAATTCAAATTCAAGATCCAAGAAAGTTCAAAATTCATCACGAGTTCGTTCACCATCCAAAAATCTAATTTGCAAGTTCAAAGGAATGATTTTGCCCAATAACATTTTCATGATAAAAGTGTGCTAATTGATTTCAAAGCTTATGATTTCAAGATTCATTGTTGAGATACTTCCCAAGTTTAAACGCACAAAAAAATACATTCCCTCCATAGTACCATAACTCGTGCATTCTTTTTCTTGCATACAAGTGATGACCAAAAGTTTAATATAAATCCTAACGAAATTCACAAAATAGTTCATTCTAAATTTGTTTCTTGTTTGGAGTTGTGTAGTCTTATTGAGATTTGAAGCTCTTGATTCAAATTCACCTTAAAAAAGGATGATTCCATTGTTGATACTATTCTTTTCTAGTTTGGCTGCAAGTGGAAAAAGTTAGTGAGATAAAATCACATGAAGAAAGACGTAGAGACGACAATTGAAGATGAAGAAATAAAAAAAAATGCTTTTAGAAATCCTATTGGAATACATTCCCCATTGCACTCGTTAGGCAGCTATTGTTCCACCGTATGTTTGTTTTCATAGTGAGGTCGAATCTCGGCTCCTGGGAGTATGTCAAAGTGAGTACAAATGATTTACAAGAAGACGGAAATGTTATTAGACGGAGTAGGAAAGTAATGAAAATGCATTGAAAATAGATTTTGGAGCTACTGAATATCACAATACCTCATATGGCTTTCATCTTCTACGGCACCAGAATCCAGGAAACAGGTTTTGAGAATAGGGATTTGATAAAAAGTTGAAGAAACACTGCAAAGAAAGAAGATAAAGACGGTGTTAAGAAAAAACCAAACATTTCGACTTGAAGTTCATCAATCATCAATCGTGGCAAAGAAAACCAATTTGTTTCATTCCAAAACCAATCTCAGACACAATCAAGCATTCAAGGGGAAATCAAAATAGAAAGAGGAAAAGAATTGAGCGTGTTTGGATCGAAACAGAAACAATAAAATCATCATAAAAACATGTTCCCGACAATATATATCCTATCCAAAACAAGTTCCACACATATTCAAAATGGTATCGATTTGTTTCCAATATGAGAATCTCTTTCACCATGACGGTTAATATGCTCACAATTATAAAAAGAAGCAAATATACAATTGAGGGAGGCGTAAAAAATTCACACACGCACAAAAACATCCTCAGAGCTACACAAATAACATCGACATCGACATACGCAGTCACGAATTTGCAAACACAAGAATTCACATACACACTGTCATACCTCAAATTTTACCCTCAGATCCTCGGATCTTTTGCATATCATTTTAAGTCATTCGTTTTTACATTTTCAGTTTTTTTAGTCCATTAATCAATAATCATGTGTTTGTTCCGTTAATTTTTGTCATCTAATATCATCTTAATTTTTGTCTGTTTTTGTTCCATAGATTTTTTTTCTTTTTTTTTTTGTTTGTAATTTTTCAGGCATAATCTTTACATTTAGTCTTATTCTAGAGTGTTTAAAACTTTTGTTTTGTTGTAATTTAGAAATTTTATTTATTTGTAATTCCATTTTTTTAAAATATATTTCCCTTTCAAATTACAAATAATTATTTCTTTTATTTTACAAAACACAATTATTTATGCTAATATTTCTTTTATTTCAAATTACTTCTTTTTTTTACAAAACTCAAATTCAACATTAGTACATGAAGCAAATTTTATTTTATTATTATTATTATTCATTATTATTATTATTATTATTATTATTATTGTTATTATTATTATTATTATTATTTTATTTTTATTTATTTAATTATTTTATTTTTTATATTACAAGTCCATGAAAGATCCCAATTAGTCAAAATCTTGACCAAATGACTTCGCACAACTATCTTTTACACAATTATCATACCTCCAAACCACCATCACGAGCCTACAAAAGAACAACAACAACCACAACAGAGTTTCCTTAAAACTTCACAAACCAATTTTACCAATTAAACTCCCAAAACGTTTCCAATCAGAACAAAGAAAGATAGTAGAAGAAAGTTGAATGAGATCCAAAATTGAAACAACACGAAAACACAAACCTTTTTGACAAATTGAGCAAAACAAAAGCAAACCGGATTGAAGGAGATTGAAAACTGAATCGCACGAAGGAGAGACGCGATGATGATGATTCTGAGCGAACGAAGAGCATGACACGGTAACCTGGAAAAATCCCCTTCGTTTAAGTATATTGGCTTATTTTAAGATGGATGTGACGTTGCTGTTATTTTAAAGTCTTATTTCCTTCCCTTTTTATGAACTGATGGAGCGTCACCTGGGCTTCATGACCCGTATTTGTTTCATATTGCTTCATACCACCCCTTTTTTTCTTTAAACCGTGGTTAAGGGATGATGATGGGTTTTAAAAGCCCAAATGAATCATCCTATCCCTTTTACTCTTCAACACCACCATTTCTTCTTTTCACAATTTTCTTTTCTTTTAATAATAATATCTTATTTAGTTTGTTCATTATTATCTTTTTTATTATCTTTTTTTTCTCTCTCTAAAATAAAACTTATATTATTTTTAGACTATCATTGGATTTTGAGACTTTTTTCCTTCATTCTAGTTTCATTTTTATTTTGACTTTTCACTTTGATTTTATTTTCATTTCGAGTTTTGGTCGATGAAGTCTTTTTAAACATAAATGTTGGTTATCGAGGTTGTTTAACCTTCATTATTTCAAATATGTAGAATTGATCCTTTGAATCATTTTTTATACTTTGGGATCGTGATAGGCTACCTTCGATTAATCAATGTAATTTGTGATTAAGACGAGACCGTTTGCTTTCCCTTTCCGTGTGGCACCATTCTTTGAGAATGATTTATATATCGCTTCTCTATCGTGTTTTAACGCAAATATCGTATTGAGCGGCCTCCCATAGCAATGAGCTTCCCTTTCCCTTTTGACCTTGTTAGAGTCATTGGTTCTTTCAACCTATCCTTAGGTTAGAGTTGGTAAACTCTATGTGAGTATCACGATTATGGTCATCCCTAGTCGGCCGAACTACGGAGGCTCTGATTCCGCTTTCCTAGTCAGGATACGTAGGCACAAGATGCGATATCTTGTCGAGCCCTCTAACCACTAACAACTAATTGTTATCTCCCTCCTTTTGGTCTGGTTAGAACCAATTAGTCTTGTAACTTAGATTTAGGTGTAGAGTTGGTAAACTCTATGTGAGTATCATGGTTATGGATATTCACTTTCCCCTTTGACTTTGGTTAAAGTCATTTCTTTAGTTAGTTTTGAACTTAGATTTAGAGAGTAGGTTAACTTTTTGTAAGTATCGTGGTTATGGATGCTTACCTCCCTTTTGGAACCTTGATCATTGTCAAGAGTTCCTCATCCCTAGTTAGGTGAACTACGGTTGCTCTGATTCTATCCTAGTTAGGATACGTAAGCATGAGATGCGATGTCTTGGTGAGAATACTTAGTGTATATACCTTAGGTCTTTACCTTAGCACCTTTCCTTTAGCAAGCAAACTTTAGCATAACATAAATACTAACAAGAGGTTTCTGTAGATTACTATAGATACTTAGGATGTTAACACCTTCCCTAGGTATAAGCAACCCCTGAACCTTAGATCTCTTAGTTGCGTTGTTACATAGCGCACTTAGGGTTTTCTTCGATCTTTACCCTTTCCTTTGGATAAATCAAAGCTCGGTGGTGAACTTCATGATTTGTGATTTAAGTTAATTTAATAGCTTGATATTCGATTCTCATCGCAGCAGAAATGGCAACTTCACTGGGGACTATAGTGCCCTAAGAGGGTTAAGCCCACCTTGTTTGTATTTGTGTTATTTTATATGTTTGCTTGCTTGTATACATGTATATTTGTAAATATCTGTGTATATACATCTTTTGTGCTTGGATTCTTCTATATGCAGGGTTGTTACTTTGAGTGGTGAGATAAGTCCTAACCCGGACTTGAGAGCATACTTATGATAGGATTGTGGTATAATCAATAGTTAGTTGTTGTGAGTAGTCCTAACATGTCTAACATATGATAACCACGCTCAGTGGAGGCCCCTTTGGAATTAATGATGTCTGATATGAGTAGTCGTATTGGCATTACTTTTTTCGACCTGGGAGTCCATGAAGCTGAGGAACTTTAGTTACCTTTCATACCTGTTTGCCTTTTAGGGCATAATGCAGTGATTATCCAGGTGTAGACCTATGATCGTTGACATGTGATACTACACTCAGACGAGTTTATCTTGAGAATATTATTAGCCCACGAGTAGTCGTGTAAGCTGATAATATCCGAAAGATTTATTGATGACTCTAGGAACTTGTTAGAACCCGTTGTGCAGGAACATACCCGTAGTACATACCTTTTGGGATGGGTAGACCATGACTCCATGCTCGTTGTTGCACCCTAATTTTTGACTGTAAGTTGCCACCTCTTTTTGCGCTTTTTTTCTATTTTTATTTAATTTTATTTTAATATTTATGTAACTAACCAATTTATGCAGACGCAGTAATATCGGGTGGAGATAGCGTTAATTCTCTCGATCAATCATCCACATTACTAACTATCTTAACCGTTTTGTTTGTTTTGCTTTGTGAGTACTTTTTTTTATCACTAACGACTTGGTGCAGGTGCATATAATCCGAAGATGAAAGCGTCAGTTCTCTCAGTCAACAGTAAGTGACGGTGTCTGAAAAGTCCGGTTAAGACCACGGGCTGTATTAAAAAAAAATTTCCCAGGATCAACTCCTCTAGCAAATGCCATTTCTCAAGAATATGATTCAAGGCCTTAGGGCGCTTTCAAGACCTTTCAAGTTTACTTCAAGGTTTCATTCAAAGTTGTTTTTGTGCTTTAAATTCTTGGTGCTCAAGTTATCCTTTCAAATTGGTTCGGGCCTTGGTTCTCGTTGCCTCAAACTTTATTCCAAGATAGTGTTTTTGATGCATCATTAATTTGGGCCATGCTTTCAAAGTGATTCTGGTTTGAGCAGTCATATTCAGGTGACGACGATAGATACTACTAACAAATGTGCTATGTGGGGACCTTCACTTGATTGGAAGACATTGTATTAAAGTTTGAGTCAATATGAAGATCCTTATTTTATTTGAATTCAAAACGGCATGTACAGAGAAATTCAAGATTCAAGCCTTCCTGTGCTAAACCTCAAACAATCCAGCACATACAAAAACTAATAATCCACTGTCAATACAACTATGAATACATAATCCTAGGACTGCGCCGATGATAAAAAGAAAACTGAAGCAGGACCACTGCCCAATGGAATGGTTATAGCAGACGATCCAAATGTGCAAAGTTGTAACAGATCTGCACAGCAGCTTGGTTGCCACCAACTCGCTTCCGCAATCGTAACATAGTTAGCCGTCAACGCAAAGAAAACCAATGCCAGCGTGCTCATGTTGTATCGTCGTTGTTCACTCACTGCAGAATGTTGTGAACATTAGAATCAGAGAGAGAATTCCACAAGTGACAAAACCGAGACTCCCTTTCGACCTGTCAAAACACAATCATTAGTCAAAGGCCGTCGAAAGTAAAAGTGAAATTCAAGAATAAGAGATTTAATACTAGCCCTCAGTTCAATTCATCATCGGGCATGAGACTCGAGCGGCCGGGAGGACTATGACCATAGCCATTATCAACTCTCTACCGAACATCGAAAAATCGAATTAAGGCAACCATTTTCAGAACATTTCCCAACATGATTCGAAGACGCAATTGACATAGGCTCAGACACACGTAGTGTCATCATCACCATCTCAAACACCCTGAAAGAAGAAGAAGAAGAAAGGTCAGTTGGCAACCAAAAGCATATCAGCACGACAAATATCTTAACACAGTTCACAGCAGGATTTTCTTCACATCAGCATCACCAGGACTCTAATCTTCACCATAAACATCCTTCAACCACCAATCACCTGCATCAAGCATACACGGGTTAAAATGTAGATAGCAGCGGTATTGAATAAAGAGAATAATTTTTGACGTCAGATTTTTATATTACACAATACATTATGCAAATTGTAAAAGTTCAGAAGTCATCTAGCAGAGGGTAAGAAGAACAAGTACAGGTTGCAACTCGCAGATACACCAAACAAGGTCATTAGACATATGGCCATCCTGTTTTACTCATAAAACTATTTCTTACCTAGAGTTGCATAGTGAGACGAGGAGGTAGTGGAACTTCATGTTATATCACAAGCATACTCTATCCTTCTAGTCAACCGGCATTCAAACGAGCTACGTGGGAATGAATTTGAATACACCTCTGTTATGTGTGCTGCCTCAATTCACAACTATTGCAAGAAGGTCTCAGCTCCACTCAAGAGGATTTTTGATCATGCTTCCTGCCATGGCACTAAAAGCACTCAGAACCGAGTTGCCATACTTACAAATGGAAGAAACTCTAACATTAAGGATATTGATAGTGAATATAAGCCTCTACCTGCAAACATCTTACCGAAAACAACCTATGTTTTGAAGAGATTGATTGTATCATGGAAAGAACAGAATCCTGAACTAGCTCAAGAATTTTCAACTTCTAACACACCAAGAAGTTCTTCGTGTTCTCCCTCAGCAAAAGACATTGCAATGATCTCCGCTACTCTACTTAAGAATGGGTTGGCTGAAGCTGCACTTTTTATTTACCAACTAAGGCCAGTTTCGCTCAGCTTTCGGAACATGAACTTATACCCTCTCTTATCCAAGTGATCCAGAACAAAAATGAGGATATAGATGACTTTCAGTTAGCTATAGACCCTAGAGCTGCCCCCATAGCAATTCTTGAGCAAATTTTAATGGGCGGAGACGAGTATAACAGGTCAGTTAATGCTTCCAGTGTTATCTCAGCAAATGGAATTTCAGCCATAGTAAAGTATTTGGACAGAATGGAAGGAAGAAGGTCTATCATTTCCATACTTTTGTGTTGTATGCAAGCTGAAAAAGTTGCAAGAGCTCAATACCAAATAGAATTGAATTGTCACTTGTTCTTGAATTATTCCATGCTGGAAATGATAGCGTGCAAGGAATCTGTGCGGAATTTCTCTCAGAACTGGTTCGATTAAATAGAAGTACGTTCAGCAACCAGATATTACAGATAATCAAGGATGAAGGAGCATTTGGTACAATGCATACATTTCTTGTATATCTTCAAATGGCTCCAATGGAACATCAAATTGTTGTTGCTAGTCTTCTTCTTCAGCTTGATCTTTTGGTTGAGCCGCGAAGGATGAGCATTTACAGAGAAGAAGCTGTAGAGACACTGATAACACCAAGAGGAATTGCGATTCACCACAAAACGTATCAGTTGAAGTCCATTGCAAACACATCAGATACCAAGAAGTTGACTTGAATTTCCTCTGGGCTGTAGACATCCTCTTGGCCCAAAGACCCCTGCTATACACACCTGTCAAATTTCCAAATCCAAGTTAGCAATTCAGTGAGGAATATACCGATCAAAAAGAGAATATCCAAGCCAAATCTTTGGGACATTGAACCTGGACGATATTGAACAAATTGATTCAAGATATCCCAAGTTGAAATTTTCATTAACAGATATCATTGCAAATCAAACGAAATAGGAATACTTTCCAAATCGAGATCAACCCAAAAAGGAAATCCCATCAAACCAAATCAATCAGCATTCAACTAACGTTCAAATCATTTTCAAATCCAAGGTCTATATAAAGAGATGAAGGGAGAAGAAAAACCCTAGGCGAAAAACTACTCTACATGACCGAAAAATCATCAAAACAAAACACATGAAGAAGCACTTATCTCTTGTCGACGAGGCCATTGCGCACCGCCGCGAATCAACATCCTCAAACAACCGACACCTCCGTCGCCGTCGCAATCTCAAGACACCGGCCATAACTCGTGGTAATCTCTCTATTTGAACCAAATCTGTGGAAGTTTTTGATGTGTCTGTCTGTGTTTCAGGTCTGAACGCGAAGGAAAGGAAGAGGGTAGCGATCGAAGGAGAGAAACGGATGAGAACTTGAGGGAGAGACAGGGCGAATCACGACAGGGGAGGGGTTTGATTTGGGGGATTAGGGTTCGCATTTTTCTTTTCTCTGTCGTTTTGTTTGCGCTTCGTTTTCGTTTTGGTTGTAACTTGAATCACAACACACAGACACGACCCTCACTACACGCTTAATCACTCTAACTAAGCCCCTAATTGGTTTTTATTATCAGTAAATCAACACCTTAATCCTTTTTCTTTAAAAAATCAAATTAACGATTCTTTTTTTAAAAACCAACAGTTTAACTATATAAACTTGTTTTTTTTAATAAATAACGATATATCATTAAACCAATTAGAACTTTTTATTATTAATCTAACTTAATAACTGTTTCTATTAACAATAACACAATAATCAATTTTCCTTTATTTTATAAAAAGTAATAATAATTAGTAAACTTTTTAAAAACTTATTAACCTTTTATACATATATATTTCTTTTAGTAACTAAAACTCTTTTTGACAAAAACAACCAACTTATAATTTAAGTTCGTAAAATTAATATAATCAATTTTCCTTTATTTTATAAAAAAATAAATAATAATTGTAACCTTTTTAAAATAATCTCACCACAACATAACATATTAGGCTCTCCCACTACCGATAGTCAAATACAACTCCTTTTACTAAAATCGGTTACCCCTGCTTAAAATCAAACACAATCTTCTCTCGTTTCTTCTTAACATAATCTCATTTTTAGCTAATTAAAATCAACCCACAGCGTAAAAAACAACCTAACAGTTCACCTTCACGACACTTGCACCTACAGCGCTTTCATGCGTACTTGTATGGTTTATATTTCCGCTTTTATTTATCCACAACTCACACACTCACTTAGCGCTTCCATGCGTTCGTGTATGCCTTTACTTATCCGCAATCTCTTTATTTACCGTAATTTATATCTATCATCATTGCATCGCATCGCATTTCGTCCAAAGGAAAAACCTACACATAATTCAACGTTGTGTGTAGTTGCACGTCATTTGCATCATCTCCCCACGATCCTTGATCCCACTCAAGTTGATCGCTTAGGATAGATCCTACCCTATAGGAAGGACCTTGTCTTTATTTTTCTACAACATAGAAACAAACAATCAACTTAAAAAACAATTTTACAAACACATTTAGAGAATAGATGTTAATCATCTTAAGTGAGATATAATCTCCACCCCCATAACAATACAACCAAACATGTAGGAACTTTGCCTTAAGAGCGATAAAGGCATACTTGGCGGCCATCCGAGTATTTAAGACCTTTTCTTAAGACGATGCAAAGACCATTTCCTACAACCCCTCTTACATTTGTGGTGGTTATCTCTCCCTTAACATGAAGACTCATCTCTTCTCCTAAACCCAATCAAAACAACTACCCTAAACCCGTAGGAACTTTGACCACAGTCAAAGAGCTCCTCTAACCCTTTAGGGGAACTACAAGTACTCTGATTCCACTCCCGTAAGGATATGTAGGCATAAGATGCGACATCTTATCGAGTATACTTAGAAATAAACCCCTAGGTCTTTAACCTTAAGCAGATAAACACATAGCAATAAACAAACATAAAACAAGAGGTTCCTGTAGAGTACTACAGAAACTTAGGATGCTAGTACCTTCCCTAAGTTTAACCAACCCCCGAACCTAAACAATCTAGCTTGCATTTGCATTGCATTGTGGGAATTTCGATCTTTATCCCTTCCTTTGGACAAATCAAGTTCGGTTGCAAAATGAATTAAAGATTCAAACTAATCAATAGTTTGGTATCCGATTTTCACCGCGACAGAAATGACGACTTCAGTGGGGACTCTCTAGTGGGTGTCCCTATCTTATTTTATTTGTTTACTGCTTTATATATCTGCCTACTTGATTAATTGTTTATATGCTTTTTCTTGTATTTCTTTTGGGATTATTGTTCTTGAGTGGTGAGATAAAGTTCTACACCCGAACTTGAGAGAAATTAAGATAGGATGGTGATATAGTCGAGGAGGCTTATAGGGAGTGGAATCCCTACTAAGTTGAATCGAGAATCCCGCTCAGTTGAGGCCCTTTTGAAATAGTACTGTTGAGCGAGCAATCGTGAAGACACTCACTATTTTCAACTTTGGAGCCTATGATATTGAGGACCGTAGTTACCTTAACCCAACTTTGGCCTTTATTAGGACGTAGTGCGGGACTATGAGGAAGTACTTCCGAAATAGTGCTACGCGAAGCTACACTCAAAAGAAGTTCTCTTGAGAATATTATTAATCCTCAAGTAATTGGGAAATTGATAATATCCAACAGATGGGCTGATGATTCTGAGTCCCTTTAGAACCTTATCCTGCAGGTACAAACAACCTTTAGTCCTTAAACCTTTGGGAAGGGTACACCTTTACTCCATGCTCGTTGCAAACCTAGGGCGCCCTTTGTTTGTTTATCTTTGTGTCCTTATGTGAATACTTGTGTTTGCTGCATTCATATAACATCATTCTACATTGGACTTCATGGGATTTACTTTCGTTTATGAACATTATAGGTAACTATGACTTCAAATAAAAGACATACTGTGAAATATACTTTTAAGAGTCCCAAATTGGATGACCTAAAGAAGTTGTGGGGTTTCATCAAAGATCAAGAAGAATTCAAGAACAAGTATGGGAAGCTGATATCTTTGTTAGGTTGCTCAGTAAATGAAGGACTTCTTGCCACTCTGCTACAGTTCTATGATCCTCTCTACCATTGTTTCACCTTTCCAGATTTCCAGTTGCTACCTACGTTGGAAGAGTACTCCTTTTTAGTTGGTCTACCTATCTTGGAAGAGTCTCCTTTTCCCTTCTTGGAAAAGGACCCTGATGAGAAGGATATTGCTAAAGCCCTCCGTTTGAAGGTATCTGACGTCAAGGCCAACCTAGTTACTAAGGATGGAGTTCTTGGTTTAAAGACAGGTTTCCTAATCGAGAAGGCTTCATTCTATGCTGATTACCCTAATAAGGCTCCGTTTGAGGCAATTTTTGCTTTGCTTGTTTATGGGTTGTTTCTATTCCCAAGTTTTGAAGGTTTCATCGATCTCAAAGCATTCAAGATCTTTATGAAGAACAACCCAGTGCCAACTCTGTTGGGAAATGCATATCACTCTATACATCTCCGAAACCTTCGTGGTGGAGGGATGATTACTTGCTGTGTACCTTTACTTTACAAGTGGTTTATTTCGCACTTGCCGAAGTCTAGCTCTTTTACAAACATTGGCAAATAGCATTGGTCTCCAAGAGTTATGGCTTTGACCCATTCTGACATTGATTGGTACAATCGAGTGTATGATGGAGTATTAATCATTGATAGTTGTGGTGAATTTGCTAATGTACCATTGCTCAGCTTTGATGGAGGAATCAGCTACAATCCTATTTTAGCTTGTCGACAGTTGGGATACCCGTTGAAGGAACCTCCCAAGAGTGTTCAAGTAGAGGGTATGTTCTTCAAAAATGATATGGAACTCCGAGGAAAGATTCTAAATGCATGGCGTAATGTACACAAAAAGGGGAAGAGAAGTCTAGGGAGGCCTAATTGTGTGTCTTTAGAACCATACCTCCAGTGGGTCAGAAAAAGGGCAACCAAGCTAAAGATGCCCTATTCCCGTCAAGATCCCATAGCTCCAAGGAGAGAGCCCACTTATGTCTTTATGTCTGAAGCCGAGAAGTTAGAGGTGTCCCTAAGGAAGTCTCAACATGAGCTGGAATCTTGGAAGAACAAGTACCATGTAGCAGTGGCAGAAAATGATGACTGTCAGAAGCAGAAGTCTGAACTTCAAAAGGAGAGGGATGAACTTCAGAAACAACTACAATTGAAGGATGAAGAGCTACTCCCCTGCAAGAAGAGGAAAGTCATGGAGGATTTATTTTTCTCCGACCCACAATGCACTATTTGGAAACTAATTGTGGACAACCTTATCCGTGAGAAGACGCAACTAGAAGAACAGCTCAAGCAGCAACATTCAAAGCTTCTTTAGTGTCTTTACTAGCTTTTATTTAGCTTTTATTTGGGACTCTTTAAAAGAATATTTATGTAGTCCGTTTCAAATTTAATAAAACGTTTCTTTTTACCACAATGCCTATAAATAGAGGAATCCCATGAAGTCCTAATCATCTTGCATTGCATTCTTTTCCCTTGTTCACTTCAAGAAACTCAATTTCGTTCTGTAGGTATTGTAATCATGGATTTCAGAAGAGAAACCCTGAAGTACACTTTTCAGAGTCCCAACATCGAAATCTTGAGAGAACTAGCCGAACTCGTCGAGGATCACTTTGCCTTCGCAGCAGAATATGGAGGAGTCTTCCGTTTCCTTGAGCTGAGAATGAAAGAAGGATTGTTGGAAACATTGGCTCAGTTTTATGATCCGATGTATCACTGCTTCACTTTTCCGGACTACCAATTGATGCCGACCTTGGAAGAGTACTCAGAACTCTTGAGGATGCCTGTGACTGTTCGACCCCTATTCACCGGAAGGGAAGACACGCCTAGTCACCAAGAAATTGCAAATGCCACTCATCTTAGCCTTGAAGATGTTCAAACACACCTGATCACCAAGGAAGGAGTCCTTGGGTTCCCCGCCGACTTTTTGATCGAAAAAGTCCATTACCATGCTGAAAGAAAGGAGGTTCTCATCTTGGAAGCCAATTTTGCTTTGTTGGTTTATGGGACTTTCTGGTTCCCTAAAATTGACAATTTTGTTGATATGGATGCGATCAAGCTGTTCATACTCAAGAATCCAGTACCCACCTTGCTTGCTGATACGTACTTTTCGATTCACTCGAGGAATGCTGAAGGAGGAGGACACATTGTATGTTGTACTGCCTTGCTGTACTCATGGTTCATCGCTCGTTTGACTTGGTATCCGTCCCTTTGGGATGAAGTAGCAACACCCCGATGGTCCGAGATACTTATGGCCCTCACCCATTCGGACATTGTTTGGTATGATCCCGCCTATGGAGGCGTGCCTATGATTCCTAGCATCGGAGGATTCCCCAACGTACCGCTTATTGGAAGAGAGGGATGTATAAGCTACAATCCCGTTTTGGCCCGTAGACAGTTTGGACACCCTATGATCCAAGTGCCTGACGTGGTTTCGTTGGAAGAGATCTATTTCAAAGGAGAAGAGGACCTAGATCTCAGGACTGTCATCATTTATGCATGGAAATATATTGATATGGAAGGAACAGCTGCTTCGGCATACCCCAGTTGTGCTGTTTCTGAGGATTATCTGCATTGGGTGCGAGAAAGGGCTCTCGATCTCAAGATGCCTTTTCCTTTTCATGAACCTATGGTATTATCTCCTCATGACCCCGACTGGTTCGATGTGGATGAAATAGAACAAGTAAAGATTGCTTTAGATGAAGCCCGGAAATTGAGGACTGCTTGGAAGAATAAGTTCTTCACCCTCAAGGTAGAGAAGGAGAGACTTCAAAGGGCTCCGGAAATAGAAGTTGCCAGAAAGAGAAAGGCACAAGGAGATTTATTTTCTCCTCATGCCTCTTCAAGTGCTGTCACCAGTGATGATTTCCCCTCAACTACCATGGCTTGGAAGGAGTGTGTGGAACGAATCATCGTCGAGAAAGCAGCGCTGCAGGAACATATTGATCAGCTGACCGAGGAGTTCCGTACAAAGGGGAAGACTGTGGGATAGAGTTCTAAGTTTTCTTTTTGCTTTCGATGTAATAAACTCTTAAGAGAGTACTTTGCTTTGCATTGTTTCTCAAGAATAAAAAGTTTTTAATTATTCTACATTATAATACTGAAAACCACTTTGAGTTTCTTGAAGTCTCCTCCTACATCTGCATTATGCATTAACATTCTGCATTTAGCATGGCATTTTACATTTGTGCATGTGTCTTTCCTTTGTTGTGGCTCATTTTGGTTTTCCATCTTTTGCTGTCAGTCGCCGTCTCGACCATCCGACCAAGCTTGAAGTATCATTAAAGGATAATAAAGAGAACGAAGATATGGATCGCATGACTAGCCTTAGAGTAAGGTCTAAACCGACATTTCACCGTCCCTCCGACGACTTTGTGCCCGCGCAACTTCAGCCTATGCGAGACAACCTGTTTGCTGTTCATGCTGAAAAGGAAATGGACGATCCTGGGCTTATAGCATTCGAGAATGAATTTCGTGACTTCAAGGAATGATGGAAAATGATGAAGAGGAACCGTGCACCTGATTTTCATGCTCATGACCCGCGCTTAGTTCCAAACCTAATTGTTCCCCCGGGATTCCAAATGCCGGCCTTCGAAGTGTACAAAGGTACAATTTGTCCAAGGTATCATTTGATGATGTTTTGTCAGAAGATGACTGCTTACCTGGGGAACGACAAACTAATGGTTCACTGCTTTCAAGAAAGTTTGGGTGGAGCACCGCTAACATGGTATATGAAGCTACAAAGGAATCACATTCAGTCCTGGGAAGACTTAGCTGTTGCTTTTGTAAAGTAATACAATTACAGTTTGGGAATAATTCCAGATAAAACAGGTGACAGTGGATCGTCCAGAGGATCCACAACTCCGATATCCCGCCCTCAACATGGGTATGCAATGCCCGCTCAGCGCGAGCAGCAATTACCTCCTAAGTGAAAGATGCCATTTCCAGATCAGCATCGACATGTTCGAAAATAGTTTCCGAATCAGAGTGTACCTCTGAATACTCTGAAAGAAGAAACTCATTGCTTTGATCTTATCCCATTGACTTACCGTCAATTATGGTTTTATTTCATCCGAAACTCGGTAATGACGCCTAGAAAGACTAGAACCATGAACTCTCACCCGCCATGGTTCAACCCAAACACCAGTTGTGAATTTCATGATGGAGTGTTGGGGCATTCGATCGAAGATTGCAAAGTTTTTCAAGGGAAAGTTCAAGAAATGATCGATAATGAAGTGCTAACATTCAAAGGGGAAAGACCGATCATGAATGGAATGCCACTACGCTGATATAAGTGAAAACTCCAGAAGAACCTTCTATTTCTTTTGTTTGTTTGTGTGTTTATTTCTTTGGTTAAAGGTATTTTTGGCATGTAAGAACTTTCTATTTTGAATAAGTAATGCAATAACTGTTTGTCTTGAAGAAATCCATTCGTTTTCACTCAAATAGTTTTTTTTAAATTATTTATAATGCCGACTTTTACCCGATCTCTTGCTCTGACAGAGAATTGGAAGGAGGAGGATGAAGTAAAACATATGATCTCTTGTTGTATACTTCGAATAAAACCCTACTGATGATGTAAGGCATTATTTTAAACCTCCTAAACGCCAAAATAGTCAACCCTTTCTTTTAATCCTTGAGAAAATACCTGTTTTTTTCCTCCCAAACCGAAACCTCATTTTCTTAACCTGGGGCAGGGTGATATCAAAAATGATGAACATCTTTCAAAAATTGGGTGGGCACAAATATACTAACCCTTTCTACCTCCATTCTACAAGTCATAAATTAAACCCATATACGACCCTCAAAGTCCTAATTGAAGTAAGGTTAGTTCGAAAGCATACTCGATGAGATATTGTTTCCTAACTCCTTGAGCTATGCTTAAATTAAATCGGCTTTATAAATAATGTTCAATTTGTATCCTAACTAGTGGTTTCGATCACAAGTTATTGCGATACCCCTTTTCAAAACTTCAAGACAAACGTGTGTTACATTACTCATTTTGAAATTAACATTTCTGACTTGCTAAAGTGCGTTTGACATCTTAGAAAGGTTACACACATACATTGATATTGGTACTTGAAGACTTTGACGACTTGGGGCAAGCTTCCTTCTAAGAGGTTGGGTTCACACCGGTCTTGGCTTCATCTAAAAGCACGATTTGGAAGACTCAGTTATACCGCCAATCAGGGGCAGTTACGTCGAGATTCGGCGAATCTCTCTGAGAGTTTGAAAACAGTGGGGCATTTGGACATCATGTTTTCTATAAAATCCTCTCGAGACGTTTTTCTCTTCAACTATGTGACTTGGGGCATTTGAAGATTGGAGCAAAAAGATGTATATTTCATCCTCAGGAAGCTCAACCCCAACATGTTCAACAACCACGACGACCCAGGATATTTATTTTATCCCCTATGAAACTTCGGTTTGGGTACCTCTGTCTACAATTTCATACAACATGCCAAACTTATCAAGATGTTACATCCCCAAATGGATTGATCACTTTTCCTCAAGAGAAATTTTGAAGTTTTGAAGCAGTATTGGGATCCTACATTTGGTTCTCCATCTACCCACAGTGGTACTTCTATCTTTGAAGATTGGTCGGATGTTTGTTTCGAGACGTTTATCCCGTATTCGGTCGTTGCTTTCGTCTGTTTTGTCAGCATAAGCATACGCATATCACATAAGTAGATAGCATAACATTTGCATTTGTGCATCCTTTGTATGTTTTACTCTATCTCTTCGATCGCGTTTACCCTTGGGTATTTGGGCGTGTCTTATTCCTTCCAAATAGAATTGTCAGCCCTAAGCAAAAACTCAATATTTCTATTTCCCCACGAAGTTCGATCCTCGTGGAAGACAGTTGTTTCAGTACATTCCTATTGGAGTTTATGCCTCTATGGTTGGGTCTTGCTTGACAGTTTCTCTTTGGTTATTTCCCGAATTGAACTTCGGTCTTTGGCAATCACACTATGAACATCTCCAGCTTTTGAGCATGGATCAAGAGTGCATTTATTTTGCACTTTGACATCATAAGGATCACCATTAAAGATGTGACGCTTCTTCGACAATAATACAAGATCTCCTCAACAACTTACAGCTGAATGACAGAAGATCTCTTTATTTGAGTAACCCGTTCTTCGGCTGATCCACACCCAAAACTACAAACAGCAATTTCCTCAAGACAATCTGTCCTTCCCCAGTGGGTTATTTCAAGATTATCAAGACAAAACAAGGGACATTACAGGTACTTCCCCATTTGAGGATTTCTGCTACAACAACTTCACATATCTTACAATTACAACAAAGATACTAAAAAAAAAAGAGGGATCTTCCCCAGAGAGTTCATTATGAGTACTATCAACGACATATCTCCTTATAAGAGGACACTCCACAGATTAACCGGTTTACAACTCCTTTGAAGATCCCCGGTGCATATTCTACAAACACTACATTTACAAGATTACATATACAAATTCTACATTTACAAGATTTACCTCTACAAACTCTACATTTACAAGATTACATCAACAAATTACAATTTACAGTTCTTCAACAACAGATTACATCTACATTTACAATCACATTTACAACAGAGTACATTACAGACTACATCAACAACATTTATCATCTACAGGGTTCTACAACGAATTACATTCACAGGGTTCTACGGCGAACTACATTTACAGTCTACAACGACATCTACAATCTACAAAATTACAAACCCCTATGAAGGTGCTCTCACGAGTTTTCATCATTTCGGGAAGGAACCGAGACCAGCTCATGGTTCCCATACCATGATGCTAGGGGAAGTTCGACATCAGAGACTGAGACCAACTCATGGTTCCCATACCATGATGCTAGGGGAAGTTCGACATCAGAGACTGAGACCAGCTCATGGTTCCCATACCATGATGCAAGGGGAAGTTCAACATCTACAAACTACAGCGATTTTACCATCTACAAATTTTTGACATTTCAGGCAGAGATTGAGACCGGCTCATGGCATCCTTATCACGATGCTCGGGGAAGTTATACGTTTCACCATCTCAAGTTGAGTTCCAAAAGAAAGATAGGCAAAAACAAAAGAAAGAAAAATGCCAAAATGAAACTGAACTGTTGACCCAATTCACTTGGGTCATCACCAACCACTACATTATGATAATAAGCTTCTCGCCTATCGCCTAAGTCACCATATCCTGGGAGTTCGAGTTGCTGTTGTACTTTCAGAGATGTCTTTCTGGCAGTCGTTTTCCTATTCCCGTAGAGTTTCCTTTTGTCGAGCCTGTTTTTCCGTGTGTCGTTTCTCCAGGTGGCGTCATTTCACCACAGGGCTCGCTGCCTTGCATTCTCATATCATTGCATATCATTTGCATTCGGTAGTTTCTTATGGCCAAAAAATTCGTGGAATGTTTATATTTAAGTCCCTCCTATCCCGTCGAGACGGAGATTTCAATCTCCATATCTCCGAATAGAAGTAACTTAAATAGGGGCATCTGTTGCACCCTAATTTTTGACCGTAAGTTGCCACCTCTTTTTGCGCTTTTTTTCTATTTTTATTTAATTTTATTTTAATATTTATGTAACTAACCAATTTATGCAGACGCAGTAATATCGGGTGGAGATAGCGTTAATTCTCTCGATCAATCATCCACATTACTAACTATCTTAACCGTTTTGTTTGTTTTGCTTTGTGAGTACTTTTTTTTATCACTAACGACTTGGTGCAGGTGCATATAATCCGAAGATGAAAGCGTCAGTTCTCTCAGTCAACAGTAAGTGACGGTGTCTGAAAAGTCCGGTTAAGACCACGGGCTGTATTCAAAAAAATTTTCCCAGAATCAACTCCTCTAGCAAATGCCATTTCTCAAGAATATGATTCAAGGCCTTAGGGCGCTTTCAAGACCTTTCAAGTTTACTTCAAGGTTTCATTCCAAGATGTTTTTGTGCTTTAAATTCTTGGTGCTCAAGTTATCCTTTCAAATTGGTTCGGGCCTTGGTTCTCGTTGCCTCAAACTTTATTCCAAGATAGTGTTTTTGATGCATCATTAATTTGGGCCATGCTTTCAAAGTGATTCTGGTTTGAGCAGTCATATTCAGGTGACGACGATAGATACTACTAACAAATGTGCTATGTGGGGACCTTCACTTGATTGGAAGACATTGTATTAAAGTTTGAGTCAATATGAAGATCCTTATTTTATTTGAATTCAAAATGGCATGTACAGAGAAATTCAAGATTCAAGCCTTCCTGTGCTAAACCTCAAACAATCCAGCACATACAAAAACTAATAATCCACTGTCAATACAACTATGAATACATAATCCTAGGACTGCGCCGATGATAAAAAGAAAACTGAAGCAGGACCACTGCCCAATGGAATGGTTATAGCAGACGATCCAAATGTGCAAAGTTGTAACGGATCTGCACAGCAGCTTGGTTGCCACCAACTCGCTTCCGCAATCGTAACATAGTTAGCCGTCAACGCAAAGAAAACCAACGCCAGCGTGCTCATGTTGTATCGTCGTTGTTCACTCACTGCAGAATGTTGTGAACATTAGAATCAGAGAGAGAATTCCACAAGTGACAAAACCGAGACTCCCTTTCGACCTGTCAAAACACAATCATTAGTCAAAGGCCGTCGAAAGTAAAAGTGAAATTCAAGAATAAGAGATTTAAGACTAGCCCTCAGTTCAATTCATCATCGGGCATGAGACTCGAGCGGCCGGGAGGACTATGACCATAGCCATTATCAACTCTCTACCGAACATCGAAAAATCGAATTAAGGCAACCATTTTCAGAACATTTCCCAACATGATTCGAAGACGCAATTGACATAGGCTCAGACACACGTAGTGTCATCATCACCATCTCAAACACCCTGAAAGAAGAAGAAGAAGAAAGGTCAGTTGGCAACCAAAAGCATATCAGCACGACAAATATCTTAACACAGTTCACAGCAGGATTTTCTTCACATCAGCATCACCAGGACTCTAATCTTCACCATAAACATCCTTCAACCACCAATCACCTGCATCAAGCATACACGGGTTAAAATGTAGATAGCAGCGGTATTGAATAAAGAGAACAATTTTTGACGTCAGATTTTTATATTACACAATACATTATGCAAATTGTAAAAGTTCAGAAGTCATCTAGCAGAGGGTAAGAAGAACAAGTACAGGTTGCAACTCGCAGATACACCAAACAAGGTCATTAGACATATGGCCATCCTGTTTTACTCATAAAACTATTTTTTACCTAGAGTTGCGTAGTGAGACGAGGAGGTAGTGGAACTTCATGTTATATCACAAGCATACTCTATCCTTCTAGTCAACCGGCATTCAAACGAGCTACGTGGGAATGAATTTGAATACACCTTTGTTATGTGTGCTGCCTCAATTCACAACTATTGCAAGAAGGTCTCAGCTCCACTCAAGAGGATTTTTGATCATGCTTCCTGCCATGGCACTAAAAGCACTCAGAACCGAGTTGCCATACTTACAAATGGAAGAAACTCTAACATTAAGGATATTGATAGTGAATATAAGCCTTTACCTGCAAACATCTTACCGAAAACAAGCTATGTTTTGAAGAGATTGATTGTATCATGGAAAGAACAGAATCCTGAACTAGCTCAAGAATTTTCAACTTCTAACACACCAAGAAGTTCTTCGTGTTCTCCCTCAGCAAAAGACATTGCAATGATCTCCGCTACTCTACTTAAGAATGGGTTGGCTGAAGCTGCACTTTTTATTTACCAACTAAGGCCAGTTTCGCTCAGCTTTCGGAACATGAACTTATACCCTCTCTTATCCAAGTGATCCAGAACAAAAATGAGGATGTAGATGACTTTCAGTTAGCTATAGACCCTAGAGCTGCCCCCATAGCAATTCTTGAGCAAATTTTAATGGGCGGAGACGAGTATAACAGGTCAGTTAATGCTTCCAGTGTTATCTCAGCAAATGGAATTTCAGCCATAGTAAAGTATTTGGACAGAATGGAAGGAAGAAGGTTTATCATTTCCATACTTTTGTGTTGTATGCAAGCTGAAAAAGTTGCAAGAGCTCAATAGCAAATAGAATTGAATTGTCACTTGTTCTTGAATTATTCCATGCTGGAAATGATAGCGTGCAAGGAATCTGTGCGGAATTTCTCTCAGAACTGGTTCGATTAAATAGAAGTACGTTCAGCAACCAGATATTACAGATAATCAAGGATGAAGGAGCATTTGGTACAATGCATACATTTCTTGTATATCTTCAAATGGCTCCAATGGAACATCAAATTGCTGTTGCTAGTCATCTTCTTCAGCTTGATCTTTTGGTTGAGCCGCGAAGGATGAGCATTTACAGAGAAGAAGCTGTAGAGACACTGATAACACCAAGAGGAATTGCGATTCACCACAAAACGTATCAGTTGAAGTCCATTGCAAACACATCAGATACCAAGAAGTTGACTTGAATTTCCTCTGGGCTGTAGACATCCTCTTGGCCCAAAGACCCCTGCTATACACACCTGTCAAATTTCCAAATCCAAGTTAGCAATTCAGTGAGGAATATACCGATCAAAAAGAGAATATCCAAGCCAAATCTTTGGGACATTGAACCTGGACGATATTGAACAAATTGATTCAAGATATCCCAAGTTGAAATTTTCATTAACAGATATCATTGCAAATCAAACGAAATAGGAATACTTTCCAAATCGAGATCAACCCAAAAAGGAAATCCCATCAAACCAAATCAATCAGCATTCAACTAACGTTCAAATCATTTTCAAATCCAAGGTCTATATAAAGAGATGAAGGGAGAAGAAAAACCCTAGGCGAAAAACTACTCTACAAGACCGAAAAATCATCAAAACAAAACACACGAAGAAGCACTTATCTCTTGTCGACGAGGCCATTGCGCACCGCCGCGAATCAACATCCTCAAACAACCGACACCTCCGTCGCCGTCGCAATCTCAAGACGCCGGCCATAACTCGTGGTAATCTCTCTATTTGAACCAAATCTGTGGAAGTTTTTGATGTGTCTGTCTGTGTTTCAGGTCTGAACGCGAAGGAAAGGAAGAGGGTAGCGATCGAAGGAGAGAAACGGATGAGAACTTGAGGGAGAGACAGGGCGAATCACGACAGGGGAGGGGTTTGATTTGGGGGATTATGGTTCGCATTTTTCTTTTCTCTGTCGTTTTGTTTGCGCTTCGTTTTCGTTTTGGTTGTAACTTGAATCACAACACACAGACACGACCCTCACTACACGCTTAATCACTCTAACTAAGCCCCTAATTGGTTTTTATTATCAGTAAATCAACACCTTAATCCTTTTTCTTTAAAAAATCAAATTAACGATTCTTTTTTTAAAAACCAACAGTTTAACTATATAAACTTGTTTTTTTTAATAAATAACGATATATCATTAAACCAATTAGAATTTTTTATTATTAATCTAACTTAATAACTGTTTCTATTAACAATAACACAATAATCAATTTTCCTTTATTTTATAAAAAGTAATAATAATTAGTAAACTTTTTAAAAACTTATTAACCTTTTATACATATATCTTTCTTTTAGTAACTAAAACTCTTTTTGACAAAAACAACCAACTTATAATTTAAGTTCGTAAAATTAATATAATCAATTTTCCTTTATTTTATAAAAAAAAATAATAATAATTGTAACCTTTTTAAAATAATCTCACCACAACATAACATATTAGGCTCTCCCACTACCGATAGTCAAATACAACTCCTTTTACTAAAATCGGTTACCCCTGCTTAAAATCAAACGCAATCTTCTCTCGTTTCTTCTTAACATAATCTCATTTTTAGCTAATTAAAATCAACCCACAGCGTAAAAAACAACCTAACAGTTCACCTTCACGACACTTGCACCTACAGCGCTTTCATGCGTACTTGTATGGTTTATATTTCCGCTTTTATTTATCCACAACTCACACACTCACTTAGCGCTTCCATGCGTTCGTGTATGCCTTTACTTATCCGCAATCTCTTTATTTACCATAATTTATATCTATCATCATTGCATCGCATCGCATTTCGTCCAAACGAAAAACCTACACATAATTCAACGTTGTGTGTAGTTGCACGTCATTTGCATCATCTCCCCACGATCCTTGATCCCACTCAAGTTGATCGCTTAGGATAGATCCTACCCTATAGGAAGGACCTTGTCTTTATTTTTCTACAACATAGAAACAAACAATCAACTTAAAAAACAATTTTACAAACACATTTAGAGAATAGATGTTAATCATCTTAAGTGAGATATAATCTCCACCCCCATAACAATACAACCAAACATGTAGGAACTTTGCCTTAAGAGCGATAAAGGCATACTTGGCGGCCATCCGAGTATTTAAGACCTTTTCTTAAGACGATGCAAAGACCATTTCCTACAACCCCTCTTACATTTGTGGTGGTTATCTCTCCCTTAACATGAAGACTCATCTCTTCTCCTAAACCCAATCAAAACAACTACCCTAAACCCGTAGGAACTTTGACCACAGTCAAAGAGCTCCTCTAACCCTTCAGGGGAACTACAAGTACTCTGATTCCACTCCCGTAAGGATATGTAGGCATAAGATGCGACATCTTATCGAGTATACTTAGAAATAAACCCCTAGGTTTTTAACCTTAAGCAGATAAACACATAGCAATAAACAAACATAAAACAAGAGGTTCCTGTAGAGTACTATAGAAACTTAGGATGCTAGTACCTTCCCTAAGTTTAACCAACCCCCGAACCTAAACAATCTAGCTTGCATTTTCATTGCATTGTGGGAATTTCGATCTTTATCCCTTCCTTTGGACAAATCAAAGTTCGGTTGCAAAATGAATTAAAGATTCAAACTAATCAATAGTTTGGTATCCGATTTTCACCGCGACACTCGTGATCTTCAAACCTAGGCTTTTGTTTGTTTGCCTGTACATATCTGTATATGTGTGAATATCTATATACATGTGTTTGTACATCCATCTATGCGTTCCCGTATTCATAAATAGCTCTTTGGTTTCAAAGAGTTCAACTGTTCATTCCTTTGCAAAAATCAATTGAGATCATGGATTATGAGCGAAACGTTTCCCAAAATATTCGTAACTTCCTTTTGAGTTCCTTGAAATCATTTGGCTTGCTTTTGCATTGCATGCACATGTTGTTACATTTGCATTTGCATTTCTCAGCCTTGAGTCTCATCTATCCTTTTTTCGTAACCCAGTTAACTTCTCGATACCAGCATTAAAGTTGTAGTAGCTCTTAAGGATCATGAATTCAAAAGAGTAGAACTAGTTTGTGACTAGAGTGGATTTTGAATGATGAAGCATCACTTGGATCAGATTTTGGAAGCTATGATATCCTTGGCAAAGAGAGATGACCATATTCAGAGGACTCCTGTGAATAATGTTGCTCAAGATCAGTCTGTGCAGACTCCTGTTGGGTATCAGATTATACAAGAACATACCATTGTCCGAGATGGACATTCCTCTTCTCTTGATGATACAGACTATTAGACTTTCATATTTTCCGTACCAGGTTCTCAAGAGGAAATCCCTGTGATGGAGTCTAAGGATCCACAATACATTGAGATTATGGAGATGTGTCGTGCGTTGGAAAAGAAACTTGACATCATTAAGGGTCATGACTCTGTTGATCTGAATTCTTTAAACATGTTTTTTGTACCTGACCTTGTTATGCCACCTAAGTTCAAGACACCAAAGTTTGAAAAGTACCAAGGAGATAGTTGTTCGAAGCAGCATTTGGTGATGTATTACAGAAGAATGACTTCAAACATCCGTAATGACAAGTTTATGATTCACTGTTTCCAAGACAGTCTGAGTGGGGCATCTCTTAATTGGTACATGCAGCTAGAAAGCAATCACATTCAATCATGGTCAGATTTAGCTAGTGCCTTTGTGAAGCAATACAACTACAATCTTGACTTGGCTCCTAATCGCTTGCATTTTCTAAATTTATCTCAAGAAGACAATGAATCCTTCAGAAGGTATGCTCAGAGATGGAGAGAAATAGTTGCTCGTGTTCAACCACCACTCTTGGATAAGGAATTGGTTGACTGGTTCGTGGATAATTTGCAAGGTCTGTACCTAGAGAAGCTGTTTAGCATTGTGACTTCTAACTTCTTAGACTTGGTAATAGTTGGAGAACGCATCGAGGGCGGTCTCAAGAGCGGAAAAATCCGATATGCTTCAAACATCCTGGCTAGTAAGAGTGAATCAGTTGTCAGTTCTCAAGAAGAATTGGAAGAGGAAAGTAATTCTGTCCAGGAATCCCTGGTATCTCGATCTCATCGCTCATGCGTCTCAACTATTCGGAGTCAACAATCTTTTGGATCTCCATGTCAGACACCTTTCTTTCCATAAAGGCAATATTTTCCTCCAAATCGAAGACTTCCTCAATGTCAATAGTCATATCGCCATCATCCGTGTCAGCATGCTAGGAAAAGGCCAAGGAAGCCAGAGAGACATTTCACTCTATTGTTAATGGCATATAGTCAGATTTTGCCAGATTTGATCAAAAGTGGATTGATTGTGCTAAAGGAGATAGATCCAGTGATCCCTCCATACCCGCTAAGCTTTAACGCCAACCCTCAATGTGACTAGCATGCTGGGGCACATGGGCATTCAACTGAAGACTGTAGGGTGCTCAGGGGCAAGGTTCATAATTTACTTGACTCCGAGATGTTCTCATTCACGCCTCAAGGCATTCAAATCAATAACCCTTCATTTGGCCAAGAGGACTCATCAGTCCATATTGTGGAAGAAATCACTGAGATTGGATGTGAAGATGCATCTCAGGCTGATCTCGACAATCAACCCTGAAGATGGTTATCTCAGTTGGCAAATCAAGAAAGGAATGTTCAATTCCTCGAAGCTGGCAATTTTTTACTGTTTCAGCATTTGTTGTTGTATTTTCTTTGCATTTTGAATTTAAATTTTGCTTGTAAGCTATTTGTTTTTTCAAATTGATAAGATTAATGAAATGTTTATGCATCTTTTGATCAAGTCAATTCATATTCACTCTTTCTCATTTTCTATTATTGTCATAAAAAGCAAAATATTTATCTTTTTTCCATCCACTTATCTTTATCAAACTATTGATTAAGCAAAGATTGGGGAGGATGACGAAAATGTTATACCCATAACTGCTGTTGGTATGCTTTCAATTAAACTCTGCCGATGATGTAAGGCATTGTTTCAATTCCCAAACACTGGAGAAATAAGGAGATAATCCCTCGTTAACCCCTTTGAGCCCAGAAGTAGGTAGTTTATTTTGAAATAAAAACCTATAATCTCAACCTTGGGATGGGTAGTTCTCAGTTAACTTAGAAATGTGTGCATAAAAGAAACCTTTCATATAAAGGTTACACTCATAGGTTTCCTCGCACACAACAAGAAAGTGTCGAAGATGTGTTCCAAGACCAAGAGCTAATGATGGTTCGTTGTAACCACTAAACTAGGTAGTCACCTTCTTCCTCAAAGAGAAAATTTAAAAAAAATCCCACTAAGTCAAAACCTATGAAGGAGACTTAGGAAAAACTGGGGTATCCCGCTGACTGTATATCCAAAAGAAACAGTTCAGGAAAAAGTTAGGGATAATAAAAAGAGGAACTCCTTAAAACTCTCACACTGAAAGTCAAATAGAGAAAGCAACCAAATGTTGTAAGGGAGTAGTGACTACCCTAGGGTTTTGAACCATCAACATCATCAGTTCAGTCCTAGCCTATAGGAACCTGAACACATAGCCTGAGTTAATTGAATATAGGATGGAAGTTCATCATGGAAATTGGGTGGGTACAAATAAATTTGAGCCTTTATCCTTTGTTTCATGAACCTTGAACCAGACCACGTTACAACCTCTAAAAGACCTAATTGAGGTAAGGTTGTTTTGAAAGTATACTACAGCAAGGTTGGATAACCTGACTCCTAATGATCTTTGATTTTTGTTGATCACTTCACTTGTCATTCTGTAAATGACAGGATCTACTTTGTTTTTTATCTTTGAATCACTCCACTGTTTGTTTTATCAATAAATTTTGATTTCAAAAGCTTTCATGAATGTTGCATTGAAATTGCCAATTTTAATGAACAATACTATTTGCAAGACAACCCTATATTAAAGGAATCCCAACAAATGCAGCCAGCTAGGTAATTTGACTTGGTAAAGGAAGCTCAGCTTGGGGCAACCAATTTAGAGGGTTTGTTAATCAACTGCTACAAGATTCGGCTAATCAGAGGCAGTCAGGTCGAGATTCGACAGATCTCTCAAGGACCAGTTAATCAGAAGCAATCAAGTCGAGATCAGATAAGTCTCTCGAATGTAGTCATTCTGAGCAATTCTTTCAAAATTACCAGTTAGTAGGGGCAAGTATGTTACCTAATTGTTACCCCCACAGTCTAACGGACAAGTCTAAGGACTTTTTGGTGAAAGTACAGTTAAACTGGGGCAGTTACGTCGAGATTCGTGAATCTCTCCAAGATTTTGAAGATATTGAAGCATCTTGTATGTCAATTCTTCTATAAAATCCTCTTGATGGCTTTTTCTCGCAGGCTTTATAATCCGGGGCAGAGGAAATTTGAAGTTTATTTTTTGAAAGGATTGCTACTCATTGTGATGATTATTATGCAAGATAGAGTACTTAGTTACTTAGTTCTTGTGATATTTTCTAGCAGCTCCCCAGTAAGTTGTTACTTCAGTTGATCTCGGTAGTTTCCTGTAGATCTTGCTCTTCCAACGAGGCAACCGGCTCATGATAGAAATCCTGGTGAGGTCATGACATTATATTCTGAGTGGAATGCTCTTTTCCCCAGAGAAGGTTGTAACCTTGAAGTAGAACTGTTGGTTCTGCATGTTCATCCATAGTGATGTTTCCAACCTGGTGAGGTTGGCTGGGTATCCTTGTGGAGATGTTTATTTCATCTTCAGTTCTGTTTCCCTTTGTCTGTTTTGTCAGCATAAGCATAAACATGGCATACAAGCATTCATACATATGCATAGCATCTGAGCATGTTTCTACCTTTCTGGTGTGTATATGTGTTGTTCACTTTGACGTTTATCTCCCCAAGTGACTGGGTTTGTCTCTTCTCTCCAATAGAGTTGTCAGCCTTTAGGCATAAAGTGCCCATCATTTCTAATTCCCCACAGAGTTCAATTCTCGTGGATGATGGTTGTTTCAGTTATCTTTTCCATGTTAGGATAAGATAAATCCTGTTTGAGTTCATTCCTCAATGGTTGAGTCTTGTTTGACCGTTTCTTTCTAGTTTGTTCCTAGATTGAACTTTGGTCCCCAGAGGGTGTGGTTTCCAAATCTATGTTGGGCGTACACTTATTGTGCACTATATTCCCCAGGAAGAATCTTTTACAGATCCTCTTTGAAGACAAAATCTCTTCTCCAGCAGTTTTGTTGTAATAGCATCTCCTTGGAATTTATACTCAACAAGTGGCGATCTCCTTGAGAAGCTTGTTTTGTCATTTCTTTTTTCACGATGATAAGTGGCAGTCTTTCCCGAGAAGCTTATCTATCTTTGGTGTTTCCTTCAGCTTTTTAAAATGACAAGTGGCAATCTCTCCCGAGAAGTTTATCCGCCCTTGATGTTATTCAACCTTTTTATGGTTACTATTGTTGTTGCCCTCGATCAGTCATTTGTCATTAACCCTTTTGATGGGACTCCTATCTTTTGTTCTTTCTGTCAATCCTTTGACAATTTTCTCCAAGATCAGGTCGTGTACCTTCATATATATTTTGGTTTCTTTCTGTCAATCCTTTGACAATGTGCTCCGAGTTCAGGTCGTGCACCTTCGGATATCTTTTGGTTTCTTTCTGTCAATCCTTTGACGATGTGCTCCGAGTTCAGGTTGTGTACCTTCAGATGTGATTGGTTTTTTTTCCTGTCAATTCTTTGACAATGTGTTCCAAGTTCAGGTTGTGTACCTTTAGATATGATTGGTTCCTTTCTGTCAATTCTTTGACAAAGTGTTCCGAGCTTAGGTTGTGCATTTTCGGATATGTTTTGTTTCTTTCTGTCAATTCTTTGACGATGATAATGATTGGTGAATAGTTTCTTTCTGTTAACTCTTTGATGACGAGTTCTGAGCTCAGGTTGTGTACCTTCAGACATGTTTTGTTGTTTTGTTCCACCAACCCTCCAATGAAGACTCACAAGTTTATGTTATCTTTCCGTCAACTCTTTGACGATATCACTCATTTATAAAGCTTTTCATTTCCCAATGGAGACTGTCTTTTGGGTTCAACCTTCATTGAGGGTCTTTCGTCCAAAAATGTCATTCGGTCACGCTTAAACCTGATGATCAATCATTCTAGATACCTCTATTGGAACACATCTTTTGGTTCTACTTCTAATGAGGTTGCTTTATCTTTTGTCCTAGAGTGTCAATCAGTCATGCTTGAACTTATTGATCCACTACTCTGGATATTCCCTAGTGGAGACCATCTCTTGGTTCTACCTCCCGTGAGGATCCTATTCTTTCTAAAGTATCAGCTAGTCACGTTTGAACCAGTTGATCCATTACTTTAGATTTCCTCAAATTGTTTCAGCTTCCCCGGTGTTGTTGTCTTTTCCCCAATGAGTGGTTACTCACTATGCCGCTTCTTTCCCTGTTGGCTTTTGTTTTTGTCTGCATTTTTGCATCTGTATCTCATTATTTTCATCATAGTAGATTTCATTGCATGCCAGTATTACATAGTTCTCTTTTGTCCCTAGCATAGCATGTCATTGCATCTAAGGGAAAAAATTTCGGTTATCTGTATTTAAATATCTTCCACCATGATTTAATGAGGATTTTCATCACTCATGTCATCCGGTAAAGATATTTAAATAGGGGCAACTGTCATACTCCAAATTTTACCCTCAGATCCTCAGATCTTTTGCATATCATTTTAAGTCAGTCATTTTTACATTTACAATTTTTTTAGTCCATTAATAAATAATCATGTGTTTGTTCCGTTAATTTTTGTCATCTAATATCATCTTGATTTTTGTCTGTTTTTCTTCCATAGATTTTTTTTTCTTTTTATATTTGTAATTTTCCAGGCATAATCTTTACATTTAGTCTTATTCTAGAGTGTTTAAAACTTTTGTTTTGTTGTAATTTAGAAATTTTATTTATTTGCAATACCATTTTTTAATAAATATATTTCCCTTTCAAATTACAAATAATTATTTCTACTAATATTTCTTTTCTTTCAAGTTCCTTCTTTTTTTACAAAATTCAAATTCAACATTAATACATGAAGCGATTTTTATTTTATTATTATTATTATTATTGTTCATTATTATTATTTTATTTTTATTATTATTATTATTATTATTATTATTATTATTATTATTATTATTATTATTATTATTATTTTATATTTTTATTTATTTATTTATTACAAGTCCATGAAAGGTCCCAATTAGTCAAAATCTTGAGCAAATGACTTCACACAGCTGTCTTCTACACAGTTCTCATACCTCCAAACCACCATCTCGAGCCTACAAAAGAACAAAAACAACCAAAACAGAGTTCCCTTAAAACTTCACAAACCAATTTAACCGAATAAACTCCCAAATCTTTTCCAATCAGAATAGAGAAAGATAGTAGAAGAAAGTTGAATGAGATCTAAAATTGAAACAACACGAAAACACAAACATTTGTGACAAATTGAGCAGAACAAAAGCAAACCAGATTGAAGGACATTGAGAACCGAATCGCAGGAAGGAGAGACGCGATGATGATGATTCTGAACGAACGAAGAGCATGACACGGTAACCTGGAGAAATCCCCTTCATTTAATAAGTATGGGCTTCATGGCCCGTATTTGTTTCATATTGCTTCATACCGCCCCTTTTTTTCTTTAACCCGTGGTTAAGGGATGATGATGGGTTTTAAAAGCCCAAATGAATCATCCTATCCCTTTTACTCTTCAACACCTCCTTTTCTTCTATTCACAATTTTCTTTTCTTTTAATAATAATATCTTATTTAGTTTGTTCATTATTATCTTTTTTATTATCTTTTCTTTTTTTTCTTTCTCTAAAAGAAAACTTATATTATTTTTAGACTATCATTTGATTTTGACACTTTTTTCCTTCATTCTAGTTTCATTTTTATTTTGACTTTTCACTTTGATTTTATTTTCATTTCGAGTTTTGGTCGATGTAGTCTTTTTAAACATAAATGTTGGTTATCGAGGTTGTTTAACCTTCATTATTTCAAATATGTAGAATTGATCCTTTGGATCATTTTCTATACTTTGGGATCGTGATAGGTTACCTTCAATTAATCGAGGTAATTTGTGATTAAGACGAGACCGTTTGCTTTCCCTTTCCGTGTGGCACGATTCTTTGAGAATGATTTATATATCGCTTCTCTATCGTTTTTAGCGCAAATATCGTATTAAGCGGCCTCCCATAGCAATGAGCTTCCCTTTCCCTTTTGACCTTGTTAGAGTCACTAGTTCTTTCAACGTATCCTTAGGTTAGAGTTGGTAAACTCTATGTGAGTATCACGGATATGGGTAGTTTCCCTTTTGACTTTGGTTAAAGTCAACGTTAGGTTACTTTTCAACTTAGACTTAGAGATTTTGTTAGCTTTATATAAATATCATTATTATCGATGCTTATTCCTCTTGGAACCTTGACCATAGTCAAGAGTTCCTCGTCTTTAGTCGTCTGAACTACGGAGGCTCTGATTCCCTTTCCTAGTTAGGATACATAGGCACAAGATGCGATATCTTGTCGAGCCTTCTAACCACTAACAACTAACTGTTATCTCCCTCTTTTTGGTCTGGTTAGAACCAATTGGTCTTGTAACTTAGATTTAGGTGTAGACTTGGTAAACTCTATGTGAGTATCATGGTTATGGATAATCACTTTCCCCTTTGACTTTGGTTAAGGTCATTTCTTTAGTTAGTTTTGAACTTAGATTTAGAGAGTAGGTTAACTCTATGTAAGTATCATGGGTATGGATGCTTACCTCCCTTTTGGAACCTTGATCGTTGTCAAGAGTTCCTCATCCCTAGTTAGGTGAAATACGGTTGCTCTGATTCTATCCTAGTCAGGATACGTAAGCACGAGATGCAATGTCTTAGTGAGTATACTTAGTGTATATACCTTAGGTCTTTACCTTAGCACCTTTCCTTTAGCAAGCAAACTTTAACATAACACAAATACTAACAAGAGGTTCCTATATAGTACTAAAGATACTTAGGAGGCTAACACCTTCCCTAGGTATAACCAACCCCCGAACCTTAGATCTCTTAGCTGTGTTGTTACATAGCACACTTAGGGTTTTCTTCAATCTTTACCCTTTCCTTTGGATAAATCAAAGTTCGATGGTGAACTTCATGATTTGTGGTTCAAGTTAATTTAATAGATTGATATCTGATTCTCACCGTAACACACACCATCAGGCAGAATAAAAAAAAGGCAATAGTAGCATAGGCGTAGAAAAGAAAATACATGAATTAAATAGAGAACAACAACAGCAGAAACACTATCACATACATGAGCAAGAAGAAGCTCACAAAGGGAAAATACTACACAAATGTTTCACACGGAGACAATATCAAAATTCACATACAGAATCAGTAATACCATATTCACTCAAACAGGAAGTAGCATATATGTATTGAGGATCGAAAGAAGAACATAAACTTACTTTGAAATTATCGTTGTCGAACTCTTCGAAGGTACGTAATCCTTTTGATTGAACTCGTGAAATTCAATTATGGGTTTGCGAAGTTACAATTTGTCGATTTCGATATGAATTGGTGTTACACGTGAGCTAGTTTTTTCGATACAGTGTATCTCCCGCCGCTGACCTAAGGCCAGAGCACGACGGAGCTTTGAACCTCCGTTGAATCAGGGTTTGCAGGCGAGAGGGGGAAGGTGATTGAAAGAAGAAGAGAATCAAGAAAGTAGCGGCTGCAGACTAGAGAGAAAATGGCGCACGGGTGAGGAAGAGGAAAGGAATTTGTGTTTGTTGATGTTTCGTTTGTTCTTTTTGATAAGGTAGTCATTTCTTTAGTTAATGGGCTTAGAAAGTCAGCCCACGCATTTTTTTTAACCTTCAACTATCATTTTTTTCTTCTTCTTGGGCCTATGATGGCCCATTTAGTTTTTTATTTTTACATTTTTGATTTGCATCCTTTTCTTTATTTTTCAATTATTTATTAGTTGTAGTTTTATTTTGATTAATTTTTTTCTTTATAATTTAAATTTTTTGTTAATTTATTTTATTCCTGATTAGTTTAAATTAAATTCTTGATTAATTCGAATGCAGGATTTATTATTGAGCTACCTTTGTTTTGTGATCAGTTCTTTGAAATTAATGTTAATTAGTTTTTCATTTAGATTTAATTAGTTCTTAGTCAGGTATATTAGCATTGGGTTAGGATCTTCTTGATTAAATCTTATGAATTTCTCTGTTGGATTAATTATAATCTTATTGTTATGCCTGTTGATCGACTATGTTGTCCTTTAGCTTCAAATTGATTGCATGTGTCTGAATCCAAGGGAATGACTTGTGTTTGACTTCATAGTCATGCACATTGCATTTGTATCTGCATCATTTACCCCTTTACATGATCACTGCTTCCCCTCAGGTCGATCAACTTGAGATATACGTACTTGCATCCTCAGGTTAGGTTCCTTTAGGATTTCAACTTTAGATAATTTGCAATTAAGATCCTATTCTCCCACAAGAGAATAAGACCCTAGTCATCTCTAATTGAGATATAATTCTCCTACCCCGTAACATAGTCGAAAAAGATGTAGATTCTTTTCCGCTTGAGTGTGGTATGTGGCATACTCGTCGATTATATATCCGAGTTGGAGCCCTTCTCTCAATGTAAAGCAAAGACCGACTTCCACATATTTGTGGTGGTTTAAGCTGAGTATTCTCCTTAAGATGACAACTTGTCTCTTCTCCTAAAACAAATCAACAAACTTTGTTTACCCTTTTAGGGGAACTACGAATGCTCTGATTTTGTTCCCGTCAGGACACGTAGGCACGAGATGCGATATCTTGGCAAGCATACTTAGTAAATAAACCCATAGGCCATCCCTTTAGTAGATAATAGATAGAAAATAACACAATAAGACAAGTGGTTTCTGTAGAGTACTACAAATGCTTAGGATGCTAGCATCTTCCCTAGGTATAACCAACCCCGAACCTTAGATTCTCTAGCTTTGCATTGCATTGCATACTCATGGGTTATTTGATATTTTTCCCTTCCCTTGGAAAAATTAAAGATCGGTGGTGGATAATGATTTCCGATTCAAGTTAATCAATAGCTTGATATCCAATTCTCACCGTGACAGTTTCCACTGGAACAAAATCAAAAACTTGTTTTGACTAAGGGACCTCCACACTTAGAACCGTTAAGGTATATAGAAGATTAGTTGGACTGCTGATATACTTAACTATCACTAAGCACGAATTAACCTACTCAGTTCATATTCCAAGTCAATTCATACAAACTTCACTCCCAAGACCATTGGATGTTGTTATGTGTAACACCCCAAAATAATTAGAATATTTATTTATTTGATTTATTATAAATATTCGTGATTTCGGTGAATTTGGTGAAATATTTCGAAGTTTGATGATTTATGTTGGGAGCTATTGTTGATGTTAAGAAGGTGTTGAGGATAATTATAAATGTATGATTAATTAGAATTATTTTGATAATAATAATAATAGTGGAATAATGTGAATAACCTTATTTAAATTATTATTATTATTATTATTTTAAATAATAGAAAGGGAACGTTGAGGGTAAGATGGTAATGTTGCATGAGGACGAAGTTGGAAAATCATAATAGGGGTCCAAGAGGTAAGAGTGACAAAAAGGGAAAAGAGAGAGTAGAGAAGTTTATTTTGGTGCGATCGTGTTTTTGGAGAAAGCTTTGAAGAAAGAAGAGGAAGAGGCTAGGGCTCAGAGAGAACTCTGAAGAACTCAAGAGGAAGTCAGTTGCTGAGAATTCTAAGGTATGGGGAGTATATATTGTCATTATAATTGATATAAGGTTAGAGATAAGGTGGGTAGTTGGAGTTTTGGGGGGATTTTGGAATTATGATGAAGATAGGATGAAATTGATGATTTAGAAATGCGTTGTAGTTGTTGTATTGTTTCCCTTGCAATTTAAGTGTATTTTATAATTGTTTAGTGTTGGAAACATAACGATGATTGGGTATGAACTGGTGCAAAATCGCAACTGAGAATTAGCAAGTTCGCAACTTTTCGTCGGGCGAGCTTCCCGTGTCGCCGGACGAAGACTTTTTGCCCCAACCTCGCCAGGCAGAATTTGAGGCGTAAAGAGAGGGGAATTTTGGGTGCTCCTAGTTTTTGTGTGAGGGAAGTAAATTCGCCCCTGCTTTGCCGGGAGAAACCCAGGCGAGCGATCTGCTTCGTCGGGCGAGCACCAGGCGAGCTGGAGCTTTGGTTTTTCTTTCTTTTATTTTCTATTCGTGTTTTCTTGTGTCTTATTGTCCATATACCTTGAGTAATTAATGTATTGTTTCTCGAGGATTATAACATGATGATGTGTGAAGTAATAATGATGATGTAATATGACGCATAATGATGATGTGATATGACACTTAATAATGAAGTAATACTAGGACGTTGCTGACGAAATTTACATGAATGATGATGCACCTTCAATGATGATGTGATTTATGACATTTTACATCATGCATTCATAGCATGTTAGGACTTCGGTCTAATGGTGGCTTCAATCCCATTGTGTGGATTGAAGTGTTTAAGACGTGCTCCGGTTCTTGTATAGAATCGATCCTATTGGTGGGGATCTTTGAAGGGTGATGGCTTAGTGTCCATCAACATGACGAATTGGTACCACATGCATGAGTCTAGTGTTGTTGCATTTCATGTTATGCGACATTACATAATTGTGAAGGAATGATGTATTCGATGATGTGATTTTAAATGACGCATTATGATGATGACTTGATGATGATTATGTTGTTGGACGATTCTATAACGATATATGGGAATTGTTGAATGTTGATGTATTTATTATACCTGCTTATCTTTTCTTTATATATTTTATAATGACTTGTGATTACTCACCTTGCCTGTTTGAATGTTGCCTCCACGTGGGTAACGTACAGATGATCATCAGGATTTGCTCTAGGTGCATGAAGGCTTAGCTTCTAGAGTTTTTAGTTTTAATTTCGTTGAACTAAGATGGTGTCTTGCTCTGATATGTAACATCAGGTTGGGACGATATTGAGTTGAACTTATGTTGGTTTTATAGACTTGATGTCATTATGAATTTTTCTATTTTGACGATTTTTGAGATTATGATTTTATCCGCTGCAATGTAGCTCTAATTGTTTTGAACTTTTTTGATGATAGAACCCGTGTTACGGAGCAGGACGTTATTGTGATTTTATGGCGAAATGTGGCACCCTTGTGGTGATGTACTCTGATATAATTGTTTTAATTATCGTGAATGTCTGTTGGGGTAGAAGGGTGTTACATTAGTGGTATCAGAGAAGATCGGTCTGTCCGGCCAGGGTTTTATTATGTTATTCCTTGTTAGTCGATGAATGTGTGTACATTGTTGGTAGTTATTTCTTTTAATGTTGATTGATGGTGTGCAAAATGGTTAGAAGAAATGATCGTGCTATTGCTGATGTGTTGGAATCAATTGCCTAAGTTGTGGCTCAGAACATTCAGAACAATCAGAGCGGAGGGGCTTCCGATGAGTTTCGTGCTTTGGGGAAGTTCTAGAGGAAAATACGCCAACTTTTATGGGCACCATGATCCAGATAGTACGCAGAAGTGGCTTAAGGTGATTGAGAAGATCTTCCAAGTGATGGCGTGTGCTGACGCTCAACAAGTTCAATTTGGTACTCATATGCTGTCAGAAGAAGCTGAAGATTGGTGGGATAATAGCCATCAGATATTGGAGGATGTTACTACCGAAATAAATTGGGATGTGTTCAAGAGATAATTTTTGGGAAAGTATTTTCCTGAAGATGTTCGCGGCAAGAAGGAGGTGGAATTCCTTGAATTGAGGCAAGGAAACATGACTGCGGCAGAGTATGCTGCAAAACATTGAGGCGCTTGTGAAGTTTTGCTCGCATTACAACTGTGCTAATGCTGATATGTCTAAATGTCTCAAGTTTGAGAATGGGCTGAAACCAGAAATCAAGCAAGGTATTGGATACCAACAGATTCACAGGTATGTCGAGCTAGTGGATAAGAGTAGGATCTATGATGAGGACAAGCGAGCTCGATATGCTCACTACAAGCATCTGAGTGAGAAGAAAGAGAAAGGAAATTTTAGAGGAAAGCCTTATGTGACTCCAGCTGATAAAGGGAAACAAAAGGCGGCAGATGGGAAGAAGATAAGTGAGGGAGCAGCTCCCACTTATGTTAAGTGTTATAGGTGTGGCGAGCGAGGCCATCGTGCTGAGGTTTGCAACAATAATGTGTTGAGGTTTTACAGATGTGGTAAGAGAGGCCATAAAGCTACGAATACAAGGATAAAGGTTCGACTTTTTTCAACTGTGGTGAACAGGGTCACATTAGTACCTAGTGTCAGAAGCTGAAGAAGACTGCTACTGTTGCTCAGACTAATGGCAGAGTGTTTTCTTTGAATGGTTCAGAAGTTCCTAAGAAGGATAACTTGATTCGAGGTATTTGTTTTATTAACAATTTTGAGTTGGTCATTATTATTGATACTGGTGCTACCCATTCATTTATTTCGCTTGAAGGTGCTAATAGATTGGGTTTGAAATTGTCTGATATGAATGGTGGTATTTTGATAGAAACTCCTGCTAATATCTCTATCACTACTCCTTTTGTGTGCTCGAGATGTCCTTTGACAGTATTTGGGAAGAGTTTCGTGATGGATTTGGTGTGTTTACCCTTACATCAAATCGATGCTATCCTAGGAATGAAGTGGTTGGAGTTCAACTATGTTCATATCAACCGTTATAATAAGACCGTGAAGTTTCCGAAGTTTGGTGATAATGAAGAGTTGGTGTTCTTGTCTGCTAAGAAAGTAGACAAACTTCTAGAAGACAAAGCCTCAATGTTTGCGTTGTTTACATCTTTGAAATTTGATCGTGAAACTGCAAGTGTCGAATTACCTATTTTCCATGAATTTCCAGATGTGTTCCCGGAAGACATCAATGATTTGCCTCCAGAGCGTGAAGTAGATTTTGCAGTGGACTTGATACCAGGAATGAGTTCGGTGTCAATGGCTTCTTATCGGATGTTCGCTTCTGATTTAAGTGAATTGAAGAAACAATTGGAAGAATTGTTTGAGAAAAATCTTGTTCGACCGAGTGTTTCTTTGTGGGGTGCTCACGCGTTGTTAGTTAAGAAGAAACGCAGTAGTATCAGGTTGTGCGTTGATTATCGACAGTTGAATAAAGTGACAATCAAGAATAAGTATCCACTACCAAGAATCGACAATTTGATGGATCAACTAATGGGCGCTTGCGTGTTTAACAAGATTGATCTGAGGTCGGGTTATCATTAGATTTGTGTTAAGTTTGATGACATTCCAAAGACAGCTTTCAGGATGAGGTACGATCTCTATGAATACATTGTAATTTCGTTTGGTGTATCCAATGCACCAGGTATGTTCATGGAGTATATGAATCGAATTTTCCATTAGTATTTGGATAAGTTTGTTGTGGTATTCGTTGATGATATTTTAATATACTCTAAATCCGAAGAATAACATGTTGAGCATTTGAGAACTGTGTTGCAAGTGTTAAAAGAAAAGAAGTTGTATGTGAAACTGTCGAAGTGTGAATTCTGGTTGAAGGAAGTGAGTTTCCTTGGCCATGTGATTTCAAGTGGTGGGGTTGTTATGGATCCTTCTAAGATTGATGCTGTGTTGCAGTGAAAGACGCTGAAGCCTGCTACTGAGATACGGAGTTTTCTTGGGTTGTTGGCAGGATTACCTTTGACTCAGTTGACTTGAAAGGTTTAAGCTTATGTGTGAGATGTTATATGTGAAAAGAGTTTTGTGGAATTGAAGAAGAAGTTGACAACCGCTCCGGTGTTGATTTTGCCTAATCTGAATGAAACTTTTGTGGTGTATTGTGATGCGTCGAAGATGGGTCTTGGTGGAGTGTTGGTGCAAAATGGACAGGTTGTTGCTTATACTTTGAGACAATTTATATTTCTTGAAAGCAATTATCCTACACATGACTTAGAATTGGCAGTCGTGGTGTTCGTGTTAAAAGTTTGGAGACATTATCTTTTTGGCTCTAAATTTGAAGTGTTCAGTGATCATAAGAGTTTGAAGTACTTATTTGACCAAAAAGAGTTGAATATGAGGCAGAAGAGGTGGTTGGAATTATTGAAGGACTATGATTTTGATTTGGGTAACCATCTGGGTAAAGCGAATGTAGTGGCTGATGCACTGAGCAGGAAGTCATTGCATATGTCGATGCTTATGGTAAGAGAATTGTATTTAGTCGAATAGTTTCGAGATCTGAGTTTGGTATGCGAAGAGACTCCATACAGTGTGAAGTTAGGTATGCTAAAACTGACTAGTGGTATTCTGGAAGAAATCAGATTGGGTCAGTAGTCTGATTTGAAGTTGGTTGATCTGTCGATCTTAATTAACCAAGGTAACAGAGGTGAAATCCTAATTGACGAGAATGGTGTGATGAGGTTCAAAGATATAGTGTGTGTTCTAGATGTTTTAGACATTATGAAGAGTATTCTAGAGGAAGGGCATCGAAGTAGATTGAGTATTCATCCCGGTGCTACGAAGATGTACCAGAATTTGGTGAAATTATTTTGGTGGCCAGAAATGAAGAAGAATATTGATGAGTTTGTATATGCGTGTTTGAGTTTTTAGAAGTCGAAGATCGAGCATCAGAAGCCTTTGGGTATCATGCAATCATTGAATATTCCAGAATGGAAACGGGAAAATATTTCGATGGATTTTGTGTCGGGATTGCCGAAGACTGTTAAGGGTAATGATTCGATTTGGATGATTATGGATAGATTAACTAATAATTAGCTCATTTCTTACCGATAAAGATTAATCATTATATGCAGAAGTTAGCTGAGATGTACATTGAGGAGATTATGAAGTTGCATGGGATACCTTCAAGTATTGTGTCGGATAGAGACCCGAGATTCATGTCGAGGTTCTGGAAAAGTTTACAAGATGCTTTGGGTACTAAGTTGAGGATGAGTTCTGCATATCATCCACAGACAGATGGTCAGACAGAAACTACTATCCAGTCTTTGGAGGATTTACTGAGGGCTTGTGTGCTGGATTAAGGTGGATCTTGGGATAGCCATTTGTCGTTGTTTGAGTCCATATACAACAATAGCTTTCATGCTAGTATTGGGATGGTTCCGTATGAAGCTTTGTACGGCAAAAGGTGTAAAACCTCATTATGTTGGTATGAGTCAGGCGAGAGTGTTGTACTCGGACCTGAGATTGTACAGAAGATGATTGAGAAGATTTAGATGATCCAAGAAAGGATGAGAGCTTCGTAGAGTTGTCAGAAAAGTTATCACGATGAGAGAATGAAAGCAATTGAATTCTGAGAGGGAGATCACGTGTTTTTGAGAGTTACGTCGGTGACTGGCGTAGGTCGAGCTTTGAATTCTAGGAAGCTCACTTCATGTTTTGTTGGTCCACATCAGATTATGCAGAGGATAATGGAAGTAGCCTATCAGACTGCTTTACCGTCGTCGCTTGCGAATTTGCATGACGTGTTTCATGCGTCTCAGTTGAGGAAATATGTTCCAGATTCGTCTCATGCAATCCAGATGGATGACATACAGGTGAGAGATAACCTAACTGTTGAAGCATTACCTGTGCAGACTGATGGACGAGAAATGAAACAACTGTGAGGGTAAAGACATAGCTTTGGTGAATGTGTTATGGGGTGGACCAACTGGTGAAAGTTGGACTTGGGAACGTGAAGATCAGATGAGGGAGTCGTATCCAACTTTGTTTCATTTAGGTAATTTTCTAGGATGAAAATTCTATAAGTGGGAGAGAGTTGTAACACCCCAAAATAATTAGAATATTTATTTATTTAATTTATTATAAATATTCGTGATTTCGATGAATTTGGTGAAATATTTTAAAGTTTGATGATTTATGTTGGGGGGTATTGTTGATGTTAAAAGAATGTTGAGAATAATTAGAATTATTTTGATAATAATAATAGTGGAATAATGTGAATAATCTTATTTATTTTATTATTATTATTTTAAATAATAGGAAGGGAACACTGAGGGTAAGATCGTAAGGTTGGGTGGAATACGTAAGGACGGAGATGGGAAATCATAATAAGGGTCCAAGAGGTAAGAGTGGCAAAAAGGGAAAAGAGAGAGTACATAAGTTTATTTTGGTGCAATCGTGTTATTGGAGAAAGCTGTGAAGAAAGAAGAGGAAGATGCTAGGGCTCAGAGAGAACTCTGAAGAACTCAAGAGGAAGTAGGTTGCTGAAAATTCTAAGGTATGGGGAGTATCTATTGTCATTATAATTGATATAAGGTTAGAGATAAGGTGGGTAGTTGGAGTTTTAGGGGGTTTTGGAATTGTGATGAAGATAGGATGAAACTGATGATTTAGGAATGTGTTGTGGTTGTTGTATTGTGGTTGTTGTATTGTTTCCCTTTCAATTTAAGTGTATTTTCAGACTGTTTAGTGTTGGAAACGTAAGGATGATTGGGTCTGAACTGGTGTAGAATTGCAATTGAGAAGTTGCAAGTTCGCAACTTTTTGTCGGGCGAAGCCTTTTCACCCCAACCTCGCCAGGCAGAATTCGAAGCGGAAAGAGATGGAAATTTTGGGTGCTCCTGGTTTTTGTATGAGGGAAGGAAATTAGCCCTTGCTTCGTCGGGGGAAACCCAGGCGAGCGAGCTGCTTCGTCAGGCAAGCACCAAGCGAGCAGGAGCCTTGGTTTTTCTTTCTTTTCTTTTCTTTTTGTGTTGTCTTGTGTCTTGTTGTCTGCATACCTTGAGTAATAGATGTGTTGTGTCTTGAGGATTATAACATGATGATGTGTGAAGTAATGATGATGATGATGTAATATGACGCATAATGATGATGTGATATGACGCTTAATAATGGTGTAATACTAGGACGTTGCTGATGAAATTTTCATGAATGATGATGCACCTTCGACGATGATGTGATTTATGATGTTTTGCATCATGTATTCGTAACATGTTAGGACTTTGGTCTAGTGGTGGCTTCAATCCAATTGTGTGGATTGAGGTGCTTAAGATGTGCTCCGGTTCTTGTGTAGAATCGATCTTATTGGTGGGGATCTTTGAAGGGTGATGGCCCAGTGTCCATCAACATGACGAATTGGTACCACATGCATGAGTCTAGTGTTGTTGCATTTCATGTTATGTGACATTGCATAATTTTGAAGGAATGATGTATTTTATGATGTGATTTTAAATGACGCATTGTGATGATGACTTGATGATGATTATGTTGCTGGATGATTCTATGACGATGTATGGGAATTGTTGAATGTTGATGTATTTATATACCTGTTTATCTTTTCTTTATATCTTGTATAACGACTTGTGATAACTCACCCTGCCTATTTGAGTGGTTCTTCCACGTGGGTAACGTGCAGGTGATCAGGATTAGCTCTTGATGCGTGAAGGTTTACCTTCTAGAGTATTTAGTTTTAATTCCGTTGAACTTGGAAGGTTTCTTGCTCTGATATGTAACATCGGGTCGGGACGATATTGAGTTGAATCTTTATGTTGGTTTTATAGACTTGACGTCATTATGAATTTGGCTATTTTGGCGGTTTTTCAGATTATCATTTTTTCCGCTGCAATGTGTCATACCTCAAATTTACCCTACTTGTATATTAATTTCATTTGTACATCCATTTACTAACATCATTCAGAAAATCCAAAAAATATATGTTGTTTATACTTATTGTCCAAACTCAAGATATCACAAGTTTAAATTGAAGGGAAATGAGGTTCAGTTGAGGTTGTCAGGACAAGTATGTATGCAATGTTGATTGAGGATCAATGGTTTTGACTAAATGATAGTCAGGCTATGGTTTATTCATGATCAAGGTGCTAAGTTATTCGAAATTAAGGTTATTAATTCAAAATGTCATTCAATTCAAGTGACGAAATTCAGTGGTTTATTCATTAGTGGGCCAGGTTTTAATTCATTCAGAGCACATATTTGATTCACGTTTGACTTTGAGGCCTCATTTCAAGTAAGAATTCAAAAACAGGGGTTGGAATAAGGTTTCGGGATCAACATGAAGTTCAAGTTTTTAGTTGTCTAAAGCGTTGTTATGGTCAAAATTTTGATTTGGTTCAAGAATAAAAAGCGGAGGTGCATATTATAACTGTAAGTTTCAAGTTATAAGGCCCATAAAAATAACAATTCAAAATAAAAAAAAAGGGGCAACATTATGTGGCAAAATAACCCAAAATCCAATACATTTCAAATTATAGAAAGCCCATTTCAAGTTCAATACATTGTACATTCACAAAATGTTACAAAAAGAAAATTCTAATTCATAAGCTCTTGGTCCATTTTTTTTATTCCTTCTTCTTTCTCTCAAGTCCAAATTCATTATAAAGAAAAAAAAAACATTGCAAAAGTTTGTAAAGCCCATTTATAATTTCTGTTATTACAAAAAGAGGGCCCATTACAAGATTTCACATCAAGCCCATCATGTACACAAAAGAAAAAAAAGAAGAAGCCAACCACCAGTTTTTCAACCAAATGAACGGTACAGCTTCAACATCAATCCTGCAAAACACCACGTGCAACGCACGACCTTCCAAAACCCCACCTCACATGATTCATGTACACAACCGGTCCACAACCTATTTCACTAAGATAGTGACGCGCACTAGAACCCACCACATACAAGTCGTCACAAACTTGATGAAGGGTGCAACAACAGAACAAAAAAGAGGACAATAACGTCCGCCCTTCATGTACGAAAAACCTGCAAAAATGAAAGAGGTCAGTAATAATTTTTTTCTCTATAAACTCTACAGATGCCCTCATAGCGAAGAAAAAAAAGAAGGAAAGAGGGAGACCAACAAAAACCCTGTCGGAAGTTTTCCTCAAACTCTCCTTCAACCTACAGCCCACCATTCATTAACCATAACAACACAAACCGATTCGAACTTCTAAACAACAGAAACAACAGAAGGAGGTAATCACATCCAAACAAGGGCAAACCAAAATAGAAGAAGAGGAGGAAAAATTGAAAACAAAAAAAACCTGAAACAACTCACACCCTTCATTTTCAATCACCCTTTTTCTGTCAGTTCGCCTTCTCCCTCCGATGACTCACTTTTTCCTCTCCTTCAACAAACTCTTCAACAACAACCTTTCACCTTTTTCCCCTTATCAACAACCAAACGCACCGACCACCACATGACCACCACATACCTTCACAACAACAACCATTCTCCGCCACTTCTCCTTCCGCTGAGATCAACAACAAACTCCACCATAACCACCGCAAGAAAAATCTCACAAAATAGAAGAGAAAGAGACGAGATGAAGCAAAATCCGGTGAGGAGAGGAAGAGAAATTCACGGCGGTGAGAAAGGAGGTTGAGGAACTTAACACATGAAGGTTTTCTTTTAACGAGGGTCGGTACTTAATTTTTTTTAACCTCCCTTTTTCGTTTGGGCTTACCTCAGCCCACCATGCATTTTCCTTTTTAGCACACTATATCACTTCTAATCACAACCCCAGCACTGACCCATATGTTTAGTTCATCTCTCTTTTATTTTTTTAATTTGAATTGTTTTCTTTTTTAAATTTATCTTGCTTTTAATTTTCATTATAATTTTGATTTTAGATTTATTTTGTTAGATTTAATGTTTTATATATATATATATATATATATATATATATATATATATATATATATATATATATATATATATATATATATATATATATATATATATATATATATATATATATATATATATATATATATATATATATATATATATATATATATATATATATATATATATATATATATATATATATATATATATATATATATATATATATATATATATATATATATATATATATATATATATATATATATATATATATATATATATATATATATATATATATATATATATATATATATATTAGTTTAGATTTATTTTATTAATTAGTTGATTTGTATATTTGAGTATTTTCTTTTAATTATATTTTTGTGTGAACTTTAATATTTAATTCGATTAGGATTAATAACTTTTGGGTTAGATTATTTAGTCTGTTTGTTTTCAATTTAATATTAAAAAAACACAAAATATTTTTTTAATTTAATATTAATTTTGTGAACTAATCCTTTTATCTTTCTATTTATGTTTAGATTTAATTCTTGATTTATTTTTCTTTTCGATATTTCGTTTCACTTCGATTTTCTTTTCGATTTTATCTTTGGTCGATGACGAGACCTCCGAAATTGTTATTGGTCAAATTATTGATAAATATCGATTTATCTGAGACCACCCTTTGTTTCTTTCCTTATTTTCATCTCTATTTTTGATTTTATTTTATTTTTCGATCTATGAAGTCTTTTGATTCACGAATGTTAATTCTCATAGTTGTTAACCTTCATTATTTCAAATCTGTAGAAAGTGATCATTTGGATCATTTTTCTATACTTTGGGATCGTGAGAGGTTTCCTTCAATTAATTAACACGAGTTTGTGATTAAGACAAGATCCCACCCTTCTTTGGTCCGTGCGACACGATTAAATCGGAAAATTATCTTCAATATCATTTCTCTATCTTGTTTTTAGCACGAATGTCAATTGACGCGACCTCCTATAGTTCAAATTTCGTAATATCATCCCGATTCAATTCAATAACAAACTAATGACTAACTTTACTTTTTGTCAATATACAACTGCTTTATTTTCGGCTAATATTATCCTGTTTATATTATCTTGTCCATATACTTGTTGATATTTATCCTGATATATCATTGTGAATATTATCTTGTTTATATTGTTATATATCTTGTATATTATTCATATCTTGTATATATTCATATTCATTTCTTCTCTTATTCACATTCTTTCAAAACATATAATAACTATTGAAACCATAAAATCCTAAATTAGTGGACTGTTGGTTGTTTGTTTGAGTGACGAATCTTTGGACTTTGTCAGAAACCGTAGCTTGGAGTTGTGTTCAACTTTTGTTCAAGGCGTAGTTTAAGACACATTGCACACACACGACTTCCTCTTGGGCTACCTAACAATGAGAATTTTTATTTTGTGCAATCCCGTGTAATTTGCATGTACCCCTCTCTCATTATGATGTACGCTTTCGTATTTCTTTGATTGTGGTTTATCTTCTAGGAGCACTCCTAGGGACTAGCGTAGATTAAACCATTTTGAAACTAATTCTCGATTCGTCATCGAGTCATTTTCAAACACCCCTCTGTAAGTCGAGTGCTCGTCCGCATTCGCCATCAACCTATCGCATACACTATCACACTTCATTGTGATTTTGATATTAGGAGCACCCCCAGGAACTAGTATCGTTTCTCACACCTTAACCATTGATTTGTCATCAAGCCGGTTCCATTTTCAATCCAAACCCTCAACTCGTCGTCGAGCCATTTTCAAACCCACTTCCATTCCCCCATGTTTTGCATGCAAATATAATTCAAACCCTTAATCCAACGTCAAACAGATTTTTCCAACAAACTGTTAAACTAGTTCACCGCCTTTTCTCTTTTACAACTTGTATTTATTTCTTTTTTGTCTCCTTAAACCTTGGTCTCGTACCAAGTGCATTTTTAAAACTCTTTTCCTAATAAACTTGGAGGGTTGTGGAGTGGTTAGGCGAAGGCCTTGTCCTATCCCGAGTGCTTGACATTATCTTTAGGGTTCACTGTCATAAAGCACTTACCACTTAAGATCAAAACATCTTTAATAAGAGAATGAAGTCCTCTTTGAATTGAACTAAAGAGAGAGGATTTAGTGCATACTTCTTCCTCTCCGAGTATCAGGATACTCACTTTAGAGTGTGTGGTCTCGATACTTGTCTTTCAATACGAAGGCGTGACTGTATTCGCCACACCATTTTCACAATAAATCTTTTGAGATAAAGAATTGGGTACTACCCGCAAAGGGGTTACTATCTGAGGACCTATTTCACCTCTAAAAAATAAATTTCACAAATCAAACATGACATCTTGCCTTGATGGCGAAAACTATCTCTTTTCAAAAGGACATGCTACATCCGTTCTACCTCAAACAGGTAATGCCTAAGAATCCACAAGCGAGCTGCAATTCACCTAACTGCTAGAATGCGTATGTTAGCATCGTCTACCAGAACTTTCCAGTTAACCGTAGGCCGAACTATGGTTGCTCTAATTCTTCACTTCATTTTAGTGAAGATACGTAGGCACAAGGACCCCAATCCTTGCCGAGCACTTTCCCGTCTTTTATCCATAGTTCTCCAAACTACGTTGACTCTGACTTTCTCATACCTGTTGAGAATACGTAGGCATAGGACCGCGAGGTCCTACCAAATCTCTTTTCCCTATTTCCAGGCTTTCTCTCTCCCCTTAGAACACCCTTTACAACAATATCTTTTAGCAATTACCTTCACGTATAGACAAACAAATGGTTCCCATCGACTACGATGGATGCGAGGGGTGCTAATACCTTCTCTTCGCATAACCGACTTCCGAACCCTTTCTCTTGGTTGCGAGACCAACTTATCCATTTTCCGTTATGGTTTTCTCGATTTTTTCCCTTCCCCTTATGGGATAAATAAAGTTCGATGGCGACTCTTCTATCCTTCCGTTTTCGCCTCTCTATCGTTGCATTTTCGAGTAGCGACACAATGTAGCTCTAACTGTTTTGAACTTTATTAATGATAGAACCCGTGTTACGGAGCAGAACGTTATTGTGATTTTATGGAGAAATGTGGCACCCTTGTGGTGATGTACTCTAATATAATTGTTTTAATTATCTTGAATGTCTGTTGGGGTAGAAGGGTGTTACATTAGTGGTATCAGAGAAGGTCGGTCTGTCCGGCCAGGTTTTTATTATGTTATTCCCCATCAGTCGATGAATGTGCGTAACTGTCGGTAGTTGTTTATTTTGATGTTGATTTATAGTGTGCAGAATGACTGGGAGAAACAATCATGCTATTGTTGATGCGTTGGAATCAATTTCCCAAGTGGTGGCTCAGAATGTGCAGAACAATCATAGCGGAGAGGCTCCCGATGCGTTTCGTGCTTTGGGAAAGTTCCAGAGGAATAGTTCACCAAATTTTGTGGGCACCCATGATCCAGAGAGTGCACAAAGGTGGCTCAAGGAGATTGAGAAGATATTTTGAGTGATGGTGTGTACTGACTCCTAGTAGGTTCAGTTTGGTACTCATATGCTGTCAGAAGAAGTTGAAGATTGGTGGGATAGTACCCGTCAGAAATTGGAGGATGTTGGTACCAAAATAACTTGGGTTGTATTCAAGAGAGAATTTTTGGGAAAGTATTTTTTAGAAGATGTCCGCGGCAAGAAAGAGGTGGAATTCCTTGAATTGAGGCAAGGAAACATGATTGTGGCATAGTTTGCTGCAAAATTAGAGGCCCTGGTGAAGTTTTTCCCGGATTACAACCATGTTGATGCTGATATGTCTAAATGTCTCAAGTTTGAGAATGGTCTGAGACCAGAAATAAAGCAGGGTATTGGATACCAACAGATTCGCAGGTATGCCGAGTTGGTGGATAAGAGTAGGATCTATGATGAGGACAACCATGCTCGATCTGCTCACTACAAGCATCTTAGTGAAAATGAAGAGAAAGGACAGTTTAGAGGAAATCCTTATGTGACTCTAGTTGATAAAGGGAAACAAAAAGCGGAAGATGGGAAGAAGATAAGTTAGGGGAGCAGCTCCTGCTTATGTTAAGTATTACAGGTGTGGCGAGCAAGGCTACCGTGCCGAGGTTTGTAACAATAATGTGTTGAGGTATTACAGATGTGGTAAGTGAGGCCATAGAGCTACCGACTTCAAGGGTGAAAGTCCAACTTGTTTCAACTGTGGTGAACAGGGTCACATTAATACCCAGTGTCAAAAGCCGAAGAAGACTGCTACTGCTGCTCAAACTAATGGTAGAGTGTTTGCTTTGAGTGGTTCAGAAGTTCCTAAGAAGGATAACTGGATTCGAGGTACTTGTTTTATTACTAATGTTGAGTAGGTCGCTATTGTTGATACTGGTGTTACCCATTCGTTTATTTCACTTGAATGTGCTAATAGATTGGGTTTGAAATTGTCTAATATGAATGGTAGTATGGTGATAGAAACTCCTACTAATGGTTCTGTCACTACTACTTTTGTGTGTTCGAGATGTCCTTTGACGATATTCAGGATGCGTTTCGTGATGGATTTGGTGTGTTTACCCTTACACCAAATCGATGTAATCCTGGGAATGAAATGGTTGGAGTTTAACTATGTTCATATCAACTGTTATAATAATACTGTGAAGTTTCTGGAGTTTGGTGATAATGGAGAGTTGATGTTCTTGTCTGTTAAGCAAGTAGACAAACTTCTAGAAGACGAAGCCTTGATGTTTGCGTTGTTTGAATCGTTGCAAGTTGATCGTGAAACTGCGAGTGTTGAATTACCTATTGTCTGTGAATTTCCAGATGTGTTCTCATATGACATCAGTGATATGCCTCCAGAGCGTGAAGTAGAGTTTGCAGTGGACTTGATACCAGGAACGAGTCTGGTGTCACTGGCTCCTTACCGAATGTCCGCTTCTGAGTTAAGTGAATTGAAGAAACAATTGGAAGAATTGCTTAAGAAAAATTTTGTTCGACCGAGTGTTTTTCCGTGGGGTGCTCCTGTGTTGTTAGTTAAGAAGAAAGATGGTAGTATGAGGTTGTGCGTTGATTATCGGCAGTTGAATAAAGTGACAATCAATAATAATTATCCATTATAGAGAATCGACAATTTGATGGATCAACTAGTGGGTACTTGCATGTTTAGCAAGATTGATCAGAGGTCGGGTTATCATTAGATTCGTGTTAAGTCTGATGACATTCCGAAGACAACTTTCAGGATGAGGTACGATCACTATGAATACATTGTAATGTCTTTTGGTGTATCCAATGCACCAGGCGTGTTCATGGAGTATATGAATCAGATTTTCCATGAGTATTTGGATAAGTTTGTTGTGGTCTTCGTTGATGATATTTTAATATACTCTGAATCCGAAGAAGATCATGTTGAGCATTTAAGAACTGTGTTGCAAGTGTTAAAAGAAAATAAGTTGTATGTGAAATTGTCGAAGTGTGAATTCTGGTTGAAGGAAGTGAGTTTCCTTGGCCATGTGATTTCAAGTGGTGGGATTTTTGTGGATCCTTCTAAGATTGATGTTGTGTTGCAGTGAAAGACGCCGAAGTTTGCTACTGAGATACAAAGTTTTCTTGGGTTGGCAGGATATTATTGAAAGTTTATTGAAGGTTTTACAAAGTTAGCATTACCTTTGACTCAGTTGACTCGAAAGGTTCAAGCTTATGTGTGAGATGTTATATGTGAAAATAGATTTGTGGAATTGAAGAAGAAGTTGACAACCGCTCCGGTGTTGATTTTGCCTAATCTGAATGAGTCTTTTATGGTGTATTGTGATGCGTCGAAGATAGGTCTTGGTGGAGTGTTGATGCAAAATAGATAGGTTGTTGCTTATGCTTCGAGACAATTGAGAGTTCATGAAAGGAATTATTCTATGCATGACTTAGAATTAGCAGCTGTGGTGTTCGTGTTGAAAATTTGGAGACATTATGTTTTTGGCTCTAAATTCGAAGTGTTCAGTGATCATAAGAGTTTAAAGTACTTATTTGACCAGAAAGAGTTAAATATGAGGCAGAGGAGGTGGTGGGAATTATTGAAGGACTATTACCATTCGGGTAAAGCGAATGTAGTGGCTAATGTATTGAGCAGAAAGTAATTGCATATGTCGATGCTTATGGTGAGAGAATTGGATTTAGTCAAATAGTTTTGAGGTTTGAGTTTGGTATGCAAAGAGACTCCTGACAGTGTGAAGTTAGGTATGCTAAAACTGACTAGTGGTATTCTAGAAGAAATTAGATTGGGTCAGTAGTCTGATTTGAAGTTGGTTGATCAGCCGATCTTAATTAACCAAGGTAACGAAGGTGAATTCCTGATTGACGAGAATGGTGTGATGAGGTTCAAAGATAAAGTGTGTGTTCCAGATGTTTCATACATTAAGAAGAGTATTCTAGAGGAAGGACATCGAAGTAGATTGAGTATTCATTCCGGTGCTACGAAGATGTACTAGGATTTTCAGAAATTGTTTTGGTTACCAGGTGTAACACGGTGGGAGAACTGACTTTAAACAATGTTGCGGATAGCAAGAGTCGCCACCGACTTTTATTTTATCCATAAGGAAAGGTTATAAAAGAACAGGAAAGACCTTAGAGAATATTTTGGGTCCGGGGGGTAGGTTATGAAAAGGGAAGGTGTTAGCATCCTTTTCATCCATGGTTATCCATGGGCTCTTAGGTACTTAAGCTCACTTTTGAATTGTTTTGAAAGTGTAGTGTGTGAATAGAAAATTTTCAGAATAGTTAATAAATAATCCATGTAAGGATGTGTTAAGAACTTGTTTGAAAACTTGTTGAAAATTTGTTTAAGTGTGAAAAAGTTTTGAAGTGAGCAAGCACCTAGGAGTAACCTACCCTAATGTTTAAAGGTCTTTCTTATTCTTTATTCTTTCCTTTAGTAAGACTATCCCTACTATAATGGAGTAGGTAGTCCTTACTTTGGATGTTAAGGGGTATGTGAGGGACAATTTGACTTTGAAGGCCATTGTGGGATGTAATAAGCACATATAAGGGACCATCATCATTTTTCGAAAGGGACTTGATTCGTAAAGGCAACCATAAGGGACTTTGATGATTTTTTTATTTGAGGGACTTGCTTTATACACCCCACTTAACCATTATTCGTAGGCAACTTGAGGGATATCCTTAGGAAGTGAGACGGCGATTAAAATCGACTTACGTGTGTGACGTGTTTATTTTAATTATCTTTATTTAAAAGTGATCTAAATTTATTTTAATATTACATACATGTTGTTACACTCCCTAATTACTGACCATAATAATAATTAAATAATTAAACAACTTTACATCCAAGAAACAATTACAAAATAATAAGCAAAATAATTAAATAGCAAAGATAAATAAAATATAAATAAGCAATAATAAATAATAAAGGGGGTTAATTCTAAGTTTACTCGGCAAGACATCGCATCTTGTGCCTACGTATCCTTACGGGAGTGGAATCAGAGTAATCGTAGTTCCCCTCAATAGGGAGGTTAGAAACTTCTTGACTGTGGTCAAGGTCTCAAGGGGAATAAACGCATCTTAAGGACACGCTTACGTGGAGTGTAGAAACTCCAAATCTCTACGTTGAAATGTTAAGTTGTAATTAGGGTTAAATTAGGGATTCCACGGCGGGAAACCCTAAAATGAGCGCGGCGGCTCTTTGACCTAATGCTGAGGGTAAAATTGTAATTTTGCCTGCGGCGAGGCATTTGTGAAAATTAGGGTTTGTAGTTTGTAGTTTTGAGGATTTGAAATTGAATGTGTGAAGTTTTACGGACTATTGGCGCGGCGGCCAAACAGTTAGACCTAACCTTCGGATGTGTGCAATGTGACAGAAATAATAGTAAACGCGTGAGATAATTGAATCATGCAAACAGAGAGATGATGTCATAATTTAAACCATGCAAGCAGAAATTTAAAGGCAGAATTTAAAGAGCGATTGTTAAGTTCGCGAGGTTACATGAGAGGAGCAGATACAATATGATAATGAAATTTGAATTGAACAATAATAAAATAAAATAAATAACGGTTCTAGTTATTATTTTAAAAAAAAGATTTTAGTTATTATTTTAAATTTATCTAAAAAAAAGTTTTTCTTAAAAATAATAGGTTTTCATATTAATTTGGAAAAGATGTTAATGTTATTTATTTTAAAAAACAGATTTTTATATTATAACAAATTTTAATAAATTAATGATAACAATAATAATAATAATGGTAATAATAATGATAATAATGATAATAATAATAAATAATGATAATAATAATAATAATAATAATAATAATAATAATAATAATAATAGTAATAATAATAAAGCAATAATGAATTTTAAATGTGCCAAATAACCCAACAATGTTGCTAACGCAGAAATGCGCTCATCGCAACCAGATCTAAATCGGACGAAACAAAATTTATAGCAAAGAAAAAGAAATTAAGCAAAAAAAAGTATTATTGCTCACACAAAAATGCGATCATCGCAACCAGATCGAACTAACACAAATGTCACGCGTCATGCACACAAATGTGCAAACATCGTATCGACATAATCCGATCAAAAATCTTATATATATAAACTCTAACAATTTAAAAATTATATATATATAAACGTAACAGTAATAGATAAAGAAAAAGAAATAACGATAATAGATGAAGAAAAAGAAATAACGGTAAAAGATGAAGAAAAAGAAACAACAGTAATAGATGAAGGAAAAGAAATAACGGTAAACGATGAAGAAAAAGAAACAATAGTAATAGATGAAGGAAAAGAAATAACGGTAAACGATGAAGAAAAAGAAACAATAGTAATGGATGAAGAAGAAAACTAAATAACGGCAAACGGCACTCACTCCTCTTAGGTTTTTTTCATTTTCTCCTTTTTTCCAACAAGGCAACACATGTATATATAGGGAACAAATTAGGGTTAACACCAAATTGTCAATAATGTCCCTAAAGCCCATTTTAAAGCCCAAACTAAATAATTAGTTAAGAAAAAATAAAATTTAAATAATTTAAAATAATTAAAATAAACTTAAAATAAAAACTAATAATCCTATTGATTCCTAAAATAAAAAATATTATAAAAAGAACAAAATTTTTTTCAATATTTTTTATTTTATGATTTTTTGGATATTTTTATGAATAATTTAGAAAAAAGTGAAAAAAATAATATTTTAAAAAATGATTTAATTAAAATACGAAAATAATAATTAAATAATAATAAAAAACTATTTTTGTTATTTTTTTAATGAAAGATAGAAAAATTTAGAGTAAAAATAATAAAAAACAAAAAAAATGACAAAGGTGAGATTCGAACTCTCAACCTCTCACACTCATAACTCCTTACACATGTCCTCCTGCCAATTGTGCCATTTTTACTTTTTTAGAAAAAAAATGCATGCCATATGATATTTACCTGCAAAAAGTCAAACGACTACACAAATTTGTTAGTAATTGATTAAATGCAATGAAATGCGACGACAAATCTTAGGGCAAAATTTGGGGTATTACAGTTATTATGATAATATTTCTCACCCAACCTCTCTTTGATGTTGGCAAAAAAAAATCATGAAGTTTGACTTTGGTTTGACCACAGTTGACCTCAGTTTGACCTTTTAACTGCATTGACTGCTTTTGACTTATCTGATCATCTGACTGAGCAAACTTTTGAGAAAAGTCTTGAAACTTGACATGGGGGTTCTTATACACATATAAGATGTTATGAAGCTCACTTGAAGTCTTGGAAGTCCATTTAGCCTGATTAAAGTCAAAACCCTAGTTTTGGATGCACTGCTTAGGAGGCGCATTGTCTGAGGGAATTGTCAACTCTTCTGACCAATTGTGAACTTTGTGAACCTTATGAACCTTCAAGAAGCAACCTATGGACTTCATGAACCTCATGAAAGGTCTTGTAGGTGTTGAGAAGTTTGTGAACCTTGTGAACCTTCAAGAAGCAACCTATGGGCTTCATGAACCTCATGAAAGGTATTGAAAGCACTGTGGGACTTGTGAACCTTGTGAACCTTCATAAAGTAGCTTGTGGACTTTATGAACTTCATGAAAGGTTATGCAAGTTGTTGGAGAACTTGTGAACCTTGTGAACCTTCTTAGAACACAAAGTCTTGTATTGTGAGGGCAAATTTTGGGGTGCAACAGCTGCCCCTGTTCAATTTTCTGAAACCTGAGGGGTTAGATTGGTATATTTGCCAGTCGTAACCTGGAAGGTTGAAGGGGATTGAACACAAAAGCCCAAAAATTTGCACTCACCAGTGCATTAGAGTGGTACAGATGGCTAGTTGAATATGATTGAGTGGGCTTAAAGATGCCACTAGGGGGGGAGCAGTTCAAAATATGGGTGTATGATGAAAGCTGTCAGGAGTCTGGAATAATAATGATGTAGCAGCATGTCTTCATGAGGATAGAGCAATCAATAGTGATAACCCTAAAGCAGTCTTGAAGCAATGATATGATTTCAGGAGGATAGAACAATGAATGGCTCTAAAGCAGTCTTGAAATAATAACGTGATATGTCTTCAGGAGGATAGAGCAATCAATAGCTCTAAAGCAGTCTTGAAGTAATGATTTCAGGAGGATAGAGCAATGGATAGCTCTAAAGCAGTCTTGAAATAATAATGTAAATTCAGGAGGATAGAGCAAGGGATAACTCTAAAGCAGTCTTGAAATAATTATGTAAGTTCAGGAGGATAGAGCAATGGATAACTCTAAAGCAGTCTTGAAATAATTAGATGGCTTCAGGAGGATAGAGCAATGAATAGCTCTAAAGCAGTCTTGAAGTAGTAATATGACCTCATGAGGATAGAGCAATGAATAGCTCTAAAGCAGTCTTGAAGTAATAGGATGATTTCAGGAGGATAGAACAATGAATGGCTCTAAAGCAGTCTTGAAATAATAATGTGATATGTCTTCAGGAGGATAGAGCAATCAATAGCTCTAAAGCAGTCTTGAAGTAATGATTTCAGGAGGATAGAGCAATGGATAGCTCTAAAGCAGTCTTGAAATAATAATGTAATTTCAGGAGGATAGAGCAATGGATAACTCTAAAGCAGTCTTGAAATAATTAGATGGCTTCAGGAGGATAGAGCAATGAATAGCTCTAAAGCAGTCTTGAAGTAGTAATATGACCTCATGAGGATAGAGCAATGAATAGCTCTAAAGCAGTCTTGAAGTAATTAGATGGCTTCAGGAGGATAGAGCAATCAGTAGCTCTAAAGCAGTCTTGAAGTCATGAGAGGCTATCAGGAGGATAAAATAACCCTGAGGTTACAATAAAGCAGTCCCAAAGTAATAAGAAGCTCATCAGGAGGATAAAGTAACCCTGAGGTTACAATAAAGCAGTCCCAAAGATCATAAGATTGTTCGTTGGATAATTAACCTGAAAACAAGGTAGCATTCTGTATAACAACATTAGTTTATGCTTTATGTATGCATGTATGACATGATGCACTTAGGTAATGTACTATAGGCATATATGTTATGGTATGATGTAAATGATGTATGTATGCTATGACACTGCTGGAAGTGTCTGGATATCCTTGTATAACAACTGCTGGCCAAGGAAAATAAATCCCAATTCGTTGTTGAAGAATATATAACCCTCCGTCTGCTGGGGATAACAAGGTATAGATAACCTCCCGTTGTTGGGGATAACAAGGTATAGATAACCTCCCGTTGTTGGGGATAGTAGGGTATAGATAACCTTCGTTTTCGTTTGATAGTAGGATAAGTATAACATCCCGTCTTCGTTCATCGTGCCCTTATTGGAAAGTAATTTCCCGTATATCCGTATGAGGATAAAAGAGATGGATATAAATTCCAGGGGAGATTAGACTTTGTGAAAATGGATTAGTCCTACTGATGGTTTGTAACTGTCTTGTAAAGATGAACCGGCGAAGCTTCGTTGAAATCCTTCCCTCGTTCGTCCTTAGTAAATACTATTACTGCATTTTCATGCATTTCTGGTAAACATCAATCATATTAAAAGCATACATGCGTTTCTGGTAAACATCAATCATATTCAAAGGCATACATACATTCAAACACAACCAATGGACGTTTCGCTTATGTAAATAGGGTAAAAGTAAATCTGGATTCAAAAGATGGAATTTATTTATATCAAAAGTGACCCATACACGGGTAAGTTTGTACAAGGAGACATAAACCCTAGTAAGAGAATTTTGTCATGAAGTTTTTACAAAAAGAATCAGCTATGTGGGAAATAATCCTATTGAGTTTCAATTCTACTATTGCCACTCAAGTATCTCATCTTCTTGCTGTTGAGACGGAAACGATTGGATTGAGCTTTATCTGTTTGAGCTTGAGTAAGTAGTACAACTGGTTGCAGTTTCATGAGTGATCCAAACGAGACATAGTCATACGCTTTAATCCCTAACTTTTGCCTGGATTGCCCTTTCAGGTTTTCAATCCACCGGGATACCCTTTTTTGCCCAAGCCGCCTTTTCAGGTTTTCGACTTGCCGGGTGTACATCTTTTTATATATATATCCCTAATTTTTGCCCAAACCCTTTTGGTTTGCCGGGATGCCCTTATTTTTGCCTAGGCCTGTCAACCTAGCGGGTCTCTTTTTATGCGTAGTATTTTTTAACTATGTCTGCGTTTACAGGTTGTGGGAAGTCTTCACCATCCATTGTAGTCAGTATCATGGCACCTCCTGAGAACACTGTCTTGACTACAAATGGTCCCTCATATGTTGGAGTCCACTTGCCCCTAGGATCACCCTGTGGTAATATGATACGCTTGATTACCAAGTCACCAGCCTGATATACCTTTGGCTTAACCTTCTTGTTAAAAGCTTTGATCATCCGTTTCTGGTACATCTGGCCATGACAAACTGCTGCTAACCTTTTCTCATCAATCAAATTTATCTGGTCAAGTCGAGTCTGAATCCACTCATCTTCATCCAAGCCTGCATCCTTCATAATTCTCAAGGAGGGGATCTGAACTTCAATAGGCAGAACTGCTTCCATACCATAGACTAAGGAGAATGGGGTTGCCCCTGTTGAAGTACGTATTGTAGTACGATAACCATGCAGAGCAAATGGTAACATCTCGTGCCAATCCTTGTAAGTAATAGTCATCTTCTGTACAATCTTCTTAATGTTCTTATTAGCAGCTTCAACTGCCCCATTCATCTTTGGGCGATACGGAGAAGAGTTGTGATGCTTAATCTTGAACTGCGTACAGAGATCAGTAATCATAGTGTTGTTCAGATTAGAGCCATTGTCAGTGATAATCCTTTCAGGGGAACTAATCACAACACCAACACCATTACCATGTGCATTGGAGGCACCATCAAAAACCATAGTCCATCGGGATCCTTGTTCAGGTCCGTCATATTGTCCAGGTTCTTTGGTAACAGACATAATGTCTTCATCAGGGAACTCAAAATTCATTGACTGGTAATCATCTACTGCTTGATGAGCCAAATGATCAGCAACAACACTCCCCTTAATGGCCTTCTGGGTAGTATACTGTATATCATATTCCGTCAAGATCATTTGCCATCTTGCAATTCTTCCGGAGAGAGCAGGTTTCTCAAATATGTACTTGATTGGATCCATCTTCGAAATCAACAAGGTAGTATGGGTCAACATATACTGTCTTAGTCGGCGAGCAGCCCATGCCAAAGCGCAGCAAGTTTTCTCGAGCAGTGAGTATCTTGTTTCACAGTCGGTAAACTTTTTGCTAAGGTAGTATATTGCCTGCTCTTTTCGACCAGACTCGTCATGTTGCCCCAATACACACCCCATTGAGTTGTCTAATACTGTTAAATACATAATCAAGGGTCTTCCATCAACTGGTGGCATTAAAATTGGAGGTTCTAGCAAATATCTCTTGATTTCATCAAAGGCAGTCTGGCACTCATCATTCCATTCCATCGCCTGATCTTTCTTCAACAACTTGAAGATTGGCTCACAGATGGTAGTTAATTGGGAAATAAATCTTGCAATGTAGTTCAATCGTCCCAAGAAACCTCTAACCTCCTTCTCAGTACGGGGAGCTGGCATCTCTCGTATAGCTTTCACTTTTGCAGGATCCACTTCAATACCTTTTCCACTGACAATGAAACCCAGGAGCTTTCCAGATCTAACTCCAAAAGTACACTTGTTTGGATTTAATCTCAACCTGTATTTCTTCAACCTCTCAAACAACTTGTGCAGATGATCAAGATGTTGTTCTTCATTCTGAGACCTGGCTATCATATCATCCACATATACCTCTATCTCATGATGAATCATATCATGAAACAAAGCCACCATAGCACGCTGATATGTTGCCCCTGCATTCTTCAAACCAAATGGCATTACCTTATAGCAAAAGGTGCCCCACTGTGTCACAAATGTAGTCTTCTCCATATCTTCAGGTGCCATCTTGATTTGATTGTAACCAGAGAAACCATCCATAAAAGAGAATACCTTATGCTGAGCAGTGTTGTCTACCAGAATATCAATATGAGGAAGTGGAAAGTCATCTTTAGGGCTAGCCTTGTTCAGATCTCTGTAGTCTACACACATACGTACCTTACCATCTTTCTTAGGAACTGGTACCACATTTGCAACCCACTGAGGATAAGGAGTTACAGCCAAGAACCCTGCATTGAACTGTTTCATTACCTCTTCTTTGATCTTTTCTGACATTTCAGGACGCATACGACGAACCTTCTGCTTCTTTGGACGACAATCTTCTTTCACTGGCAAACGGTGAACCACAATGTCTGTATCCAACCCTGGCATATCTTCATAAGACCAAGCAAAGATCTCCACATAGTCACGTAGCATCTGAATCAACCTGCTCTTGACACTGTCCTCTAAATCAGCCCCTATCTTGACCTCTTTTCTGTTTTCTTCATTTCCCAGATTCACAACTTCGACTGGCTCTTCATGTGGCTGTATAGCTTTCTCTTCTTGTTGTAACAACCTAGCAAGCTCTACAGGTATTTCACAATCGTCCTCGTTTCCGTCTTCAGTTTGATAGATCGGATTCTCGAAATTGTAATTGGCAATAGTAGAACTGTTATCAACTGGATCCAGGGTGGATGAGGATCTGCATTTTAGTGACGTGGGTGTGTGTAAGAACACATAGCTGATAAAGCAAAAAGAAAAAGAAAGACAAGGAACACAATATTTACGAAAACGAAACGTCCACTGATTTTATTGAATGAAGTATGCAAATGAAATGACAACCCGTAACAAGCACACCATTGTGCCCCGGGTAAGGCACATGGCTTGAAAGTTTTAATTGTTCCAAACATAACACAGTAATAGTATTTACTCCTGACTAAAGGAGATAGGGATAACATCTTCAGCTTTCCAATTATTGAGTCCAGCACCTACAGTAGGAAAAATCCATGCCTCCAAGTTGTGGTCTTCATCTTGATCTCCCACAGCATTGATAACCCCTTGATTGGTGATACGAACAGCACGAGCACGACGAACAGCCTTCTGGGACTCTGCAGTGAAACCCAACCCAAACTTGTCAGACTTGTATGGAATATCAGGAAGCTGACCCCAAATAGTACAACCACCTTCTTCCACCATAGCTTTTGCATCATTGAGGGAGGCCATTGCCATTGTTGGAGGGTTTCTGATGACCACAGGAACCTTCTTCACAGCAGGAGGAGTCACACAATCCTTAACAGCCCAGGGAACCACTTCAAATGACTGACATGGAGTTTCAATGTATTCACCTTCTACTTCCAGATACTTGAAAGTGTTTACATGGCTGACAAAGTATTCTTCCTCTCCAAAGACAGTAACAACTTTTCCATTCACCGGATATCTCAACTTTTGATGTAATGTGGAGGTTACAACACCTGCCCCATGGATCCGGGGACGACCAAGCAGACATGAGTACGAAGGACGAATATCCATCACATAGAATGTAGCAGTAAACCCTTGAGAGCCAACCTTGATTGGAAGATCAATTTCCCCATGCACTACTCTTCTAGAACCATCAAAAGCCTTTACCACAATATTACTGGGCTTCAATACCGTATCTTCAGGACTCAACTTGTTCAGGACTTCCTTAGGCAACACATTCAGAGAGGAACCATTGTCTATCAGCACATGAGACAGGGTAGTGCCCCTGCATTCAATTGAAATATGCAAGGCCCTGTTATGATCCCTCTTGGCAGGGGTCAAGTCAGCATCAGAAAATCCTAACCCGTTGTCATAGGTCAGGTGAGCAACACAATTCTCAAACTGGTCCACAGAAATTGCACTGGGTACATGAGCCATCTTTAGAAACTTGATCAATGACTTGGCATGAGCCTCAGAACATAATAGCAGGGAGAGCATAGAAATCTTTGAGGGAGTATGCCCCAGCTGATCAACAATATCATAATCACTCTTGCGAATGATTTTCAATACTTCTTCCATCTGCTTAGAGAGGTCATCAGCAGCTGGCACATCAGTAGATACAGGCTCAATAACAGGACCCTTGCCCCGAGCATCAGTGGTGGAAGTAACAGCAGGGGTAACTGCACTCTTAGAAGCAACTGGAGGAGAGAAGACTCTTCCACTACGAGTGATCTTGCTAGATCCAACAATATTATCAATGTCAACAGGCATATCAGGTAAAGGCTCCTGCTTGACACCATGGATGTAAACATCAGACCCATAGTGCCAAGGCACAGCTTTGTCAGATGTATAAGGAATAGGACCAGGAGTGGTAATGATCAGAGGAGCTACTCTGGCTTCAGCAACAACTTTCACAGGACCTTCAGCAGTAATCTTGATTGGGCCCTGATGAGTGATTTTAATGGGACCCTTTGAAGTGATTCTTAGTGGTACTTTGTCAACCATGTCAACCTCTTCAATCTTCTTACCCTGAGTCAGATGATCCACCATACTTTCTACAGATGCTGGTCTTCTTTCAAACACTATAGTATACTTATCCATGAGACGTTGAATCCCATCTCTCAAAATGAAGCAACTATCCGGCTTATAGGTACAATACAAACAATCTTCACGACAACCTGGAAAGATCCCAGCTTGTACTAACCTCTTTTTGATAACAGACAATGGTGTGCTCAACTCCATAACCGAATAGACATGCAGATCTTCATCAATATCTTCATCAATGGCGTTGACAGTCTTCTCGTGATTTGGCATTGGAGCTGTAATCACATTTGGAGTACCTGGTGGATCAAACTCAATTTCTCCAGCATCAATCATATCCTGAATTTTGTTCTTCAAGACCCAGCAGTTATTAGTATCATGTCCTGGACAGTTTGAATGATATGCACATCGTGCATTGGGATTGTACTTGGGAGATGTAACATTGGGATTCTGAGGAGCCTCCCTCAGGGTAATAAGTTCAGCCTTCAACAAGTGTTGCAATGCCTGAGCCATTGACATGTTGATCTTCGTGAACTGTCTTCTAGCCCTCTGTTGGTTGCCTTGAGGCTGCTCTGTTGTTGCAGGAGTTGGATTTGAAATATGAACTGCACTAACAGACTGATGCCTTCCGTTACGATCAGGCTGACCATACACAACATTAGATTCTTTCTTCCCAGTGGGAGGCTTCTTTGCAGCACCTGATGAAGAAGTGCCCACTTGGATCTTACCACTCTTGATACCATTCTCTACTCGCTCTCCTGTCATGATCAACTCAGTGAAGCCAGATGATGAGCTTCCAATGAGATGACTGTAAAACGGACCATTCAGCGTACACATGAACATATCAACCAACTCCCTATCAGCCAAAGGGGGTTGAACTCTTCCAGCTAAGTCTCTCCACTTCTGAGCATACTCCTTAAAGCTTTCTTTGGCACCCATAGACATGCTTTGAAGCTGCATGCGAGTGGGAGCTAAGTCAGCATTGTATTGATACTGCTTGTAGAAAGCTTCAGCAAGGTCATTCCAATCTATGATGTTGACGCTCTCCAACTGATAATACCACTCTAGCTGAGCTCCAGATAAACTCTCTTGAAAGAAATGGATCCACAACTTTTTATCAGCAGTGTGGGGTTGCATTCTTCTGACATAAGACCTCAGATGCAATTTGGGACAAGAGACCCCATCATAGACAACAAATGTAGGAACTTTGAACCCAATGGGTATGACCACCCCAGATATCAAGCTCAAATCCTCAAAATCCAGCCCAGATGATTTCTGTAATTCCATAGCATCCATTCTATCCACCAGCATCTTGAATTTGTCTTCGTTAGGCTCATGGTAGTAGTTAGCCTCAGAATCAGAGTCCCCCATAGTGTTGTGGAGACTGCCTCTCTCCTGCTCAGATTCTTCAGATTCATAGTCTTCAACATGTTCCTTGGTCTTGACAGGACCTTTGAACCTTCTTCCCATGTTGAGCAACCCAGCAGACCTTCTAGCCTTCTTAGTCTTCTTGGCCAGCAGTGTCTTCAATTCATCCTGCCCCTTGGATAGGTTCAGGATCAGCTCTTGGAACTGTGCATTCTGTGCCTGGAGATCCTTAACTGATTGTTCAAGAGCCATTGCTGAAATAAACAGCGAGAAGATGAGAACCCTGTGCACAATTATAAACCTGTGATGCAATGATATGGGAATGCATATGCAATGTTTTCAAGGACCGCAGGATTTAAATTTGCTTAAACAAACAAGAAAGTAACTTTTTATTAGTAATAACTTGTTTTGCCTTTTAGGCTTACAAAAAATGAAAACAAAATAAGTACAAAAGATGGGGTTTTAAGTCTCCCATGGACGTTTCCTCTTTGTGTTGAGGTATGAGTTGAGGTTTCATTCCTCATGAAGTAGCTTTGTTAGCTCTAGGATCCTTGCTTGGCTTGCTTTGTAATGAGCCTCGAAAGTATCCCTTTGCTCTTTCAGTTGGATCCATGATCTCTGCAAGTCTTCCATATCAGTAGGCATGTCTGGGTGAAGGATGGTATAAGCTGTGTCTCCTTCAGCAACAGGTTCCATGGTAACTGGTAGGACGGCAGGATATGGCATCATGAGTGTCTGAGCACGAGATCGTACCCATCTGAGATAAGCCTCCATAGGAATAGTGTACTTAGCCTCCAGTGTCTTGCTGTCAATCCTGTTTACCTTTCCCCAAGCTCGTATGAATCTCTGACGGTAACCCTGAAGATCGTTGTCGTAGTCAAACACAATGCCCTAAATCAACATGTCATGTGGACCATCGCTCCGGGCGTAACCAAACTGTCGTAAAGCTAGAGATGGGCTGTAGGTGATGCCTCCTCTTATGCCTAGAAGTGGCACATTAGGAAACTCCCCACAACGGTCAATGATGGTGACATTCTCCATAGATCTGGAGCACCAATGGATGTCTGAGTGAGAAAGTGACATGATCCTCTTGGACCATCTGAACCCCTGCTCATTCTTCATTACTGAGCGAGGAAGGTGAGAAATAAACCACCTAGAAAGTAAAGGTATGCAGCACATCAAAGTTCCTCTTGCCCTTGTAGTACGGGTGTGAAGAGAATGTAGGATGTCTCCAAGTAAGGTAGGCACTGGATTGTGACTCAGGAATATGTTGATGGCATGAACGTCTATGAACTGATCGGGATTGGGGAACAACACTAAGCCATAAATCAATAAGGCTAAGATCTCCTCAAAAGCATAGTAGCTCATAGCCTTCAAGAACATTTGAGCTTTATCCACTAATACCTTGGCAAGAATACCTTTAACTCCACTTCTCGTCTCTAGAACAATGTCGGACTTCTTCAGATGTAGAGCTGCAGCAATAACTTCTGGTTTAAGCTCCTTCTCTAAGCCTGTGAATGGCTTCTGATCAAGAACAGGTATACCCAGAAGTTTAGAGAACTCCTCCATGGTTGGAACCAGCTGATAATCGGGAAATGTAAAGCAATGGTGCTTAGGGTCAAAGAACTGAAACAGCACACTCATCATGTCTTCACTGAACCCTGAAGTAACTAGATCCAATAAGTGACCATGTCTCTTGTTGAACTGGGAATGATCAGGCACTAGGGAAACTAACTCCTTGAGCTTAGCAGGTATCCCTACAAAGTTGATCCTGATGGTGTTTCTACGAGCAGAAGCCATGACCTGCAACAAAGAACAAAGATAAATCCTTTGGTCCTTGAAATGGTTAGGGAAAATGATATGCTTATGATGCATGATGATGTCATGATGTCATGCTCAATCACAAACATGTGGCACACACAAACAAGTCACACCATAGCCCTAGGTTTAAAGGCTTGCATGAGGTTCAAAGGCAAGTACCCTCCCCTGAAGTTAGATGGTTCATCCTGTCCTACACAAGTAACCAGGTTCTAAGGGATCTCAATATCATTGATCCTTCACAAGGGTGGTTGTTCAGAAGGCAACTTACTTGCCAACCAAAACCCTCCAAGTTTAAGATCTCAATGAGCGTAGTATCGAGTGTCAACCAACTTCAGTCTGCACCAAAGCCGGTTACCTCACTACTTTCTAAAGGCCAAGATGAGTTAACTAGGGTTCTAAAAGTCAGTTAGTGCATTGACAACATATGGCAGCCTCAATATTATCCCCAACTTGACTTAAGGAATATAAGCACCAACCAAGAAGTCGCACTAACTATGGCCACCAGATCAACCGTATCGATATACGTCGTACAGTTTCCTTGGTCTATTGCCATTTACCTAAGGTACACTAGATCCGGGTTAGGACCTTTCACACATAAGAGCACCCCAACAATATAATAATAAAGCAAACAAGGCAAACAATTTAAAGTGATCTTAATTCCTAAGGGTACCCCTCTTAAATAAATCCCCAGCAGAGTCGCCAGTTCTGTAACACGGTGGGAGAACTGACTTTAAACAATGTTGCGGATAGCAAGAGTCGCCACCGACTTTTATTTTATCCATAAGGAAAGGTTATAAAAGAACAGGAAAGACCTTAGAGAATATTTTGGGTCCGGGGGGTAGGTTATGAAAAGGGAAGGTGTTAGCATCCTTTTCATCCATGGTTATCCATGGGCTCTTAGGTACTTAAGCTCACTTTTGAATTGTTTTGAAAGTGTAGTGTGTGAATAGAAAATTTTCAGAATAGTTAATAAATAATCCATGTAAGGATGTGTTAAGAACTTGTTTGAAAACTTGTTGAAAATTTGTTTAAGTGTGAAAAAGTTTTGAAGTGAGCAAGCACCTAGGAGTAACCTACCCTAATGTTTAAAGGTCTTTCTTATTCTTTATTCTTTCCTTTAGTAAGACTATCCCTACTATAATGGAGTAGGTAGTCCTTACTTTGGATGTTAAGGGGTATGTGAGGGACAATTTGACTTTGAAGGCCATTGTGGGATGTAATAAGCACATATAAGGGACCATCATCATTTTTCGAAAGGGACTTGATTCGTAAAGGCAACCATAAGGGACTTTGATGATTTTTTTATTTGAGGGACTTGCTTTATACACCCCACTTAACCATTATTCGTAGGCAACTTGAGGGATATCCTTAGGAAGTGAGACGGCGATTAAAATCGACTTACGTGTGTGACGTGTTTATTTTAATTATCTTTATTTAAAAGTGATCTAAATTTATTTTAATATTACATACATGTTGTTACACTCCCTAATTACTGACCATAATAATAATTAAATAATTAAACAACTTTACATCCAAGAAACAATTACAAAATAATAAGCAAAATAATTAAATAGCAAAGATAAATAAAATATAAATAAGCAATAATAAATAATAAAGGGGGTTAATTCTAAGTTTACTCGGCAAGACATCGCATCTTGTGCCTACGTATCCTTACGGGAGTGGAATCAGAGTAATCGTAGTTCCCCTCAATAGGGAGGTTAGAAACTTCTTGACTGTGGTCAAGGTCTCAAGGGGAATAAACGCATCTTAAGGACACGCTTACGTGGAGTGTAGAAACTCCAAATCTCTACGTTGAAATGTTAAGTTGTAATTAGGGTTAAATTAGGGATTCCACGGCGGGAAACCCTAAAATGAGCGCGGCGGCTCTTTGACCTAATGCTAAGGGTAAAATTGTAATTTTGCCTGCGGCGAGGCATTTGTGAAAATTAGGGTTTGTAGTTTGTAGTTTTGAGGATTTGAAATTGAATGTGTGAAGTTTTACGGACTATTGGCGCGGCGGCCAAACAGTTAGACCTAACCTTCGGATGTGTGCAATGTGACAGAAATAATAGTAAACGCGTGAGATAATTGAATCATGCAAACAGAGAGATGATGTCATAATTTAAACCATGCAAGCAGAAATTTAAAGGCAGAATTTAAAGAGCGATTGTTAAGTTCGCGAGGTTACATGAGAGGAGCAGATACAATATGATAATGAAATTTGAATTGAACAATAATAAAATAAAATAAATAACGGTTCTAGTTATTATTTTAAAAAAAAGATTTTAGTTATTATTTTAAATTTATCTAAAAAAAAGTTTTTCTTAAAAATAATAGGTTTTCATATTAATTTGGAAAAGATGTTAATGTTATTTATTTTAAAAAACAGATTTTTATATTATAACAAATTTTAATAAATTAATGATAACAATAATAATAATAATGGTAATAATAATGATAATAATGATAATAATAATAAATAATGATAATAATAATAATAATAATAATAATAATAATAATAATAATAATAATAATAATAATAATAATAATAATAATAAAGCAATAATGAATTTTAAATGTACCAAATAACCCAACAATGTTGCTAACGCAGAAATGCGCTCATCGCAACCAGATCTAAATCGGACGAAACAAAATTTATAGCAAAGAAAAAGAAATTAAGCAAAAAAAAGTATTATTGCTCACACAAAAATGCGATCATCGCAACCAGATCGAACTAACACAAATGTCACGCGTCATGCACACAAATGTGCAAACATCGTATCGACATAATCCGATCAAAAATCTTATATATATAAACTCTAACAATTTAAAAATTATATATATATAAACGTAACAGTAATAGATAAAGAAAAAGAAATAACGATAATAGATGAAGAAAAAGAAATAACGGTAAAAGATGAAGAAAAAGAAACAACAGTAATAGATGAAGGAAAAGAAATAACGGTAAACGATGAAGAAAAAGAAACAATAGTAATAGATGAAGGAAAAGAAATAACGGTAAACGATGAAGAAAAAGAAACAATAGTAATGGATGAAGAAGAAAACTAAATAACGGCAAACGGCACTCACTCCTCTTAGGTTTTTTTCATTCTCTCCTTTTTTCCAACAAGGCAACACATGTATATATAGGGAACAAATTAGGGTTAACACCAAATTGTCAATAATGTCCCTAAAGCCCATTTTAAAGCCCAAACTAAATAATTAGTTAAGAAAAAATAAAATTTAAATAATTTAAAATAATTAAAATAAACTTAAAATAAAAACTAATAATCCTATTGATTCCTAAAATAAAAAATATTATAAAAAGAACAAAATTTTTTTCAATATTTTTTATTTTATGATTTTTTGGATATTTTTATGAATAATTTAGAAAAAAGTGAAAAAAATAATATTTTAAAAAATGATTTAATTAAAATACGAAAATAATAATTAAATAATAATAAAAAACTATTTTTGTTATTTTTTTAATGAAAGATAGAAAAATTTAGAGTAAAAATAATAAAAAACAAAAAAAATGACAAAGGTGAGATTCGAACTCTCAACCTCTCACACTCATAACTCCTTACACATGTCCTCCTGCCAATTGTGCCATTTTTACTTTTTTAGAAAAAAAAATGCATGCCATATGATATTTACCTGCAAAAAGTCAAACGACTACACAAATTTGTTAGTAATTGATTAAATGCAATTAAATGCGACGACAAATCTTAGGGCAAAATTTGGGGTATTACAGTTATTATGATAATATTTCTCACCCAACCTCTCTTTGATGTTGGCAAAAAAAAATCATGAAGTTTGACTTTGGTTTGACCACAGTTGACCTCAGTTTGACCTTTTAACTGCATTGACTGCTTTTGACTTATCTGATCATCTGACTGAGCAAACTTTTGAGAAAAGTCTTGAAACTTGACATGGGGGTTCTTATACACATATAAGATGTTATGAAGCTCACTTGAAGTCTTGGAAGTCCATTTAGCCTGATTAAAGTCAAAACCCTAGTTTTGGATGCACTGCTTAGGAGGCGCATTGTCTGAGGGAATTGTCAACTCTTCTGACCAATTGTGAACTTTGTGAACCTTATGAACCTTCAAGAAGCAACCTATGGACTTCATGAACCTCATGAAAGGCCTTGTAGATGTTGAGAAGTTTGTGAACCTTGTGAACCTTCAAGAAGCAACCTATGGGCTTCATGAACCTCATGAAAGGTATTGAAAGCACTGTGGGACTTGTGAACCTTGTGAACCTTCATAAAGTAGCTTGTGGACTTTATGAACTTCATGAAAGGTTATGCAAGTTGTTGGAGAACTTGTGAACCTTGTGAACCTTCTTAGAACACAAAGTCTTGTATTGTGAGGGCAAATTTTGGGGTGCAACACCAGGTATGAAGGATATTGCTGAGTTTGTATATGCGTGTTTCACTTGTTAGAAGTCGAAGATTGAGCATCAGAAGCCTTTGGGTATGATGCAACCGTTGAATATTCCAGAATTGAAACGAGATAATATATCCATGGATTTTGTGTCGGAATTGCCGAAGACTGTGAAGGGTAATGATTCGATTTGGGTGATTGTAGATAAATTAGCTAAATCGGCTCATTTCTTACCGATGAAGATTAATCATTCTATGCAGAAGTTAGCTGAGATGTATATTAAGGAGATTGCAAAGTTGCATGGGATACCTTCGAGTATTGTGTCGGATAGAGACCCGAGATTTACGTTGAGGTTCTGGAAAAGTTTACAAGATGCTATGGGTACTAAGTTGAGGATGAGTTTTGCATATCATCCGCAGACAAATGGTCAGACAGAGAGGACTGTCCAGTCTTTGGAGGATTTACCGAGGGCTTATGTGTTGGATCAAGGTGGATCTTGGGATATCCATTTTCCGTTGATTGAGTTCACATACAACAATAGCTTTCATGCTAGTATTGGGATGGTGCCGTATGAAGCTTTGTATGGAAAAAGGTGTAGAACCCCATTGTGTTGGTATGAGTCAGGCAAGAGTGTTGCACTCGGACCTGAGATTGTGCAGGAGATGACTGAGAAGATTAAGATGATCCAAGAAAGGATGAGAGCTTTGTATAGTCGTTAGAAGAGTTATCATGATAAGAGAATGAAAGCAATTGAATCCTGAAAGGGAGATCACGTGTTTTTGAGAGTTACACCGGTGACTAGCGTGGGTTGAGCTTTAAAGTCTATGAAGCTCACTCCACGTTTTGTTGGTCTGTATCAGATTATGCAGAAGATAGGGGAGGTAGCCTATTGGAGTGCTTTACCGTCGTCGCTTGAGAATTTTCATGATGTGTTTCATGTGTCTCAATTGAGGAAATACGTTCCAAATCTGTCACATACGATCCAGATGGAAGGAAATTCACCCCTGCTTCGTCGGGCGAAACTCAGACGAGCGAGCTGCTTCTCCAGGCGAGCATGAGCCATGATTTTTCTTTCTTTTCTTTTCTTTTCCCGTTGTCTTGTGTCTTGTTGTCCGTATACCTTGAGTAATTGATGTGTTGTGTCTTGAGGATTATAACATGATGATGTGTGAATTAATGATGATGATGTAATATGACGCATAATGATGATGTGATATGGCGCTTAATAATGATGTAATACTAGGATGTTGCTGACGAAATTCTCATGAATGATGATGCACCTTCGATGATGATGTGATTTATGACGTTTTTCATCATGCATTCGTAGCATGTTAGGATTTCGGTCCAGTGGTGACTTCAATCCCATTATTTGGATTGAGGTGTTTAAGACGTGTTCCGGTTCTTGTGTAGAATCGATCCTTTTGGTGGGGATCTTTGAAGGGTGATGGCCCAGTGTCCATCAACATGGCGAATTGGTACCACATGCATGAGTCTAGTGTTGTTGCTTTTCATGTTATGTGACATTGCATAATTGTGAAGGAATGATGTATTTGATGATGTGATTTTAAATGACGCATTATGATGATGACTTAATGATGTTTATGTTGCTGGATGATTCTATGACGATGTATGGGAATTATTGAATGCTGATGTATTTATATACATGTTTATCTTTTCTTTATATCTTGTATAATAACTTATGATTACTCACCCTGCCTGTTTGAATGTTTCCTCCAAGTGGGTAGCGTGCAGGTGATCAGGATTAACTATTAGTGCATGAAGGTTTAGCTTCTTGAGTATTTAGTTTTAATTCTGCCGAACATAGAAGGTGTCTTGCTTTGATATGTAACATCGAGTCGGGGCGATATTGAGTTGAATTTTTTATGTTGGTTTTATAGACTTGACATCATTATGAATTTGGCTATTTTGACGGTTTTTGAAATTATGATTTTTTCCTCTGCAATGTAGCTCTAATTGTTTTGAATTTTATTGATGATAGAACCCGTGTGACGAAGCAGGACGTTATTGTGATTTTATGGCAAAATGTGACACCCTTGTGGTGATGTACTATGATATAATTGTTTTAATTATCGTGAATGTCTGTTGGGGTATAAGGGTCTTACATTGTGCGATTCTTACGACATCTTAAATTTTCTTCTAGTCAAGGTATCATTCTTCCACAACACAATGATCTACAACTAGTTGGTTACTATGACTCAGATTGGGCATCGTGTCCCCATTATCAGAAAGTCCATCTCAAGTTATCTAATGAAACTTGGCAATGCTCCAATATAATGGAAAACAAAGAAACAAGGTACAATTTCTCAATTCTCAAGTGAGGCTGAATATTGTGTAATGGCGCATGCCACTAGTGAAATACTATAGCTACGTAGTTGTGGGATATTATTCCTTTATATATATATATATATATATATATATATATATATATATATATATATATATATATATATATATATATATATATATATATATATATATATATATATATATATATATATATATATATATATATATATATATATATATATATATATATATATATATATATATATATATATATATATATATATATATATATATATATATATATATATATATATATATATATTTTAATGGTTGTTTACACGCTTCATTTTTTAAATTTAGTTTTATATATCTCAAATGACAATGAATTGTCCGTGTAAAGTTTTTTATGAGCCAATTGTTATTTATTCTTGACTTTTGGTTTAGTCCTCCAAGTTGAATCTTTAAATTTTATCTATTAAGAAATGTTAGAATTGAATGGTTAGGTGACAAGTTTGAAGTGCCAATCTATTTTGAGATGTCAACGTTTATTTTTTTTCTATCTTATCCTCCATCTTTTATAAAATAAAAATAAAAATTAAAGATATGATTTAGAACTTTTAAGGATCTTACACATACTTTTCTGATTTTCGCACAATCACCGAACTTCATTACTAATTTGTTAATTTAAGAAATGGGTAAAAAAAATTGTACACTCTAATTTTCATAGTCATTCAACATCTCTTTTTATATTTATTTCTATTCATATTCAACAATAAAAATTTATTGTATTTATCACATCATCACTTTTTTTTTTTTTTTTTTTTTTAATTTTGGTATCCAATCTTACAACTGATTAATTAAAAAGGATTAATCTCACCTAAGACTCAAATCTTACTATTAAACAAATCTTTAAAATTTTATCGATAACTTTATTCATCTCTTTTTCTCTTGATATATATATATATATATATATATATATATATATATATATATATATATATATATATATATATATATATATATATATATATATATATATATATATATATATATATATATATATATATATATATATATATATATATATATATATATATATATATATATATATATATATATATATATATATATATATATATATATGAGTACCAAATATTTTTCCTATATAAATTCCATATATCTTTTAAAGAAATGCTCTATCAAGTTTTCTTGTGAAACAATGTCACGATTTTTTTGTTATTTAAAAATGAGTAGTAAGGTGATTTAGTAGTTTGATGGAATCACCACCACAAGGGTTGAAAAGTCTAATGAAGCCCCTTCGAAAGAATAAGAAATCTTCTACCCAAAAATTAGAGTCCTACTTCACAAGTTACAATCATATAACCAATCATTATTGACACATACCCTACAATGATTGTATTCTTCACTTTAAATATTCTTGTATATGTCATAACCCTTATTAGAAGCTATCGTTTGCGTTTAGGCCACAACCAAATAATTTAATGAAGGCAAAGATATCTTAGCTTTTCCTCATCATATTATTGTTATTGCTTCTTCCTTACCAAGACCAAGGAATAGGGAAAAGAAATTAAAGGAACCTACTCTTTAAACAAGGCATGCCTTCTTTTAATAATTACTTCCAACACCCCCACCTTCATCTCCTTCTCTTTCACAACCATGGAAGATTTGAACATGCTTGCGGCCGATTGTGTTGTCATTTCATGTTGCTGCCAGTGCTTGATGCTGCAAATTATCATGCTTTTGTTGCGAAAGATGGTGAGGAAAACAAGAGAATATGGTAAGAGGATATTTTGCCAAAGGAAGGGGGTGCAAAGAGAAATGGGATCTTACAAAGATGTGATTTTGAGAATTCATGAAAAATCATTTAGAAGTCAAGATGATGATGTGCACAATTGTGGTTGTTGTATAGTTGAAGTTGAGAAAGTGATGGAGGAACTTTGTGAGAAGGGAGAGTTTGGATTTGGAAGCTTTTGGGGTAGGAAAGAACCATGGGGTGATCCTAAAGTTGTCAATGATCAAATTGATGTTAGTTCTCTAAGATATCAAATAGTTGATTTGAGACAAATATAATGTGATAAAATTTGAGGAGAATTAGATCTCTTAAATATGTGTGGTAATGAACTCAATTCTTAACCAATGTATAAAAGAATATTTGTTGAAAGATGTTAGTCTCTTAAATAGATCATTATGTCTCTAAAGATTAATTTCGGATCTTCTATATTGAAAATATCTTTGATATACAAAAGAAATTGATTTCCTTGAGCTATATGCTTAAAATTGCCCCATATAATCCAAATTTTTTGACATAGTTTGCTAAGGATAAAACTTAAATTTTGTTGATACTCGTCAGCATTTAACAATATTTTCTGACTATGATACTCCTTAGTAAGTTAGTACCGATAGTTATTTCAGTACGTATAAAGTTTTTTTAAAAAGCGTTTATTAGTAATTTATGTGTTGTAATCGGTTAAGCATTCACAATTATCGACTATCGCTATTAGCTAACTTTTATTTTGTTTCAGCTGTAATCGATTATAGGTTTTGAGTAATCGGTTATAAGTTTTGTGTAATCGGTTACTGATCCGAGAATTTTGTTTTTTCTATTATTTACCTTGTGTCACAATTAACTTATAATGTTTGTATAAATGCTTTGGAGACATCTTCAGATAATATAACAAAAATATTCTCACCATCAATTAATTTCTCTTTCTCAATTTCTCTCTCCCTCTCCACACTCTAATTTCTCCATTATTCACCAATTTTATGGTTAAAAGTTCTAACATTTGATATCAAGAGAGTGATTTTGATCCACAAACACCTAGTGTACAACATGAATTTTGTCTCCAATAAAAGAGTCCCTGCAAACCTACACATTCTTGATGCGAATAATTACGACAAATGGTGCAAACAAATGAAAGTATTGTTTAGGTCCCAAGATGTTCTTGAAGTATTCAAGAACGAGGTGAATCCTTTTGTCGAAGGTGTAACATATGCATAACGAGAACACATAAGGAAGATAAGAAGAAATATTTCAAGGCGTTGTTTTTTATCCATCAATATGTGGATGGTGACAACTTTGAGAAAGTTAGTGATTGCGAATCATCAAAGCAAGCGTGAGAAATCTTAGAGAATGCATACGGAGGAGATGACAAGGCCAATATGGTGAGGTTACAAACTCACAAATGTCAACTTGAATTGATTCAAATGGAGGAAAAGGAGACCATCAAAGATTTCACAACGAGAATCACTAGGTTGATGAATCAAGTGAAGGCTTGTGGAGAAACAATTATAGAGCAACGTGTTGTCGCAAAAATCTTGTGTTCTTTGATGTCACGATTTGATAACGTGGTGGTAACGACTAAGAACTCGAAAGATCTTGCGACGATGATCAAATAGGAGCTGCTAAGCTCTCTTGAGACGCATAAGCAGAGTATGAAAGAAAGAAATAATGGTAAGGCAAAGGAGGAGATTACTTTTCAGGCTCGTTTTAGTGAGAAGGACAAGAGATCGAAAGGAAAATGACCTATGAAGAGTTAAGAAAATTTCATAACTTTAATGGATGAGAGTCCTAAAGTTCCAAGAATTCGACTTGTCAAAGAGGTGACAGAAGCTGCAACAAAAATGGTGGTCAAGACAACTTTATAGGTGAAAGGAAGAGGATTGACAAAAGCAAGGTGCAATGCTTTAATTGTCAATATTTTGGTCATTTTTCAAAAGAATGCAATGCGAACAAGAAGAAATATCAAGGAGATGGATCCAAGGTTCCAAGAAAAGAGTTTCATGAGGAAAATACACGTTTGGTCATGATCACAAAAGGTGAATGCAGCAACAACAGGTTGCAGGACAACAACAACAATAATTTTGAAAATGATGCAGAAACATATTGTAGCCAGTTACGTAAAAGTTGTAACTAGTTACAGGTAGAAGAAAATGTCATGATAAGTATGAAAGGTTAAGTTTAGTGCAGTGAGGAGTGGTTCCGGTTGTTCTACTCATATGACGGGGAGTAAGGATTGGTTTGTTAAAATCAATCGTTCCATGAAGAACAAAGTGAAGTTCGCGGATGACACCACTCTAGCGGCCGATGGGATCGATGATATTTTGACCATAAGAAGGGATAATGGACATTCCTTGACCAATGATGTATTTTACATTCTAGGAATCGAATGTAACCTTCTAAGTACTGACCAATTTCTTGAGAAGGGTTACAAGATTTACATGGAAAACAAAGGGGCTTCACGTTAGGGTTTTGGTCCTTAAAGCTCATATGGCTGCCAACAGAACCTTCAAGGTTGAACTGAAGGTTATGGAGCATAAATGTCTAGCTACAGTGGCAATTCGAGAAGAATGGATATGTCATTATCGTCTTGGGCATCTCGATTTCTGAGATCTCAAAGAATTGCAAAAGAACGAAATGGTAATGGGATTGCCATTGATCAACATACCAATTGAAATTTGTGAAGAACTTGTGCAAGAAAAGCAACATAAGGGTAAATTCAGCAAGGATGTAGGTTGTAGAACCAAGAATTACCTTAAGGTTGTGTATTCAGATGTGTGTGGACTAATGCAAGTAGATTCCATTGATGTCAATAAATATTTTGTCACATTCATCGACAATCATAATAGAAAGCTATGGACATACCTAATAAAGACAAAGGATGAGGTATTCGAAGTGTTGAATAAGTTCAAGTCTATGGTTGAGAGGCAAAGCAGTGACAAGCTCAGAGTGCTCAAAACAGATGGTGAAGGCGAATATGTCTCAAAAGACTTGAGAGATTTTGTGATAATGAATGGACAGTACATGAGGTTGTACCACCTTATACACCATAGAAAAATGGTCTTTTTGAAAGAAAGAATCGATCGATTAAGAACATGGTAAGAAGCATGTAAAAAGGGAAGAAATTTTTGAAAGAGTTATACTGAGAAGCAATATCCACGGTTGCCTATTTGCTAAATAGGTGTTAAACAAAGAATCTTGGGAAGGTAGCACCGGAGGAAGCATGGTCAGGATTCAAACTGAATATGAACCATTTGAGATTTTTTTTGGTTTTGTAGCGTATCAACATGTTCCGTGGAAGCTTAGAAAAAAGCTAGATGATAAGGGAGAAATGATGATACTTGTAGAGTATCACTCCAATTGTGGTTACAAGTTGTTTGATGCAGCAAGAATGAGAGTTATGATCAGCCAAGACATTGTTTTTTATGAGATAAAGAAATTACAACACCCTGTAATCGGTTATGTAAAAGTTGTAACTGGTTATATTTTTGAAAGTTCATATTCTACATAATTGTGAAGTGCAGAAACGCCTGTTGCCGAAGTTCTACACTTAATATGAATATACCATGATTTTTTTCTAAGTGTATAAGTGTAAGAAACACTTCTTATTCGTTTATGAGTGTGAACGTTAATGATGTTTAGTGCACATATCAAGTCTCTATTTTCTGTCACCCGCTTCAATCTTCAATGTACTCTTTAAATATATGTAAAATAGATTCGTTGGAGGTAAAGATGAAAATATCCTCTAAGTATCCATTGGAGAAGATCACTTCAAATGAAACGCTAGAGTGGCGATGTAGAATTCTTTTACATATATTACATTACTTTATGGAAAAAGTAGATTTTCTTCTGTACATCTATCACATCAAATCTTTTGTTAACTTTTGGAAAAATTCCATTCAGAGGATTCTGATATTTGTTGTTGAAGCTTGAGTAGCATTTCCAAGATTTGTCTATGATATCTTTTGTGAGACTTCATAGTCTTTGTATGTTGGGTTCTGAGACTTCACAAGGAGATAGTCAGAGGTATTTATATCAGAGTCAATCTTGAGAACTTTCATTCAGAAATTGACTTTGGTAAATCATATTTGAGTTGTTTTAACGCTTATTTTCTTTGGTTCAGAGTCTAGATATCTTTAGAGTCCGAATTTATTCCAATGTTTTAGCACACTTAACAAACTGGTTAAGGTACAAAATTATTCTCTTACACTTTGTTATCATCGGAACTTAAGGATAGTTTTAGAACCAAACTTGTTCCAACAGTATCTTTTCGACAAGTTTTTCTTTTAAAGTTAGGGTCGCCCCAAAGATAGTTCGACTAAGATTGTTTGGGTTAGACACAATTTCAAAGTAATGCTGAAAAGCTTCGAATTATTTAATAAGCATACATCTACCTTTTTTTAATTTGGTATGCAGAGAGGAAAATGCTTTTGTTAGGTAATGCATCAAAGTCAGCACATCTACAAAATTGTTAGTCTGGCCATCCTTCCACTATGTGTCAAACTCTTGAGTACAATAAAAATATGTTTTAAATTTAAAAGGTGTGAGATTAATGAGCTCATCAGATTTTCAAGCGAGTTTCATTAGGTATTCTTCTTCATTTATCTCAACAGTTCTAAGACAGAGTTCTTTTTCTGACTAAAAAGAGATATGGGTAAAATCTAGCTAAACCCAAATTGTTGAGATACTAGGTTAGATTGATAACCTACAAGCCCTAAGTTGTCTTTGGTAGTCCCAAGCCTAATTGATAGCAGTCTGGGGGTAAGGAAGGCTTTCCAAATATCAAAAGCCTTGACTTGGTGTTTAACATAAAGAGTAGGAAATTCTCTCCTAAACCAATCTGGCCCATGCCTTCGGTTAGTAAAAGGGCCCATGAATACGTAAGCACATGAAGCTTGGAAAACATCCTAAATTATTCATTGAAGACTTCATTGTTTGAACGACCTGTGTTAGTCAAGGTAATAATCATAAGTCTGGTACCTTCGATCCGTCAATTTTGAATTTCTTCGGCATGACTAGCTGGTATGTCTGCCTTTAGAGAAGAATCAAACGTAGCATTAAGCCAAAGTTCTAAAACCCAGAAACGACCAGAAATCGAGGGGTTGGCTTTGGGTTTAAAATGTTTCAGGGCATGAGATGCAAGCCCTAGTGATTCATAAAGGGAGCCTAGAATCAATTGGACTAAACAAATATCCATTCCTTCATGCAATTGATTATCCAAAGTAACAAAACTCTTGGCTATTTTGAGTAGGGATGGAAAAAAATCTGTACCCGCGGATATCCGCGGATAAAATCTATCACAGATATGAGACTGATAGTTTAATGGATATCCACAGATAAAATAAATGGATATTTAAATACTCGTTTGTTAATGGATATGGATACGGGTTTAATGATATTCGTGCCTGCAGATATCATATCCATTAATAAATTATAAAAATTATTTAAATATTATTAACGTATTATACCTGATCTTTTCATCTTCTAAAAAATAGTGTTCTTATATTTCTTTCTTTTTTTTTTGAAATTTTCTTTAGAGAAAACATTTCACATTTCATTCAAATTTGATTAGCTATTTCATATATAAACTCTTCATTACTTCATATCTCACTTCAACAATTTCATAGTCCAACCAACTAGTGTCGTCGTTCCTCATTCAAACCAACGTCTCCCTTCTTACTCCTCTGTCGTCCGCTCTTCCATCATAACTCACAATCAAAATATCTTTTATTTGTGGTTAAAAATGAAATGTTTGGATCTAATTATGTTTTGGTGAATAAGAAGAAAATTAATGTGATGAAATTTTATTGTTAAATTAAGAGCGCATTGTATCGATGTTATGTGATAATAACTTTTTGTGTCTTTAAAAGAAGTTAAAAATATATTTTTCAAAAAAAAAATTCATAAAAAGAATATTATCCATGGATATCTGTAAATATCCGTAGATATCGTAAAACCCGCAGATTACCCGCTTAACAGATATCCGCATAGATATGGGGCGGATATGAATATCATATTTATCTAATGGGATGGATACTAATATCATAGTATCCGTCCCCATGGATATTCATTTACATCCCTAATCTTGAGGGATTAGAGCAGAAAATATAATGATACAACCAAAGTGTCAAAAAGAAAATTTGTTATTCATCTAACACATCCTCGGTTCGGGCTTCAAAATGGTCAGCAATAAAGATGTTATAGCTAGCACGTATATAGTTGAAGCTAATGGTACACTTATCATATTGGGTAGGGTCAAAGACATCACCAGTTGGTCGAAGACCGGTAATAACAACCACGTCAATCAGAATTGGCATTATCATCCCACATCGGAGATGGAATGTGTTTGTCAAGCTTTTCCATAATTGAAACGCTGTAAGAAGCATTTCTGGACTATATGTAGGGCCAACCCTAGATAGTTGAATCAATTCAAAGAAACCTTTCACCTTCCAAATGTTTGCTTTCTTTGATTCCACCTTGTTGATCCCCAGATGTATTCTTTTTGGTTGGTGTATGGTGCAGAACAAAAAACTCAAGAGGAGACACTCATGAAGCTCAAATCATAAGTTTGATTCAAGCAAACATGAAGCTTGGTTCGGTAGTAATAGGGGAAGATTTTCCTCACTTTATCAACGTTTTTAGTAGGTTCGGGAAGTGGATCCAGAAATGCATGCACTTTAACAAAAACAAAAAAGGAATTAGTACATGAGATTTCCAAATTAGAGCTTTTTCCTTCTCCATGGGTGGTGGCTCAAGAACATAGACTTGGTTTCCAACTAGGATGAGAACTTTGACAACTACAACAAGAGTGAGTGATGGTTCTGAGTTTGATGAAGATACCATTTTTTTATAGATGATGTAGGAATGATGAAGAAGATGAAGTTTTTGGAGAAGAAATGCACAATTTTTCTAATACTGGCAAGTTGAAATGAAGTGGAAAAAAGAAAGAAAATGGTAAAAGAAGTTATATTTATACTCTGATAGTAGAAACTCTTTGTTTCTTTCTCCTCTTGAGAAGAAAACCGTCGCAACCTTTAGTTGACACATGTTTATTAGTTCAAAGATGGATTGGAAGAGAGTGTTTTATAGTGTGGCCCATGTTCTCCCTAGGAAATCAGAGCCATAATGAGAATCTTTTGATTCACTTTTGAAAACACATTTTGATAAAGGGGTTATGATGACGATGACATCAACCCAATACTCTGAATATTGTTTGCAGTTTCAAAAATGCCACATGTTTCTCAAATGTTAGAAAGTGACAGTTTTTAGGGGCAATTTATAATCTTGGAATTCTCGGCGTGTAGAGTTTGAAAATGAGGACATTAAGCTAAGACGATACTTAGTTAAAAATAGGATACATGGTGACATGTGCGACAAGATCAACATTCGACCATAAACATCAAGTTCAACATATTTGGAGATGATATTTTGACTTAGTATTTTCCTAGAATATTGAGATGACCCCTCCTCGGAACTCGACAAGTTGAGTCATCAGTTGTGACGATTGAGGCAAAGTAAAAGTATTAGATTGAATAACTAATTTTTTATTTTATCCAAATGACGAAGACACCTGGGAACATGGTAGAATATTGGAAACTTCATAGGAGATTACGTAGAATATTAGAAACTTCATAGGAGATTATATGTCACACAATATGGAAATAACTGTTGTTGACAATTATTTTTACATTAGTATATATATTGGTTCCATCATTAGAAATCAGGGGGCAATATCATTACAAAATCTCTATAAAACTCAAAGTACCCAAGCTAGAGCGAGAAAAGAGTTCGTGAGGAAAATGTATGATTATGTACACTAATATTTCTTTATTTAATTGAAGTAACTTTTACTTTTCCTTTACTTTGTCTTAAATTTACTACTTTTCTAGTTTATTTGGGATTTTGACACAATTGAAACCAACAATCTCTTTATTTATCCTTTTAAGTTGCATTACTTTATTAAACACTTAGCTTTTACCTATAACATCAGTCAAACGATTGTCTTTTTGGAATATATGCGCAAAAATGTCTTAGAATTTCTTAGTTTGATCCTGCAAGAAATTATTCAAAACTAAGTGATTGTTTACCAAAAACACAAGTAAACAACATCCTAAAGAGATTTAAAGAGAGTAGTTTTAGTCATGCAATCACTCGTATAGAGACACGTATAAAGCTGAACAAAGATACAAATGACGAGCTTGTAGATACAAGTCTATACAAGAAAACCATTGACTTACTCATATATTTATACAAGATAAGGCTATACATATTTCAGAGTGTTGTCCTCGTAAATAGGTTCATGGAGAATCCTAAAACATGTCACCTACTAGTTTCTAAAAGGATATTAAGATACATCAAAAGCACAATTGATCATGGTGTGCTTCTGCAAAACTAAAAGAACAATAGTAAACAAAAACATATGGTTATTATGACTTAGATTGAGGAGATAAAGATGATAGGGAAACACAGTTAACCATAATATGCTTGTGCAAAACCAGAAGAATCCTAACAAGAAATAAAAGTATATGGTTATTATGAGTTAAATTGGGGAGGAAATCAAGATAGTAGAAAAAACACAATTGATCATGGTGTGTTTATGCAAAACAAGAAGAACACTAGCAAGAAATAAAAGCATATGATTATTCTGACTTAGATTAGAGGAGGAGATCAAAACTATAGAAAACTCGTTGCAGTGTATCTATTCATGATTGGAGCAACACCAATTTCATTGTGTACAAAGAAACATAAATAATAGCTCTATCATCTCGAAAAGCTCAGTATGTAGCTAGTTCATATGCAACTTGCCATTATAGATGAAAATGTTATTAGAAGAATAAAAAGTCGCAAAAATCTTAAAGATCAAGCTACTTGTTGATAACAATATCATGGAGTTAAAAGAAAAGTGAGGTTTAATTGCTTGAAAATTTTTATGAAAATAGAAAAATAAAAAAATATATAAATAAGTGTGATAAGATTGTGATTCATCTTTACTAGGATTACTTGTGTTGCTTGCAACACATATTTGTTAAGTTGTTATGCAACATGAATTAATTAAGAAGTTGTTATGCTTAGATGAAATCTAGCCAAGTTGCTTGAGCATTAAAACTTGAGTGATATATAAACTCCAAAATCATTGTGCATATTGCATTAGAACCCAACTGCCACTGTCCATGGCTTCTAGAATGATATAGTCCATCTTAGTCAGCATTAGATAGACAACTTTATATAATAAAAAAAAAATCATACACATTACACAACAAATATATTACTAATTAATTTCTCCTTAAACTCCGTTGGTCAACACCTATTCTATTCACCAATAATTCTTATGACCCCTAAACTAAACTCACGGACACACACACGTTAATTTTAGCTAATACACATAACTCAATCTTAATCCCAATTTTCACCATAACAATTTTTCAACGTCCTTCGCACGCAAACGCTGTAAAGGATGTTCCCAACAAGTAAACTAGAACACATACCCATTCCATTTTCTCAAATTCAGTTTTACTTTAAACAAACAAAAACGCGTTTTCTCTCAACCCTTTGACCCGTTCCAAATCTTCTATCAAACCTATCATCATCATTATCAAAATCCTCAAAAGCAAAAACAATTCTATCTATTTATCTATCATAATTTTCTTTTCTCAAGGCTCAGGCCTTCCCCAACCTCACACCATCACCATGTCAATGCTCCAAACCGACGATCAAATCAAACAACTAAACGACATATTCAAGCGCTTCGACATGGACTCCGACGGCAGCCTAACGCATCTCGAGCTCGCCGCGCTCCTCCGCTCGCTCGGCATCAGACCAACCGGAGACGAACTCCACGCCTTACTCAACAACATGGACAACAACAACAACGGTTACATCGAATTCGACGAGCTTGTTAACGCCATCATGCCCGACATGAACGAGGATGTCTTAATCAATCAAGAACAGCTTCTAGAGGTTTTTCGCTCATTCGACCGCGACGGCAACGGCTTCATCACGGCGGCGGAACTCGCCGGATCCATGGCAAAGATGGGACATCCTTTAACATACCATGAACTTGCAAACATGATGGCTGAAGCTGATAGCAATGGGGATGGTGTTATTAGTTTCAATGAATTTGCTACTATAATGGCTAAATCTGCTGCGGATTTTCTTGGTGTTAAGGTGCAATAGATATAAGGTAAACTAACCTTTATGATGAAGCCAGTTGCGGTTTCGAACTCTGACATTAGGTTGATCTGTGAAACCTTTTATTTTATATTTTTAATTGTTTTTTAGGAGAAAGAGATTAAAAAAAAATGTTGAAGCATAAATGGGAATTGAAAAAACAAGATTAAATATATTTGATATGGAGGCTGACTAATTGTTGTAAATGTAATTTTGTAGATATCTAATATCAGTTTTTTTAGCCTCTGTTCTTGATCTTTATTCGTTAATTAGAAATGAATGTGTTGATTTTAGTGTTTTTTTCTTCTTCTTTTGTATTTAGTGGCGATTATAGTTCCATTTGCAGAGGTTTGAAGACTTTTTCAAGAACACCGGTGAATGAAATATATAAATGATAATTGGCTTATAAATTACGTCAGTGAGCAAATGATATTTAAAATTTTGATATTAAATAAATTTTATAATAATATGATAAAACTCCAAAATAATATTTTATAAAAAATATTTAAATTATTTTTTATGTAAAACTTTGTATGAAAAAAAGCCTTTCTAAATTTTTTTAAAGAAAAATAATACGAATACAAGTTAGAAAGAAGCTAGCTATAGATCTCACTTTATTGATGTTTTGAAATAATGTTTAGAAATTGGAAAGAAAATTATATATTGATATTTGCATACAAGGATAAGTTGATAAGATGAAGAATCAAATAAAATTGGAGACAATACACATAACTTCTTTTTTTTCTAAATTACCTAGAACAAAGTTTTTTTTTTCTATGCTAGGGTTTAGTTTTTCTTCTCATCTGAGAAGGTTTTTTGTGTCCTTATCCTGGTTTTTTTTGTTCCTGTTGTCTGATCGCATATCAGCATAGCGAATTTGAATTTTGAAAACTTATTTATTTATGAGTAGGGGGGAGACGAAGAGGGTCTCTGCTTCGACATAGAAGAAGATGGTGAAGAGGTGATGGATCTACGATGGTGCCTTATTGGATGATTTCGGTGCGATAAACATATCCACGTGAAGTCGATGAAAGTAAGGGTAGCAAATATGTGGAGACCAGTCAAAGGGGTCACAAGCAAGCAAATGAAGGTTTGTTTTTGTTTCATTTCTTGCATAATCTTGATATGAAAGTGGCGTTGAAGGGAGGTCCATGGACGTTTGACAACCATCTTCTCATCCTTGAGAAGGTTAAGGTTTGGGATACAAATCGAAAGCATTCCTCTATTTCATGTAGATTTTTGTGTACAAAATCTCCCAGTGGGTCTCATGCTTGAAAAAGTTGGAAAAACGATGGAAAACTTCATTGGCGAATTGGTGGAATATGACAAAAATAATAATAATACAAGCTTCTGGAGATAGTACATAAGGATCAGAGTGAAGCTGGATGTGAGACAACCGTTAAAACAGCAAACTCGCGTAAATAAACAAAGGAGGGGAATGGTGTATTGTCAAATTCAAATACGAAAAACTTGGCTTATTCTGTTTCATTCGCGGTAAGTTGGGTCATTCGGAGCAGAAATGTGAAATTCGTTTTGCTAAGGAGGTTGATGATGGTGTCCGAGGGAGGTCCAATGAATTAAGGGCGTATCAACGTCGTTTTGGTGGAGGTCAAAATTCAAGGTGGTTAAAAGAGGATGTTTGACATGTAACAGAAGTAGAGAAAGGAACTGTTTAATACACGGTAGTTGAACCTCACACGCATGAACAGGAAATGGGAACTGTGTCTCAGGCGGGTGGGCAGACAAACTCACTAATTATTTTCAATGCCGATAATAGGATTAATGATGATGCTGGAAGCATTAATTTGTTGTCGCGTGAAATTACTAGGGAACAACCAAATCTGACAATGATTGCTAGTGATGGTGTGTCGACCATAATAAATAGCCAACTACTTAATGTCCCTCGCCTGGTCGATCAACAACATTATAATTATTTCAAGCATTTATTGCCTAACCGACAAATTCCACAAATTATGAATTTTTTTCCAACATGCCATACTATTGACTTGTTATTTCCAATATGTCATATAGATCAATCATATATACTATTCTGCCATAGTTTCAAACAAAAAAATTGAACACCTAAGCACTGTCGTCTAATGAAAGGACAAAACTGTTTAAAAATGACCTTTGTCGCCCATTGAAAGGGTGTCAATGTTAAAGTTATTTTTGTTTTGTTTTCTTTTTCACAGAATATATATATATATATATATATATATATATATATATATATATATATATATATATATATATATATATATATATATATATATATATATATATATATATATATATATATATATATATATATATATATATATATATATATATATATATATATATATATATATATATATATATATATATATATATATATATATATATATATATATATATATATATATATATACATACATACATATATATTACCAATATTAATAACGTTAATATTAATGCAATTAATTAATATATAATAATATTAATACAATTTAAATATTAATATTAATATAATTAATATTAATTAATATTATTAATATTAATATATGTTGATAAAAATAATTAATATTATTTAGTAAGAGATAATTATGCTAATATAATTATTAATAGTATATTAACAATTAATTTTGTGATTAATATATTTATAATTAAAATTAATCTTTAATGTAATTAACAATAAATAAACGAGTATTTTTTAATTTTGTACAATGTCAGTATCTGAATGGGCGGAACCTTTTAATATTTTAATGTTTTTGTACAGTGCCGACACCTGAATTGGCGGAACCTTTTAGTATTTTATTATAATTGTACAGTGCCGGCACCTGAATGGACCGAACCTTTTAATATTTTAATGTTTTTGTACAGTGCCGACACATGAATGGACGAAACTTTTTAGTATTTTATTATTTTGGTACAATGTCGGCACCTGAATGGGAGGAACCTTTTAATATTTTAATGTTTTTGTACAATGTCGACACTGATATAAATAAAGGTGTGGTGTGACATATTTTTCACATCTGTTTTGACGATGTATCTTCGTTGTTGGAGAAAAGTGATTTTTTTGAGAGAAAAATCGGTTATGGATATGTTTTTCTGGAACATATGTAGTTTAGAGCAACTACATAGGGAATTGAAGCGTTGGTTAGAAGGAGACATATCAGAAGGGAAAAAAATCAGAAGTATTGAGAGGTATGATGTCTGACGTGGGTGGGTGAGAGTCAAGAATGATAAGGAAGCTAGGGAAATGATGTTTGGGCAAAATGAGATCAGACTGTTAATTGTAATCCGTTAGAGAAATTGTATCAAATGTTATGTTAAATGTTGTTTTTTAGTATTTTTATCTATGTTGATTTATGTATGTGTTGTGTCATTTAATGAAGCATAAAGTTGTGTGGTTTGTGCTAGAAGTTAGATAATAATCTGAAAAAAATACATGATAATTAATGAAAACACTAACGATTACTTGTTCCTACGTTGGGACACCGGGTTCAATTGTGGCCCGTTTGACGACACATGGAACATTTTCTCTCAAGCTTATCAAAGTTATCCATTTCTGTTTTAATATGTGTGCTCACTGGGCGACCTTTCTTATTCCTCCGCATTCTTGGGTTATGGAAAATTTGATCTCCTTCATAAACGGGCCAATATTCATCGTAAGGCAGCACTGGAAAGCTTGTGTTGTAAACCCTAAATAGGTTTGTAACCCTATAAAGGTCGGACAAAAGAGCGTAAGCGTCGTGGCGTACATTAGAACATGCAGCGATAACATGTGAGCAAGGGATACGATATGCTTGAAACTTTCCGCAGTCACACCACCCGTTTAAGAGGTTGACCTTATAATGTCCCATAGGCTTCCCCTCACCATGGTCCATTGTCTCCTTAACACCGAAAACATCGTTAGTGTAGTAAAAAAATTCTGACTTGATTTGTGCTGGATATTGTTGTTTCTTCTTTCATCACCTTGATACAGTTGTCTGTAAATGTTTGGCCAAAATTCAACACAACACTCCACTTTGCACCTCTTTCAGCAAATAATGATCACAGTCTATAATATGTTGCACTTACTAATGCTGTAATGCGCAAATTACATGTGCCTTTAAAGATAGAATTCAATGACTCAACAAGGTTGGTAGTCATGTGACCCCAACGTCGAACCCCCTAAAATGCCCTCGCCTATTTTTCGGCTAGAATATTGTCAACCCACCTCCAAGCATCCGCATTTGTCATGCCAATCTCAGACCGATAGTAATGAAATGTTGGTTGGTTTAAAGCATACCCTATATAAATAAAAAAATTAAAATATCAACAATGGACAAAAATATAATATATGTTATTGACAAAATTTAATGAATGTTATCAAATATAGTTACCCATGTTAATTACTTTTTTACGTAGGTTCATGTCTTTAATTACTTACCTATGTTGATTTATCAAATATATCATTAACATTTTTTTTACTCTAATCCCTTTTTAACTATATTATAGTTTCTATGGAGGCCCTATCTTGAACTTGAACATGAGGATCCAACTGAAAGCGACATGTGGAGTTCTACAACATTCATATTTTGTTTCACTTATGTTGAAATGCATCATTCAGATAGGGTGAAACTTCAATTCGGAATTCAACAAGACATTCCTGGTCCACCTACGTGCATGGAGAGGTACCACAAGAGTACAAGGAACGAGCAATGGAAATTCGATAATTGGAGAGACCATAACAGACAAGAACCTCAACACCGGATAAATCCTCGTCGAACTGTCCTACAAGGAAATGTCACGGATACTCAATGTAAACCCAATAGGGAATACATGAATTGGTATAAATCTGTTACCATTTTGTATATATCACAAAATAGATACATATGGGACCCTCGTAACCAACCAACTTCTTCAAATTTCCAAAACACCATACAACCTTGTAACACCCAACCACAAACATTTAACACCCCTCAACAAATATTTAATACCCAACCACAAATATTTAACACCCCACAACAAATATTTAACACCCAACAACAAACATTTAACACCCAACAACCTTTCGACCCAACACAACAACCTTATACCCCAAGCCAACACTACCATCAACCTTACCTATCATTTAACCCAACCCCCTTCAACACCCAACAACAAAACCCAACCTCTTCATACACCCAATATAACCAATACTCATTCTCTCAACCTACCCCACAAGAACACAACTACCTAACACCCCAACCACAAGTCTCTTTTTATCCCTCACAAACCTTCACCCTTAATTCATCTCAAGACCAACATCCATACACCCCTTACATGACTAACACAATGCCACCTTCGAACCTACCAAGTTGGAGTAATGAGGGAACAAAATTAAATTATGGCAGTGCGGCGACGATACCAATTGTGGACGATTTGAGTGATGATATGGTCGCTGAATTCATGAACCCTAGCAATGATGCATGACCTTCTATACAACCCCTAAACATTGCTGTTGATCGTAGAAGGTCCACCAGAAATGTACAGTCTCCTGCCTGTGGAACCCACCACGCTTACGTCGACCGAGTCAAAATTAAGGGTGGATAAGAATTTAATGTACTTTTTTAATTTCATGAATAAATAAATATTTATTTCAATTCATTTATTTTATTTTATTTTATTACTACTTTATTTTTTTTTATTAAATATAGTATTATTTATTATTATTATTATTATTATTATCCATTTCATAATTATTATTTTTAATTTAATAATAATAATAGTTTTTCATAATTATTATTTATAATTCATAATTATTATTCATTATTTTATATTTATTATTTATTATTAATATTAATTATTATTATTATTATTCATAATTATTATTTATAACAATTTAATTTAATTTTTTAAATATATTATTCATAACTATTATTTATAAAAATAATATATTAAAACTTAATGAAACAAATAAATATAATTAAAAAAAATTCGTATACACTGCCGCCCATTGAAAGGACGACACCTTATTAAAATCCACTCTTCCGCCCATTAAAAGGGCGGCTCCTTTGTACCAAAAATCAAATTTATATGAAACTATGGCAATATGGTAAATTCTTTCCAATACAATGGTAGGATTGAAAAAAATTCACAAATTATAACCAGTCAATGATTGCCAGTAATGGTGTGTTTCCCACTTTCAAAAGCCTGCTACCTATTATCCCTCACCTGGTCGGCCAAAATCATCATAATTTTCTCCAAGTTTTTTATTCCCAACCGACACATTCCACTAACCAATTAATGCCTTTAAAAAAATCAAATACAACTAGGGCTGAAAATGAGTCGAGTCGAACTCCTCAGCTCGGCTTGACTCGTTAAGAATTGGTTCAGCTCAAATCTCGGTTTGAGTTCGACACAAACTTTTTTTTAAGCTCAAACTCGACTCGTTATAAGTTCACGAACATTTCGGTTCAACTCGTTAAGTTCATATCATTAGGTTCAACTCACTTGGTTCACGGACTTAAAAGTCATTTTTTATATATATATTTGACAATTTAAATTAATATTTTTTAAAAAAGGAAATGTTAAAATAAAATAAAAGTTATCTGATTGAAATTTAACTTTATCTCAAAAATCTACTAATTCAAAAATTATACAATTTTCAAGAGATAAATTTGAAAGTCTAATTCAAAAACTACTCGATTGAAGTTTAAATTTGTCCCAAAAATCCACAACTTCGTCTAAATATTTAGAAACCATACAATTTTAATGAAATAGTACACCAAAAATTACTAGAAATTGATACATTTCCATCACAGAATGATTACACTACACCACTTGCAACCTTCGTTACACATGTTATTTTAGCAAATGTCATTATGCCTACAACAAAGATGTCTCTAAATGCAAATGTTGGTTTTACTGCCATAATTAGTACATAAGGTACATATTTAGGATTAAGATTTGGAATAAATCTTTAAACCTAATTTTAAAGACAATATAATTCTTCTCATATGTAATCGAGTTGACTCATGAATCTAACGAGTCGAACTATATATAGTTCAAGTTCAACTCATTTAGTTAACGAACTTAGTTTTTCGCTCATATTCAATTCATTTGGTTCATGAATCTGGTTCAACGATTTAAGTGACGAATCGAGTTCCAAACTATTTTCAAATTGATTTGATTCATTGTCAGTCCTAAATACAACCAATGAACATTCCAAAAACATCTATGCCAACAAATAATAACAGAGATACCACAACACCAACCCAACAAATAACTTTCCAAAATCCCATAATACCAACCCAACAAATAACTTTCGATTCTCCCAATCCCACAATACCAACCCAACAAATAACTTTCCAAAATTATACAACCCTGTCACCGCTTAATAACACAGATACCGCAAATAAGCCAACAAACAATAATAAACCCTCTTGTCATGCAGGCTCGTTCGTTCCATACGCTACTCAAACCCAGCCAATTAATTCAGCCAACACAAATTCAACTCATACGAATATCCCTTCATCCCTTAACCCCATAGCCACCAAATTCAAAGCTAAAATTTCTCAGTATAAAACAACACATGCTAAACAGAAAAGTCAAGTGAGTAACGCTGTGTTCAAATCCATGAATCATATGAATGCAACCTATGATACTGCTAGCAGTAAGAGTGTCTCAGTTCCACAGCGGAATATCCTGGAACAAGTACACGATGAAGACAAAGTCGAAAAGAAGAGAATGAGAGAAGGTCCGGTTGAGCAAGCTGATAACGTAGTCTTAACAAACTCGCATTTTGTAAAGGTAAGTACTGGAAATCGGGACTGCCAGGACTTACGAAAATTCTAAGTTGGAATTGCCAAGGATTAAGCAACCCGTGTGCAGTTCCGAGTTTACGTATGTTGGCTCAACAGTACCGTTCAGATATCATTTTCTTATCAGAAACTTTAACCAATTCTAGGAAGCTTGAAACCAATCATGTGTTATTGAAGTTCAAAGCATGTTTCGTAGTAGATGTTGAAGGTAAAAGTGGTGGTATGGATATTTTATATAAGAATTCACCTAACTGCAGTGTGATGAATTTCACCTGTAAATTCATCAACTTATCTATCCAAGATGCTATGTGATATTCATTATATGTCGAACTTACCTTGGTGTATTATATGTTGGACTTTCAACTAGGGAGCATTGAACATAGTGGGACTTTTTTCTAGAGCAACCTTTGTGTGAGACACACCACATACTCACCCAAAACCTTAAGGTGATAGGTGTATGGGTTCTCTCACTTATAAATGCTCAAGTCACCATATTTATATCCAATGTGGGACTATTATCCACACTACTCACACTTGTTAATACTTAACACTCTCCCTCAAGTGTGAGTCTATCCACAATACTCTCCCTTAAGCGGAAACTTCAAATATGCAACTGCACCCTTGTACCGTCGTTGACACTTTCAACGAGACACTCAACCCACAACCTATGGGGATACTTTCGATACAAGTAAGTCGTTCCCTTTACTCGAACCAAAGGCTCTGATACCACTGTTGGACTTTCAACTAGGGAGCATTGAACATAGTGGGACTTTTTTCTAGAGCAACCTTTGTGAGAGACACACCACATACTCACCCAAAACCTTAAGGTGATAGGTGTATGGGTTCTCTCACTTATAAATGCTCAAGTCACCACATTTATATCCAATGTGGGACTATTATCCACACTACTCACACTTGTTAATACTTAACATTATAGGGGATTTCAACGACCTTCTCACCTAACAACACAAGCAAGGAAGTCATCCTCATCCTAACTGGCTTTGTGCCGGATTTCGACAGAGTGTTAGTGATTGTAACCTTGTCGGCATTCCACTCAACGACCATCGGTTTACATGAATAAAAAGCAGAGGTACTAACCAAGTTGTGGAAGAGAGACTAGATCGTGTTATGGTTTCACCATCTTGGCTAGACCTATTTTCGGATGCGAAGTTTCTTAACCTTGTTGCGTCGCATTCTGACCACAACCCTCTCCTTCTTTATTGTGACGCTCTGCAGCATGAACACCGTCGTCATTCTTTTAGATTTAAAAACCAGTAGTTGGAAGAAGATGGTATTCATAATGTTGTGTAATCCGGGTGGTCACAGGGTGTTAACCGTGATGTGTTAACGAGAGTTGCGACATGTGCGGCTGAACTAGAAACGTGAGGCAGAACTCAGTACAGGAAGTAGAAGGGTGAAATGGAAAGATTGAAGGAGTTAATGGATCATAGTCGTCGTAGTCTCGATATGAAGGCTATGTCGAAATTTATCGAAGCGCAAAAGAATTTCAATAAGTTGATATTAAAGGAGGATATGTATTGGAATCAATGTGCTAAGATGCATTGGCTTCGTGACAGGGACCTTAATACACAGTTTTTCCATCGGTCAGCCACGGCACGCAAGAGGTTTAATAAAATCAGTATGTTGCAGCAAGAAGACGAAACAGTAGAAAATATCCAGAATGGTGTGATATTGCTAAGATTTATTTTTGAACAACTCTACTAATAATACTAGTGATTATGATGACGTTTTTACTCACATACAACCTGTGATCTCAGAGGAAAATAACAGTAGATTCTTGGCACCATTGCGCATGGAAGAACTTTACACGATCCTATGTGATATGCACCCTAATAAATAGTCGGGTCCGGATGAATTTAATCCTACATTCTATCAAACTTTTTGAGATTTATATGGTCCGGATATTTTTTAGGCAGCCAAGTTGTGGTTGGACAAAGGTTTTTTCCCGCCGTCACTTAATGACACAAATGTTTGTTTGATACTTAAAAATTCTAACCCTCAGAATATGAAGGATTTTCGTCCTATTTCTCTTTGTAATGTGATATATAAATTGCTGTCCAATGTTAGTTTATGCGCGGTCTCTAAAAAGGGTGTGAATTAGATTTATTGGACGTTTCTCAATTTGAAGCGTTAGCAGTTGTTTAGTTATTTTTCATAAATGATATGAAAATAAATATGCTAAAAAATAGATTTGGAAAGTAAAGAACACAAAGATACATCATGGTTTCCCTCACAATCCGGGAGTACTCCAGTCCCCTCACTCCCCGTGAGAGATTTCCACTATGTCAGATATTTGTACAAGTCTTCCACCAAGACCTATCCTACAATCTTCTAACATAAGCAACACAATCAATAAGGACAATTCCCGTATGATCTTTACAAAGTGAAACAAGAGAACAATCCTCCCTTATTCACTCTCTTGCTTCCAATAATCCTAGACAACAAGGAAATTACAACAATATGAATTTTTACAAGTGTTTGAATTTTTATAATAATGTATATCAATTCCTAGAATTGATCTTCTCTATCAAGTAGAAAATTCTCAATATGTAGTACAAGTGCTCAATGATTTATGTAGTTGAAACTATTTGAAATTGTAATGAAATTGATGTGCAAAAGTTTCAACAAAAAGTTATGTCAAGAACACTTGATTTTGAAAATAAGTTATGAATTGCTATGAAAGAGAGATGATTTTGAATTATGAAAAGTATGGTTTATATAATGCCTTAACACCTCTCTAAAAGTGCACAAATACATGAAAAGATGCCATGGTTCATATATGCATTAGAAAATTCGTTTGCATCAGAATTTTTATGAAAAAGTGCCACTGGTTTAGTGGTAATCAGTTACCTAAAGTGGGTAATCAATTACACATGATACATTTTCAAAAATTAAAGTATTTCTACATTTTGAGAAAATTGTTAAAAATAAAATAGTTAATTTAAAAATAATTTTAAAAGATTCATGAAAGGTTTAAGATGAATATGCATTATTTTTATGAGAAATAAAGATATATATATATATATATATATATATATATATATATATATATATATATATATATATATATATATATATATATATATATATATATATATATATATATATATATATATATATATATATATATATATATATATATATATATATATATATATATATATATATATATATATATATATATATATATATATATATATATATATATATATATATATATATATATATATATATATATATATATATATATATATATATATATATATATATATATATATATATATATATATATATATATATATATATATATATATATATATATATATATATATATATATATATATATATATATATATATATATATATATACACTTGAATTGTAATGCATATTCAACCACCTTGATTCTTCCATTTATTTTCCAAAGCTTTTTGATAATTTGAACTTGATTGCTCTAGTCTTCAAGCTTTGAATCTTTTTTTTATGTGTTTGTCTTCATCAAAACTATAACCTAGGACAAGAAGAACTCTTCTTCACATTCTCCCCCATTTTGATGATGACAAACCATTCTTTAAAATTTAACTTGTTCATCAATGAGTTGCTTCAATATGTGACTTTTTGAAATGTCGAGTAGCAACTAGAATCTCCCCCTATCTTGTATATCTGCCCCTTACTTTTGCAATCCAAGGCTTTCTCTCATGAAAGAATTATAAACAAGAACAAATATAATACCTACTATTTCTCCCCCTTTTGACATCATCAAAAATAAGACAAAGTAGAATAAAATATAAAGCAAGATGATAACATAGGAAGGATATATTGTTATAATTGAAAATTAATAGCATAAAATTAGACACTTATCTCATTCATAAGAATTTTATGTCAAAGTTGATATCAATATTGATGCTTCTTCAAAACATCTTTTTAATCAAAGAAACTTTTAGAACTACCATATTGTATGGTCTTGTGTCTTGAAGAATCAATCTTGATTTGACAATTCTAGCATATGACCTTCAAGTACCTACAAAATAATTAGTTACATCTCATGTCCTTCATCACTTGAATGATGTGAGGCCGTCAATGCCTTGCATACATGATCTTCATCTGAAGATGAACTTATTTTATTGTCATCTCATGCTACATATGCTTTCTTTTCCTTTTTGTGATTTTAGAAATTTTATTTCTTTTCAAGTGTAAGGAATTATTTCTTGACATGTCCCTTTTTTCCACATTCAAAACATGTAACTCTCCTTGTTGATGCTTCTTTGTGAATGGTATTCTTTTTCCTTTCTTTTCTCAAGAACTTTTCAAATTTTAAAATAAGATGATCATCGTCATCACTGGATTTCTCCTCTTGATTGCTATCATGAAATTTAACTTTTGTCTTTAAATAGTATATTTTGAATCTTTTTACTTGTATTTCATGTTGATCTAACCTTTCAAGCTCTATTTCATGTTCTTGAAGTTTTTCGAACAAGGAAGCGGACGTCATGGTAGAAAGACTCTTCTTTTCTGATATCATTGTCACCTTTGATTGCCATTCCCTGGTTAAAGTCCTAAGAACTTTAAGATTTAATTAATTGTTAGTAAAAGTCTTACCGAGAGTAATCAAGTGATTAGTTAAGTGAACAAATCTCTTTTGTACATCAAGAATTGATTCTCTGGGCTGCATTCTGAACATTTCATATTCTTGACTCAAGGTATTCAATCTTGACCTTTTAACTTCAGTGGTTCCTTCATGAGTTTCCACTAAAGTATCCCAAATTTCTTTTATCAATTTTCATTAAGATATACGGAAAATTCATCCATACTAAGAACACTTTGAAGAATGTTGATTGCTTTCTTGTCGTAGAGTACCTTCTTCTTATCATCTTCATTCCATGAATTTTTACTCTTTTTTGTCTCAACACCACCGACAACACTAGTAGGAACAAATGGACCGTTTTGTACAACATTCCAAATATCTTCTCCTTTTGCTTCTAGATATGCCTTCATCGAATTTTTCAAAAATCAAAGTATTCACCACAGAATAGTGGAGGCTTGTTATTTCTACCACCGTCTCTAAAAACCGGATTTGCGGAAGCCATTATGAATCTTTTAGAAACAAGTTACCTATAACCTGCTCTGATGCCAATTGTTAGTTTATATGTGGTCTCTAAGAAGGGTGTGAATTAGATTTATTGGAATTTTCTCAATTTGAAGAGTTAGCACTGATTTTTTTATTTTCCAGAAATGATATGAAAATAAATATGCTGAAAAATAGATGCGGAAAGTAAAGAACACAAAGATATATTCTGGTTCCCCTCACAATCCGAGAGCAATCCAGTCCCCTCACTCCCCATGAGTGATTTCCACTATGTCAGATCTTTGTACAAGTCTTCCACCAAGACCTATCCTACAATATTTTAACATAAGCAACATAATCAATAAGGACAATCCCCTTATGATCTTTACAAAGTGCAACAAGAGAACAATCCTTCCTTATTCACTCTCTTGCTTCAACAATCCTGGACAGCAAAAAAATAACTCGAATAACATCTTCAAATAATAAATAATTTTAATCATAATGAATGGGATGATTTATTCATCCTATTAGCAATGATCAAAATGGAATCACATCCCTTCATTGTCTTCAGAAAACTTGTCACAAAATCCATGGAAATACTATCACATTTCTACTTTAGAATACTTAACGGTTGCATCTGACCCAACGACTTATGCTCTTCAATATTTGACTTTTGGAAATTCAAATAAGCATAAACAAACTTAACTACTTCCTTCTTCATTCCTGGCCACCAAAACAATTTCTTCAAGGCTTGATACATCTTAGTAGCACCAGGATGAATACTCAAACTACTTCTATGACCTTCCTCAAGAATACTCTTTTGAATCTTAGGTACATCTGGTACACTAACCCTGTCTTTGAACCTCATTTCACCATTCTCTTTGATTATGAAATTACCTCCCTTGCCTTGATTTATTAACACTAGCCAGCCAACCAATCCCACATTGATCTTTTGACCTTCTCCGATCACTTCAAGGATACCACTGGTCAACTTTAACATACTGATCAGTACATCTTAATGCACATTCTCTTATGTTTTTACTTAGGCATTTCCTTAGTTTGTTTTGTTTATTTTACTGTTTTATTATGTTTTTAGAATTAAGTCTTTGTTTGCCTTTAATCTATTTTTGCAGCTTATTTTCAACTTTAGCGGTTATTTGATATATGTCCACTGTTTGGACCATAACTGAAGCTACAACTTTCACGTTTGAGGCAGAAGCTGATTCGGAGTGTAGCAGGCTAAAATAATTCGTTGAAGTCAGGATCTGAAATCTGCCGTTAGAAATATTTAGTTTTGGGCTGGATTTTTTTATGTTTTTCGACCCAGTTGGGTTAGAACCGGATTTTGCGATGCTTCTCTATACCTAGTAGCAATTGTGCTATTGTCCATTACCTTCTTTTCACGATTATACTTTGCTTTTTACAATTGTAATGGAGAACTAATTCCTACGGGCAAATCCTGCTGTGTACGGTTCCATCGCTGTGAGGTTATTATAATACCAATTTAAATTCAATTCATTTCAATCATTTTCTATGAAGTCATTTTCTTAATTTGATTGCAATTGTTTGCTTACTTTGATTGTTTTTCATAGTATATAATTGATTAAATTCGACTGTATGCATGTTCCTAAATTTAATTGCGTGTTATCGTTTGCTTAATTCGTTAGCTCGTCATATTCTTAACAGTTTGCTTAATTCGGTAAACATGAACATAATTCATTTGATTTTGATAAGCGCTTGTCTAATTGATATCATAATCGAATATGATCGAATCCACTTAGGGATTGATGTTATAATAGCCAATGATAAGTCGAAATCCAAATCAGTAGGATTAGCCGTTTTAGCTTATTTTTATAATCATTTATTTTAGTCACTTATATGCATAATTTTTCTTTTAATCGAAACTCAAACCCCCCATAAATTGTTACTTTGTTGGTTAATAACATTACAAGAATCCTTGTGAGAATGATACTCGAGTTGTCGTTACCGTTACTATATTTTCAAAAAAATACTCGTTTTTGATCTGTGCGCGACAACGGATCACATACCTAACTTCACACTATTAGGAGTTTCTTCATACACCAAACTCATGTCTCTTAATTTCTCAATCAATTCCAACTCTCGAACCATTAACATCGACATATGCAACAACTTCCTACTCAATGCATCATCTACGACATTAGCTTTACCATAATTCTTTAGAAATTCGAGCCATCTCCTATGCCTTATATTCAACGCTTTATGATCTAATAGATACTTCAAAATGTTGTGATCACTTAACACTTTAAATCTGGAGCCAAACAAATAATGGCTCCAAATCATCAATACAAATACCACTACTTCCAACTCTAGATCATGTGTAGGATAATCCTTTCATGAACCCTCAACTGTCTAGAAACGTAAGCCACAACCTGACCATTTTGCATCAACACACCACCTAGACCCATCTTCGAAGCATCACAATACACCACAAAGAACTAACTTGAATTCTATACATGCATACTCATGATAATATCAACCTAATTTTAGTCAGAAATCATATGTATATACACAATCAATCATCAAATTCTAGATTTCTAACACAACAATAATTCATCAAGACAAAATCATAGAACCCTAATGTAAGTAAGGACCTCTCTTCTCTACCCTATCATGCAATACACCCATAGTGAAAGTCCTTTTTTCCCCTTACCTAAGATTTCCAGCAATAATAACAAATCAAGCAGCTCATATGGATTCTCCCTTCAAAACCTATCTCTCCTTCCAAATGCTATTGTTTCTTTAAACCTCTTTGTTTGTATGTAGTGATAAAAGGTTTCCTAAAACATAATTTTATCCAACTTTTATAATATATAATATTCTAATTATTTCTCATAATTATAATTTTTGCCTAATTTATTTCCACCTTCTACCCTCTTGCTACATACTTCCCTCAAATCACACAATTGGCCTAATTCCTCATATTTACCAGTTTTCTCAATTTAATTATAATACTAATTAAAATACTAATTATTCTAATCATTTTCTAAATTATTCTACCAAGATCCTACATTCTCACCACACCCTACCATTACCATTACAACCCCAACAACACATATAATTATATAATTTTATTTGAACGCATATCAAACACCAAATAATTAAATAAAAGTCTAAGTAATTCAATTAAATAAATTAATTGAATTTGGGATGTTACAATCTTCTCTATCATCTTTGATCAAGCTAACTTTGTTCTTTCTTATTCTCTGCAATGCTTTAACATGGTAGTATTTGGTGTTACGATCTCCGTCAACCAACCATTCAGCATGCAATCTTTGAAACCAGATAAGCTTCTGCTGATGAAGAATAAGAGACATTTCTTTTTGAAGATTCATTTGAAAATTCTGAAGACCAAGATGTCTTCTGTCGATTTGGAAGGAATTTTGAATCCCTTCTCTGAAATTATTGATTGGAAACATATTTCATATGCCAATCGTTTCCTTGAGATTAGGGCTGGAAATGAGTCGAGTCGAGTCGAACTCACCTCAGCTCGGCTCGACTCGTTAAGAATTGTTCGAATTCGAGTTCGAGTTCGAGTTCGACACGAACTTTTTTTTAAGCTCAAACTCGACTCGTTATAAGTTCACGAACAGTTCGGTTCGACTCGTTAGGTTCATCTCATTAGGTTCAGCTCACATGGTTCACGAACTTAAAAACTATTTTTTTAAATATATATATATTTTTTAGTATATTTGACATTTTAAATAAATATATATATTTTTAAATAAAATATTAAAATAAAATAAAAGTTATCATATTGAAATTTAACTTTATCTTCGAAATCTACTAATTCAAAACCTACACAACTTTCAAGAGATACATTTGAGAGTCTAATTCAAAAACTAATAAATTGAAGATTAAATTTGTCTAAGATTTGAAGTAAATATTTAAACCTAATCTTAAGGACAGTATAATTCTTTTCATATGTAATCGAGTTGACTCATGAACCTAACGAGTCGAACTATGTATAGTTCAAGTTCAGCTCATTTAGTTAACGAACTTAATTTTTCGCTCATACTCAACTCATTTGGTTCATGAACCTAGTTCAACGATTTAATTGTCGAGTCGAATTCCGAACTATCTTCGAGTTGGTTTGGTTCATTGCCAGCCCTACTTGAGATTCACTAAATTCTCATTGACAGTGTTATCATTATTCCAATTGTTTGATCACCTTATCTTCATAATAATATTCTAAGTGTAACATCCTGTGTAATAAATATTTAGAATGATATCATACAAGTGTTTTATTTGGTACTAACACCATTATAAGTGCCTATTGGCATAATTCACACACTTGACCATTTCTAAAACATAAAACACAACCTATGGTACAATACATGGAAATTATCCAAAATAATAATATCTAAGATCAAGGTACAATATCCTTCATTGTACAAGAAAATAATACACAGCGGAATAAACTTAAACTAAGTTTCTCTTGAAACATCCAAGCATAGTTCCACTTGTAAATCATACCTGCAAATAATACCTGAAAAACAACAACAATAATGGGGTGAGATAATAATTCTAGTAAGTTCCCATATCTTATTGGTTCACTCGGTTCTACAAGGTTCTAATCAATTTCTATCTCAAGTTAAAAGGGAAAAGGGAGAAGACTTTAGTATAAACAATTCACAATGTGTGGAAACATGCCTCTTGAGTCCATCAACTCAAACAATCACTAGTCGGAAACCTTACCAAAGCATTCCCTTTTCCCGTCCTCTCCTACGTCTAGGACTTTCGGCCCGAGTCATGGATCTTGTAATGTACTTTGGCATACAAAATAGACTCGGATTCAAGGTTAATCCTACATGAATAGTCACTTCCCATGGGACCACCCCCATCTCAAGTATCTTACCTGTAAGCTCCATTCATACTCATACATGGGATAAATGAATAAATTCAAATTCAAGGTTATTCTCACGTGAATCATCACTTCCCATGTGACAACCCCCATCTCAAGTCTTTTGCCCATTGTTGCACCCTAAAATTTGCTCAACCTATTTCACTTGGTTTATGTTTCAATTGCATTAGCACTTGCACATAGGGTCATGTACATAGTCTAATCATCTGCATAGCATAGCATAACAAATCATCTAACCAGGTACCAAGTACTATTCTCATCTCTATGAGCATATCAAGAGGTTCTTATTCAAGTTCAAGCCTATCCAAGTCATCAGAAAGAGTTTGAAAGCTAAGAAGTCAGTGGATCAAGCAGTGCATCTATCTCCTATCTGAGGGTATCTGGATATCATCAAAGAAGTTGTGAGCTGTGAATTGATTATGGAGGGTATATAGGCACCATGGAGGACATAGAGAGTCATTTTGGAAAAGAGGCAAGTCATTGATGTGATCACAAGAGTTGCAGTTGAAGACAGTCAACTAGGGTTTCATCTGGGTCAACCCTAGGTCAATTGATTGATTGAAAGGCACTAAGGTCTATTTGAGAGATGTGGGTTTCATCATTTTACATTTAGATAAGGATGTGGTGTTGTGCCAAGAAGAAATCAAGAGAAATCAAGAAGAAGAGGAGTTTCTAAATTAGGGTTTCTGTGTAAAATCCTCTGATTTAGGTCAAACTTCCAAGCAAGATAAGTCAAAATTCAAGCTTCAAATGGATCCTTGTCCAACATGAAACTTGTAGAGGATCTCAAGACCTTTAATTTTAGTGGTGGAAGACATCAAGGAGATTTATAGAACTCAAGTTATGGTCCTTGCAAGTTACAGGTCATCTGAGGTATCTGAAATTTTGTCTGTGAAAGTTACTTGTCTTCCAAGCAACTTTTATCCCTCAAGGAGATTTCAAATGGATTTCTGGTAAACATAAGAGTTGTTCCTCATTGTCTTATATTTCTATAAAGGTATGGTGTGCCTTCATCTGATTTGTGCAACTCTACTTATGGTCTTGGCAAGCAAAGGGTATTTTGGTCATTTGAGAATTACAGGTCATTTCAAGCCTATGCCCAAAACGCATACAAGGAAGCTTCAAATGAAAAACTTCACAACATAAAACTTGCTCCAAATGACATTTTGAGTCTAGAAAAGTGATCATGAAAGATTGGAAAGGCTCATAGCTCAAGGTTTCAAATTTGGTGAATTTAATGAATAAAAAGTGACCTAAAATTGAGATTTTTCATAATTTGGCCAAATGGGGTGAAATTATAGGTCATCTTGATTGGAAAAAATGTTTTAAGAACATTGGCAAAAGTGGATTTTTGAGTTTGGTTCAAAATTTGAAAGTTATGCTTGGTTACTTATGTATGAAGTAACATAATCAAAATCCAAAGGAAAGTGTGCACAAGAAGTTTCTATCAAATTCTAGAAAGGTCCATGAGCATCTATATATTGGATTGAGTAGCTTCATGCCATGGTTGGTGAATCATTGTGATCAAAATACCAAGTTATACCTCATTCTTCCATTTTGCAAAACCACTTCAAACTCCATCAAATCTTCACCAATGTCCAAAGTTATTGATCCTATCATCATCTAGATCATTCAAGGATCAAAATTCACATCAAAATCTGTTTGAATTAAGGAAGAAATCGTGCTATCCATCTTCATCATCCAAGGTGCAAGAAGGTGGTGATTGCAAGATTCAAGAGGTTTGAACAAGATCCATTGCATACAGAATCAAGAAGCAAGTGTGTTGATCAATTCCCAAGCATTGCAAGCATTGGATCTGAAGAATTCTCTACATGTTTCATCATTTACACCAGGTTGGTAATCTCATCAAATTGGCATGTTTTAGTTAGAATAATGTAGAATTATTAGGTTAGAATTGTTAGGTTAGGTTAGAGGATCATTTCCATAAAGTTTGAGAAGGTTTCATGGAGGTTACCAATGGTGCACTAAATCTGTTGTGGCTTAGAACTCTTAGATTAAAGCATGATAATCTTAGATGTATAGCTCAGAATGATCAGTGTAGTGTGTAGATCGTGTTAGGGTAATAATTAGAAGGAATCCTCATGGTTGATACTAGTGCATAATGGTGGAACCTATGGCTTCTACCTATCGGGTTTGACATTTGAGTGAGTTTTAGGGAAAGATATTGCCATGGCTGTGTAGAGGGAGAGATGCAGAGCATTTTTGGTTTTGGAATGGTAGAATTTCATGGAGGTACGAGGGAGAACAGAGAAGTGGAAAGTTCATGCATGGAGAAGTTTTTCTGAAACCTAGGGTTTCTGAGGTAGACGATGAAGGGATGGCGTTGGATGACCATGGAGACTTTGACTCAGAACTAGATCTAACGGCCTTAATTCAATTGGAATTTGGAGGGAGATCCTACGCAGCAATATGCTACGTTTCATTTAATCCCTCAGACTGGGCTCAATAATCACTTGCTATTCGTACCCCTGCTTTCCAAGGCCCAAACAATTTTAACTGAAATTCTTACTAATTGCACCGTTTTCATGTTTTTTTTCTTTTTATTTTTTCTGAGCGTGCACTGGGCCCAGACGCGCCTTGCTAGGCGCACCCCCCAGTCTGGGCCCATTCTCTTGTTTTAACTGGATAAAATGCTGACTGCACCCCTAATCTCATTTAATCCATATTAATTTCTTTCATTTTTTTTTAATTCTTTGAAAAATCATAAATAATTGAAAAATGCTTATTTTTTAGTGGTTGTTTTTGCATTAGGTTCATATTTCTGTTCAGAAAATTAAGAAATAATAAAATTCCAATTTTATTTTGTTTTAGCATTTTTAGCATATTTTTCTTTTAAATAGCTTTTTAAGTGGTTTAATTTGATTCATGATATTGTTGATTTTAGTTTGGTTAGATGCTTTAATATTTTTGACCCATTATTTTTAGGTTGATTAGCTTAGGACTTTAGCTTGTATATAAAATTTAATTCATGATTTTAGGATTTAATTTTAGATGATTTGTTTAGGTGTGATTAGGAGAACCAAAACTAGGGTTTAGGAGATAACATAAGTGTAGTAAATCAATTCTTTTAGGAGTTGTAGTTTGAATCTTTGGGGTATGGGACTATAGGGATTATGGGTAGATAGTAGATCCCTTAGAAATTACTAGGTTTCCCCTATTCTACTATTACTATTAGTATATTGCTTGTGCTTGCTTGACTGTGTGGTGTGCCCTCTTTAGGGTTATCATTTGACTGTGTGGGGTATTGGGTTTGCTTGGGGATTGGGAGAGCTGAAGACTGTGATGATGAGGGCCATTGGAGATCAAAGAGAATGAAGACCAACTTCCAGAGTTGATGAGGAGTATCTCTTGCTGGCAGCTGTTGAAGAGTATAGGATTTAGGAATTAGGCAGAGCCCTAGAATAGCAACTTGATTCACAAACATGGAAGGCCTTGTTTGCCTCCATTCTTTCTCTATGATTCAAAGTCTCTTTTAAATATCCACTTCCTTCCTTTGGAAGGATTAGTGAATGTATTTAAAAGATAGAACTTTTGAGAGAAAATTGTCTGTATTATGTTAACAGTTAATGAGCCACCCTTGGTAGGCAATTGACCGTTTAACATCCATTTCATCTTGTTGACTGATATTCATCTTGGAGATTGAGACTTGAAGAAAAGCCATTGCAGATTGAAGACTGATGATAGAGACCTTGCTTGAAAGTTTGAAGATGAAGACTGAGGCTTGCTTGAAGCTGGTAGATGTTTGGAGATGACTTGAAGACAGATGTTGATGCAGAGCTGCTGTGGCTGTTTATTCTTTTTGCTGTTTATATTTCTTGATGTATTGATTGAATTTCCCTGACTGTATTGTTTGTTGTTTAACCTGTTAGGTTGCAAGTGAATTCTGTTCACTTTTGCCTGTTGTTTTCTAGGTTCGAGGTTGAGTGGGACTCCCTTGCCTCGCTTGTATTGCTGCATCCATGCATTTTACTGCTTTATTGTATATATGCTATTGTTTCTGTTTCCGTCTATTCCCTTAGGATCTCTGTTTCCCTCTGCGCAAGAGAGGAACATGATAGACATTAGGTCTTAACCCATGCATGATAACATTAGGTTAGTTTGATTCCCTTCGCAACCGTAGGTTAGAGTTCTGTCTCTTCTTTCTCAAAACAAACAGAAAAACACAATAAGATTTCAAACACAATAAAAAACACTTCTTCCGTAAAAGAATGTGAACTCGTCAAAACGTCATTTTTGTCCGCTTGGACCAGTAATCAGAAAAACGCTTTTTCAAAATGAATAAAAACAATCAAGACAGACTTGTGTCGTACGTGGCCCGAACTACGTTTGCTCTGATCTTTTATGCCGTGTGAAAGTACGTAGGCATAGGATGTGATATCCTAGCGAGCAACCTTCCCCTCCTTTCCCGTAGGTAGGCGAACTACGTTGACTCTGATTTCTCGTTCCAGACGGGAATACGTAGGCATAAAGTGCGATACTTTGCCGAGTTATTTTATTTTCTTTTTAACCCTTAACCCTTAGTTTAGATAGAATAACAATCCATACCCGAAAACAAGCGTGGATCCCGTCGAGTACGACGGACGTGAGGGGTGCTAATACCTTCCCCTTGCGTAACCGAATCCCGAACCCAGGTTATGGTTGCGATGACCATTCCTTTCCCCGTTTTGCGGTAGGTTTACCTCGAGCATTTCCTTTCCCTCCTTTGGGATAAATAACGCACGGTGGCGACTCTTCTGTTCAGCCGGCGCCGATTTTTGCAGTAGCGACAGCTGGCGACTCTGCTGGGGATCCAATGTCCCCTGGCTGCTAAGGACTGCGATAGTTCCTTATGCATTTGGGATCCAACGTCCCTTAAGCGAGTCAATCCTAGCGCTTGTTTTCCCGTCGAGGATTTTGTATGGATTTACTTTTTCTGTCATTTACTTTCAGCATTATATTATTGTTATTATTGCTGTATTGGGGTGTGACGGGTGATTCTATGATTGAGAGATAAGTCGGACCTGGGCTTGAGTGCACCTAGAATTAGAGTAGAAAGTAGTGGGCACGTGCCGGCTTTGCTTGCATTAGTGTCCCACGAAATCTACACTCGGACGAGGTTCTTCTGGTTGACTTCTTTTTCTACCCTTTGGGTCGAAGGGGTTGTTGGTTAGCTGAATTGTCGACTCCGGGAACCGATCATTTGGAAGTTGGCTAAGTGAGGCCTCTTCAGGAATTGATGATGCCACTCCTTCTGGGAATCGTATCATCAACCCTGAAAGTCTGTGACGCCGACGACCGCATAGGATGCCATACCTTTGTCAGTTACTAGGACACCTACCTGTGAGAGGGTTTGGGGTTATGCAGGTAACTAGACCTTCAGATACCGGTTATTTCTTGATCTGAGATCCTGAGTATTTATGGACAGTTGTGAGGTCTGTCAGAGACCAGTTGGAGTTGTGATATGAGGTCTATCAGAGACCGGTTGGAGTTGTGATATGGGGTCTATCCGAGACCAGTGTTGGAGTTTTGTTTTGGGTCTATCTGAGACCAGGGTTTGAGGAATTCTGGAGGGTCTATCTGAGACTTTTGATATGGTTCAGGCTTCTCAGCTATGGCATTTGGTCCCTGTTGCATGTTACTTGCATTGCATTGTTTGCATAACCATTATCATTACATCCCATTAACGTGTGTCTGTGCTGCAGGTGCATTTGCATATTCCCTGGTTCTAGTGCCCGGACTTCTGCTTATTGATTATGGCTGGATTGAGGAAGACAGTTGCGTACAAGTTGCCTACACCTGACATTACTCCCTTACTTGGTCTGATGTCCCTTGCTGATGAGGAGGTTAGGAGGAGTTTCAGGATGAGTCATGGGAGATTGCTGAGATTGGTCTGCAAGCCAACTGCTGTTGAGATGAATGGGCTGTACACCTTGATGCAGTTCTATGACCCTGCATTGAGATGTTTCACGTTTGCTGACTTTATTCTGGGACCTACCATCGAGGAGTATGTAAAGTTTACTGAGCTACCAGTACAGAATAGGGTTCCCTTTATTCACTTAGCCGCTGAGCCCAAGTTGGAGGACTTAACTAAGGCCTTGCACATGAACGCTGCTGAACTGTTAGTGACTTCTTGGCTAGGGGTTCCAGGTTTCTCCCTTGATTTTCTGGTTGGCAAAGCTCAAGAGTATGCCAAGAACGGGTGTTGGATAGTCTTTAATGCTATCTTGGCTCTATGTATTTACGGAATAGTGTTGTTTCCCAACTTACCCAATTTTGTGGACTTGGACGCTTTCCATCTGTTTGCTGCTGGCAACCCGGTACCCACTTTGATCGGAGATCTCTATCATTCATTGCACTACAAAAATGAAAATAGAAGGGGAAAGACTGTTTACTGTTGTGCGCCGTTAATGAACATGTGGTTTAAAAGTCATCTTCCCCTGAAGGGACCTTTTGTGGATAGTGCAACTACAGCTAACTGGCCAGAGTGCTTGATGAGGCTATCTTCTGAAGACATTGAGTGGTTTGACCGAGACTTGTTGGGGTCTGAGCTTATTTTCAGTTGTTCTGGGTATCCTAATGTTCCGTTGATAGGAAGAAAAGGGTGTATCAATTACAACCCATCTCTGTTCGCTCGCCAGTTCGGATACGCGTTGAAGAACCCGCCTCAGGAGGAAGAAGTGCAGGAATCTTTGTACTTCTCCGGTGATTTGAAGGGAGAGTTACTAGCCAAGCTACAGCACACATGGATGCGTATTAACAGAAGAGGGAAGCCACTGTTAGGGAAGAATGATTGTCAGGCTTATGCACCCTACAAAGTATGGATCCGAGAGAGAGCAAGACAATTACTGATGCCATTTCCAGCTGCACCAGTCCCTGTTCATATTCCAATGGAAGAATCAACTACTGTTACTAGGGAGGCCTACGAGCAAGTTGTTACAGAAAAGGAAGCCTTGATGAAGATCAATGAAGGGTTAGAAAAAGAGCTGGCTCAGATACGCAGTGAGAAAAACAAGGTTGTGCATGCTTTCCAACAGCAGATCGAACTAGTAAACAGGCTTGGTGCTGAATTGACTGAGGAGAAAAAGAAGCGCGAACGTCTGGGTCAAGAGTTCAGAAGCTCTCATGACATGTTGGAGTCCAAAAAGAAAGCACTCGATGCCGCTCACCGAGAAATCTCTTCTTGTAATAAGACTTGGAATGCTACGCTAACCAACAATAAAAAGAGGGAAGATAAATTGAAGCAGCAAATTTCTGACCTCGAAGAGCAGTTGAAGGCTAGCATTAAGAAGTATGAAGAAGTGGTGATGACCAGGTATAGTCTCCAGAATGCATTGAACAAGGCCATCGAAGGCAGGAACGAAGCTGTGTCTCAGAAGCGGAAGCTAGAGGATCGCTTCGGAGAAGGGGCATGGGAAGAAACCGCTGGTGACGTGCGACGTGTTCTCAAGAGAAGAAACCAGCTTGTCGAGGGTCTGCTTACCTGACCAAGCCATCCAGAGACCAAGAAGTTAATAGAAGAGTATCGGGCTTATGGGAGTACTTGATCGTTTCATGTATTAACTTGTATGCTTTATTTGCATAGTGCTGACCATCACCAGGATTGTTGGTTGAGGTCATGCCTTCTTATTGTACTCAGTGATATTATATTCTTGGCTTAATGGATTTCTCTACAATATATGAGGCTTTCTATGATTCGGCTCTGATCACCGTATTGCTAGCACTGTCACTGCACTGGCACACTCGCACTAGAATCGGGGAATGATGTTCCCTAATGCACAGACACATATTGCATTGCATTCATATTCATATTGCATTACAGGTGATTATTGCATGGTATCTCATTTCTTGCACTGTACCAGGTCTTTTCAGGATTGAAGATCAGCGCCCGCACCGATACTCCACTCGCACCAACTGTCGAAGAATTATGGATCAAATGCAGAACGAGATGCAAGATATGCGTGAGAAGCGGGCACTCTTCATGCAGACAATGGAGACCATTGCGAAAGGACAAGAGAATTTGCAAGCTTTGGTGCAGCCTCTGTTGGTCAGAAATGCTGGGCATGGAAATGAGGATCATCAGTCTGTGCGAGTCGACACTATTCATGGGGATGGTACTCCCACACCAGTGGCTCCACCTGTAGTCAACATACCTGCTGTTAATGTCAACAACGGTACTGCTGCTGGGAACGGTAACGTTGGAATTAGGAACGAGACTATCGTTAACAATGTTGGGCTTGGAGATGTCAACTTGGGTGATAATATGGGAGGCAATGGCTTCGGTAATGCTGGATTCGGGTTCAATGACCAGGGATTCGATAATACTGGGAAATATGGTTTCAATGCTCAAGGCTTCGGGCAGGACGGATATGGTGTGACTAATCAGGGTTATGGAGGATTCGGAAATGGAAACGGCGCTGGGTTGATGACTTTTGGACCTGCTGGGGTCGCTCCGGGGTATGGCAACAGAGGGCGAGGCCCGATAATGAATCAGATTAGAGCTGGCCGTAACAACGGATACGATGGATATGGAACTGGGAATGGTAATTGGCAAGAAGACCAGCAAGAAGACGCTTTCTCCGGTGGAGGTTTCGAAGGGCCTATGGATGACTCCCAGAGGATCAGAATGCTAGAGGAGCAGATGAGGGGGGTCGTAAATCAAAGTGTTGTGGGATTGGATATGTCAACAATGGGTCTGGTGCCTGGCCTGAGGGTGCCAATCAAATTCAAAGATCCCACATTTGATAAGTATAAGGGGGACACCTGTCCAAAAGTGCACGTGCGGTCATATTACAGAAGGATGTCGGCGTATTCTAATGATGAGAGGATGCTAATGCATTTCTTTCAAGATAGCTTGTCTGGTCCTTCCCTCGAGTGGTATATGGGATTGGAACCAAATCATATAAAGACATGGAAGCAGCTGGCAGAAGCATTTGAAGCTCACTATAAGTATAACAGCGACTTGGCACCCAACCGGGTCCAATTGCAAGGGTTGTCCCAGAAGAAGGGCGAGAGCTTTAAAGAGTATGCGCAGAGATGGCGCGACATGGCTGCTAGGGTTCATCCTCCTCTAGAGGACAAGGAAATGAATGACATGTTCATAGGAACATTCACCGGTATGTTTTATGACAAGTTGTTTCACACTTCTTTGGGGAGTTTCTCAGACTTAATTCTGATGGGAGAAAAGATTGAAAGTAACATTAAGCAGGGAAGATTCCAAGCTGAGGAATCCACCTCAACGGGAAATAACAGAAGGGCTTTTGGCGGACGCCGTCAGGGCGATGCAAGCGCGGTGTTTAGGGGCCGAGGCCGAGGCCGGGGCAGAGGTCGAAACCAGTATAATCATCCGCAGCAGGTGGCGAGCATTACTATTCCGTTTCAGCAACAACCATTTCAACAGCAACAACAACAGCAACAACAGCCACAACAGGGGGCACAGCCTGCCCAGCGTAGATTCCAGGGGGGTAAACCAAGGAGGGCGTTTGAAAAGCCTCCTTCAACGTATGCAGATCTGCTACAGACGTTATTGGGTTTGAACTTGGTAGAGAAGAGAACTCTGGCGCCAATAACAGGCACTCCTCCGTATGGTTATGATGCAAGCAGGCACTGTGAATTCCACTCCGGGGCTCCGGGCCACGATGTAGAGGGTTGCCATGCGTTCAAACATGTAGTGCAGGATTTATTGGATAGTAAGGCTATCAATTTTGGAACAGCAGGTCCGAATATAGTGCAAAAGCCCATGCCCAATCATGGGGCAAACGCCATTTTAACTGAGGAGGGTTTGAATTTGATTATGAATGTCGACGACTTAAAGACACCATTGAGCGAGATAAAGAGCAGATTATTGCAAGGTGGTGTGTATCCTGGATGTGACGAGTATTGCTTAGAGTGTTGGACCCTAGCTGGGGGTTGTGATGATTTAAAGAAGGGTATTCAGGCTTTAATAGATGGCGGCACACTGCAATTTGACCGAGCAGCAATTAAAGAACCTGCAGGGGTATTAGCAGACAAGCGAAGTGATGTGGCCACTGTGACGATTCCCCGGAAAACGATCACCATAACGGCACCGGCCCAGCGACCACCGATCACTATCACCAAGGTCGGACCAATCCCCTACGAGAGCACTAAGGCAGTCCCCTGGTCCTATGGTCTGGAAGTGTATTGTGATGGGGTAAAAATTGACGTTAATAAGCAGCCAGCTGAAACCATAGACAACGTTGTCGGTACCAGAGGTATGACAAGAAGCGGGAGGATCTTCATATCGCCTGAGGTAGAGGCTGAGCGACTGGCGAATGGAAAGGGAAAGATGAACGAGACTGTCCCTGTGCAAGCGAATGGAAAAGAAACGGCATCGAAAGATGTGGAAGAGTTCATGCGCTTGATTCGCAAAAGTGATTATAAGATTGTTGAGCATCTGCAGCAGATGCCGTCAAAAATATCTATACTGTCGTTGCTATTGTATTCTGAAGCTCACAGAAATGCATTGTTGAAAGTCCTGGATACTTCCTTCGTACCCCAAGATGTTTCCGTGAATCAGCTGGAGGGGGTGTTGGCACATGTGAACGCAGGCCATAGCTTGGGCTTTACAGACTTTGATTTGACCCCGAAGGGGAGAGAGCATAATATGGCATTGCACGTATCTGTCGAGTGTAGAGGATCAGTCATGTCTCACGTATTGGTAGACACCGGATCATCCTTAAATGTGCTGCCCAAGAAAGCGATGATGAAACTAGATGTCAGGGGAATCTTGTGTACGCCCAGTGACTTGGTGGTCGGGGCATTTGATGGTACGCGAAGAACAGTTTTTGGATCCATAACATTACCTCTACAGGTGGGGCCGGAGGTTTTCGCGACTGAATTTTATATCATGGACATCCAGCCAGCATACAGCTGTCTGCTCGGACGACCCTGGATCCATGGGGCTGGGGCAGTCACGTCTACCTTACATCAAAAGTTGAAATATATGGTAGGGGACAGCGTGGTCACTGTATGTGGGGAAGAAGATATACTGGTCAGCCATCTGTCATCATTTAAGTATGTGGAGGTCGATGGCGAGATTCACGAAACACCCTGTCAGGCATTTGAAGGGTTGCGCATCAAAGACAAAGGTCCCGGGCCGAGTAAAGCGTCGGAGATAGCCGTCTCGTCATATAAGGAAGCTCAAGCTCTAGTAGAGACTGGTGAGACAAAGGGTTGGGGCAAAGTGCTGGATATTCCCGTGAAGACGGACCGATTTGGGCTGGGATATCAACCGTCGTCATCAACACCTGCTGTGGGAGCACCCCGTTTCAGAGGGCCAATAACCATCACTGCTAGTGGAGTATGCCACGAGGCCATCAACGCTGCTTCAGAGTCTGACGAAGGAGACAGCGATTGCGATATGGACGCCTGGATTCAGCCGAGCGTGCCAGGACAAGGATTGTGCAATTGGTCTATTCAGGAGATTGTTCCTGTGACTCTTAAACAGTAATACTTTGTTTTTTTAATTGTTGAACAATATGGTGTCTTACCCGGGGCATCATGATTTGCTTAGGGTTGTGCTGTTATGAACATTGCGTGTTAATCATTAAATAAAAGGCGTTTTTCATGTGCAAATATTGTGATCTCTGTTTTTCTTGTTTTGTATTTTACAATAAAATGGCAACGTGGTTATTCGCTGTATACGCATTTTGAAGCATTTAACCATTCCTTTTGCAGGATAACATTTTCAGATGATATCATTGAACCACCTAT